>WOXC01004035.1:1070000-2270000 GCA_011680675.1 Gymnobelideus leadbeateri
ATATAGTGTGTGCATATATATAGAGAAAAGGAGACAGACAGAGAGAGAGAGAGAGAGAGAGAGAGAGCACAAGCATATTCCCCTTTTAATGTGGGAATAAAGCTGCCTGTTTCATGTTTGTATTCTGGATACATTTTTTACTTCCTCCTCCCTGCTAGGTTGTATCCCTTAGACTAAAATCTGAAATATGTTTATTCCTCAGGAATCTGAGGTGGGGTGAAACTGCACGGTGACCCTACTTCACATATTAAGGAGACAGGCAACTGTAGGGCAGTAACAATGAGAACAAGAAAGGGGCAGGGCTCGGCAAAGGTCACTAGCTCCTGTGCAACTTAGTGGTGCCTGGCTGGCCATTGTGCTGTATACACACATGGATAATACATAGACACATACTTATGTGTGAATATTGTCGCATGTGTATTGCTATGTGTGTATGTGTACATATATATACATGTATGTGTGTATATATCAGTGCAGGATAGAGAGGTGGCTGGCTTTGGAGTGAGGAAAATTTGGGTTCGTGCTGACTTCATGACCCCCAGCAAGTCACCTAATCTCTCAGTGACCTGAGACAACTCTTTTAAGAATAAATTGCAGGGAAGGTGCCAGTCAGCTTTAGTAAAGCAAGTTCCTCCCCAGGAACTCCATACCATCTACTAAACAGCATCCATAAGAAAAGCACTTAACAAACTAAAATCCTCCTTTGATACCTCTTTGTGGAAAGGGGGTGACCTTGGTTTCTTAAAGACTTTGCCTACTGAGCACAAACCCTAGCAGGTGCTCTTGATAGAACAGCTTTGAGTATGAGTGTGGTTAGGGATTGGTGTCAGAGGAACCATCCTAGCCAAGTGTTTCTATTTCTTTAAGTCTTGCTTTAAGTTATGCATCACTTTGTTGAGATTAATCAACCAAGCATTGATCACAAGAGTGATAGAAATACAGCCCTGTGCCAGGTGAGGCAGGAACAACAGCAGATTGCTAGAGTTGATCCTATTTTTTGGAGGCACTTTTACGTTTTCTGGGAAGCTAAAAGTCATATTTTAAAAGAATGAGAGAACAGCTAATATATGCAAAATTTTGTGACAATAACTAGAAAGGCTGAAGGATTTTAGAGAAGGGAGAAGTTAGTATGGGCTGGAGTAGTGGAAGGGGTCTTCATGGAGGAGGTAGAGATGAGTTGGTTGAGTAGATTTTAATTAATTGCTGGTGGGGAGGAGACAGTGTTCCCTTCATTACACCATTCTTTCTCCCTATTTGCAGTGCAAGCTAAAGCTGTATCAGGAATGTGTGTTTCTATTTGGGGGACATCACTGAACTCATGTCATCCAGTCCAATTCATATTACATCAACCTAAATCTATGTAATAAGAAGTCACATAAAAAAGCACTCTATTCCATATGACTATTCTTATATAAATCAAACTCTATAAAGATATATTAATGGATTAAAACTGTCATTACTTGCCTGAAAAGGCCTTGGGTGTGTTTTCTCTATTTCTATTTCAGCTTCAGTTTCTGACATTTGGACATCATCTTATTTTAACACCTTACCCTCTCAGGGACAGATGCAAGCACAAATGATCCTTTCCAACTGGTGCCAATAACACTACCATTGAAAAGTAGACTTAGAGGAGGGGATCTGCAGGTGTTCTCTGAAGTGGGTGCTGTAAGAGATGCAGCAGCAAATTGGCCTTCCTACCCTTTGAGACAAGAGGCCAACACTGGAATTCATCAGCCTTTGGCAAAGAGATTTTTAAATCCTCCTTATTTCTCTAGCTCAATTCTTTTTTTGCTTTGTTTTCTAACAAATCTCTCTCACTGGCTAGCTCACAAAAGATGGCACTGTCCTGTTTAATGTTAGCATCTTCCCTAACACCTATTATTGCGTTCTGAACACCATAGATACTTGAAAAATGTTTTTAAAATTGTATTCCATTGACAAGAAGGCAGGGTAATGATTTCCACTGGATATACTGCCCACCATCCCAATAAAAGCAAGTACTAGGTGCTTATTTTGACTTTTTCTTTCATTAAAAGGTATTTTTGTCTTGGAATATATCCTCTGAAACCAGTATAGACTTGTCATATGGACTGGGAGCTTGGTGAGATGAATAGAGAGCTGGGTGAAGATTTCAGTTCAAGTATCTCTAACATATACTGGTTGTGTGTCTTTGAACAAGTTGTTTAATCTCCTAGTGCCCTAACCAATTCTCTAAGACTATACATGGCAGATAAGTTTCCAACTTCCACTGGTAGAGGGAGTTGCCTCATTGGGGAGTTCCTATCATACTGAAATCACAAGTCTAGATCCTATCTTAAAGACGACATAGCCTGATTCTCCCACTAGCTCTTTGCAGCCAGTGCTATAGATATTTTGACAGCCCCCACCCATTTTGCAGATGAGGAAACTGAGCCTCATAGGTTAAAAGACCTACCCATGATCACATAGCTAATATCCAAGATGGGAATTGAAACAAACTTTCTCCTGACTCCAAGTCCAACACTTTTCCCCCCATTACTCTACAATGCTTCACCTTAAAAAATGAACTTAATAAATGGTTGTTGAATAAATGCATGAGTCTTAGGGAAAAATTGGTTTAAAAGTAAAAAATCCCCATATCCTGTTTTCCAATTGACTAAGTAGCAACTACAGAATCCCATTTGATTTTAGTGATTCCTTATTTGAAACTAGCTTCAATGGTCATATTATCATTCACATTTCTCCCCTTATGTTGATTGAAGAAGTATTATAGTTTTACTTCTATGACTTATCGTTGCATTTTATGAAGACTCAGTTATGTCCTCCTAAACTAGAAAGGGGTCTGGTGATGGATTGACTGTGTGTGTCATCCAAAGACTATCCTCACTAAATTTAGAAAGGCTTAACCCAGGAAAGTTAATCACGCAGTGAAAAATTCCTTAGGACACTACAACTCACTATTATGGCTAGGAGGGGAAGAATCCTTAACCAAATAAAGGAAAGATGATAATAATAACCAGAATTTATCTAGGATTTAAAGTTTGAAAAGTACCTTACATATGTTATCTCACTTAATCCTCACAATAAACCTGGAAGGTGGGTGCTATTACTATCCTCATTTTATAGATGAGGAAACTGAGGCACAGAGAAGTTAAATGAATTTACCAGGGTCACACAGGTAGTAAGTGTCTGAAGTAGGATTTGAACTCAGGTCTTCCTTATTCTAAGTTCAGCATTTTTATACCTAGGTACCTCTGAAGTAATCTCAAAAGATAAAATAGATAACTTTATTGCATGAAATTGAAAAATCTTTGCACAAATGAAACCAATGCAACTAGAATAAGAAGTCAAGCAGCTGATAAAGGGAAAAAAGATCTTTGTATGAAATAAATTTGATAAGAATTGGATATATAAGATATACAGGGAACTTATTCAAATATCTAAGATCAAAAACCATTCCCAGAGTTTAAGTGGCCAAATGATATGAACAATTTCAAAGGAATTGCGACCTATTTAAAAATGTGAAAGATTCGCAGTGAATAGAGTGCCGGCTCTGGAATCAGAAGGACCTGAGTTCGGAGCAGGCCTCCGACACTTAATCCACACAAACCAAAACCTAGCCCTGTAACCTTGGGCAAGTTACTTAACCCCAATTGCCCTAAAGGGGCGGCTAGGTGGCGCAGTGAGTAAGAGCACCGGCCTCGGAGTTTGGATGACCCAAGATCAGATCCGGCCTCAGAAAATGAGCACCCACGCATAAATAATGACTAGCCGTGTAACCTTGAGCAAGTTACTTAACCCCAATTGCTTTAAAAAAAAATGTGAAAGATTACCCTAAATCACCAAGAAGAGAAATTACAAGTCAAAACAATACTGAGGTATTACCCAGGACCATCAAAACTGGCAAAGATGACAAAAGATGGGAATAGCCAATGTTAGAGGGGTTATGGAAAGACAGGCACATTATCACACTTTTGGTAGAGCTATGGATTGGTCTAACAATTCTGGAAAACTATTTTGAATGATGTGCAGTTACTAAAACGTTCATATTTTTGAACCCTATGGATATAGGGTTCAAAGAACCTATTAGGGTAGGCCCTTTTACTTTGCCATCTTGGCTCTGCAGCCCTTTTATTCAGACTGTTCCCAGGTATATAACCCACACCTGGTTAGTATCATATCAGTGCTTGGCTAAGCAAATGGTACATATGTTTTTACTGGTTGGTTTCAGAGAGTGGTTGCTACTATTGTTGGTGCTGAGAAAGACCCTTTGTTCACTCTGTCGTAGAGTGGAATCATTGAACTCTGGGACTTGCTATAAGGAACAAGAGATGGGTGGCCTTTTCTACCTCTGTATCATGGTTACTATTCCATGTGGCAGTCAGACCAGGGGCTCAGCTGGTTGAGCTAAAGCCTGCATCTTTTGCTGCCTCTTTTAATCTGTGTCTCTTTACCCAATCATAGAAGACTGTAGTGATTTAAAATAAACCCATTTGTGAAATCTTACATAAGATGGGTGATGAAAGGTTTTTAGTAATAACACCTCACAAAAACTCAATAAGCAAGCAGTGAAGGGAAAAGAAATTTAAAGAAAGCTTGGAGAGGGAACCCAACTAAACAAAGTTATCCCACGGGTATTAAGGATGAACTGGAAAGAGGGCAACAAACTAATAAAAAATGGAAAAGGTCTGTAATGCTTGTTTTAACAAACTCTTTTCACTGTCAAGGAGAGTGGGGCCAATAACACATTTAGATTCTAAAATCACAGTTTCTGATGTAATGCCAGAAGTGGAAATGGCACAGAGGAAAACAAAGATGGGAAGAATAAGTGGACTAGACTAAGAACACATAGAGGAGCACTAGGCTAGATGGAATAGAGATGGGAATTGGGAAAGTTCTCAGCTATAAAAAATTTTATGAAAACAATTAATACATGCATCAAGGGCGTCTTTTATGAGAAATTTAGAGGGGAATAGAAGGGAAATATTGCTAGCAATAATCCATGGGAGATCATGGTTTACCTTCACATAATTGATTAAAAGGTGTGGAGAATATAAATTGTTACTGTTCTTGTTTGTTGGCTATGTATGTGTGTATGTTTAGTATATGTGTACATATACTAATATGTATATATAGATAAGCATATATATGATATATGAATATACATACTATATTATCTATCTAAATATATATATGTATATGTGCTTATATATATGTGTGTATGTCTATATACACATACATATAATTTGATAGAGTAAAATATTGCCTTAAAGCTGAGGCTCTTAATCTAATATCCATAGGTTCTCAAGGATCTATAGATAACTTTCAGGGCATCTGTGAACTTGAAAAAATACATCTTTATTTCAATATAAATTGTTTCCATTATAATCCTGTGAATTTCCTTTTGTGGCTTAAAAATATGTTTCTGAGAAGGAGCCATAGACTTCACCAGGATGCCAAAGCAATCTATGATACAAAAAAAGTTAAGAACCCTGTCTTCAAGACTGTCTTCCAATAAGATTTCTGCCATGAATGTCAAAATTATAGATACTTTGAAAGATGTCACAATAGACAATACAGCCAATGTTGTTTAATGATGCTGTGAGTTTTAATGTTAGTTGAGGCATAATGAAATAGGGAGTCATTTAGTAGCTCAGTAGATAGAGCATTGAACCTACATTTAGGAAGACCTGAGTTCAAATCCAACCTCAGACACTTCTTAGTTGTGTGACCCTGCGCAAATCACTTAACCTCTGATTGCCTGATAAAAGTATCCATTGGAGAAGGAAATGACAACCTACTGTAGAATCTTTGCCAAGAAAACCCCAAGGACAATGTGGTCCATGGGATCACAAAGAGTCAGATAACAACTCAACAATAAGAACGACAAAGAGGGAGGCATAGACTTGCCAAAGGTGTTCCCCACTGCCATGTAGGTGGTCCATCACAGAGTCCATGTTAAAGAAGGATTTCTGTTAGATGGGAAAGCCTTTCATTCATTTGTAGATTACATTGTGTTGATTGAAGCCTGCATTATACTAAGGCTTGATGTAATTAGCACAATATAATGATTTATAAAGGAGTTTGGTTTAAGTATTCTCACAGAAAAAACAAGAGGATGAAAAATGCCTATAGGACAGACTATGATATATAGTTGGATGGGCAACTCATAGAGCTTGCCCATTGTTAAAAATCTCTGGGACAGATACTGCAAATAGACAATGATCTGGGTCCAGAATTGAATAGGAGGGCAGTGAGTTAGGTTTCCTGTGGGAAATTACAAAGGTCTTTAATTACTCCAAGCTTCTCCCTGAAACAAAGGTTCATATTTTTAATGACAGTATTTTCCAGTGATTTTTTTATGGTAGCAAGTTATGGAATACTGTAGTCTCTAAAGAATTAATTTAGAGTCACTCAAGGGGCAATGGAGAAGTGGGCATAAGGAGGTTTATAGCTTACAAATTACAAAGGAGAGTCAATGTAAGTTATGTCATCAGAGAAATGTCTATCTGGAAAAAGAATTAGACCAGCTATATGACTAGACTCAATCTTGCTCCATTCAATGTGAGGAGAATTCAAAGAAGGCCCCTCACAGTTTGGATGGACTGCCTTAGGGGAATTTGGGGGAAGACTTTAATGATAGTTTCATAGTACAGACAGGCATTTGTGGGTATTAATATGAATTGGTGGAGGGCAAAACCACACTGAGGTGAAATACAGACACATTATAGGGCATAGGATTCAAAGTTAAATGACCTTGCCTTATACCTACTCTTTCTTTACTACTTTTTTTTTGGAGGGTGGAAGGCAGGGCAATTAGGGTCTGTGAGAGGACCCCATTTGTAGAATCCTTGTCTACACCAGGGCCAGTGTTCTATTCACTGTGCCATCTAGCCACTCGTCTTTACTACTTCTTAGCTTTGTGACCTTGGGTAAGTAATAGAACCAGTTTCTAACACCTGTACTACTGATCTCAAGGTCTTGTTCTGAGAGTCAAGTGAAACAACATTTGTAAAGTGTTTTGTCCCTGTGACTCCTATATGAATGTAATCTATCATCAGTAGCAGTAATAAGTCATAATAATAATAAACAAATTTAAGTAGGCTTAAAAGATTCCCCTATCTCTCCCCTCCATTCCTTTATTCATCAGGTTCAGGGATCTTGGAATGGGGCTTAGGTAATTTTGGGGAATTGTTGGTTTAACGCTTTTGGCATTAATGATCTTGTCTCCCTGGCTCTCCTTCAAAAAACTATTCAAATTCAGTCTGGCAAATAGATAATGAGGTAATGATGGAACTTTTAGAAACTCTCAAAGAAGCTTTCATGATGTCTGGTCACAGAATCGCACATTTTAATCACTTTGGGCTATTTTGTCTGGCTATGTTTCTCTGCCTTTCTCTAGCCAGGAACAGCAAGGCCTACTCTGAGTGCATGACGTTGTGTTCATCCCGTGGGTACCTCTGAGCCTGCTCCTTAGTAGGACTCTGGGCACGACTCTGGGACCTTCTAATTCATCACCGCCAGGAGCATCTGCCTGGTGAATTCCCATGTAAAGTGGGAGCAGGCCCTGTCAGAGGAACATACAAAATCATCTTGGAGGAGTTGACTGAACAGGAGCAGAGAAAGCCCACGGGTTCCTGCTGAAACTTCCTGCTGCTTGCTGATTGGGCCAGCTCGAGGTCCTGAAAACAGCATAATGGGCATAGCTGTAGAACCTACCTCTCCGGGTTGTTGGGAAGCCAAATGAAATATTTGTGAAGTGCTTAGCACAGAGCCTGGCATACTATAGGAGTTTAATAAATGCTTGTTTCTTTCCTTCTTGGTGCTGCTGCCCTTCTGGACAATTTAAGTGACCAATATACTGTCACTCTTGATAGAACCCCATTGTCAAGCTTTGCACATTCCAGTTAAATGCTTTTAGAAACAACCAGAAGAACTTACATGCAGATTATGCTTAACAGTTTACAAAGTGCTTTCTTCACAGCAACCCTGTCAGAGAGATAGTACAAATATTATCATTCCCATTTTACAGATGAGAAACCTGAGACTCAGAGTAGAGTGACTGCTGAAAGTCACAAAACTAGTAAGTGACAGAGCTGAGACTCAAATCAGGGCCCCCAAGCAGCTCTCTAAGACTAAGTTGCAGAGCATTTGCCAATCTGCATTGGTGGAGAGTGTTTCCTCACAGGGAGTTCCTTAAGTCAATGAAATTACAGGTTTGTACAACAATTTTTTGAATGTAAAGCTCTATTTTAGGTTTTTAAAAAGACTAGCATTCTCTGAGGCTCATTCTCTCAAACTTATTTGGATTAGCAGGTGAGATGCCTACCCACTAGCTATTTCTCTTCTTGGGTTTCTGAGAGTATCCCTGAAGGGTTAGAAATGTTTTTCTAGTGATACGGTTCATGAACCTCCCCACTGTTATGCTCTTCCCAATGACTATCAGTTGATACCAATTAGCTAGTCAGACTAAATTGGCTTTTAGAAACAGGTATTTATGAGTGTGGTATAGTAGGAACAGTTGGTGCAAACATTCCTCTAAATTGGTGGCACACTCTCCCACAAGTGTATACAGAATCAGAGAGTACATGTAGCAAAATGGCTCTTGGTTGCTGGAAACCTTTTTGTAGCCTGTGGAATCCATGGGGTCTGTGAGAGGACCCCATTTGCAGAATCCTTGTCTACATTGTTCTCTCCTCTACACTGATTGAACACTCCAATGGCTACCCACAGGGCATGACTGATACTCTTCTGCCAATTCTGATACATTCTTTCTGTAGTATCATTTCATCCAATGGCTTTCGTTCCTTCAAAATGCATTAAGAATTTTTGAAACTGGTTTAATGCCCTCAATCAATTTGTTGATTCAATGGAGTTATTCTCCCTTGTTTTAAGGCAGTTACTACTTTAAAATTGGGGCTGGGTATCGATTCAATTGGCAGCCTATCCCCCTGATATGTAATCTATAATGGGCTTAAGGGGGGGGGAAGGATAAAAATACAAACAAGCAAGAGTACCAAGCCTCAAGAAGAACTTACACTGGAATAGGAGGAGACATCATATAAAGGGGAGAGTTGAAAATACCTATGACATGGTTTGGAGATAGTCAGGAAGTTATGATGGTCTGAATCCAGGCAAGATAAGCTGGAAATTTATATGTGCATGTATGAATCCATAAATATGTACAACACATGCATATGCACATACAAGGATATATGCACACATACATTAAATATGTGTTTATTATTGATTGGTGAATCCCTTCCTAGGACTGCCATATTCCAGAAGCCCCAGGCACACTGCTTTCTTTCTCAGATCATTTTCTGGTCTGCTCCATTTGCATAGATTGCTGCCTTGTTACTGTCACTGATTTCCACCTCAACTTCCTGTGACTTTGGACAAACCCCCTCATTTCCTCGGGCTTCCATTCCCTCCTCACTAAGACTGAGAGATGGACTAGGTCCTTACTAAGGTCTCCTCTAGATCTAAATCCAATGTTTCAATGACCCCACCATCAAGTCAACAGAAGACAAGGCAGAAGGACAGCAGGGGCAAAGCTACACTAGACTGATAGAGTCTTAGACTATTTAAGTGGAAAGTACCTTAGTGATCAATACTCATACTTACTCCAGTAATTCAGGTTTGGAGGCAACATACTACAATGGAAAGAGTCTGCTTAGAGTCCAAAGACATAGGTTTGAATCCGAGTTTTCCAAAGTGTAGGTCTGACCATATCACTCTTTTGCTTCATGACCTCCACCAGCTCCTTATTATCCCCCAGGATCAAATGGATGCTCTGTCATCACTTACAGTTCTTCATAGCATGGTGCTTTCCTACTTCCAGTTTTCTGTTTTGGGGTTTTTTTGTTATTTTTTACATTTTGCAATGCTTTCCTACTTGCAGTTCTTTGAATATGACCCTCCATCTCCCATCTCCATGCCTTTGCATTGGCTGTCCTTCATTCTGGAACCCTCTACTTCCTCACTCCTGACTCTTCATGTCCCTTCCATCTATTCTGTCTATATCTTGTGTGTACAGTTATTTATATGTTGTCTCCCCCATTGGAATGTAAGCTCTCTGAAGGCAGAGACTGCATTTTGTCCTTCCTTTGTATCTCTAGCACTTACTGCAGTGTCTGGTACGTTTATAGTGCTTAATGAATGCCTACTGACAAACTTGATTGAATGATGACAGATTGGGTGACCTTTGGAAAGTCATTTCACTTTTTTGGAGCCTCATTCTCTTCACTTATAAAAATAGGGATGAGAGACAAGCATTATAATGAATAGAGAATTGTCCCCTCACTCAGGAAGGCTAAGGTTTAAGTCCTGACTTAGTTATAGCTTGTCCATGTGACCCTGGGGAAATCACTTAACCTCTCAGGTAACTCTCTAAGACTATTAGTTACAGAACAGTCGTCCATCTGCATTGGTAGAAGGAATTTCCTCACCAGGAGCTCCTTCCACTTAGGAAATAATGGACTCAAACAAGCAAAATTAAAGATAATACTTGCCTTACACATCTCACAGGGCTGTTGTGCGAAGTAAATGGAGTAATGTGTGTAAAAAATTATGTCCATGTAAGGTAGTATTTAATAGGCTGAAAATGGCAAACTGTCCTACATGACTGATTCAGAAATGCATGGAGAGGCATAAAACGTGTGGTTTAGGAGTATTGTGGGTGGGACATTTACACAAGGAACATGTAGGACTGGTTTACATGCACGGAGGGATACATACTCTGCTACTTACAAATTTGACAAAGTGAATCATTTAACCTTTATGGACAGTTTCCTTTTCGAAAAAAAAATTAAGATGTTACAACAGATGACCCCTAAATTCCCTCTAAGTCCTATGAATCTATGAAGTACCTATCATATGTGTCTTGGACTGATGATTTTTGGGGATGCCTGTGCTGTTCCTGCTTGGCCTCCTCCCTATTACTCTTATGTGTTGTACAGCTTCTGTCAAATCAGTGGACATTTGCTCCTTATTGGTCTCATAGACCATTGTTAGATGGTGTTCTTCTGGTCTCATGGACACTTCCAAGTATGAATCCAATGGGCATATGGTTGTGGATCTTATTTCTGTTTCCAACTTCTGGCTTCATCTGGAGTCCTCATCATAAGAATATATATCTATCATAAGAATATCCTTCCACATAAGAAGAATGAATACTATTCATTGTGTTTAGTTTAAAGCCTAGCTCTTTTATGAGTCAGGCCTTTCTCATATTCAGAATGAAACTAAGGAAAACCCCTTATCTATTTTCATACCCATTAGAAAAGTCTTTCTTTTTTTATAGCCTTGAATGTTTTACATTTTTTCTTCTCCAGAACAAGAAACTATTTCTAGTGGCTAAGCTCATTTGCAACACATAACTATTAGTCAGCTAAGTGGCACCTATAGGCACTATCTTTTTTAACCTTTTCTTTCTTGCTTACCAGGGGCAAGGTCTTTGTTCCAAACCTCTACTGAGTTAGAGTTAGGAAGTCCTTTTAACTCTTGTTTAATGATCCCCAAACTGAATCATTTAAGAATCATTGTGGGTGCTGCCTTTTCTCTTTTTAAATAATATTTTATTTTATTCATAATTACATGTAAAAACAATTTTTAACATTTATTTTTTAAAATTTTGAGTTCTAAATCCTCTTCTTTCTTCCTTTCTCTCCCACCTTCCTGAGATGGTAAGTAATTTGATATAGATAATATGTGTGCAGTCATACAAATCATATTTCCATATTAGCCATGTTACAAAAGAAAACACAGACCAAAAAAAAAAACCAATCTAACAAACCCATAAAAATAAAGAAAGTGAAAAATAGTTTGCTTCAATCTGCATTCAGACTCCATCATTTCTTTCTCTGGAGCTGGACTGCATTTTTCTTCAAGAGTCCTTTGGATTGTCTTGGATCATTGTACTGCTGAAAATAAGTAAGTCATTTAGAATTGATCATTGTATAATACTGGTGTTACACAGTACAGTGTTCTCCTGGTTCTGCTCATTTCATTTTGTATCAGTTCATGTAAGTCTTTCTAGGTTTTTCTGAAAACCTCCTGCCCATCATTTCTTATATCATAATAGTATTCCATTACAATCATAAAAAGCACAACTTGTCCAGTCATTCCCCAACTGATGAACATCTCCTCAATTTCCAATTCTTTGCCACTGCAGAAAGAGTTGTTATAAATACTTTTATGCCTATAGGCCACTTCCCTTTTTCTTTGATTTCTTTGGCATATAGCCCTAGTAGGGGTTATTGTTGGATCAAAGGGTATGCAAGTTTTATAACCCTTTGGGTATAGTTCCAAATTGCTTTTCAGAATGGTTGGATCAGTTCACCATTCTGCCAATTATTGTTCCAATTTTCCCATATCTCCACCAACATTTATCATTTTCCTTTTCTATCATATTAGCCAATTTGATAGGTGTGATGTGGTAGCTCAGAGTTGTTTTAATTTGCATTTCTCTAATCAACAGTGATTTAGAGCATTTTTTCTTATGACCACAGGTAGCTTTGATTTTTTTTTTTGTCTTAAAATTGCCTGTTCATATCCTTTGACTACTTAGCACCTGGGGAATGATTTGTATTCTTATAAATTTAACTCAAGTTGTCTATATATTTGAGAAATTAGGTCTTTCTCAGAAATACTTGCTGTAAATTTTTCCCTCAGCTTTCCTCTAATTTTGGTTGCATTGGTTTTGTTTGTGCAAAACCTTTTAAGTTTAATATAATCAAAATTATCCATTTTATATCTTGTGCTCCCTATCTCTTGTTTTATAAATTCTTCCCTTATCCACAGATCTGACAGGAAAATTATTCCATGCTCCCCTAATTTGCTTGTGGTATTACACTTTTGGTCTAAATCATGTACCCATTTTGACTTCATCTTGGTATTATGGTATAAAATGTTGGCCTATAACTAGTTTCTGCCATACTACTTTCCAGTCTTCCCAGAGGTTTTTTATCAAATAGTGAGTTCTTGGAAATTCTTGGAAGATTTCACTTTCAACCATGGATTCAGTTTGAAGCCCCTGAATTTTCCCAATCTCAAGATTCCTTTTGGCTTCATGTAAATGGAGGGGAAAAGTCAAAAGGGGGAAAAATCTACTGGAACCATTTAGAGGCATTGACCTCTACTTTAATCTATTGTTTCAAATTCTTGTTTTTATTGTGTCCATATGTAAACAGCAACAAGACTCTTAGGTTTTGAGCCTTTCTATATGAACATCATATTCAGAAACAGTAGACATAGTCCTGACTGCTACTTCTCGCAAGTTTAATAAAGTGACTCATATAACCTCCATGGGATTCATTTTCATTCTCTATAAAATGAGATTACTATACTAGACAACCCCTAAGTTCCCTGTCAGCCCTAAATCTATGAACCTATTAAGCACCTACCATATGCAAGGCGTGCAGAGCATCCAGAGAGAGCATCGTATATAGGGAAATCAAACAGTTAATCATATTTCTGAATAAAGTCTGCAAAAATTTTTTTTTCTAGGCTCTCCTAGGCAATGGTCCAATCCCCAGATAAAACAGCAACAGAAGCCTCCAGCACCTAGTGCCACAGAGAAGGCTGTTTGTCAATGAGTTGTCTCAGTGCTTGGAAGTCTGAGCTCACACATTCCCACTACCACAAACTCCCACACGACTGCCCTCTTCTCATGTGTGCTTCCCAAGAGCATCCTTGTTTGGAAAACAAGGAGTGGATTAATTACAAGGTCCCTGGCTTTGAACAGAATCTGGTTTTGTGGGGATTTTTTTTCCTCTTTTCATTCTTCTGAGAATTTTGAAAATACAATATCTGAAGCCTGGAATGGTCATATTTAAATTGTTAGTAATGTTAATTGATTTATTCAGTATTCTGAAGCACATAATCTATGTAGTAGAGTAAGATGAGACCCCTAAAACTAAATTAAATGATCCCCTCCCATGTGCTAGGCACTGGGGACATAGAAACCACAACAAAGCAACTCTTCCCTCAAGAAGCTTACATTCTACATGGGTGAGTGAGGACAACATGTACATAACTAAATAAGTACAAAATACAAACATGAAAGACAAATAATTTCTGGTGAAGAACACTAACAGCTAGTGGGAATCAGAAAAAGTTTTTTGTAGGGGGTGGCACTTGAGTTGAGCCTTGAAAGTGTTAGGGTTTTTTTTTTCTCTTTTATTTATTTATTTTTAGTTTTCCACATTTATTTCCACAAGATTTTGAGTTACAAATTTTCTCCCCATCTTTCCCCTACCCCCACCCCAAGATAATGAGCCTACTGAATACCCCTTCTCCCAATCTATGTAGATTTTTTTCAATAGCTTAATAGGTACCAAATTAAAAAATAAATTTTTTTCTTGATCTCTAGAGCAGGAGTGTTGCTTATACCTTTTATCTTATCTCTTACATCCTCCCTCATTCCCCCTAACTTTCTAGTAGGGCAAGATAGATTTCTATACCCTAGTGCCTGAATATCTTATTTACCAGTTGCATTAAAAAGTAATTTTTTTGGGAGGGGAGGGCAATTGGGGTTAAGTGACTTGCCCAAGGTCACATGGTTAGTTTTTGCGTTGAGTCTGAAGCCAGATTTGAACCCAGGTGCTCCTGACTCCAGGGCCAGTGCTCTATTCACTGCACCACCTAGCTACCCCCAGAAGCAATTTTTTTTAAATTAAACAAATGCTTTATTAACTTCTGGTTTACATCATTCATTTCCACCAGATTATGAGTTATATTTTTCCCCCATTTTTTCCCTACCCACCACTCCAGAATAGTAGTCCCACTAGATATCCCCTCATCCAATCTGCTCTGTCCCATATCCTCTCCCATACCCCCTTCGACTTTGCCATTAGGGCGAGGTGAATCTCTGAGCCCCAATGCCTGGACATCTTATGAAGCATTTAATTTTGAAACTTGGATTTTCAGATCCATTCCCTTCCTCCCTTGTTACCCACTCCCTCTGAGAAGATAAGCAATTCAGTATGTGTTGTACACGTATAGCTATGCAAAACATTACCATAGTAGATATATTGTAAAAGACTGCTTATATTTCCCTCCCACCCGTCTCACCTCCCACCTGGTCCATTCCCTACTTTGATCCTGTCCCTCTTTGATAGTGGGTACTTCCAACCTCCCCTCCCCCCAGAATGCCCTCCCCTCCCCCCAGAAAGCCCTCCCCTCCATCATCCCCCCTCTCATCCTCCTTTCCCCTACTCAGGAGAGTGAGTGAGGGTAAGATATTCCATTTAGTATGTATGTGATTCTCTCCTTGAGTCAACTTCAATGTGAATATGGTTTTGCCTTTTTGCCTTCCTGTTCTTCCCCTCTCCTGCAACTACTTCCCCTTGCCTCTTCTACATGAGATAGTTTACCCTACCCTGTCTCTCTCCATCTCCTCTTGCCACTTTCCTCTCTCACCTCTTGACTTCACCCCTTAAGAATCATCCCCTCCTTGGGGCAGCTAGGTGGCGCAGTAAGCAGAGTGCCAGCCCCGGAGCCAGAAGGACCCCAGCTCAGATCCGGCCCCAGATAGCCAACACACAAACAAAAACCCAGCCACATGACCCCAGGCAAGTCACCCAACCCCAATTGCCCTCCAAAAAAAAAAGAAAAAAAGAAAAAAGAATCATCCCTTCCCATCAAATTTAACCTGTGCCCTCTATCCATGTATACATGTGAACATATGCCATGTACCCTTCTTCAATTATTTCCATAATGAGAAAGGTTTCATCAAACACAGTTATTGCTTTTACATGTAGGAATGTAAATAGTCCAACTTTGATAAATTCCTTTTGATTTCTTTTCCTTGATGACCTTCTCAAGCATCTCTTGCTTCTTGTGTCTGAATGTCAAATTTTCTATTCAACTCTGGTTTTTTCCTCAAGAATGCTTGAAAGTCCTCTGTTCCACTGAATGACCATATTTTCCCCTGAAACAAGATACTCAGTTTTGCTGGGTAGGTGACCCTTGGCTTCAATCCCAGCTCTTTTGCCCTCTGGAATATCATATTCCATGCTCTTTGATCCCTCAGTGTAGAAGCTGCCAGGTCCTGGGCTATTCTGATTGTGTTTCCACAATATTGAAATTGTTTCTTCCTGGCCGCTTGTAGTATTTTCTCCTTGATCTGGGAGTTCTGGAGCCTGGCTATAATATTCCTAAGAGTTTTCTTTTTGGGATCTTTTTCAGGAGGTGATCGGTGGATTCTTTCAACCTCTATTTCCCCCACTGGGTCTAAAACATCAGGGCAATTTTCCTTGAGAAT
This sequence comes from Gymnobelideus leadbeateri, assembly GCA_011680675.1. NCBI lineage: Eukaryota > Metazoa > Chordata > Mammalia > Diprotodontia > Petauridae > Gymnobelideus > Gymnobelideus leadbeateri. The sequence continues at coordinate 1,086,247 of WOXC01004035.1, forward strand.
TTCTTTTAAGGATGATTTCTAGGTTCTTTCTTTGATCATGGCTTTCAGGTAGTCCAATAATTTTTAAATTATCTCTCCTGGATCTATTTTCCAGGTCAATGGTTTTTCCCATGAGATATTTCACATTGCTTTCTATTCTTTCATTTGTTTGGATCTGTTTAACAGTATCTTGATTTCTCATAAAGTCACTAGCTTCCATTTGCTCCAGTCTAATTCTGAAGGAATGAAACTCCTCAGTGAGCTTTTGAGATTCTTTTTCCATCTGGCAAATTCGACTTTTTAAGGCATTCTTCTCCTCATTGCCTTTCTGAGCCTCTCTTGCCATTTGAGTTAGTCTATTTTTTAAGGTGTTATTTTCCTCAGTCAGGCTGTTGACTGTCATTTCATACTTTTCTTGCATCTTTTTCATTTCTCTTCCCAAATTTTCCCCCACTTCTCTTATCTGCTTCTTAAGGTCCTCTATGGCCTGTAGCCAGCTTGTATTTTCATTTGGGGCTTTTGGTGCAGGAGTTCTGACCTCACAGTCCTCCTCCATGCTTTGAGCCTCTTTGCCCCTAAAATAGGAGTCCAATGTTGAACTTTTCTGTTTATTTTGTTTCATTTGCCTAGGCATGTTGCCATTTAATTACTTCATTTTTGGGCTTGTTGCCACAGTAGGACTCTGCCACCAGACAGGGGAGCTTCTGCCCAAACGTGGGGTCTCCACAACTTCTGCCAGTTGGGTGGCCTCTCTAAAGCCTCCACCTACTCTGGCAAATTGGATACCCACCCTAAACTTCCCACCCAGACCACAATCCAGATCCAGGCAGTTTAAAGCAAGAGCAATTAACCCCCAGACTGATTGCTGGATCTCCCCAAAGTTCGCAGACCAGGAGCTAGAGCCACTACTGACTCTGCAAAATGGCTTCTGTGCCGCTATTTCTTCAGCAGCTTTTCACCCCCAGGGGAGGAAGCCACACGTTCCCCAAATACTGGTCCCAAGGTCCATAGGGCACTAACCTCTCACTTTGTCCTAGGCATATCTGTGCTGATAATTCTGGAATCGCCACAATTGCTGGTGCTCTGGGGTCTCTCCAGCTGGCTGAAGGCCCAGCCGCCCTGGGGCTAAAACCTCGGACCTGGGCTTGGCTCTGCGCCCTGCACTGTTGGTTCCCAGCGTGCTGTGCTGCCTGCTGTCAGAGCACTGCACTGGCCGCTCCCTGCAGGGCTGCTGGGCTGTCCTCAGCAGGAGGTTAGCTTCTCTGTGCCATTCTGTGGGTATTGTGGCTCCAGAAGTTGTTCGGAGTCCCCTTTCACATTGTTTGAAATTTGTGTGGGGCAGAGCACATTGGAAATGCTGTTTCTACTCTGCCATCTTGGCTCCGCCCACCAGCAATTTTTTTTTAACATTTGTTTTTAAAACTTTGATTTCCAGATTCTTACTCTTCCTCCCTCCTCACCCACTCCCACTGGGAAGATAAGCAATTCAATATAGGTTGTACATATGTAGTGACACAACATTTCCATGGTAGTTATATTGTGAAAGACTAACTATATTTTCCTCCATCCTGTCTGAGCCCATTTGTTCTATTTTCTACTTTGACCCTGTTCCTTTTCAAAAGTGTTTGCTTCTAACTACCCTCTACCCCAATCTGTCCTCCCTTCTATCATCCCCTCTCTTATCCCCTTCCCCCCTACTTTCCTGTAGGGTAAGATACCCAGTTGAGTGTGTATGTTATTCCGTCCTTAAGCCAAATTCAATGAGAGTAAGGTTGACCCATTCCCTTTTACCTTCCTGCTCTTCCCTTCCATTATAACAGTTTTCCCTTGCCTCTTTTATGAGATAATTTACCCTATTCTATCTCTCCCTTTCTCCTTCTCACAATATATTCCTCTCTCATCTCCTGATTTTATTTTTTAGATATCATCCTTTCCTATTCAACTGATCCTGTGCCCTCTGTCTATATATACATGTACACATATATACACACACTCACATACGTATTTATACGTACATACACCCTCCTATACATACATATATATGTATGTATACATATATATACATATATTTTCCCTTCAACTATCTTCATACTGAGGAAAGTCTCATGAGTTATAATTATTGTTTTTCCATGTGGGAATGTAAATAGTTCAACTTTAATAAGTTCCTTATAATTTCTTTTTCCTGTTTACCTTCTCATCCTTCTCTTATTTTTTGTATTTGAAAGTCAAATTTTTTGTTCAGCTCTGGTTTTTTCATCAAGAATGCTTAAAAATCCTCTATTTCATTGAATGACTATATTTTCCTCTGAAGCATTATACTCAGTTTTGCTGGGTAGGTGATTCTTGGTTTTAATCCTAGCTCCTTTAACCTCTGGAATATCATATTCTAAGCCCTTTGATCCCTTAATGTAGAAACTGCTAGATCTTGTGTTATCTTGATTGTGTTTCCACAATACTTAAGTTGTTTCTTCCTGACAGCTTGTAATATTTTCTCCTTGACCTGGGAACTCTGGAATTTGGCTTTGATATTCCTAGGAGTTTTCTTTTTGGGATCCTTGTCAAGAGGCAATCAATGAATTCTTTCAATTTTTATTTTGCCCCAAGTTCTAGAATATCAGGGCAATTTTCCTTGAGAATTTCTTGAAGGATGATGTCTAGGCTCTTTTTTGATCATGGCTTTCAGGTAGTCCAATAATTTTTAAATTATCTCTCCTAGATCTATTTTCCAGGTCAGTGGTTTTTCCAATGAGATATTTCACATTGCCTTCTATTTTTTCATTTGTTTGGATCTGTTTTATAGTATCTTGATTTCTCATAAAATCATTAGCTTCCATTTGCTCTAATCTAATTTTGAAGGAATTATTTTCTTCAGTGAGTTTTTGAAATTCCTTTTCCATCTGGGAAATTTGGCTTTTTAAGGCATTCTTCTCCTCATTGTCTTTTTGGGCCTCTTTTGCCATTTGAGTTAGTCTATTTTTTAAGGTGTTATTTTCTTCAGTATTTTTTTTGCATCTCCTTTAGCAAACTGTTGACTTGATTTTCATGATTTTCTTATGTCATTCTCATTTCTCTTCCAAAATTTTCCTCCACTTCTCTTACATGATTTTCAAAATTCTTCTTGAGCTCCTCCATGGCCTGTAACCAATTCATATTTTTCTTGGGAGCTTTTGATGCAGGAGTTTTGACTTTGTTGTCTTCTTCTGGTTCCATATTTTGTTCCTTTTTGTCCCCACAAAAGGATTCTATGGTCTGATTGCGCTTTCTCTGCTTGCTTGTCTTGACAGCCAATTACTTGACTTTTGAGCTCTTTGCCACCACAGAACTTTGCTTCCAGAGTGGGTAGAGTTGTGCCCCAAATTGCTGGGTTTTTCACAGTTTTCAAAGCTATAAGGAGGATGGCCTCTCTACAGCCACCACAAGCTCTGGACACCAGCATTCCACATCCCAGGACCACCATCCAAGACTGTGACCCAGATCCAAGCAGGTCAAAGCAAGAGTGATTACCCTTTGAATAGTTGCTTGGCCCCCCTCCAGTTTGTAGTCCAGGAGCTCTGGAGGCAGCCACCTGGCAGCAGCTGCAGCCCCTGTACCTCTACAACCTCTCACTCCAGGGACAGGTGGCAAGGGCCTGATAGTGTTCTCCTCTACCCAGTTCCAACAGAGTTCCCTACTGACCTCTAACTTTCTCTTTAGCATTTATGGGTTGAGAAGTCTGGAAATCACCACAGCTGCTGGTGATTCACTCTTCTGAAGTCTGCTCTGGTCAGTCTGAGCGGATGGTCAGGGCCACCCCAGGTCTAGGCCCACTCAGCTCACACAGGATTGTGCTCAGCTCCCAGCCCTGTGTGATAGACCCTTTCTGTCAGCCTGCCAGGCTGCCTTCAGCAGGAGATTTATTTCTTTCTGTCACTTTATGGGTTCTGTAGCTTTCAAATTTGTTTAGAGTCATTTTTTTAACAGGTATTGGAGGTGGTTGGTACAGGGGTTTAAGCAAGTTTCTGCTTTTACTCTGCCATCTTGGCTCCACCCCCAGTGTTAGGAATTTTAAAAGGAGAAGGTGAGTAGGGAAAGCATTTAAGGCATTAGAGATAGATAACTGTAGCAGCAAGCACCCCAACATTCCCAAGGTGGCTGCCAACACAGGTTCTTAGATCTGCTTTTCTAAAGGAAAGCAACTCAAAATGGGTTAACAAGCTTACTTTAATCAATCAAACATATGTCATTTACATAGTTCAGGGGGAAAAGGTCAGCACCCCAAACTTCAGAGTATACAGACAAAAGTTTCAAAACAGAGAAACAGACAGATCAAGCAGACAGGCTTCCAAACTGTCCAACCATTACACATCAATACCAAATCACAGTTACCAGAGAGGGAAGCATCAACATCTGGGTTTTCAAAGCTGGGGGGCTCTCAACGACTGCCCAGAATCTCATCTGGTCAAATCATACAACACTTCTCAAAGTGGGCCCCAAAGCAAAGCCTTACATCAGGGATTATATAGCCCTCTCCTGGGTCAGAGAATGTAACCACCCTCTTGACCCACTGCCCAATCACACAGCATCAAGGTGTAGGCATTCCTGAAAACCAAGCCTCCTGCCACAGGCTCCATGTGACCACATTCAGCCTATTAGGGGGCAGAGTGTATTTTCAAATCAAGGAAGGTTCTCAGAGTCTCTTAAACCCATCAAAGGGCCCAGGGGCAGGGAAGATCTTTAAATTTGCATTTCTATTACAATAACCTATGAAAAGGCACAGAGATGAGATGTCATCCTCAGAGAACAACAAAACCCATTTAACTAGAACATAGAGGATTTTGTAACAAAAATATCTGCTGTTATTGTTTGTTGTTCAGTTGTGTCTGACTCTTTGTGACCCCATTTGGAGTTTTCATGGCAAAGATACTGGAGTGGTTTGCCATTTACTTCTCTAGCTCATTTCACAGATGAAGAAAATGAAGCAAACAGGATTAAGTGACTAGTACAGGGTCACACAGCTAGTAAGTGTCTGAGGCCAGATTTGAGCTCATGAAGATGAGTGTTTCTGATTCCAAGTCCACTGTTTTATCAATTGTGACACCTCACTGCCCAACAAAAGCTATAGCCTGGAGTAAAGAGTGAAGAGGATTGAATTGTAATCTACCTGGAAGTACAGATTAGATTTGGAGTTTGAAGGGGTTCAAATTCCAAATAAAAGGAGTTTCTATTGTTCTAGCATAGGAAGTTATTGAAGATTCTTGAAAAGGGGTCAGAACTATATTTTAGGAATATAAATCCAGCAGCTAAATAGAGAATGGATTGGAGAGGGGTGTGACTGGAAGCAGGCATACCAAATAAGAAGCTATTATAGTCGTTTAGGCAAGAAGTGATAAGGGTCTGGGCCAAGATGGCAGCCACATGAGTGGAGAAGAGAGGATGGTGTGGATGATGCTCAGGAAAACTACACTTGGCAACTGATTGGCCAATGGGAGGAAGGTGTGAGAAAGAGAAGTCAATCAAAGATGACTCCATGATGGTGAACCTAGGAGTCATTTAGGAAAGGCAATAAGGAATGAACACACAAAGCTCTGATACCAAATCAGATATGATGAGAATGTTAGGAAAAGTACAAATAAACTAGCATAAACTTAGATAATAGAAAGATCACTTGTTACCTTCCTAAATCCCATTAGCTATTAGTATCCTTTCCCAGAAATGATTTCACATTCCTTGTATATATTTGCCTGGGTAAATCAAGGAAGGCTTCTTGGAAGAAGGTAATACCAGGTGAATTAAGAAAGATTTTTATTTCTATATCATTAAAAACACGGCTTGTTTAATACCCATATTGGCCAAGAACAATGCTTCTTTGTTCAAATATGTATAGGTCTACTATACCTTGAAAAATACCTTCATTTAACACAGCTGCCTCTTCCAACTTTTGTGTAATTTCTAGCTGCATACCAGACTCTTAGATAAACTAGTCTCCACCTATAGTCTCTATCTTCATCATCCTTGGTCTTCTCAATTTGCTTCATACAAACTCTCTTTTCACCATTCTTGAATGTTAATGGGGAAATCCCAGTGGCCAAATCCATTGATCTTTTCTCACTCTCCACCTTCTTAAAAACTTTTGCTTATATGATGCTATACACTCTTTGTTAATCTATAATTTAGTCCTTTTCTTCTCCACCTCCTTCATTGTCTCTTTTGTCTCTTCCTGCCCATGGCTGAATATTTGCTAAGATTCAGGCTTCACTTAGACCAAGGTTCTTTTCATGCCAAACATTCTCCCTTAGAGGTATCTATGCCCACAGTTTCAACCACCTGATTTCCAAGTTACTTATGCACCCCTGACATTTTTTATCTAACTTTAAACTTCATTTTCAATTGACTGTTGAACATTTCCACTTAGATGTCTCAATTGTACCTCAAGTTAAATTTTTCTAAAAGGCAAAATTGTAATAATCTTCCCATAACTGTTACCGCTCATGATTTACCATAATTATCTCATCTCTCTCAGATACCCTGAATCAAAATTCCAGATCCACTTTTGACTGCTCCTCCCCCCGCCACCAAATGAGATCTCTCGCTCTCTCTCTCTCTCTCTCTCTCTCTCTCTCTCTCTCCTCTCTCTCTCTGCAAATTGCCAAGTGCTATATAAGTGTTGGCTATTATTATTGTTGTTGTTGCAAGTAAATTTATTTTTATTGAATTTTATGGTCTATAAATATTTCATGACATTCCAAACCCAAGCCTGATTGGTTTGAGCTAAACTTGGCCCAGAACAGGGTATGATCAAAGATAAAAAAAAGTATGGGATGAAACTAGGCTTTGCCTCCCAGCCTCACCCAACCCCCCTCTAGCGGGATAGCTCCTTATGCATTGCTGTTCTCATTAACTTCCATGGAATGAATCTATAATGTACACATAGAGCAGCTGTTCTCAGGTAGATGGTAGGAAGGCAGTCCAATTGAACTACTTTATACTAAGGTTGATAGGCTTTATACTAAGGCTGATAATCCCTTAACCCCAGAGATGTATTCATGTTTTTATTAGATATTTGACAGGGTCTCATTGGTAGAGCTTCAGGCTACTTAATAAGGGAAAGTAAAAAAAAATGGGAGTGGGGTGGTTAAAAGGTACAGTGGAAAAGAAAGTCTGTTTTGAAGATATTAGATGGGTTTGCCCCCATCCCCCAGAAGTCTGCCTTGGGGGATATGGGTCAATGCCCCCCCATCAGTTTCTGATGTTACCAACATCTTCCCTTCCTCCACATTGGGGGAAGTATGTGATATTAAATTTGCAAGAATATTAAATTTGCTCTGCTACCTACTAGCTGTGTGATGTTGGGTAAGGTATTTAAACTCTGTGGGCCTCACTTTCCTCACCTGTAATATTAACCTAGATGATTTCTAAGTGCTGACCCAATTCTAAATCTATGAACCTATAGGTCCATAGATCCTGCTCCTCAGAGCCCCACCTCCAGGTCCCATTCCAGTGTATAGAAAGATGTACCAGGAAGGACCAGGCATCGCAGGGAGAACATTATTCTCTGTAGGTCAATCCAAGCATATAAGTCTGATCAGGGAGAATAGAGAGTTCCTAGAATTTGGGGCCCTGCAGAAAGGCCCTGCATGGGCCTTTGTAGTACCAGCCAGCCCTATTCTCAGAACAGGAACAGAGTCGAGTCTTAATAAAAATAAACAAAAAAACCCTAAAATACTTAAAATGAAAAACACTTCACAAAAAATCCTCATCATTAGCCAATATTAAAAAGGTTACAAATTCTAATATTCCACACACTGTTTAGAGGCTACTTGATTTTTTTGTTGAGGGACACCCCACTCTACACTCTCTCCCCCAACTAGGACTCCATTTCTCAGAACTGGGCAGCTTACACACCAATCGTCTAGTCCCAGAGCCTTCATCCCCAGCTTACTCCCAAGGGGAAAGTAAGCCTGGTTCAAGTTCTTTGATGTAATTTATTGCGCACACTTTAGGATTACTTAGTGACTCCCATCATCCTAGACACAGATGCTTTTTGCTGCATTATTCTTTTTAAGAGACAGGAAAACATAATGAAGAGAGCAGATGTAGACCTGAAAACAGGAAGACCTGGGTTTGAATTCTACCTCATGTACTGACTTAGCTTTGTGGTCCTGGGCAAGTCATTTAACCTCTGAGAGTCTCAGTTTCTGTACAATGGGAATAATAAGAACTGTTATCTCCCAGGGCTGCTGCAAAGATTAAAAGAGATAACCCATGTTAAGTGCTTTGTTAGCCTTAAAGTATCATAGAAATGTCAGATATTGTCATCGTCGTTGTCATCATCATCATCATCATCGTCATCATCATCATCATCATCATCACATCTTACTAGGGGCAATTCAGTGAGGGACTAGAAGAACAACTGCAGAATCACTGATCTGAATTCGAATGGAAACAGTCATCTACTATGCTATGTTACTGATGAAACCTCCAGAAAGGGATCTTAAATGTTGTTATGCTCTTCCATAGCACAAGTAAGAGAGCAGTGCCAGTAACTGGAGCTAAAGTACCAAAGGATTTGATCTGAAACAGTAAAAGACTGGGGGGAGGGGAGGGAATTTCTCCTTCAGCCTTAAGCCATTGCCACCTCTCAATTCTGAGTGGTTGCTTTGCATAAACTAGGACTGAGCTTTCCTTCTGAAATAGCCAGTCTGTCTACCAGCCAGAGCTTCAGAGTCCAGAAAAATCCACAAGATGAATTAGTCCTTACTTCCAAATGCTTAGTGGAAGGAAAGCTGGCTTCAATGACCCCTGGAGCACCAGGGTTTTCTGGCCCTGTGCCTCAGTTTTCCATGTGCTGATGGGGTTGTATCTCTAGAAGGGGGTCTGGAAAGCAATAGCCTCACCCTTAGGAATCAACACAATGGAATCCTCATTGACAGCTGGTGAACCTGGACAGTAGCTTCCTCTCCACTTCCAGGGCTCTGTTCCAGACTTCATTGTACCTTGATGCCTGTTAACATCTGAGCTGTGGTCTCTGGGCAAGACTGGCAGATTGATTTATTTACCCAGGAGTTCCTTCATTTGTTGAGCTGATGAAAATCTTCTGATAGGAAAAAATCACCTCAAGCTCAAGTACAAAGGAACCTTTAAAATAGATGAGAGAAAAGAGTGTGGGGGTGGGTAGGGGGCTTCATCAGGTTGTTTCAAATAATAGCACCTCAGATTTGTATAACACAAAAGCACTTTCACCTACATGATTCATTTGAGCCTCAAAACAACCCTGTGGAGACAATAATGTAAACGTGCCCATTATCCACTTTATGAAAGGGAAAGTAGGAGCTTAGAGGGGGAAATTTTGATACTCTCCTAGAGTCAGGATTTAAACCCAGGTAACCTGACTCCAAGTTCAGTGCCCTTTTCTCTACATCTTGGATGGGCATGAGTCAGACTCTGCTGAAGGAGAATAAAGAAAATGACGATTGTAGGGCAGTCCATCAAAGATATCATTGAACTGAGTAACTGTGTTTGAGTATCAACTGTTGAGACATTGATTTTGTGGAGACAGATATCAGTCACAGAAAAGGTGGGGGTGGCAGGTAGTGAGGGGCTGGTAGTGAGCAGGGCCAAAATATAATAGGAGATCTTGGAGTGAAAGATTCCCCAGATGGTTGTGATGCAGATCCAGGATTTGAATGGAACAGGAATTTGAAGGGAAATTGAGGAATGGACTACTACTTCCCCTTTCATAACCTCAAGTGAAATGGATTCTTCTCAAAAGGGACCCTGTTCACAGGATCATAGGATCATAGATTAAAAGGAACCTTAGAGATCATCTTATTTAACTCAGTTTTATAGATGAGAAAACTGAGACCCAGAAGGGTTAATAGACTTGCCAAGGTCACATAGATAGAAAGTGGAAGACCTCAGGTCCTGGGGGACATCGATTACAATGTTCTTTCAGGAAACAGTAAGATTTTGCATATAAACACATCGTAATTATATATTATTTATGTACACATTTTTTTTTTACAAAGGAAGGCTTCTTTGCAGGGAGAGGGGGTGTGAGGTAGTGAAGAGTGATCAAAATCCAAAAAAGAAAAATTAATATGAAATTTTAAAATACACAGAAAAAAAACTGAAAGAGCTTCAGACAGGATCACAGAGTAATTTTCTTACCCTGTTAAATTTAATATATATTCAAAATATATATAACAGAAGTTCCATTTCTTATATAATTACCTTTCTTGTCTTTTGAATATTGGCAATTTTGTGCTTGTTGGGGATTTCTTGTTCATTTAAAAAGAAAATTAAAAATAAAAAAGGTCAAAAAATAAAAACAATTATGACTCTTCTACAGGACCCTGGACTAGAACCTTGCTGCCCTTTGAGGAGATAATCTGCCTCCTAGCTCCTTCCACACATACAAAGAAAACTCCATAAATCTGAATCATCTGAAAGCAACAAGCTCTGTGCTGAGATGTCTGCCAGAAATCAGGGTGTGCCTTACAAACCTGATTGAATGCAATAGCTTTTATTTTCAGGTCTGTTCCAAGCCATTATCATCCACTCAATGTCAGCTTGGAAAAATTAGTTGAAAGAATGATTTGGTGTTGTACTCCTCAGCTAGAAATGTCTGCCATGTTGGCCCATACATTAGGATACAAATAGAAATGATGAGGACATTAACCAAGCTTAGCAAAGCCTGCCCAGTGATGAAATAGGCTAGGAATAGAACTGGGTCTTGTGGTAATGTTAGGGTGGCAGCTCAGTGTCCTAACCCATGTTGAGAATGCCAAGTCGTCCCCATGTGACAGAGAAATGAACACCATGTCCATTCCACATGATTTTAGCAATTAGACCTTTATTAAGATTACATAGCAGCTGGAAGCAGAAATAGACTCAAGTGCTAGCATTCCTTGTACATACATATAACAAGAGAGAGTGACAGCTGCCAAGGTCAAGTTTATACATCTCTGGGCAAAATTCTCTTTGCTCTTGACTCCTTATGTGAGCCCTGGACTTTGTGGCTCCATGAAAATATGACTGCGCAATTCCAATGCACTTACTCTGGTATAGAGAGTCTATGATTTTCTATCCTATTTTAAATCCTTTTCTGTTACTCCCACTTTATCCTCTCCCCTTAATATTTTTTCCTCCTGTAGATTTTTAAAAAGAGGTATTTACTAAGCAGGTTCAACAAGGAAAGTTGTTTCAGAAATATCTTCTCCCCCCAAAACTAGTGGATATACTTTCCCCTTGCATACACAGAGTCCCCAGGCAGAGTGAGCTCCAACTTAGAAAGTTTATGTGATCTTGGGATGAATTCTCAAGTCCTGGGTAGGGGAGACCTCATAAGGCTCCTGTTAAGTATAACCCTCTGCTGGTCTCTGAGGCTGGGTGCCTTTATAGAGAGATCTGAAGCTGCATTTTTCAGGGTCTCTGGTTTGTCCTTAATCTGTCTCTCAGCCACCCCCATGCAAATACTAAAGTCAACCACGGCTGCTTTGCTTCCTTAAAAAGTTGGAAAAAAAATTTCACAAATATTAAGGGGACTTTACTTAGGCTCATAGGATTTAGAACTCAAAGGAACTCTATAAATGAGAAAATTAAAGCCCAGAAATAAAAGAGCTTTACTTCAGATTAGCAAGGTAATAAATAGAAGAACTCTGATTGAAACCCAATTGGTTCCAAACAGTGACATTTCTAACCACATCATTATACCTATCACAGTTTATGTACATTTTTTTAAACTTACACAAAAAGTTTTCTCTCCTTCCATTTGAACAATTCACAGGATTATGGATCTAGAGTTAGAAGGTGAATTATAGAACTGAAGAGGTGGAAGGCCCCAACAAGGACAAATTGTCTGTTGGACCTGACCAAGAATAACCTAGTCAACTTTTCCAACAGTCACATTTATTTGAAGACCTCAAGTGGGGAGTAATCCCACACTTCCCAGTTCATTCAAGTTTTGGATGGTTCTAATTATTGGGAAATCTTTTGTTACACGGACTCAATCTCTGCATTTTGATGAGCAGGGTGGCTTCAGAAAAGCCTTGAAAGACTTATGTGAACTGATGCAAAGTGAATTAAGCAGAACCAGGAGACCACTGTACACAGTAACAGCAATGTTGTATGATGATCAACTCTGAAAAGACTTAGCTATTCTCAGCAATACAAAAATCCAAGACAATTCTGAAGGACTTATGATGAAAAATGCTATCCACTTCCAGAGAAAGAACTGATGGAGTCTGGATTTGATCAAGGCATACTTTTTAAAAACTTTATTTTTCTTGGTGGGTTTTATATTTTGGTCTGTGTTTTCTTTTGTAATATGGTTAATATGAAAATATATTTTGGATGACTGAACATTATAATCTATATCAAATTGCTTGCCTTCTCAAGGAGGGAGAGGGAAAGGAGAGAGGAAGAGAATTTGGAACACAAGATTAAAAAAAATGAATGTTGAAAATTGTTGTTACAAGTAATTAGAAAAAATAAAAATATAAAAATTTCAGAAAATTGAAAAAACTCCAATTATTTTTTTCTCATTCCTTCTTCTAGGGCCAAGCAAAACGAGCGTAATCACTTTTCCACATTACAGCTTTTCAAATCCTTGAAGACAGATGTTGTGACTCCCCTTCTCTACTTTCCCCTTGGTCTCCAAGCCCCATACTGTCTCTTCTTCAGGATAAAAATCTCTAGTCTTATGTCAAAGGCCTTTTACCTTTTTTGTTGTTCTCCTCTGGTCATTCTCCAGCTTGTCAATTTCCTTCCCAAAATGCAGTGTCTAGATCTGAACAAAATGCCCCAGATGGAGTCTGACCAGGGAAGAGAACAAGCCCACCTCCTTCCGTGTTCTGAACACACCACCTCTGTTGATACAGCCCATGTTAGAATCAGTTTTCTTTCTGCCAGATTGCACTGTTGGCTCATGGTGGGCTTGCTTCTATTAAAACACTCAGATTTACTTCAGACTGATGTCTAGCCATGCCTCCACCAAGGGAAGGACCTAGAAAGATTTATTTGGGGGAGAGGTCACCAAACCAAACTCTTTTCTTCCTAATCTTTATTGACTCTCTATCTCGTTCTTCACGGTGTCTATCCAAATCTCCTTCCCTCTCCTCATCACCCCTACATCTATCTCCATCACTTTTGCTCAGCAAACACACAAATACATATACCCCACCTCCCACCCCCACCCCTCACAGGGTTGTTAAGAGGATCAAATGAAACAATCATTGTAAAATGCTGAGTGCAGTTCCTGACTCGTAGTAAGTAAAAGTAAGTTAAAAATAAGTGTTTAACTATCATCATCATCATCATCATTTTTGCATATGCAAAGTTATTCTCTCCCTAGAAATTGGAGGCCATCTGCTGTAAATTTCCCCAGCCCACCTTCCTAAAGTCTGCAAAACTTCCTAGAAGCATCACATTTTCTTTGCTCTTTCCTTCTGGCCACAGAAAGAGAGGATCCCTTTTCCTCAGTAAGCCTAATTCCTTGACCTGTGGCCTTGATCTCATCCCCTCTTTCCACCTTCAGGACCTCACTCCAGTAATTCTTACTCTCAGGCATCTTCAACCTTCCCTTCTCCCCTGCCCCATCTCCCTTTGCAGATCTCCAAAATCCTTAAATAATAGCATAGTAATAATAAAAGCAACTCTTTCCTTGACCTTTCTATCCCATCCAATTACTATCTCATCACTCTCCTCCCCTTCACCATTAAACAAGAAAGAATTGTCCTCACTCAGTATCACCACTTCCTTACTACCTGCTGCCTCTTTACAATCAGATTTCTGCCCCCATTACTCTCTTGAAACTATTATTTTGAAGGTCACCAGTGACCTCACGTTCACATCCTTTAAATCCTTTGCTACCTTGACCTTTCTGTAGCTTTTGACACAATTGACCATCCCCTTCTACTGGATACCCTGGTCTAGGAAAGAGTTGCCCATGTTTGCCAACTTCACTTATTCACCACCTACTCCCTTACTTTTCAAATCCTTGTAACTGGTTTCCAGTCCCACTGCTCTACTGAAACCTCATTCTGAAAAGTTGATGTTGGTCTCTTAACTGCTAGGTCTCTTTTCTAGCCTCCTTTTCCCGGACCTTGATATAATTTATGATTATTACTTTGAACACTATTGACCAGTCCCTCAAGAGGAAGCGAGGCTGGGTGACATAGCAAAGGGGCTACTAGACTAGGTCAAGAAGACCTTAGTCTAAATCCTGTCTCAGACCTTTATTAGCCATGTGACCCTTGGCACATCATTTAAGTTCTCTTAGTATCAATATCCTTATCTATAAAATGAGTATAATAATGGCACCTACCTCAAAGAGTTGTTACTAGAAGCAAATGAGATAATAGACAAAGCACTTTGCCACCTTAAAATCACTATATCAAGCTATTGATGATTTTCTATTAATAACTGGCTATTATTATTATATTCTCTTTTCCCTTGATTTCCACGTTGCTGTTCTTTCCTGGTTCTCTTTGCCTTTCTGACAATTCTGTTTAAGTTTCCTTTGTTGGGCCATTATTCATTTCCTTCCCTGTAAGGCTCAGTCTTGATCTCTCTTCTCTCCTCTCTTATTCTTTTGATAATGGCATCAGCTTCTGGGTTTTCAGGTATCATCTCTTAAATGGCATAGAGTGCTAGGCCTAGAGTAAGGAGGATCTGAGTTCAAATCTGTCCTCAGATATTTACCAGCTGTGTGACCCTGGGCAAGTCACTTAACCTCCGATTGCCTCAATTTCTTAAAATGGGGATAATAATAGCACCTACCTCCCAGGGTTGTTGTAAGGGTCAAATGAGATCATTGTAAAGCTCTTAGCACAGTGCATGGCATATAGTAAGTATTATATAAAAGTTATTATTATGAATCACAAGTCTAGAAATCCCTTACTTCCCTTGAGAACTGTATTCCCACAATCTCCAAACGCTAGTGGATTATCACTTTTATATCAAGTTGGCATCATGGATTCAACATATCCAAAACTTGGTTCTTTATTTCCCCACCTTAACCCACTCCTGTCCTTCAAATTTCCTTATTTTTTCCCCAAGGGATCAGATTCATTGTCCCAAGTCATCACTGATACTTCCCTCCCTATACCCATGTTTAACTGGCAAGTCCTATTGGTTTGTCCTTCACATTTCTCCTATCTATCCCCTTCTTTGCACTCACGAGGCCCTCACCCTATTTCAGGCTCTCATCAGTTCCCATCTGAATCACTGCAATTGATTCTAATCTTTGTCCCTGTCTCTAGTTTTCCCCCTCTCTAATCCATCCTTCCCACAATTGTCAAAATAATCTTTCAAAGGCAAAGATCTGACCATGTCATTCTCTTGCTCAAAAATTTCCAGTGACTTACCCTTTGCCTTTAGGACAAAATATACTCTTCTAACTCCAACTTTTAGGTTGCTCATAATCTCTCTGTGTTCCCTTCATGCACCCAGAAATTACAGAATTTTAGAGCTGGAAGGGACTTTTGATGCCATCCAATCCAACTTTACTCACAAGGAGCTGTGTGATCCTCCACAAAAGGGTCACAGCTCATGAGTGAAGATATCCCATGAGCAGCAGGCCCAGGAACACACTGGAGCTGGCTCAGAAAGAGGGTTTAACCTTTTAGTGTGAGCATTTATATCTTGGAAATCAGCAAATACTACAAGGACTCGAGTGGTTGTTTTGTTGATTTTCTAGGCTTATGAAAGTGATGGAAAAATACCAATAATGCAAAATAAATCCCAAACTGTGTCCTGCAGTACATTTTTTGCTGGGGAGGGGGTAGGAGCCAGATGTTAAACATTTGTCACCGTCACTCCTTCATCACTCCCACCCCTCTAGCCTTCTAAATTCAGAGGAAGAACTTTCTACTTATGAGTGGACAGCTAGACCTGTTAAGAGGAATTTCTTAGAAGCTCTAAGTTCAGAAGTCAGGCTGTACTACAAAGTGTACGAATTCAACATTCCATCGCCTGTTTCTGTGCATTCACATAAGCTGTCACCTATGCCTGGAATGTAACCCCTCTCCCTCAGCAACATTCTCCCTTATCTTTCAGAAACCTTATCTTCATTTAAGGCTTAGCTTATGTGCCACATCCCCTGTGAAGCCTTCTGGTATTGTTTTTAGTGCTCTCTCCCTCCTTAAATTACCTTGTATTTATCATTGTGTACGGTATATACTGCTCCCTATCCTGTGGCAGCTAAGCGGCACAGTAGACAAAGCATTTGACTTGGAGTCAGGAAGATTCATCTTTGTGAATTCAAATCCTGCCCCAGACACTTACAAGCTATGTGACCCTGGGCAAGTCACTTACCTTTGTTTGCCTCACTTTCCTCATCTGCAAAATGAGCTGGATAAGGAAATGGCAAACTGTTCCAGTATCTTTGCCAAGAAAACCCCAAATGGGGTCATGAAGCTGCAATGACTGAACAATAACAGGTCTTTCCTTCTCCAGTCTGTGCTCTAGCTGTGAATGTATTTCTCACATACAAATATAGTCATTAAATTCAACAAACCTTTACTAACTGATCAACAAGATATCAAGTTCCTACTATGGGTCAGGTACTATGTTAGGCACTGGAGACACAGAGACAGAAATGAGATAGACATGGCCTTAATGAGCTTCCCTTTTAGTATGGTGATAAAAAATTTACAAAGATAGAAAAAGATGAAGTGTAAACAAGGTAATTTCAACAGAGATGGTGTTAACACCTGGACAGGGAAGGGATCATGAAAGGTCTTCTGTCAAAGCCTGCACCTAAGTTGTGATTTGAAAGATTTTGATTCTATGAGGGGGAGATCAAGAGGGATCACCCTTCCTGAGATAGAAGATCACATGTGAAAAGGTATGGAGGAGGGAGATTGAAGGCCATTTATTTTTTTGTGTGTTTTTTTTCTTTATTAAACAAATGCTTTATTAACTTCTGGTTTACATCATTCATTTCCACCAGATTTTGAGTTATAATTTTTTCCCTACCCACCACCCCAGAATAGCAGTCCCACTAGATATCCCCTCATCCAATCTGCTCTCTCCCATATCTTCTCCCATACCGCCTTCGACTTTGCCATTAGGGCAAGGTGAATCTCTGAGCCCCAATGCCTGGACATCTTATGAAACATTTAATTTTAAAACTTCGATTTTCAGATCCATTCCCTTCCTCCCTTGTCACCCACTCCCTCTGAGAAGATAAGCAATTCAGTATGTGTTGTACATGTATAGCTATGCAAAACATTACCATAGTAGATATATTGTAAAAGACTGCTTATATTTCCCTCCCACCCATCTCACCTCCCACCTGGTCCATTCCCTACTTTGATCCTGTCCCTCTTCGAAAGTGGGTACTTCCAACCTCCCCCCCCCCCAGAATGCCCTCCCCTCCATCACCCCCCCCATCCCCCTTTCCCCTACTCAGGAGAGTGAGTGAGGGTGAGATATCCCATTTAGTATATATGTGATTCTGCAACTACTTCCCCTTGCCTCTTCTACATGAGATAGTTTGCCCTACCCTGTCTCTCCCCATCTCCTCTTGCCACTTTCCTCTCTCACCTCTTAACTTCACCCCTTAAGAATCATCCCTTCCCATCAAATTCAACCTGTGCCCTCTATCCATGTATACCTGTAAACATATGCCCATATACCCTTCTTCAATTATTTCATAATGAGAAAGGTTTCATCAGACACAGTTATTGTTTTTCCATGTAGGAATGTAAATAGTTCAACTTTGATAAGTTCCTTTTTATTTCTTTTCCTTGATTACCTTCTCAAGCATCTCTTGCTTCTTGTGTCTGGATGTCAAATTTTCTATTCAACTCTGGTTTTTTCCTCAAGAATGCTTGAAAGTCCTCTATTCCACTGAATGACCATATTTTCCCCTGAAACAAGATACTCAGTTTTGCTGGGTAGGTGACCCTTAGCTTCAATCCCAGCTCTTTTGCCCTCTGGAATATCATATTCCATGCTCTTCCATCCCTCAGTGTAGAAGCTGCCAGGTCCTGTGCTATTCTGATTGTGTTTCCACAATATTGAAATTGTTTCTTCCTGGCTGCTTGTAGTATTTTCTCCTTGATCTGGGAATTCTGGAACCTGGCTATAATATTCCTGGGAGTTTTCTTTTTGGGATCTTTTTCAGGAGGTGATCTGTGGATTCTTTCAACCTCTATTTTCCCCTCTGGGTCTAAAACATCAGGGCAATTTTCCTTGAGAATTTCTTTAAGAATGATTTCTAGGTTCTTTCTTTGATCATGGGTTTCAGGTAGTCCAATAATTTTTAAATTGTCTCTCCTGGATCTATTTTCCAGGTCAGTGGTTTTTCCCATGAGATATTTCACATTGCCTTCTATTCTTTCATTTATTTGGATCTGTTTAACAGCATCTTGATTTCTCATAAAGTCATTAGCTTCCATTTGCTCCAGTCTAACTCTGAAGGAATGAATCTCCTCAGTGAGCTTTTGAGATTCTTTTTCCATCTGGCAAAGTTGGCTTTTTAAGGCATTCTTCTCCTCATTGCCTTTCTGAGCCCCTTTTGCCATTTGACTTAGTCTATATTTTAAGGTGTTATTTTCCTCAGTCAGGCTGTTGACTGTCATTTCATACTTTTCTTGCATCTTTCTCATTTCTCTTCCCAATTTTTCCCCCACTTCTCTTATCTGCTTCTTAAGGTCCTCTATGTCCTGTAACCAGCTTGTATTTTCATTTGGGGCTTTTGGTGCAGGAGTTCTGACTTCACAGTCTTCCTCCATGCTTTGATCCTCTTTGCCCCTAAAATAGGAGTCCAATGTTGAATTTTTCTGTTTATTTTGTTTCTTTTGCCTAGGCATGTTGCCACTTAATTACTTGATTTTTGAGCTTGTTGCCACAGTAGGACTCTGCCACCAGACAAGAGAGCTTCTGCCCAAATGTGGGGTCTTCACAACTTCCGCAGGTTGGGTGGCCTCTGTAAAGCCTCCACCTGCTCTAGCAAATTGGATAGTCACCCCAAACTTCCCCCCCAGACCACAATCCAGATCCAGGCAGTTTAAAACAAGAGCAATTAACCCCCAGACTGATTGCTGGGTCTCCCTACAGTTTGCAGACCAGGAGCTAGAGCCGCCACTGACGGTGCAAAATGGCTTCTGTGTTGCGTTTCTTCAGCAGCTTTTCGCCCCCAGGGGAGGAAGCCGATGTGTTCCCCAAATACTAGTCCCAAAGTCCATAGGGCACTAACCTCTCACTTTGTCCTAGGCATATCTGTGCTGATAATTCTGGAATCAACACAGCTGCTGGTGTTCTGGGGGTTCCTCCAGCCAGCTGAAGGCCCGGCCACCCTGGGGCTAAAACTGCGGCTCATGCGGGCCTGGGCTCAGCTCCCAGAGGCTGTGCTGTCGGTTCCCAGCGCACTGTGCTACTCACTGTCAGAGCACTGCCCTGGCCACTCCCTGCAGGGCTGCTGGGCTGTCCTCAGTGGGAAGTTACCTTCTCTGTGTCGTTCTGTGGGTGCTGGGGCTCCAGAAGTTGTTCAGAGTCCCCTTTTACATCGTTTGGAAGTTGTGTGGGGTAGAGAACCTTGGAAGTGCTGTTTCTACTCCGCCATCTTGGCTCCGCTCCCCCGAATATTGATTGAAGGCCATTTAGACAGAACAGCAAGCAGATTGGAACACAGAGGGCAGAAAGGAGAGGAATGTCCAAAAATCCTCAAAGTTTGAGGCCAGATGTTGAAGGACCTTAACAGATAAATAGGGGTGTTTGTGTTTTACCCTAAGGCTGAGAGGGAAACACTAGAGCTGCTTTAGTAGAGGACTGACATGGTCGCACTTCTGCTTTAGGAATATTAATATGGAAGACAGGATAGAGAGGGAAAAACTCAAGACTAGGAGATCAGTTAGGAGACCTGAACTGGGGGGACAGGTGTGACCATGTGTGTGGAAAGAAGGGGACAGATGTGAGATATATTGTGGCAGTAGAATACATAAGGCCTAGCAACTGGCTCAATCAATCAAATATTTGCACCAAGTACATGTTCTTTGCTCTAGGTACCATGTTATACACTGGGGATATAAATATAAAAATGAAATGATTTTTACTCCTAAATAGTTTGAAGTCTAATGCAGGGCCAGAAAGAATAAAAAGTTGGTTATGACTCCAAAATTTCAAACTTGGATGACTGGAAGGATAATGTTATACCCCATTTTTTGTCTGTGCCTAAATTTAACATTTTAATTTTTATCAATTACATGTAAAAACAATTTTAACATTTTTTCAAATTTTGAATTCCAAATTGTCTCCCTCCCTTCCTCCCCCATTATTGAGAAGGCAAATAATTTGACATAGAATAATGGTGCTCTCAACAGAATTAAGGGGTTTAGGAAGGGTGGAGAGGTTGGGAGAGAAAGACACATTTTGTTTCTGACATATCCAGTTAGACATGTCCAACAGGCAATGATGATGGAAATCTGTATACAAGTGATTACTAAATACATTGAAGCCAATGTAACTACTGAAAGGGAGTACAGAAAGAGGAAAGAAGGTCCAGGGCAGAATCTTGTGGTACACTCATACCAGGGGGCATCAAACAAGCATGATTTTTCAACAAAGGAACTAAGAAAGAGTTGCTGGAAAAGTAGGGGCAGAACCAGGAGAAAGGAGTGTTAGGAAAACCCAGGTATGCTGAGCTGATCAAGAGTATCAGGTGCTTGAAGAGAAGTCAAGAAGGACAAGGACTTAGAAAAAGCCATGGGATCTGACAATTAAGGTAACTGTGGAAAGAGCCGTTTCAGTTGAGTGGTGAAGTTAGAAGCCAGATTTCAAGAGGTTGAAAAGTGAGAGTGAGACAAGAAGGCAGAGTTCAGGGGTTGGAAAGGAAAGGTTGGTTGTTGTTGTTGTTGTGTTTGTGTTTGTCCTTCATTCTCAAAGAGGATCATGACATCAGGGAGATGACCTGACTTGCACTTAACTTTGATTTGAGTGAGGGAGGGCTGTGCAAGGTCACCTGAGTGGGGTACTGAATTCGTTGACAGAGGAAGGAGAATCATCTGGATATTGGTAGATGACAGGGACAAAGATAGATAGGGTGATATAGCTGGGGTGACCCTCAAGGAGAAAAGGATGTTGAGTGATGGCAGCAGATGGAGGGTCTGCAAGGAGCAGTGTAAGGAATTTGGAGTACCTATTCTTATTTCTCCTCCAGGCCCAGAATGCTGGAGAGAATGAGAGAAAGATCACAGTCCTGGAGAGGGTGGTCAGGGATGCTGTGTATTCTGGGGAGAGTCAAGTTTCCATTAGCCAAAGACAGAAAGTGACTGAAATGAAGAGGTCTAAAAGAAAGGGCGTTTGTTGACAATAGAATGGAGGGTGTCATGGAGCATAATGAAATGGAAAAGTAGAAAAAGATATTGATAAGGAGGGATAGGCTTAAGGTAGACAGGGTTAAGAGTATGTGGAGAGTTAGGCCAAGGAGTCTGTCCTCAGTACCTTGGAAAATGTCCCATACAAAGGGAAACTTGCATATAAAAGAAGACAGTATCAGAAAGGTGGTGAAGTCTTTGATTAGGAGTCCCCACCCTCTAGAGTCTTGTGATGAATGTGGCTAGAGTTTGTATAACCTCGTTGCCTTGAACATCTGGGTGTCTAGGAGCTCTCCTAGTTCTAAGGAGGAATAAGGTAGTAATTTGTTTCTGAAGCATGGGCTGAATCAATGCTTTACTTCCATTTTAAGTTCCATGTAATTGAGAAAAATTAAAATATTAAATTTAGGCACAGACCAAAAAAAAAAGGCATACCAATTATCCTTCCAGTCATCCATCCTAACACAGTGAGGGACAAGGCACCCTGGAAGGGTTCCCAGAACATGACCCAGGCACTCAGTTTTTCATTGCTTAGTCCCTGAAACTCTCCCTCTCATGAGTAACTTTGATGTTCTAAGATTCAAGACAACTTGGTGTCCTCTTCAGAGAAGGCTGACTATTGCCTTGTTAGCTAGAAGCTAAGCCCTGAGAAGGCCCTTTCTTGTCTCCCATGCTTAGAAGCCAATGCTGAGATGGAACTGCTTCAGAGCCAGAAGAATAGTATTCATAGCACCTACTTCACCAAGGGGCTGTGGGTATCAAATCAGATGTTGCTTATAAGCCTGAAAGCCCACATAAACATCAATCAGTAGTAGTGGTAGCACCTTCTTATTTCCAGTGTTGCTAAAAGAACTATTTTTATTCAAATCATTTTAGGTATGTGAAAGGGTTTTGTTAGCTGCAAAGCACTATATAAATGTGAGCTATAAAGATATTCTAAGAGATGGGTCAGGGTCATTACCTGCTCTGAGGAATTAGCCAGATGAGGGATGTGAAGGGAGCCAAGCATCAAAGTGGGGGAACTGTCTGGAGCCAGCGCCAAGAAACAAGCCAGGTCATCACATATTGAGCAGAGCAGCCAGTGCAGATGGGATGACTCAGAAGAACTGGGATGGCAGCCAGCAATCAGGTAACCAGGAATCAATGGGGGCACATGAACCTCTGGAACACTGTCCAGGAAGGAGACAGGTTGCCATGCAACAGTGTGTGCCTTTGCTTGGCTACCTTTTCATAGGGAGGGTGCCCAGGCAGGATGCCATCAAATGGAAAGAGACATCTGGGGAGGAGACAAAATCATTACCCCCAAACTAAGACTCGGGGACCCACAAGGTCAATTCCTAAATGGAAAACCACTAGGGGCAAGTAGACATTTAAGGTCAAACATGGTACAGAGGGAGGTAGACACCCATACAAAGGGAAACTTAGGTATAAAAGAAGACAGTATCAGAAAGGTGGTGAAGATTTTGATTAACCATGGGCTACTTGTGAAATATGTCTAAGGAGGCTTCCTAGTGGGCCAGATAGTTAAAAAAATCCCTACAAAACACCTAATGGTGAGAATTATGAGTTTCCTTTCACTGATTCTCACTCAAATTTGAGTGAGTCTAGGGTGGGGGTTTGGGAACCTGTGGCCTTGAGGCCACATGTGGCCCTCTAGGCCCTCAAGTGCAGCACTTTGATTGAACCCAAACTTCACAGAACAAATCCCCTTAATAAAAAGATTTGTTCCGTAAAACTTGTTTTTAGTCAAAAGATCGCACCCAAGGACCGAGAGGGCCACATGTGACCTTGTGGTAGGGTATTTTTTTCTGCCAGAGAAGATGGAGAAGGGATTAGAAGAGTTCCATTTACACGAGTTGTCTGTTCACACTTGGCTATTTCATGTATTGAAAGGCACCAGCAGGAAATCACTTTAAAGTCTGTTCAAATTCCTTCAGTCCCCATGCAGCCTAAGTGGACTGTCTATATGAGTTGTAGTGGGCTAAAAAATTCCTCACCCTTGGCCAAACTGCTGATGAACCTCTCTGAACTTGGCTAGGACAGTTCTTGGAAAAGAAGCATATTGGACATCTCTAGGGCCAGACTCAAAGCCCTGCTACCATCTTGGTATGAACTGCCAAAGTTCTATAGGCTTCAAGAGACTAAAGCCAGTGCTAGACTTTAAAGAGGCAGCAGACTTAGAGGTTAAGTGGCTTGCCTAAGGTCACTCAGCTAGTAAGTGTCTGAGGCTGAATTTGAACTCAATTCTTCCTGACTCCAAGTCCAACATTCTATCTACCATGCCAGTATCTGCTTCCTATTAGCAGGAAGTGATAGTAGGGTAGTAGCTGATTTTTCTCCCTAGAAAGTCTTTTCACCCATTCCCTTATCTAAATCTTATCCATCCTACTTCCTCCTTCAAGAATACTATCCTGATCATCCCTCCCTCAGTGATCCCTCCCACTAAACAGTTAACTTACTTATTCATAACACTCATTGGCACATACCGTTGTTGTGTATCTCAGGTCTAATCTCCTTAGTTAAATTATAAATATATGTGATCTAGGGTAGTGATGTCAAACTCAAATAGGAATGAGGGCCACTTATCCATATATAAGGATGCTTGGGGCTGCATATTGACGGCCTTAAAATGGAATATTGTCTGTTTTTTGTTATATTTTTATTTATTTTGTTAAATATTTTCTAATTACATCTTAATGTGGATTGGACCCACCAAAAAGTGTTGTGACCTGTGTTTGACATCTATGGCCTAGAGATAAAAGTGCCTTTTCCTTCTATTTTCACAGAATCTAGCATAGCCTTGAGAGTAGCAGGTGCTCGATAAATTTTTCATTAGATTTAATGCTGGAGGGACTTTTCCAAGAGGAAGTTGGACTACTTAATGTTTCAATTCCTTTCCAGCTCTAAATACTTATGAAAACTAGCCCAGAAACAGCTTGAACAATGCTGGTGACATGATGGCAAGCATTTTGATATTTGCTTCCAATTTGAAAACAAGCTTCTTTCTATATGAGGAAACTGAGGTACAAAGAGGTTGTCTGAGCAATCCTGGGACCTCTAGATCCAAATCCAGTGTTGTTTCCATCTCGCCATGATGTTTATCTATGGTACTTAGAGTCAGTACCACTGAATAGCCCTCGGTTCTTCTGTATGTACTTGTCTTATCTCTTCAGCTTTCCCCAAAAGATAATAAGCTTCCTGAGGTCAGGGTTAATGGCTTATACTTCTTTATATTCCTCACAACACATAACACTGTGTGGACAGGAAGTAGGTACTCAGTAGATACTGAGTACTCAGTAGCTGGTTGGCTTATTTTAGCTAGATCAGAACTTGGCCCTGGTAGGGACAAGTCAAGTGAAGACAGCTAGTTATTTTAACCAATATTTCTGTCCTGTATGTTTTTACATCCCGAAGATAGTGATGGATAGACAGATATATAGATAGATAGACAGATAGACAGACAGACAGAGACAGGTAGGTAAATAGGTAGGTAGGTAGGTAGATAGGTAGATAGATAGATAGATAGATAGATAGATAGATAGATAGATAGATAGAATTATGGGATTTAAAATTTTCCTTTTTCTTATTTGGGGCTTAGGGCCATTCTTCCTGCAACTTTTGGTTAATTAAAAGTCTGTCTTCTGTTCATAGTAACCTCAGCTGACCAAAACCTGACTCCTAGAATGGTTTGAAGACAAAACTGTTTGACATTTCTTTGACAAAAGTCAAAGGGTAGTTTGAGCTCCCTGAAGTAATTTTGTTATTCATTAGCTCCCCTAGCTAACAGTGTAAGGAGGGATTTCCCTGATGTCAATTCTCTTGGTTATCTTGGTGACATACATATCTGCCCCCTCAATTAGACTATTATGAACCCTCTATAATCTGACCTAGTTTACATATAGAGTTTGTCTAAATAGATTTGTTTCCTTAGGGGATGTATATGATTATCACTTAACTAAATTTGTTCAACTTGTATGACATTGAAGGAAGCATGGGATTGTGAATCTGTCTTTTCTTTAATTTTTATGACCGAAGAGGAATGTGTTGTTCAGATGTTTCAGTTGTACCTGACTCTTTGTGAGCCCTTTTGGGGTTTTCTTGTGAGAGATACTGGTGTGGTTTGCCTTTTTCTTCTCCATCTCATTTTTACAGATGAGGAAACTGAGGTAAACAGGGTTAAGTGACTTGCCCAGGTTCACACAGCTAGTAAGTGTCTGAGGCCAGATTTGAGTTCAGGAAGGTGAGTCTTACTGGCCCTCAATGCACTGCACCACTTAGTTGTGCTAATAAGAGGAATGTACAAGATTGCAATATGTAAAATGATTTCTCTGTCACTCTGACCTAAATTTTGCTTATAAGAGACCTTGTTTGAATTACAATCTTCATTCAGGTTTACTTTTTTTTTTTTTTTTGCTTTTTAGAGGGCAGTTAGGGTTAAGTGACTTGCCCAAGGTCACATGGCTAGTTTTTGTGTTAAGTGTCTGAGGTCAGATTTGAATTTAGGTCCTTTTGACTCCAGGGCTGGTGCTCTATTCACTGCGCCACCTAGCTGCTCCTCAGCTTTACTTTTTAAAAACTTTTTGGTCTGAGATCTGAACCTGTGCTTAAGCAAAATAAAACCTGGGTTTTAGCTTTATAATTTCTGTGTCATGGTAGATCAGTTTTGATACCAGTTAACTATCACATGAATTCACATAAGAGATATTTCAACCACAGCAATAGATAGGTAGATAGATAGAAAGATATAACATTATGAAACACTAATTATATGCACTTATTATATAGCATATATTGCATCTATCTATCTATATAGGAAGCACTTATTTTGTGTGTGTATGTATATAAGCACAGAAGAAATGAGGACATAAATTATTTTGCTATTAAATCATTTTTCAGTCATGTCCAACTCACTCTGACCTTGGCAGAGATACTAGAGTGATTTGCTATTTCCTTTTCCAGTTCATTTTATGAATGAGGAACTGAGGCAAACAGAGTTAAGTGATTGCCCAGCTAATAAGTATCTGAGGCTGGATTTGAACTGATGAAGGTGAGTCTTCCTGACCCCAGACTTGGCACTCTGTGCACTATGGAGCCACCTGGTTGCCCTGAGAATGCAAATACAAGCAAGCAAAATGGTTCCTACCTTCAATGAGCTTACATTCCAATGGGGGAAGAGAACACATACAAGGGTGTTGGAAAGTGGGGGAATGGGAGTATGGTACACAGCAGGAGGTGAACAGAAGGGGGAAGAGTCCTGAAAGAGAAGAGGTGAGAGTGAAGAGAAGGATTTTATGTCTTTCATGATATACAATATAGGCATGAGGAAAGAGTAATTGACTAGGAAACAATATTCTTTACTCTGAATCATGATACATAAACATGACTTCCCCTTTTTGGGAAGCATTCTTACTATTAATAAGTATATGTTGGGGGCAGCTAGGTGGCACAGTGAATAGAGCACTGGCCCTGGAGTCAGGAGGACCTGAGTTCAAATCCGGCCTCAGACACTTGACACACTTACTAGCTGTGTGACTTTGGGCAAGTCACTTAACTCCAATTGCCCTCCAAAAAGCAAAACAAAACAAAAAAATGTATATGTTGACTGGGAACCTGTGATGTGATAAAATTTGCCCCTTTTATGGAATGTAGCATATCTGTTTCAGACTGCCCCAACATAGGCATAGCTTAAATTAAGATAGTATTTCATAATTTTAAAATGTTTTTATCCTCATTATTAATTTATTAGTTCATCTATCATTTAATGAGCACCTAGTAATGTGTAATAGACTTTGCTAGACTCTGAGAGACTTAGAAAAATATGTAAATTATGATCTCTACCCTTAAGTAACATGTAATCAAGCAAGATAATAAGAAATCAATCTCTTTTGATCCTCAGAAAGACACTGTGGCATATTACTAACCCCATTTTTCGGGCGGAGGAATTCAGGTTTAAAATGGTTTAAATGTGGGAACTTGGGAAAATCATGCAGTTAACTAGTGACTGAGCTCAAGCTCAAACCCTGATCAGGACTTTTTTTTTTTTTTCTGTGCAACTACAACAGATACGACCAAGGCAGGGAAAAGACTACATTTCCCAGGACATTTGAGCCCAGAACATGAACACTTATTGACCAGATGAGAGGAGAAGTCAACCACTGTGAAAGTTAGTTGCATAAAAGGAATTGAGGAAGGACAGCTATGGGATGAAGGAGAAATGATGGCATTCATTAGGAGTATGTGACCAGAGGAAGAAGCCAGGAGCCAGGAGATGCCTGGAATCCAGTAGCAGCCAAATGAATGATGATTAATGGACAAAAGATATGTGCAGGACACATTTTCAACCATCAATGCCATGGCTTTCCACAGTAAAGGCTTCAACCTTCTCATTGTAGTGGCAGCAGCAAGAGACCTTACCCTATGTGAACCCAGAGTCTTTTGGAAAATCTAATTTCACAAATTCCCCTACTGTGGGAGTAAAGGAAGTGGAATTATACCCATTCGGGAATGAGTATTATTTCTGTTATTTCTGGTCTGATTAAATGTTTTACTGTTTCAATGCTATTTCTTGCCAGAGTCTATTAGAATGGTGAGCAATTAAATGTCTAGACTTAATTCAATTTCAGAATTTCACAGTTTTCTAAAAGGACAAGCAATTCAGATAGGTAAGTTATGATTGAAAACTCTCATGATTTACATGCGAGTTTACGAGGATCCTTAGCAAGAGAGACTCAATACTGGGGAGTTTTGCATAGTTTATGCAATATTTTTATGTTACTGTTAGGTCTCTATTAGTTTGAACAATGAAATCCTAGGAAGTGGTAGGATTATTCAAATTTATATGGTATATTTCCATTGGGCTGGAACCAGTACAGTCTATGTTACATAGTTATAGCTTCAAATAATGTGAGTTCAAATACAGGCAACTGACCACTTCAGGGAATTCATAATTGACACAAATCAGAACCTAACTCCAGTAGCTTTAGCAAGTTTTCCAAAGCAATATGGTTCCCAATGGAGAGAGTGCTGGCTTTGCAGGCAGAAGGCCTGAATTTGAATCTCTTCTCTGTTATTTACTACATCTACGAAGTTGGACTTCATTTTTCAGCAGATTGTCAAAGATGTCAGGGACCCAAAAAAGGTTAAGAATGTCTGCATTGAGGGGCGGCTAGATGGTGCAGTGAGTAGAGCGTCGGCCCTGGAGTCAGAAGGACCTGAGTTCTTCGGGCCTCAGACACTTAACGCACAAACACAAAAAACCTAGCCGTGTGACCTTGGGCAAGTTACTTAACCCCAACTGCCCTCCAAAAAGCAAAAAAAGAATGTCTGCATTAAATAACCTATAAGCTCCCTCCCTCTTATAAAACCTGTAAAAATCAGTCCTGAAACATGCTACTTGGCACAATTCTGAAAATTTCAACATTCACTTTCAGTTTTTTTTTTTTAAAGCAATTGGGGTTAAGTAACTTGCTCAAGCTTACACGGCTAGTCATTATTTATTCGTGGGTGCTCATTTTCTGAGGCCGGATCTGATCTCGGGTCATCCCAACTCCGAGGCCGACGCTCTTACTCACTGCGCCACCTAGCCGCCCCTTTAGGGCAATTGGGGTTAAGTAACTTGCCCAAGGTTACACGGCTAGGTTTTTTGTGTGGATTTAAGTGTCGGAGGCCGGCTCCGAACTCAGGTCCTTCTGACTCCAGGGCCGGCGCTCTATTCACTGTGCCACCTAGCCACCCCCACTTTCAGTTTTAAAACTTAGATCTAAGTCAACTTGCTATGCTGAAATCATTTTGTGAAAAAGGTAAGTGCAGTAGGCTCATAAGGTGTACTCTGACCTGAGTTGAGAACGATGGATTTCCCAGGGTTCACCCTATGTCCTGCCAGAGTGACTGAGGGTAAAAGCACCATCAACAAGACTGACCAGCAATATAATAATTAGGCCGCACTGAACTGGGGACCTTGGGAAATTTCCTCACGGTTGAAACTCCTGAGGCGACAATGAGGTGAAGTTTATTTAAAGTCAGCCAGTACCAAATATTCATATTTTTAAGTAGCCTTATCATTCTTTTAAGCATATATCTAAGCGATTTGGAAATTTATTTTTCATCTATTAAAAAATTCTCATTTCATAGGAAAACATAACAGTTGAAATGATGCCATTTTCTGATTACATCTGGAGTTCAAAGAGGGCAGATGCTGCAGTTAATCTGTGACCACAGCTGAGTGTCCCCCTACTCCTGCCAGCATCCTAATGCAGTTAGGGGTCACAGAAATCTTTCAGCCACTGGGGCTCGAGCACATCTGTTTTATGACCAAGGCCAAGCTATTTGTACCCTGGCAACAAAACTATGACAAGAAAAAGTAGGCACATAAATGTGAATGTCTGTGAGTACCACACATATATATCCACACTTTACACTATGCAGCCTTGGAAAGACTGTCAGAGCCTTCCCCCTCCCACCCCCTGCAATGCCCCTTAAATCTCCACTTTGAAAGATAGATCACCTCTTTTTAACTCCAGACTTCCACTGCTGCCACTCTCACCAGTATGGGAGGGGTGGGAATGTGGTTGCTCTTGGTGTATTTGGGAGTAGAGGCTGTAGGGACTGGTATTTCTAGGAGTTTGCACAAATCTTGGTAGCCATCTTAAAACATCTAAAAGGTTTTCATGGGAATACGGCTTAGAGTTATTCTGCTGGACCCTAGAAAGCCAAATTAGAAACAAGGAGAAGTCACAGAAGCAGATTTGACATAAGGGAAAACCACTTAACAATGAGAACTCTCCTAAAGTGGAAAGTGATTGTGGGTAGCTTCCAGATGAGGTCTTCAAGCAGAACATCCAGTGATGATCACTTGTTGGGTCCACACTTGGAGAGGGAATTCTTGTGAGTGAGTAGATGGGACTCAATAGGGCCAGAGATGCTTTCTGGGAGGGCCCAGACACTGTCCACTCCACTGCCCCTCAGTAACAACCTGCCTTTGAAACAAATCTAGGTCTATGGTTTCTGTTAAAGCCAAAGCTAGCTCCCCAGGGCAGGAGCACAGGGGTCCCCAAAGGAGATGCTGCCCCTCAAAAGTTACCTCTTTTAAGTGAGGCATAAAACTGGGAGACCTACGCTGCTGAAAGTGGTCACCACTGTCACAGAGCAAGTCCCACACAGATTCCAAGCAGAAGACGGATTCCTTATAGCCTCGTCTTTGGAAACAATGTTGTGCGGCTTGCATCAAGCCCCAAGACACTGACCCTAATGTTTAAATGAGGGCTATCATCACTCAAAACAGTTTTGACCTAACTGTCCACACAGGAAAATGAAGAATTAAATCCAATAAACATTTATTAAGTACCTACTATGTGCCAGGAGCTGTATTCAGCACTGGAGATGTTTATTGTCTGGAGTCTAGCCCAGGGGTGGAGAACTTGTGACCTCAAGGCCACACATGGCCTTCTAGGTCCTTGGGCGAGGCCTTTTGATCAAGTCCAAGTTTTACAGAACAAATCCTTTTATTAAGGGGATTTGTTCTGTGAAGTTTGGACTCAGTCAAAGGGCCGCACTTGAGGACCTAGAGGGCCACATGTGGCCTCGAGGCTGCAGGTTCCCCACCCTAGTCTAGATTATGGTTTGATCCAATAGATTATCTGTAACTTTTGTCCATAAAGAGAAATGCTTAAGCTAGATATTACAAACGGACAATGATTTGAGCCCCAAATTGAAAAGGAACAGCAAGGTGGATAGATTGCCTTCAGAGAATGCCATGGTTCCTTCCCTAACCTAAGCTTCCTTGTGAAAAGAAGACTAATCATTTTAATACTAGTTATTGTTCTTCTAGTGATATATGGTTACCAAATAATACTACAGTTGCTGAATAATTGAAATTGAGGATCACCCCAAGTAAAATGTGGAGGTGCACAGTGGGCATGAACAGGATGCAACAAGTTATAAATAAGAAACTGTATGGAAGAAGTGTTGGAAAATGTATTATTAGGAAATTGTATGATCAGAAAAAAAGATGGGTTAGTCACATTGTATTAGTGAGGAATAATGAATGGATAACCCACTGGAATACTAACAATGATAACAACCACATTACATAACATTTTAAGGTTTGCAAAGGTTTTTATATATTTAATCACCCTGTGAGATAAGTTCTATTGTTATCCCTATTTTTTAGGTAAAGAAACTGAAGTTGAGAGGGTAAAAAATTTGCCCAAGGTCATAGCATTGGTAAGTATCTGAGGGAAGATTTGAACTCAGGTCTTCCAAGCCTAACACTCTAGCTACTATACCACCCAACTGCCAAGTGAACCAATGCCAAGAGAATCCAAGGAGGGTTTATTTATTTAATGGAGTCTTGTAATGAATTCTTGGGAGGATGTGAAAGGCGGTCATAAAGATGAACAGACCTGGAGTAGTTAAGATCTGCAAAATGGGAAGAAATACTCCCTTTCATCAGACACATTAGAATATGTGACAAACCACAGAAGCTGCTTTTCTGAACAAAGCCATGATATCAGTTTGCTTTCAAAGAAAGGAATGAATAAGCTTGCATTTATCTGTAGCCTTTTAGAAGCTGTGTTAGTTTCACCTGCATGACCAACATAGACTAATTTCTATCAGCACCATAAAGTTTTCAGAGATAGAAGCAATTAGGCAATTATATACAAAAGGAAATTCCCCCCAATTTTTCTATAGTGAATGGTCAACCTAGTGGTTTTCTTGAGATAATATATGTAAAGCATTTTGCAGACTTTAAAGTGATATATAAATGCAAGTTATAGTAATGTTAATGATAAAATTATTAGAATATCTAGCTAAAGAAGAGAAAACATCCAGCTTTTCCCACTCTTCTACGTGCTTGCCATATTAGAAAATCACTATAAAAAGTACTTTGGAACTAATTGCAAATGGTACCAGGTGGTACAGTGGATAGAGCACCAGGCTCTATCTGTACATCAGGAAGACTTTTCTTCCTGAGTTCAAATCCAGCGTCAGACACTTACTACCTGTGTGACCCTGGGCAAGTCATTTACCTCTGTTTACCTCAGTTTCCTCATTTGTAAAATGAGCTGGAGAAGGAAATGGCAAACCACTACAGTATCTTTGCCAAGAAAACCTGAAACAGGGTTATAAAGAGTCAGACACAATTGAATCACAACAGTCAAGACCACTCTATTGGGGAAGCAAAATGCAAGCTCATAATTGGCATAAGTCTCCAAAGCACAGCTCAATTTGTTTATTGATTCTGAGTTCCTGATCTTTCTTTCTAAGAGATACGGGCTACTAGTGCCAGTATGTGGGTGGCATTTGGATACAATAGAATACCAGGTGCCAGAACCAGGAGCCAGGCTACACAGATAACATAGTCAGGCAACCAGTCACAGTCAGGGCAATCCAATAGTACATAGAGGTGGAGTGTGCAAATACCCTGAATCAAGAAGGACAAGAGGAATAGTCAGACTGTGGGGTACCAGCATCAGAGAATAGGGCAAGTCATGGCTTCTGACTAGGTAAGTTGGCTTCATTGGGAAAGAATCAGGCAGGAAGAACCAGGCAGGAAGACATGAGCAGAAGTTATGCCTAAGGACATGGGTAGGGGCATCTAGTGTTCAAATCAGACCCAAAGAAACAGGCAAGGAATAGTAATAGCCCACATTTACATAATGCTTTAAGGTATGCAAAGTGTTGTATGTTTATCTTTTGATCCTCACTGCAACAATGTGAGGTGGGTGTTATTATTCCCATTTTAGTTATGGAGAAACTGAGATTCAGAGAGTTTCTATGACTTGTCCATGGTCACACAACTAGTAAATGTCTGAGGCAGGATTTGAACTCAGGCCTTCCTAACTTTCACTTCTACCCACTATGATGCTTAGCTGCCTTTGTGTGATGAAAGAACATCAGACTGGGAATTAAGAGACTTGGATTCTAGTTTCAGTTCTGCTGCTAATTAGCTATTTGACCTGAAGCAAATACAGTGGAAAAAGCCCCGGGTTTGGAGACAAAGGCATGGAGTTTGTATCCAGGATCTGTCCTATGCTGTCTATGTGATCTTAAGAAAATCGCATCTCTGGACCTCAGTTTCCTTTTCGATAAAAGGAGTTGGGGAGGACAGACTATCTCTGAGGTCTCTTCCAGTTTCTAAGCCCAAGATCCTAGGGTCTCTGAGTCTCTGTTTCCTTATCTGTAAAATTAAGGGAGGATCAGATCATCCACAAGGCCCTTCCATCTCCAAATCTCTCATCTCTGGGTCTCAGTTTCTCCCTCTGTAAAATGAAGCTTTAGTCTAGATCATTTAGTGATTTGTGAATTGGATGTGATAATTCAAGGAGTTCATGTGAAATATTATTAAATGATGCCTTGATCAGTAAGTAATTGCAGAATATTAAGGGTAGAATATTTCATTACCCTAGGGGTTTGCAACACATTTTCATTTTTGTGGAAAGGGATTTGTAGAACAAAAAATATTGGGAACCATTGGACCAGAGGATATTTTACTCCACCATATTGGCTCTGCCCCAAATGGACCAGAAGATCTTGAAGGCTCTAAATCTGTGGTTTTTCAAAGCATGGTCTGGGGGCTCCTTGACAGTCCCAAGACCTTGGCGGGGGCAGGGGTTCCACAAGGTAAAAATTATTTTCAAGGGGAGGTTAGGTGGCACAGTGAGTAGAGAGCTGGCCCTTGAGTCAGAAGGACCTGAGTTCGGATCTGACCTCAGACACTTAACACACACAAACAAAAACCTAGCCATGTGACCTTGGGCAAGTCACTTAACCCCAATTGCCCTCCAAAAAGCAAAAAAAATATTTTCAAAATAATATTAAGATGTTTTTCATTTAAAAGACAGCAAATATCAATAGATGTCATCCATATAAACAAAAGCTCTTTAGTCCTGCATAATTTTTAAGAGCATCATAGGTCCTAAGACCAGAAAGTTTGTGTACTATTTGTTTTAGATCAATGGTCCAAGATTCTCTGAATCTCAGTTTCCTATGATATGAGAAGGTTAAACTAGATGATGTCAAAAGTCTCATTTTACTGGGGATAGAACTCGTAAACAGATGAGTAAAAAGAAGATAATTTGAAGAGGGAGAGGACATTAATAAGCAGAGGGATAAGGAAGAGTCTCTCTTAGGAGGTGGCATCTGAACTGGGCCTAGAAAGAGGAAAAGAATCTGAGGGACAGAGGAGAGGGAGGAGTATAGCTCAGATGCAGAATTTGGATTCCATTTGGGAATCACCAGCATAGAGGTAATAACTGAACCATAGTAGTGGGGGAGAAAGAGGGGGAAATGGATAAGAAGAAAGATGAAAAGAGAGAGGGGAAAGAGAGGGAGGAAGAAGAAGAGAGAGAGGAAAAAGGAGAAGAAAAAAGGAGAGAAGACAGGAGAAAAAAGAAAGAGAAGAGAGAAAGATAGGAGAACAAGAAAGAGAAGAGAGAATAAGGAGAGAGAGAAGAGAGACAGAAGAAGAGAGCAAAAAAGGAGAAAAGAGAGGGAAAAGAAAAAGAGAAAAGGAAAGAGGAAAGAGGAAAGAGGAGAAGGAGGAGGAGGAAGAAGAGGAGGAAGAGGAGGAGGAAGAAGAGGAGGAAGAGGAGGAGGAGGAGGAGAAGAAGAAGGAGGAGGAGGAGGAAGAAGAGGAGGAGGAAGAAGAGGAGGAAGAGGAGGAGGAGGAAGGAGAGGAGGAAGAGGAGGAGGAAGAAGAGGAGGAAGAGGAGGAGGAAGAAGAGGAGGAGGAAGAAGAGGAGGAGGAGGAGAAGGAGAAGGAGGAGGAGGAGGAAGAAGAGGAGGAAGAGGAGGAGGAGGAGAAGGAGAAGGAGGAGGAGAAGGAGGAGAAAGAAGAGGAGGAGAAGGAGGAGGAAGAGGAAGAAGAGGAGGAGAAGGAGGAGAAGAGGAGGAAGAGGAGGAGGAAGAATAGGAGGAGGAGGAGAAGGAGAAGGAGGAGGAGGAAGAGGAAGAAGAAGAGGAGAAGGAGGAGGAGGAGGAAGAGGAAGAGGAGGAGGAGGAGGAGGAGGAGGAGGAGGAGGAGGAGGAGGAGGAGATGACGACTGTGGTAGAGCCTTGAGGTGGGGATAGGGGAGCTGAGACATAGATGAAATTAGGAAGGAAACCTGAGAGGATCAGAGTCCAGAGGGGCTAAATGGTCAAGAACAGAGACTGAGGGTAGTCCATCAATGCAGCTTGATATGCTCAACTTGAAACTACAACTACTTGTGAATAGTTATTTAAGAGACAGAGTTTCTCAGCGGACCTGGAGCAAGCCATACTGTGTCAGTGGAGTGGACAGAAGCTGCAAACAAGCAATTTTGGGCTTGATATAAGGAAAAAAAATTCTCAAATGGAATGGGTTTCCTTGACAAGTAATGAGTTCCCTTCACTGGAGGTCCTCGAGCAAAGGTGGGGCAAACACTTGATGGATATTCCATAGAGGAGATTCTTGTTCAGGTATGGCTTGGACTAGATGACAACTGGGGCCCCTTCCAAATCTGAGATTCTGTGATAAATCTTAGCCACTAAAAGTGATCTCAGTTTCCTTCTCTGGGAAATCAAAAGGTTGAGCCAGCTGACCTCTAAAGTCCCTTCTAATTCTGACCTTCTATGTTCCAGCAAGCCAGCTCAGCTGACACTTGATCATCAATCAAGGATTGGTTTCTTTCTTCCTTGGTTTCAATCACCCTTCCTGCTGGGGACAGATATGGGCTGACAGGTGTGTACTGCCTACAAGAAGGAAAGAGGTGCCATCTATGTCCAGTGATTACTGCAAAAGGAAAACTCAGTCTTGGGGGAAGAGGAAGAAGCCCCAAAGTTCCATATAGCTCAGTGCCAGTGAACCAGAATATTATCCATTGCTGTCCAAGACTTTGGAAGCCTGATTATGTTATCCATAGTTGTGCATACCCTCCCTCGAACCTGCCCCCCCTCCATTTCCATGCATACTCAACCCACACTCCCACTTCCGCTGCTGAGACATTGTTTGTGCTTAGATAGCTGAGAAGGACAGTGTTTTTAAACTTGAGTCTTGGCAGAGGCGTATTCATTTGGGAGCAGGGCGGTTGCCAGGTTCCCTGGAATTTGAATTTGAAGTAATGAAATTATATCGACTTTAAAAATAGCATGCTGTGTGCTGGGTTGGCTATGTTTGTTTTCTTAACTTCCCTGAGATTTGCTATGGTGCCCTGCTCCAAAGAGTATTGCCAGAAGTCCAGAGGTTTAGACTTTTGCCCTTTCCAAGCTTCAAATGCCAGTGGGCTTGCATGCTGGATGTTCATCCTTAGCAACCCTCAAGGGCTCCCCTTATCTGGGCTCTGCTGCAAGTCTTTCATGAAGCAAACCTTTCTTCCTTGATAATAGCTAACTTTGCTATAGCACTCTATGCTTTCCTTTGCATGGCTCATCTGATTTGAGGCTAAGAATGACATCCAGCAGGAGGCAGTTGGTGTAGTGGACCTGGAGTCAGGAAGTTGTTGTTCAGTTGTTTTCAGTTATGTCTGACTCTTTGTGACCCCATTTGGGGTTTTCTTGGCAGAGATATTAGAGTAGTTTGCCATTTCCTTCTCTAGTTTATTTTATACATGAGGAACTGAGGCAAACAGGGTCAAGTGACTTGCCCACAGTCACACAGCTAGTAAGTGTCTGAGACTGTATTTGAACTCAGGAAGATTAGTCTTCCTGACTCCAGGCTCAAGATTCTATCCACTGTGCCACCTAGACGTGGGTTTGAATTCTGTCTTCAGACACTTACGGACTGTGTGACCCTGGGCAAGTCATATGACTTCTCTGAGCTTCAGTTTTCTCATCTGTAAAATGGAAATCATGATAGAACCCACCTCACAGGGTGGTTGTAACTGTCAAATGATATAATATGTATAAACTGCTTTTTTTTCTTTTTTAGCCAATCTTCGATTTTCTTTTTGTTTTATTCTTAATCTTAAAGGTGATCATTGCTGCTCCTCACAGATCTACCCCCTGCTCCTCCAAGGGCACTGGAGCTCTGGTCCGAGGGTCTTTTTGTGATTCACCAGCAGCCAGAGGCTTGCTTGCCCATTTCAGGCGCTCATAGATGGTGGATGAACAAATGCGTGAAGTAATGAATTAATGAATTCCCAGACTCTGTTCCTTCTCTTGCCAAGAAAGGTTTCTTATCTAGAAAGAAAAGCTTCAGATGTAAAAAACCACAGAAGCAGAACGGGAGTAGGGAGAAAAGAGAGTCCCTACCAGTTCCATGCTTTTAATACTAATAATTAGGAATTACACAGTGCTTTGAGTTTTGTGGTGTACTTTACAAATATTATTTCTTTTTTTGTCTTCACAACAACCCTGGGAAGTAGATGTTATTATTATCATCTCCATTTTACAGACAAGGGAACTGAGGAAGGCAGAGTTTGGGACTACACACAGTGACTGAGGTAAAATTTGAACTCAGGTCTTCTTGATTCTAGGTCGAGGGCTCTATCTACTGTGCCATTTAGCTAAAAACCTCAAAGTATTAAATGTCAGCTATTATTATTTCTGTAGTACTCTGCATTTTACTGAATACTTTCCTCACAAACACACTGTAAGGTCTGTGCACATGTTCTAACCCCTATTTTTCCTAGTGAGGAAACTGAGGCTCAGAGGACTTACCCAAGAATCAGGGCTTTTAATTCCAAATCCTCTGTTCTTACTCTCCCACATGACTCCTGATCACCTTTTCTGGCACCAGGGCAAGCAAACAAGTAGTGATCATAGCAGAGAGATTTTCTTCGCAATAGGTATAATCCCACTCCAATTTTCTCTCATCCAATTCAATCAACAAGCATTATTTAAGTTCTTCCTGTTGGTAAGGCATGGTGTTGGGTGCCCAGGATATGTACACTGCCTCCCTCTCCTAAGCATCCACCCCTCATACCCACACACAATCTCATTCTTTGCCTTCAAAGAGCTTACATTCTATGGGAGAACTACAATGGATACACAAGATCATTTGAGATGGGAGAGAGCCCTAAAAAAGAGAGAGAGAGTGATCATGGAAGGATGAAGGGGAAGCTCACATAGTGAGCTGAGGCTAGAAAGAAGAAAAAGATTCTGAGGGGTAGACTTGAGGGTGAATACTTCGAGCCATAGGGGGACTGACTGAAAAACAGCAGATGTGGGAGATAAAATTCAGGTTTGGGGAACAATGAATAGTTCAAATTGTCTGGCATAATACTATCAGAAAGATGGGGAATTAGGGGCCGCTAGGTGGCGCAGTGAGTAGAGTGCTGGCCCAGGAGTCAGAAGGACCTGAGTTCGGAGTCGGCCTCAGACACTTAATCCATACAAACAAAAACCTAGCCGTGTAACCTTGGGCAAGTTACTTAACCCCAATTGCCCTCAAAAAAAAAAAAAAGAAAGAAAGATGGAGAATTTGTCAGTTGCCTACATTTAAAGACTTAATGGTTCAATTTTAAGGTAGGAAGTCTCAAGAGGAGGACCTAAAGGATCTATGCTTGACCCTAGATTGTTTGACAATTTTATTAATGACCTAGGTAAAGGCATAGATGACCTGTCCATCTAATTTTCAGGTGACAAAAACTGGAAGGGATGGCTGACAACCAGAATTTAAAAGGTTCTTGATAGGCTAGAGCATTGATTTGAATCTAATTAGATGAAAT
Organism: Gymnobelideus leadbeateri; assembly: GCA_011680675.1. Classification (NCBI taxonomy): domain Eukaryota; kingdom Metazoa; phylum Chordata; class Mammalia; order Diprotodontia; family Petauridae; genus Gymnobelideus; species Gymnobelideus leadbeateri. The sequence continues at coordinate 1,125,152 of WOXC01004035.1, forward strand.
TAATAAGTGAAGTCTCAAGCTTGGGTACAACAAAATTAACTTCACAAGTATAAGATGAGGGAGGCTGGCAGTGGTTCTAGAAAAATCTGAGGGTTTTAGTGGACTATCAGCTCAACTTATGGCAACAGAGTGATGCGTCAGTCAATCCACGTGGGCTTCATTAAAGGAAGAAAAGCTTCTAAGAAAGGAGAAGTGAGGGGCGGCTAGGTGGCACAGTGAATAGAGCACCGGCCCTGGAGTCAGAAGGACCTGAGGTCGGAGCCGCCTCAGACACTTAATCCACACAAACAAAAACCTAGCCGTGTAACCTTGGGCAAGTTACTTAACCCCAATTGCCCTAAAAGGGGCGGCTAGGTGGTGCAGTGAGTAAGAGCGCTGGCCTTGGAGTTGGGATGACCCGAGATCAAATCCGGCCTCAGAAAATGAGCACCCACACGTAAATAATAACTAGCCGTGTAACCTTGAGCAAGTTACTTAACCCCAATTGCTTTAAAAAAAAAAAAAGAAAGGAGAAGTGGTACTCTACCCTCATGAGACCTAGTCTGGAGTCTTGTGTTCATTTCTGGTCACCACACTTTGAAAAAGACATTGATGAATTGAAGCGCCCAGAGGAAGGTCACCAGGATGGTGAAGGTGCTTGGGTCTTTGACATATGGTCAGTTGAAAGAAATGGGTGTGTTATGTTGAGAGCTGAGAGAAAAGAAGACTCATGTAAAGGAGACATGATGGCTGTTTTTCAAGTATTTGAAAATCTATTGTGTGAAGGAGGGATTAAATGGATTTTGTTTGTTCCTGGAAGGCAAAACTAGGAGCAGAGAGTATTGAAAAGAGACTGATTTGATATTAAGGGAAAAAAAACTTCTTTTGTAAGAAATAGATTTTTTTCTATTTACATGTAAAGACAATTTTTAGCATTCATTTAAAAAAAATTTCGAGTTCTGAATTTTCTCCCTTCCCTCATCTTCCCCCTCCCTGAGACAGTATGCAGTTTGATATAGGTTATATATGTGCAACCATGTAAAACATATTTCTATATTAGCCATGTTGCGAGAGAAGAAACAGACCAAAAAAACAAACAAACAAAAAAATAAAATGAAAGCAGCATTCTTTGATCTGCCTTCAGACTCCTCAGTCCTTTCTCTGGATGTGGATAGCATTTTCCAACATGAGTCCTATGGGATTGTCTTAGATCAATGTATTATTGAGAAGAGCTAAGTGTATTACAGTTGATTATCACACAATGTAGCTGTTACTGTGTACAATGTTCTCCTGGTTCTGCTCACTTCACTTTGCATCAATTCATGTATTTAAGAAAAAGCTAAACAATTAGAGCTGCCCCAAAGAGGAATGGACTGCCTTGAGAGAGAGTGGGTTACTCTTGCTTAGAGGTTTTTAAGCAGAGGCTGGATAAATATCTGTTGGATATATTATAGTTATATTATATATTTGTTGGATATATTATAGTTATATAATAGTTAATATTCCTTTCATGTGTAAGTTGGACTGAATGACCTCTGAGGGTCCTTTCAATTCTCCAGTTCTGTGATTCTGTGGAGATGGATTGTTGTTGAGTCATTTTTCAGTCATGTCTAATTCTCCATGACCCCATTTGGGGTATTCTTTGCAAAGATACTAGAGGAGTTTGCCATTTCCTTCTCCAGCTCCCTTTACAGATGAAGAAATTGAGGCAAACAGGGTTAAATGACTTTCCCAGAGTCACACAGCTAGTAAGTGCTGGAGGCTGTATTTGAACTCATGAAGATGAGGTTTCCTGACTCCAGGCCCCACCACTCTGCCCCATGTGAAGACAAATAATATAAAATAAGTCTGAAGAAGAAGGTAGTAACCAGTTTGTAGAGTATCTTTAAAGCCAGATTGATGAGTTTATCCCAGAGATAGTTGGGAGCCACTGAAGGTTTTACATCAGGGGAATTTCAAGATGATACGATGATAGATGTAGGTCTGGCTACCCTTCTTCATCTTATCACTTTCTCTTACTTTGCCCCAGTGTCTGATAAAGACATGGGCCTTGCCAAGTGGTTAACCCCTCCCCTTCCATTTAGTTCTACAGACATTATGTGCTTGCTATATCTAAGGAATTGTGCTAGCTTTGGAAGTTACAAAAATAAATAATGAAATAGTCCCTTCTTTCAAGGACCTTTTAGCATGGTCCAGTCCCAGCTCCTCTGGAAGCTTGTGTCTTTTGAGCACTCTCTTTTCTCCTACCTTTGATTTTCCTTTTCTACTGGTTCATACTCTGTCTCCTATTAAAATTCCCAGGTCTTCTGGAACACAGAGTTTTAAAAACAAATGTTAAAAAAATGTTGTTACATGCAACCAGGAAATGAGATACATAGGCAATGGGGTATAGAAATTCAACTTGCCCTACAAAAATGAAAGGGGGAAAGGGGAAGGGTAGGGATGGGGGGAACTTATGAGAGGGCAGACTGGGGGAAAGAGTAATCAATATGCTTGCCATCTTGGCGTGGGGTGTAGGGGAGAGAAGGGGAGAAAATTTGGAACTCAAAATCTTGCGGAAATGAATATTGAAAACTAAAATATAAGTAAATAAATTCTGGAAAAACAAATTCCCAGGTCTCTCTCCCTCTCACCCCCCTCCCCATCCTTAAAAAACAAACAAAACAAGCTCCACTTGACTCTGTCATCTCTGAAAGGTTTTGTCCTCTACTGTTCTGTAACTTCTCACTTTTTGTAGCCAAGAAAGGGTAGTCTATTCTTGTTGATCCCATTTCCTTATCTCCTGGTTGCTTCTTAGTCCCTTGCAATCTGGCTTCTAACCCTACTCCTTGACTAAAATAGCTCTCTCCAACATTATCACTAATCTATTTATTATTTTGTCAAGTGGCCTTTTCTCAGCTTTCATTCTACTTGGCTTTTCTGTAGCTTTGGCAATGAGGACAGCCCTCTCCTCCTAGACCTTCTCTTCCCTGTTCTCTCTTGGTTCTGCTTTGACCCTTTGTCAGTTGTAGAAGAGAGATTAAACTTGTTTCATTTGTCCCTAGAAGCATGACCAGGAGCAGTGAGTGGATATTGAAAAGGTCTGGGCACCAGTTGAGAAAGACCAACTAGATTGAAGGGTCCAGAGGAAGGTAACTGGGATGATGAAGGGTCTTGGGGCCATGATATATGAAGATCAGTCAAAAGAAATGGGTGTGTTTAGTTGAGAGAAAAGAAGAGTTGTGTTAGGGAGATATGATGGCTGCCTTCAAGTATTGTAGACACATGTGCTCACACGCGCACACACACACACACACACACACACACACACACACACACCCCTAACAAGGGTGTACTGGAGCCAGCTGCAACCAGGTCAAGAGAGTCAATTGTTAAATATTCAGTGTGAGCACCAATATTGCAGATCTATCCCTTAAATATATTATTTTGGTAACTATATGGAGCATGAATTAGAGAAAGGAGAGGTTATTGGTCTTGTTGAATGGGTCATGGGTGCCTGAACTAGGGTCCTGGTCAAGAGAGCAGAGAAAAGGGGATGGATGTGAGAAATGTAGTAGTAGAACAGACAGAACGTAAGATGATAATGATGATGATTTTATAACAGTCACTTTAAAACCTAACCTATATTCTTGCCTGGCCAATTGACTGTGTTAACAAGAGTTGCTTTATAAAATTGGACATATCTCTGTAAGATTTTATGCCTTTCAGGCTTCATGTGGTGGATTCATGCTGATACAAAGCAGGGTCCTGTGGGTGGACTCTGTGTTGTTTCTACTAGCAAGTGCTCCCTTAGGCTTACTTATGACATCCCCAATGTTGAACCAGCGCCACTGACTGATGTTGTCAGATTATTAAAACATGGTTGGATATGATAGCTTCTTGAGAAGCTATCCAAAATAAAATAAAAAATAAGGTGCATTTTTGTTTGTTTCTTTGTTTATTTCATGTATCAAAGAAGACAGCTGTGTGGTATAGTGGATAAAGCATGGAACTTGCAGTCAGGGAGACCCAAGTTTAAATCCTACCTCAGACATGGGCTAATTGTGTGACCTTGGGTAAATCAGTTAACATCTCTATGCCTCAGTTTCCTTATCTGTCAAATAATAGCACCCTCTTCACAGGAATGTTGTGAAGATTAAATGAGTTAATACATATAAAGTGCTTTACAAACCTTAATGTGTTATATAAATCCTAGCCATTAGCTATCAAAGGAACATTGGTTTAGAACAGAAAGGGATTTTAGAGGTTATCTAATCCAACCCCATCTATATTGAAAATACGAGTGTGGGAGGTGGGCTCAAGGTACCTTTATATGAATCCCGGTTCTTTGCAATTGTTATCTGTGTGACTCAGAGCATGTAATTTTCTTTTCTTTTTTTTTGGAGGGGGTAGGCAGGGCAATTAGGGTTAAGTGACTTGCCCAAGGTCACACAGCTAGTAAGTGTTAAGTGTCTGAGTCATATTTGAACTCAGGTCCTCCTGATTCCAGGGTCAATGCTCTGTTCACTGTGCCACCCAGCCGCCCCCAGAGCATGCCATGTTCATTCTCTAAGCCTCACTCTCTCATCTGTAAAATGAAGGCATTGAACTAGATGGCCTTTAGGGTCCTTTTCAAATCCAAATCAATGGTGTCTTGACAGTAAAGATGAAGAAATAAGAAATAAGAAAGTTACAGAGTCCGAGTTATAAAATAACTGAGTCAACATCCAAGCTCTGATCCTGGGACTCCAGTTCTATTGCTCCATCCACACTCGCTTAATTCTAAGTAAAATCCAGACTCCTCAGCCAGCGGTTCAAGGTCCTTCACCACCTGTACCCGATGAGAAGCCCCACCTTCTCCTCTCTGGCTTCCCAATTTGAATGCCTTTAACCCAGGCCAGGGCAATTCCTGTCCTCTGGGCATGGGAAGCTCACCCCCATTTTGATTCACATTTAAGGAATAATTGCTTTTACTCAGCCTGCTCCTCAGCCTAACTTGCTCTCCTGATTCTCTCTGCTTTCCCCAATTCCACCCGTTTTTCAAGGTCTAGTTAAAATCCTACTCCCACCCCTGCCCCATGCAGTTTTTTCTGATTACTCTAGTAGTGATATATTCTTCTGAACCCATTTATATATATACACACACATACATAAATATGTACACATTTTTATGTGTATATACCTGTGTATGTACACACACACTATATATACAGATGTGTATACAAGGCATATACACACATGCATACACATATACATGGATATGTACACAAACACACGCCAGGGATGTGCTGGTAAATGCTTAACAACTAGTTCTCCAGAAAAAAAAGTTCATACATCTTCTTTATTAATATTTTCTACATGACTTTCTTCAGTCTATTCTAGACAAACAACAAAGCAATAAATCACGTCTTGATTTTTGGCATTTCTCAATTTCAAAAATATAAAGCTCACACTGTAAATTTAACAATTGGCTCTCATGAGCTGATAATAGTTGGCTCCAGTACACTCCTGTAAATGTACATATGTATATACAGAAAAAGTCCTGTCTCTGTCTCTTTCCATGTCTCTGTCTCTTTCTGTCTTTCTCTGTCTCTTTCTCACTCTCTCTGTCTCCCTCACTTTCTTTCTCTCTCTCTATACATACACGCATATACACACATACATACACATATGTATATTTATATGACATTTGTAACTAGGGAATCAGATTGTAGGGTACCTTAGATGCTAAGTTAAGGAGTCTGTCCTTTATTCAGTAGACCCTGGGAAGTCATGGAAGATATAAAGCCAATAGTAACATGATCAGAGAGGTCCTTGGCCCAGTGGGGTGATAGACTGGTGGGGAGAGAGGCAGGAAGCAAAGAGTTCATTCAGAAGAACAAAGCACTTAAAGCCAAGACACAATATTTGGGTACCCTAAGTGAGGTTTACAAATTGTGGCCTCCTACCCCCATTGCCCTCGCCTCCATAGACTTTGGGCTTTCATTGTGAAAGCCCATTGGACCTAATACTAATTTTGAAAGGCCTATATTTTATTCAAAATAAGGCACATTAAAATGTACTTTTATCAAAATCAATATTTTTTAATGTTCCTCCTTGACCTCTGCCCCACCCCCTGTCATATGATGTGTCACAAGAGGCTATCCACCTTGTCCCACCGCCCAGTCTTGTTTCTGATTGCAGTGAAGAATCAAGGTGGTAGCAGCAACAGTGGACAGAAAGAGGTAATGGAACAGATTAGGTACATGACATACAGAAGCAAATGAACCAAGCAGCCTGGTATTCTATGAATACAAAGACAGCAGCTATTGGGGTAGAGATTCATTATTTAATTTATAAATAAAAACAAACAACTGGGAAAACTGAATAGCAATATGGCCGAAATTAGGCTTAAATAAACATCTCACAAGCCAAGACAAACTCCAAGTGAATACGTGACTACTTAGATATACATAAAAAAAGATCACATCATTAACAAGTTAAAGAAATTACCTTTGAGATCCATGGATGGGTAGGAGCTCGTGATCAAACAAAGTATAGAGAAAATCACAGAGGATAAAAATGAATGATTTTAATTAAAAAGATTTTTTAAGATTTTGAACAAAGAAATTAAATATAGCTAAGTTTGGAAGGGAAACAGTTAGCTGGGGGGGGGGGGGCAGGAAATCTATCTGGTAAGGCCTAGTTTCCAAGTTATTAAAAGATTTGATTCCAACTTATTGGAATAAAATTCATTTTGCAGTTGATAGTATAAGTTTATGAATAGGCAGTTCTTAGAAGAAATCTAAACTATCTGTAAAAATGCTCAAAATCATTAACAATTAGATGCAAATAAAAGTTGTTCTAAAGTTCTACCTCATACCTATCAGATTGGCAAAGCTGACAAAAGTATAAATTGACAAATGTTGGAGAAGCTGTCAGAAAAGAGGCTCGTCCATGCTGTAGTAGAGCTGCAAATTAGTCCAACCATTTCAGAAAGCAGTTTGGAACTATGCACAAAAAATTACTACACAGTTCATGTGGGGCAGAGCCTAGATGGTGAAGTACAGGCCAGGACCATGCTGAACTCTCCCAATGTTTTCCTCCCAAAACTTTAAAACAACATCTCAATTCAAAGTTTGAAGTGGCAGAGCCAAAGAAAGGTTAGAAGGAGACATTTTTCCAGCCTAAGACAACTTACAATGTCCACAGGAGAGTTCTGTAACACCAGGGTGGGCACAGGTCCAGCGTGTGGCAGGAGCACCAGCAGAGGACCTTGGAGGTGGCTGTGACAGCAGCAGCAGCAGCAGCAGCAGCAGCAGCAGCAGCAAGAGCTCTCAATCCAGAGACAGTAAGGGTGTTGGACAACTGGTCAGGAGGACCTGAGTTTAAATCTGGCTTCAGACACTTGACACACTTACTAGCCGTGCGACCTTGGGCAAGTCACAACTCCAATTGCTCTGGCCTCCCCCTCCAAAAACAAGAAGAAAAAATTATCAAGAAAAATTAGCCAAATATCTTAGATACAGAGGGTAAAACAGAAATTGAAAGCATTTACCAATCATCTTCTGAAAGAGATCCCAAAATGAAAACACACAGGAATACTATAGCCACATTCTAGTGCTCCCAGGTCAAGGAGAAAATGTTGCAAGCAGCCAGAAAGAAACAATTTAAATATAGTGGAGTCACAGTCAGGATCACACAAGATTTAGCAGCTTTCATGTAAAGAAGTAGAGGGCTTAGAATATGGAATATGATATTCCAGAGGGCAAAGGAGCTAGGATTACAACCAAGAGTAACCTAGCCAGCAAAACAATGTAATTCTTTGAGGGAAAAAATGTATATTTAATGAAATAGAGGACTGCCTAGCATACCTGATGAAAAAACCAGGATTGAATAGAAAATTTGACATTCAAATACAAGATTCAAGAGAAGCATAAGAAGTTAAACATGAAATAAATCATAAGGGACTCAAAGGAATTAAACTGTTTATATTCCTATATGGGAAGATGATACTTGTGACTCCTAAAAAATGTATCATTATTACAACAGTTAGACAGAGTCTGCTTAAATAGAGAGTAGGGGGGTGAATTGATTATGTCAGGGCAATCTCAAAAAAAAGGATGCAAGGGTGAGAAAAGGGGATGCCCTGGGAGAAGGGGGAAGGGAGAGGTAGAACATGGAAAGTTTTCTCACATGATAGAAGTGAACAAAGAAGAGCTTTTTTAATGGGGAGGAAAATGGGTGGAGGTGGCAGGTAATACTTAAACTTTACTCTCATCAGAATAGATTCAAAGAGGGAAGAATATATATACATACTCAGTTGGGTGTAGAAATCTATCATCTCTAATAGGGAGATAGATAGGGAAGGGATTAAGAGTGGGAGGATTATAAAGGAGAGCATAGTTTGAAGGAGGCAAAGAAGCAAGACAGACTTTTGAGGAGGTACAGGATAAAAAGAGAGAGAGAAAGACAAACAGAGAAAAATGGAATAGATCCAGTTAGTGATCATAATTGTGAATGTGAATAGGGTAAGCTAACCCATTCTTCTATAAAGAAAAATGGATTGGAAACCAGAATCCAACGATATGTTGTATACAAGAGACACACTTGGGACAGAAAGACACACAGAGAGTTGAAATAAAGGTCTGGAGAAGAGTATATTATGCTTTAGCTGAAATGAAGGGCACAGGGGGTAGCAATCATGATCTCAGACAAAGCAAAAGCAAAATCAGACTCAACTGAAAGAGTTAATCAGGGAAACTACATTTTGCTAAGAGACACCATAGACAATGAAGTGATATAAAATTTTTTTTTACAGAAAGTTCTCTGACAAAGGTCTTCTTTCATATGTATATATGCATGTATGTATGTATGTATGTATGTATGTATGTATGTAATATATGTGGAACTGAGTCAAATTTATATAAATAAGAACCATTCCCCAATTTATAGTCAAAGGTTATAACTAAGCAGTTTTCAGAAGAAATCAAAACTTTCTATACTGATATTTTAAAAATACTTTAAATTGCTATTGACTTAGAGAAATGCAAATTAGAACAACTCCAAATTACCACCTCACACATATCAGAAATGACAAATACTGGAGAGGATGAAGGAAAATCGGTATACTAATGAACTCTTAGTGGAGTAGTGAACTGGTCCAACTCTTCTGAAGAACAATTTAGAACTCTGCCCCAAGGGATATAAAATTGTGCATGTGCTTTGATCCAACAATATCAGCTACTAGGTCTGTATCCCCAAAGGGATCAAAGGAAAAGGAAAAAAACCTATATATACAAAAATATTTATAGCAGCTTTTTTTTGTGGTAGCAAAGAATTAAAAATCAAGAGAATGCTCATCAATTGGGGAATGACTGAACAAGTTGTGACATATGACTGTGATGGAATACTATTGTGCTTTAAAAAAATAATGAGGGGGTGGTGTCAGGGGGAAAAACATGCCAAAACCTAAATGAACTGATGCAAAATGAAATGGGAAGAACCAGGAGATCATTATGCACCGTAACAGCAATGTTGTAATGATGATCAACTGTGAAAGACTTGGCTACTCTGATACAATGATCCAAGACTATTCTAAAGGATTCATGATACAAAATGCTGTCTACCTCCAGAGGGAGAACTGATGAACTCTGAGTGTAAATTGAAGTATAATTTTCTCACTTCATTTCTTTTTTGATTTTTTTAGCCATATGGCTAGTATGGAAACGTTTGCATGATTTCACATGTATAATTGATATAACATTGTTTGCCTTTTCAATGGGCGAGTGAGAATTGGGATGGGGAGAAAGTGGAACTCAAAATTTTAAAAGAAAAGAATGTTAAATATAAATAAATATATTTTTAAAAATAGTTCATGTCTTTTGATTTAGATATACTACTACTAGGTCTATATCCTAAGGGTATCAAAGAGGAGAAAAAGATCTTATATGTACAAAAATTTTAACAGCAATTCTTTTTGTGGTGGCAAAAAAGAGAAATCAAAAGGGTGCCCATAGATTAGGGAATAGATGAATAAATTGTGGTATATGAATGTAATAGATACTGTTTTGCTGAAAGAAATTAGATAAAAGAGAGTTTGAGAGATACATGGAAAGATTTGTATGAACTGATGCAAAATGAAGTGAACAGAACCAGAAGAACAACTTATACTTTAATATTTATACTGTGAAAATGAACAATCCTGAACAACTAAAGAACTCTGATCACCTTCAATGATCAACCATGATTTCCAAGGACTGATTAAAAATTTGTTCAGTATCATGACAGAGAGATGATGAATTAATGTGCCAAATAACAAATGTATTTTTGGATATGACAAATATGGGAATATATTTTCCTTGACTTTGCTTATATTATACAGAGGTCCTTCCTTCCTTCCTTCCTTCCTTCCTTCCTTCCTTCCTTCCTTCCTTCCTTCCTTCTTTCCTTCCTTCCATTTTCTTCCATGGGTAAGTGGAGATGAGAGAGGAAAAATAAATACCTGAGCACTGAAAAAATGAATAACTTTTGTTTTTTTAAGAAAGAGACACAGGGCAGCTAGGTGGCACAGTGAATAGAGCACTAGCCCTTGAGTCTGGAGGACCTGAATTCAAATCTGACCTCAGACACTTAATATTTACTAGCCATGTGAACTTGGGCAAGTCACTTAACCCCAATTGCCCTGTCTTTCCTCCCCCCGCCCCAAAAGAGACACAATTTGAGAGAGGCTACCCAATGAAAGAGCCAGGAACTAATTATATGTGGTTAGGAAGAGAGAGGAAGGCATCAAAGATAACTTTAGGGTTTTGAGTGTTAAGTGGGAGAATAATGGTGCCATTAATGGAAATATAAAAAATGGATAGCAATAGTACACATTTACATAACACTTTGCAATTTTCAAAGGGATTCATATAATGAGAGAGCTAAGTGACTTAGCCAAGGTCATAGAACTCATAAGTGTTAGAACCTGGTTATGAATTGACACGGTAAAGTTGGAAAAGGAAGTTGGATTTGGAGTCAGAGGATCTCGGATTAAATTTTAGCTCAGGCACTTCCTACTTATGTTACCCAGGTAAGTGACAAGTGACTTAAAGTCAGTGTGGTACAGGGAAAAGGCTCTGGGCTTAACTAACTACCTTTGACCAAGGCACTGGAGCTGGACTAAATGAAATCTTCCAGCACTAAATGCTGTATCTTGAGATATTTCTTTTCTGATTGTTTTCTGTTCTGACTTTCTTAGAAGGCAGTCGGAGAGGCAATTGTATTACAACTGTGTCTTCTACCCTCCTCAATTAAACGGTTTTGTGCTGTGTTTACATTTGGCACTAGCCTCAGTACCTCTCCCTGATTTTCAGAGTCTCTCCTTATCCGATAGCTTCTTTCTTATTGCTGCAAACATGGCGAAGTCCCTATAGTACTTTTAAAAAAAATCTTCACGTTTTCCTTCCATCCTCTCAAGTTATTTTCCTGTCTCTCATCCCTTTCACTGTCAAAGACTTTTAAAAAGCACTTCACATTTATACTTTCTCAAGTCCCATCTTCAATACTCTTCAATATGGACCCCAATTCCATCACTGAATTGAAACTGAATTGTCCAGAGTTACCAGTGATCCCTTAATTGTCAAGCCCAATGGCCTTTTCTCACTCTTCAATCTTCTTGACCTCTCTGAAGCATTCAACAATGTTGACCACCCCTGAGTCCTAGGCACTGTCTCCTCCTTGGGTTTTCTTGATACTATTTTCCTGCTTATCTGACCTCTCCATTGTTGGATATATCATCATCCATAACCCGCCTCTTATGTATGATTGTGGCCTGGGGCTTTGTCTTGCTCCTTCTTGTCTCTCTATACTCTCTTTTTTTTTAAACAAATGCTTTATTAACTTCTGTTTTACATCATTCATTTCTGCCAGATTTTGAGTTACAATCATTTTCCCCCCGTTATTCCCCTACCCAACCTCCCAGAATAGCAGTCCCACAAGATATCACTTCCTCCAATCTGCTCTCTCCCATACCTTCTTCCATACCCCCTTCAACTTTTCCATTAGAGGAAGGTGAATCTTTGTGTCCCAATGCCTGCACATCTTATCTCCCAATTACAAGCAAAAGAGTATTAATAATAGTATTTATATATATTTGAAACATTTAATGTTAAGACCTCGAATTTCAGATCCATTCCCTTCCTCCCTTGTCACCCATTCCCTCTGGGGAGATAAGTAATTCAGTATATGTTGTACATGTCTAGCTATGCAAAACATTATCATAGTAGATATATTGTACAAGGCTGCTTATAATTCCCTCCCACTCATCCCACCCCCCACCTGGTCCATTCCCTACATGATCCTGTCCCTCTTCTATAGTGGGTACTTCCAACCTCCCCTCCCCCCAAGGATGCCCTCCCATCCATCATCCCTCCTCTCATCCCCCTTCCCCTATTCTGCTGCAGGTTGAGATATCCCATTTAGTATGTATGTCATTCTCTCCCTGAACCAAATTCAATGAGAATGTGGTTTTGCCTTTTTTGCCTTCCTATTCTCCCCCTCCCTTGCAACCACTTCCCCTTGCTTCTTCTACATGAGATAGTTTACCCTACCCTGTCTCTCCCCATCTCCTCTTGCCACTTTCCTCTCTCACCTCATAATTTCATCCCTTGAGTATTCTCCCTTCCCAACAAATTCAACCTATGCCCTCTATCCATATATAATTGTAACCATATACACACACATTCACATATGTATTCATATGACCACACACCCTTCTTCCATTATTTTCATAGTGAGAAAGATATCATCAGTCACAGTTATTGCTTTTCCATATAGGAATGTAAATAGTTCAACTTTGATAAGTTCCTTTTGATTTCTTTTCCCTGATTACCTTCTCAGGCATCTCTTGCTTCTTGTGTCTGGATGTCAAATTATCTATTCAATTCTGGTTTTTTCCTCAAGAATGCTTGAAAGTCCTCTATTCCACTGAATGACCATATTTTCCCCTGAAACAAAATACTCAGTTTTGCTGGGTAGGTGACCCTTGGATTCATTCCCAGTTCTTTTACCCTCTGGAATCTCATATTCCATGCCCTTCTATCCCTCAGTGTAGAAGCTGCCAGGTCCTGGGCTATTCTGATTGTGTTTCCACAATATTGAAATTGTTTCTTCCTGGCTGCTTGGAGTATTTTCTCCTTGATCTGGGGATTCTGGAACCTGGCTATAATATTCCTGGGAGTTTTCTTTTTGGGATCTTTTTCAGGAGGTGATCTGTGGATTCTTTCAACCTCTATTTTGCCCTCTGGATCTAAAACATCAGGGCAATTTTCCTTGAGAATTTCTTGAAGGGTGATTTCTAGGTTCTTTCTTTGATCATGGCTTTCAGGTAGTCCAATAATTTTTAAATTGTCTCTCCTGGATCTATTTTCCAGGTCAGTGGTTTTTCCCATGAGATATTTCACATTGCCTTCTAATCTTTCATTTGTTTGGATCTGCTTAACAGCATCTTGATTTCTCATAAAGTCATTAGCTTCCATTTGCTCCAGTCTAACTCTGAAGGAGTGAATCTCCTCAGTGAACTTTTGAGATTCTTTTTCCATCTGATAAATTCGACTTTTTAAGGCATTCTTCTCCTCATTGCCCTTTTGGGCCTCCTTTGCCATTTGAGTCAGTCTATTTTTTAAGGTGTTGTTTTCCTGTCAGGCTGTTGACCCTCATTTCATACTTTTCCTGCATCCTTCTCATTTCTCTTTCCAATTTTTCCTCCACTTCTCTTATTTGATTTTTAAAGTCCTTTTTAAGGTCCTCTATGGCCTGCAACCCACTCATGTTTTCCCCTGGGGCTTTTGGAGCAGGACTTCTGACCTCACAGTCCTTTTCCCGCTCTATGCCCCCAAAATAGGAGTCTAGGGTTGCATTTGTCTGTTTCCTTTGCCTTGGCATGTTGCCACTTAATTACTTGACTTTTGGGCTTGTTGCCACACTATGGTTTTAAGGCCAGATAGAGGAATTTTCGCCTGGAACGTGTGGGGGGGCAACTTCTGTTTCTGGCAAGCTGTAAACCCACCCACGACTTCCACCCTTCGCAGGCCAGGAGCTGGAGCTGCCTCTGAAAACTACAAAATGGCGTGTCTCCTCAGCCGCTTCTAGCCCCCAGGGGAGGAAGCCGACGCATTCCCCAAATACTGGTCCCAAATTCCATAGGACACTAACTCTTACTTTGACTAGGCATGTCTATGTTGATAATTCTGGAGTCGCCACAGCTGCTGGTGTTCTGGGGTCTCTCCAGCTGGCTGCTGGCCCTGCCGCCCTGGGGCTAAAACCTCGGCTCATGGGGACCTGGGCTCCGCTAGGCTCGGCTTCCTGTGCTCTGCGCGCTGCCGGCTCCCAGACCTCTGCGCTGGTCCTTCCTGCAGGGCTGCTGGGCTGTCCTCAGCAGGAGGTTAGCTTCTCTGTGTCGTTCTGGGGGTGCTGGGGCTCCAGAAGTTGTTCAGAGTCCCCTTTTACATAGTTTGGGGGGAATCTGGGGGCAGAGTGGCTTGGATGAGCTGTTTCTACTCCGCCATCTTCTCTCTATACTCTCTTTATGACTTTGTCAGTTCCCATGAGTTTAATTACTTAATTTTAAGCCAATGGCTTAGAGATCAATATGCTATCTCCAGTCTTTCTCCTCAGGTACTTTGAATATCCTGTCCTGCATCTCCAAATGGCCTGTAGACATCTTCAAATGGCATCTCAAACCCAAAATGTCCAAAACAGAGCTCAGCTCCCACAAACCACAACCATCTTCCCAATTTGTATACTTCTGTTGAGGGCATTACCATCTTTTTAATAACAAAAGCTTAAATTCTTCCTTCTCCCTCACCCTTCATATACAACCAGTACAATCCCCCCCACACACACACGACATTCTCTCTTCTGTCTCCATGTATTTGCTACCTAAAGCACACTTCATGTTCATTTCTACCTTATCCATTTCTACTATCCATCACAATCCCTAATTTTACATTTAGGGAAACTGAGGACCAGGAATTCTTGTCTGGAGATCTTGCACAAGGTCTTAAAACCAGGTCCTCTGATCATTGTTCTTCCCAGTGTGACATACCCACTTCTTACAGGAAGGCTATCTTGATTTTTTAATTGCTTGCACCCTCTCCTGAGAAATTACTCTATATGTACTTTGCATACATTTAAATTATGACATTCTCTGTGTGTACGCATGTATGTTGTTCTTGTCCTTGTATGTCCAGTGCCTAGGATAGAGCATGACACATAGTTGGGCTTTGATGATACCACCTTATTTTTTAGCTTACTCAGACTATCACTGGTGCCCTCAGTTGCCATCAGACTTCACTTTGAAGAAGCAACATGTCTTATTTTCCCTTCTAGATGATAAATTCCTTCAGCATAGAGGTTGTGGCTCGTTTTTTGAGGGCAGGGGCTGTTTCATTTTGGTGTTTGTATTCCTACCTAAGAGAGTGCCTGAAACTGGACAAATTCTCATCCTTTCTATCCCTGGCATCTAGTAACAATAAAAGCGACAGCTGGCATTTATGTAGCACTTTGAGGTTTTGCAAAATGCTTTACAAATATCATCTCACTCAATCTTCACAACAATCTTGAGTTGGGCTGGGTTCACAGCAATCCATTTGGGATGCTCTTGGAGTGGTTTGTCATTTTCTTCTCCAGTTCATTTTACAGATTAGGAACTAAGGAAGGGAGGTGCTATTATTATCCTCATTTTACAGGTGAGGCAGGCAGAAATTAAGTGACTTGCCCAAGGTCACACAGTTATTAAGTTTTTTGAGACCAAATTTGAACTCAGGGTCAGGGCTCTATCTTGGCTTTCTTGCAGAATTCTTGGCACAAGGTTCTTAATAAGTAGCTTTCCACTGGATCATATTGGCATCTCCCATGGCACCAGTTACAGTGGCCAGCTGTTGAGTCTTTCTTATGCCCCACTTTTTATTTGTCCTTTCATGTCCCCCCACGCCTTTTGTCAGCCAGCCCCCATCCATACTATGAAGCACCTATAAGCCTCCAGAAAGCCCCAGAAGCTCTGGAGGAGGCCCTGGGTCAAGCCTGCTGCTTCGGTGGGGATTCCTGCCACCTCCACAACACTACCCAAGCCCTTCCTGTTAGTGGCAGAGCTAATAACAATAGAAACTTATTTTTATATTATTTTGTCCCTTAGCTTTCCTTAATCGACTTAGGACCTTGTTTTGCTCCTCTTTGATGGATGCATCATGTCATAATGTGTATTACTGTTACCTAAGTTCTCTTGCAGCCTGACTAATCTGTGAGCTTTGCATCTCTCCTGGTGATGAGCACAGTGCTCTCTGCACAGTGGAGGCCTGACTCACGTTTACTGAATGAACATCAATGTCTTAGTGTGAGATCAGGGACAGAATTCTGCCCAGCAAGTGCAGTGTTAACACATGCAGAATAACAGATATGGCCATGTTTAGCAAAAGGGCTCAGGAGAGGTTATTTTTAAACCTTAGTTGTGTCTGGGACTGCCCCTGAAGCTCCACCCAAAACCTGGCCAGTGAAGGAAACCAGACATTTCTAACTCTTTTTTAGCCAGAATTTTCCCAATGGCTTTGGGCACAGGTTCCCTAGCTCTCTGATGTGAATCCTTTGGGGAATGGCCTTGCTCTCTTCTGCTCAGGTCTGCACAGGGCAGGCTGCTCCAGGCAAAATAGGATATAACAAAATTTGTGAAACATAAGCAGCCTACAGAACTCCAGACTGGCAACCACTGGGCACCGTTTTCTGACTGCGGGCTATTTCCAGGGCTGTCTTCTCATATTAACTCCAAGGAGGGGAAAGGAAAGAGAGGGACATCTGCAGTGTCTTCCAGCTTTCTGGCATCCTCTGTCACCAATTGGCTGAGTCACCAACAAATATCAGGCCATCCAGCGATGGTATAACAACCAATTAAAAACATCACTGGCTGGCCTGAGGCTGAGCAATTGCTCAGCCAGTCAGTGACATTCCTAAAAAGGGGGAGTAATCTCCTCCATGCACGTGACTACATGCTTCCTAATGAAGAGGCAGTATGGTACAGGGAAAAAGGCACAGGATGGCAGTTGTAAAAACTGGGGTCCAGGCCCAGTTCCACTTTGGTCACTTTACTCCATCTTAACCTCTCTGAAACTCAAATTCCCCATCTATAAAATGGAAATAATAGCATGCATTCTTCCTGACAATCCACAAGGCAATCAGGAGAAAAGTGTTTTGTGAATTGCCATATAAGTATGAGGTATTATTACTGCTAGACCCAAGCCCCTACTGGGATGCCATTCCTGTATATGGCCATGGGTGATTTAGACCACACCTCTGAAATCACCATTCACAGTAAAGTGATTGCTCTTCTGAGTCTGGCTAGCTCAGGGGCTGTACCACTGGGCACATATGCTCCTTCCTCAACGCTCTGAACAGAGCAAGGAAGAGAGGGAAAAAAATGACCGTGCAGAATGTGCCACTGCTATGTATGTGCTCACAGGGGGCTACAGGAATGTTCTCCTTGGTCTATTTATCATCATCTCAGCAATTGCCTAAATACCCAGGAGCTGAAACACATGGAACAGTTAGTCACATAATCAAGTAGAGGAAAAAAGAACACTACAACATACATAAATATATCTAAATATAAAGAGATCTATGGATAAGGGGAGAATTTATTACCAAACAAGAGATAGAGAGCATAATGCAAAGTAAGAGGGATAATTTTGATGGCACCAAATTAAAATAGTTTTGCACAAACAAAGCCAATGCAGTCAAGATAGAAGAAAAGCAGGAAACTGGAGGGAGGGGATTTACAGCAAGTTTCTAGACAGAGACTTCCTCTATCAAATATATAAAAACAGAGTCAAATTTATAATAACATAGTCACTTCTCAATTGATAAATTGTTGGTCAAAAGATATGAACGGGGGCAGCTAGGTGGCACAGTGAATAGAGCACTGGCCCTGGAGTCAGAAGGACCTGAGTTCAAATCTGATCTCACATACTTAACACTTACTAGCTATGTGACCTTGGGCAAGTCACTTAACCCCAATTGCCCTGACTTTCTCCCTCCAAAAAGCAAAAAAAAAAAAAAAAAACTATGAACAGGCAATTTTCAGATGAAGAAACCTAACCACAGGTTATCTATTTATAGTCATATGAAAAAATGCTTTAAATCACTGCTTATTAGAGAAGTGCAAATTAAAACAACTCTGAGGTATCATACCTATCAGATTGACTAATGTGACAGAAAATGAAAAATGCCAAATGTTGGTGGGGATGTGGGAAAACTGGGACTCTAATGCATTGCAGGTGATGAACTGATCCAGAATTGGTCACTGTGCTCAAAGAGCTATAAAAGTGTGCATACCCTTTGACACAGCAATACCACTGATAGGTCAGCATCCCAAAGAGATTGGAAAAACAAGTAAAAAGACCCTATATCGCAAAAATATTTATAGTAGCTCTTTTGTGGTAACCATCCCTGGGAGGGAAGGGAGAGGAGGGAAGAAAAGAAATTTACCTGACAACTTTATTATTTATATTTTTATTATTAATATTTAATAGGAATAGCAAGTTGTACATGATAGATCTTAGATTTGTAGTTCTATGTGCAATCATCTTTTTTTAAATTATACTATGCTATGGAAATGCTTGTTTTATTCCATAAATTAAATTTAAAAATTAAAAAAATCCCTAGAAAGACTTATATGAACTGATGCAAAGTGAAGAGAGCAGAACCAGGAGAACATTGTACTCAGAAACAGCAATATTGTGCAATGATCAACTGTGAATGACTTAGCTATTCTCAGCAAAACCTAAGAAAATTCCAAAGGACTTATGATGAAAAAAGCTATTTACCTCCAAAGAAAGAACTGATGGACTCTGAATGCATATATAAGCATACTGTTTTTTACTTCCTTTATTTTTCTTGAGTTTTTGTGTGTGTGTTTTCTTTCATAACCTGACTAATGTGAAAATACATTTTGCATGACTACACATGTATAACATTTATCAAATTGCTTGCTTTCTCAGTGATGGGAGAGGGGAGAGAAGTGGGAGAGAATTTGGAACTCAAAATTATAGAAAATGAAGGTTAAAATTGTCTTTACATGTAACTGGGAAAAATAAAATATTGAAATTCTAAAAAAAATTGTGAGGGCATTAGTTTGCTTCTCTGAGACAAAACAAATTCCCCTGCCTCTTGGTGGAAGGCAACTGTTTTGAGAATTGAATTAGAACAGAAAGACTACTAGCCCTGGGATTGGGAGAAATGTGATTTTAAAGTCTGCCATGTAGGTGTGTGTAACCATGGGTAAGCCATGTAGCTTCCCTTAAACTCGGTTTCCTCATTTGTAAAACAGTCAAAATAATATTAGTAGTCTTGACTTTGCTGGATCATTACCAGGATCAAATGAAATTAATGAACTCTTTAAACTTTAAAGCACTGTATAAATGCTAGTTGTTATTGTTGTAGCCAAACAGTATTCATCTTCTGGTGGCCAGCCTTCTGGCCACAGCTCTCTCTAAACTTAGCAGGGCTGGTGTTTGGGTGACAGACTCATAGGCCATCGCCAGGTCCATAGTTGAAGGCTTTCCAGCTTGGGAAGATCTGCCAGATCTTGAGCTGCCCTGGCATAGTCTCTGAGGGCCCAGGGTCACCTCTATGCCAGAATGTTAGTGTAGGAAGTCAAAAGAAGGAGGAAGAATAAAACAATAGCTTTAGAAAAACTGTATTTATATAAGGCCAGAAAATTCAACAGATCAGTCCTTCACAAGTGAAGCAAGGAATTTCAAAATTTACTCAAAAGAAAATAATCTCTTCTAAACCTTTTCATGGGAGCGAGAGATTTCCATGTGGAACATAGGTGATATTTCCATGACATGGTCCCTTCTGAACCTTGTGATTCTAGGATAACTGCCATTGCTATGATAGCATGAGGGAAGTTTATGGTGTAGGCATATAAGAAATTTTGAGTGGGGCCAGATATTGACAGGAGGAGTCAGAGCCCCAAGACTTGAGATCTCTGGTTCCTGAGTGGTGCTTTATGAAAAGTTGATGGAGAAACTCACTAGGGAATGGAAGCCCTTCTGATTTCTGGCTGAGATATAAACTAGAAGGAAACAGCTATGGGGAACTTGATAAGGAGGCTAACTGGGAGGGGAAAAAAAGGGATGGCTGTGCAGCAGTGAGGACCCAGTTGGGATTACATAGCATAGCTTTGTAGCAATCCTGGTCAACATAGATGTGTGACTTGCTCCAGTCACTCCATTTAGTAGCTCTCAAGTAGGTCAAGTATTGAGGACTGATAGACTTTGACCACAGGAAAGAAAAGGCTGAGAAGCAGTGTCCACTGAAAAGATCAACAAAAGGGTCAAAATTGCTCAAAGAGGAAAAGTGTGGGCAGGACAGGAGTGATGAGTTAGAACAGTGGTTGTCAACCTGAGGCATGTGTACAGTTGAGGGATACAATAAGCTTTTCAAAGAGATACAGGGAACATTTGCTAAATAACTACATTTTCCAACTGAAATTAATCTTTTTAATCTCTTATTTCTATTTGGCAAAGCAGATAGAGCATTGGACTAAGAGTCAGGAAGACCTAAGTTCAAGTCTGGACTCCTGAGGAAGGTAGGACCTTGAAGGGAAACCAGGAGGCAGAAGTGAATAGGGAGTACATTCCAGGCATGGGGGACAGCCAGCAGAAAGGCATGGAGTGTTACCTGCAAGAAAGAACACAGAAGTCATGACTGGATCATAGGATACTTAGAGGAAGTAACTACTGCAGAGAGGTCACACAGCATGATGATGGAACAAAGGCCATTGAGTGCCCAAACGGAAATGGAGCCTACTTTGGAGCTGTTATTTTTCTTGGGAGGCATAAGGAGGAAGAGAAGGAATAGAAACATCACATTCAAGTAAATATGAGGGTCTCAGCAGAACTCGGGCCAAGTCAGCTATGGCATGTACCCAAGAGGAGCCTACTGAGCCAAAGCAGACAGACAAAAAGTCAAGAAATTGGGACTGAGAGTAGATTGGGCCAAGAACACAGAGACACGCAGTAGGAATGAACTATAAAGCTGGGTTACTGCTGGCAGAAATGTTCCAGGGGCTCATGAGATCTTTTGATGAGGCATAGGGGTGCAGCCATTCCACCCATCAGATGCCTTAAAGGAGCCATGGTTCATTAGCTCCGGCGACCGAGACAGGTGGAGCTGTATAACATGGGGCTGAGGCTGGGAACTTGGCAGCTGTGGTCAGGACAGGTGCACTGAGCCTGTTGGGACTCTCAAGCACCAAGAAGTTCAGGCAGCCACAAAATCCTCAAGTGTTTCTTCCCAGCCCAGACTCTGAGGGACTGAGCTGTCTTTTTTCTCCTCCCCTTCCCCTTTGACAGTTTCCAGTGCCTAACTTACCAGTTTCTGTGGTTGTTTGATGAATGTAAACCAAGAACAGGAAGCCAATGACCCACAGGAACCCCCAGAGAACAAACTTATTGCATGATTTTCTTCATGGGTTGCTCCTTATTCAATTAAGTAATTGTTATTACCTGATGGTAGCACTTAGGAAAGGAAAAAAACCTGCCTTTTGTAAAGCATCATGTCTTATGCTACTGGTTAAAGAAGGTAAAATTTTGGACAGAGCAGAACGTCAGCAATTGGGGGTTCATTTGAGAAGTCCTATTTATATTAAGAGCATGAGACAGCAGGAATCCAGGCATGTCTGACTGTGGCAGAACAGGCTACCTGGGGATGGGTTCCAAAAGGACCAGGAAGAAAATTCAGGGAGGGAAATATATGTATCATGGAGACATTTGGGATGAGTGAAAAATTCTGTGGTATATTGAAGAGAATTTTGTGTTGAATCTGCTGAAGAGAGACAGAATTATCTAGGCGGCCATGAACATCTGCATACAAGTACAGAAGCAGTTTCCATGAGGATATTTAAAAGAAAAAATCTGGATTTTAGCAGTGTAGCTTAAGAGAAGGTTTAAGTGGTGCAGTGAATAGAGCACTGGCCCTGGAGTCAGGAAAACCTGAGTTCAAATCTGGCCTCAGACACTTAACACAAAAACTAGCCATGTGACCTTGGGCAAGTCACTTAACCCCAATTGCCCTCCAAAAAGCAAAAAAAAAAAGATGAAAAAGAGAAGGTTTAAAATTAATTATAGATTTTAAGGTTAATATTGTGTCAGTGTACACTCCTTGGGAAACCAAATGGAAGATACTGAATGTATGATTTTATAGAGTTTATGAAACCATTTGCAAAAATTGGTTAAACTACTCTTTTAAAATATCATCAATAGAGTCTAATGCACCAGAATGGGCATAAATGGATTAGGTGATATGTGTATCTGTGCACATGTGGGCAAATCAGCCCAAATATTAAGTATTAAAGCACTATGTGAAAAATGTTTTAAAATTTACTTTTTCTCCCCTTAAAGCTTTGCCATGTCTTCATGTATATCTTGTCAACTAAAGTTGAAAACAATAGAAAAAAGATCATTTTGAGAGAAAGAAAGGATCCTGAAGGTAATCTAGTCCAAAAAGAGGGTGAATGCCCTCTGTAGTATGTAGCTCACAAGGCTGTTATTAGTATACAGGAGACAAACTTTCCCCTATTCCTAACTTCCTAATTTCTGTATAGCGTGCCACTGTCCTTGGGTCTTGTCTCTTCTTCATCCCACTTGCCAAGTCTGGTTGGTTTTACCCCCATGATAATATATTTGACACCCATCCTATCCATTACACTAACACAGGTACCATCCAAGCCCTCATCATCTCTTGGACTATTGCAGTAGTCTTTTTACTAATCTCCCTGTCTCACATCTTTTTCTTCTGCCATTTATCCTCCAAACAACTACCAAGGTGATATTCCTCAAACACAATTCTTTTTTTTTTCCCGCATGTTTTTGTTTTTGTTTTGGAGGGGGGAAGGCAAGGCAATTGGAGTTAAGTGACTTGCCCAAGGTCACACAGGTAGTAAGTCTGTCAAGAATGTGATCTGGATTTGAACTCAGGTCCTCCTGACTCCAGGGTGGGTGCTCAAACACAATTCTGATGAAGCCATTTCTCTGTTCAAAACATTCCAATGGCTTCCAGTCCCCTCTAGCACAAACTATGAATTCTTCTGTTTGGCCTCTAAAATCTTTTAAAACCTGGCTCTCATCTATTGTTCAAGGTACCCATTTTTTCTCTTTCCCTACTTTCTTATGTAACGTAGCCAACCTGTTCTTCCTGGTGCTCCTTGTATAGGCATATCTCAGAGATATTGTGAGTTTGGTTCTAGGCCACTGCAATAAAGTGATCACAATAAAGGGAATCACATGAATTTTTTGGTTTCCCAGTGTATGTTTATTTATTGTTTATGTTTATACTATACTATTTATTTATGTTTATACTATACTGCAGTCTATTAAATGTACAATAGCATTATATCTAAAAAAACCAATGTGTATACTTTAATAAATACTAACCATCATCTGAGTCTTCAGGGAGTCATAATCCTTTTGTTGGTAGAGGGGCTTGCCTTGATGTTGGTGGCTGATGACTGATCAGGTTGGTGGTTACTGAAGACTGGGGTGTTTGTGGCAATTTCTTAAAATAAGACAGCAATGAAGTTTGCAACATTGATTGAGCCTTCCTTTTACTTCAACTTTTTGAGGTCATTGTAGGATTATTAATTGGCCTAATTTCAATGTTGTGTCTCAGTGAATAGGAAGGCCAGAGAGGGGAAGATAAGAACTGCCCATTGGTGGAGCAGTCAGAACACACACATTTATTAAGTTCTCAACCTTATGTGGTACCCCCAAACAATTACAAAGATCACTGATCATAGATCACCATAACAGATATAATAATAATGAAAAAGTTTGAAATAACATGAGAAATATCAAAATGTGACGCAGACATATGATGTGAGGACATGCTGTTGGAAAAATGGTGCCGGGAGACTTGCTCAAAGCAGGGTTGGTACATACCTTCAATTTTTAAAAAACACAATATCTGTGAAGCACAATAAAATGAGGCACGATACTTCCCTTCTCTGTTCTTTTATACACTGTTGCCTCTACCTACAATGCTCTCCTAACTCTTCCCCACCCTTTAGAATCCCTAGATTCCTTAGCAATTCAACTCAAGCATCATTTCCTACAGTCAATTCTGATCCATTCCCTCACTTCCCCAAATTCCATTGATCTCACTCACAGAAAATAATATATATATATATATATATATTTATACACACATAAATATATATGTATATACATATATAGTATATATATATATATATATATATATATATATATATATACCACGCACACATATATACACATATATAGTAGAGAGAAAAAGAGAGGGAGAGTATATTTTATTTTTACTTGTAAATACTGTTTTCCTCGAAAAGAATGTAAGTTCCTTGAGGATGGAAACTGTTTTTGATTTTGTATTCACTTTGCACATGCATGTTGAATGAATAAAGAATGATAATAATGTATAAAGCATTTTACAAACCTTTAGGTTTTACATCAGCTTTTATCATCATGAGGTCACCTTGAATCAATCACTCAACACATATTTCTTGAGGATCTACTATGTCCCAGGCACTGGGCTAGGTACTGGAGAAGAAGGAAAGAAAGAAAGAAAGAAAGAAAGAAAGAAAGAAAGAAAGAAAGAAAGAAAGAAAGAAAGAAAGAAAGAAAGAAAGAAAGAAAGAAAGAAGGAAAGAAAGAAGGAAAGAAAGAAAGGAAGGGAGAGAGAGAAAAAGAAAGAAAGAAAGAAAGAAAGAAAGAAAGAAAGAAAGAAAGAAAGAAAGAAAGAAAAAGAAAAAGAAAAAAAGTAGTCTCTGCCCCCAAGAAGTCAGAGAAGACATGCACATAGGCTCAAGACTAGAGCTGTGATTTAACTGGTAAAAGGGATTCCCAGGCAGAGAAACTGGGAAACTCCTTCTACCAATGCAGGTCAAATGATTTGGGAATGAATGAAAAAGCATTTATTGAGCACTTAGTATGTACTATCACTGGGATCCAAAGTGAAAAAGCTCTCAAGGAGTTCACACACTGGGGGAGGCAACACATAAAAGAAAGACCAGAAACAGGGAAAGCCTCAGATGCCCTAAGGGTTTAGCAGATAAGTGATGGAGAGTAAGACCCAAAAGTCCCCAGGCCATATTCAAGGACCGTGTTAGGGGTTTGTAGAGTACAGAGGGAGGACAGATGCTAAGGCATCTCCAACAAGGCAAATAAAAGTTGGGGGTGGCTAGGTGGTGCAGTGAATAGAGCACCAGTCCTGGAGTCAGGAGGACCTGAGTTCAAATCTGACCTCAGACATTTAACACTTACTAGCTGTGTGACCTTGGGGCAAGTCACATAACCCCAACTGCCCTGCCCTCCCCCCTCCAAAAAGAAAAAAGAAAAAAAGAAAAAGAAATAAAAGTTGGTGACTCCTGTCTCATCCAAACTCTGTGAGCAGTCAGGCAGCCCAGATGGATTGTGGGTTGTCCTGGATGGAGAAGGACTCAAAAAAGTAAGGGAAGGAGACAAAGTGCTCTGATGGTGAATCTTCACAGGGGAGTGCTGACAAGTATTTAACAACCAGTTCTTTGGGGGGAAAAATTACCCATGATACACTTTTAAACATAATCTGTAATAATAACATTTTCTCCATCACTTTCCTAAGTTTAGATGATAAATAAAAAAGTAAATAAAACCCTAATTGTAGTATTTGCTGATTCCTGAGGTGTAAAAATTTTAACAATCTCTCCAACTGGTACAAGCTGACTCAAACAGACCCTTCATCTTCTCCCTATACAACCCAACTGTCCTGGATGGGTAAGATGATAGTCTTAGAAAGTCATCAAGTATAATGAGAAATTAAATGATTTGCCAAAAGTCACAGACTAGTACATGTCAAAGGTGGACCTTGAAGCTAGGATTTATATTTCAAGGCTACTTCTTTATCTACTATACCATACTATGCCTCTCTATGTTCTTTTTTTTTTTTTAAGCAATTGGGGTTAAGTAACTTGCTCAAGGTTACATGGCTAGTCATTATTTATGTGTGGGTGCTCATTTTCTGAGGCTGGATTTGATCTCAGGTCATCCCAACTCCGAGGCTGGCGCTCTTACTCACTGCGCCGCCTAGCCGCCCCTTTTAGGGCAATTGGGGTTAAGTAACTTGCCCAAGGTCACATGGCTAGGTTTTTGTTTTGTGTGGGTTAAGTGTCTGAGGCCGGATCCGAACTCAGGTCCTTCTGACTCCAGGGCCGGCGCTCTACTCACTGCGCCACCTAGCCACCCCTCTCTATGTTCTTGTAAGTGAATATATGTACATCTATAAACGTAAACAAAAATATATTAAAGAAATGCATGAATATTTTGAAAGGAAGGTACTGAGCAGCTGAAAGGATAGGAAAGGCTTCATATAAGATGATAGCACTTGAGCAGAGATTTGTAGGAAACTAAAGATTCCTAAAAGTCAGAGATGAGGAGGGGCCATGTTCCAGGCATGAAGCACAGCCTATGCAAAGAAATGGAGATGGGAGAGGGACTGTTGTGTGTAAGAAGACCTGACTGAAGACCTTGCATGTATTAACTACAAGCACCAAGGGTGATCGCCAATCACCAAAGCTTAGAATTTCATATCTAGATGGTATTACAGCTATTTTCTCTTCCAGTACAATGTGACTATAGCAAGGAAATCTGATCATAAACTCAAGGCTTATGGATCATCTGGTTCAGTCTTCTCATATCAGAGATAATGAAACTGCCAGAGAAGTACAGTGACTTGCCCAAAGTTACAGATAGAGGCAAAGCCAACATTAGAACCCATATTTCAGCATCATAATTATTACCAACAAACATTTACTGAGAGTTAACTTAGTAGATGACTTTGTGGTCTGACTCCCCATCTAGTTCTCTGTATGTTCATCTCCAATGTACCCTCTACTATGTCCCTTTTCACACTTTACTCAAAATTCAGAAAAATACTAAGCAAAGAGATCAGCAAACTCAAAGTCAACTATAGCAAATGCATGGGAGACATCCTTACTTGTCCAAATTGTTCAGTGTAAAGTTGTTCCTGTGAGAATTACCTAACTTTAAAAAATCTTTTAAAAATCCCAAGTCTTCATTGTTTAATAAATGTTATTGGAATTTGTTATATGTTAAGATTCTTGGACTTTGGGCAGTCGGCACAAGAATTCATGAAAAATACTATCTTTACTAATTGGGAAACACCTAACTGCTCAGTAAAGGTTTAGAGATTTGGGATCTCAACTAGGAAGACATAATTAACTGGGGAGATACCGCCATCTTGAGGACCATTTTGTCACTACTTCCAAAGATCATTGTTGCGTTTTCACAACTACAATAAGGTACAAATAGGATTTAACCCTCAATAAGCTGGAATATTTGGGTGTCTGACCCCTTAATTCTCCAAGCATTCTGGCTAACCAAATGTCCCTAGGACATGTAAATAGAAAGGATTTTCAATTTAACTATCAACACATAATTTTAAAAGGACAACTTAAAAGTATCTATGCCTAAGGCTTAGTAAGTAAATCAAGACATTAAATTTGATGGTGCTGCTCAATCCATTTTGTACCCATCAAAGTGTTCACCTCTGCACTTGTTACAGCTCATATAGTAGGTGCCATCTCCCTCCACTGGGAGTAATATATCCTTCAGCCCTAAAAGTCTCTGACCACACATGCTGTGTTTACAATGGAAAAGCCCTTAAGAGATCAGCTAGCCCAAAATTTTATTTAAAAGAAGAGAAACTTGAAGCCCACAAGGGTGGGAAGGTCAGTTAATCTGGCCATATTGCAAAGTCTTGTATATTTCTAAAATGGGGGTAAGTCAGAGCATTTGTAACCACTCAAACAACCCAGTTCAGTTCCAGGCCTGCTTTAATAGGGTCTGTTTCAGCCAGAACAGATGGAGGGCAGTGTTAATTACTCCCATTACATTTCATGTGGTTTACTTAATCTCCCTAGGGCTTAGTTTCCTTGTCTGTCAAATGTATGAGTTAGACCAGGTGATCTGTTAATGCCATTTCCTTCACCAAGAATACTCTCTTTTCCCCTTCTGCCTGTTGAAATTCCATCTATCCTTCAAAGCTCATTTTAAATTCCACCTGTTCAGTGGTCTTCTATCACTCTCTTAGTCAGAAGTGATCCCTCCTTCTTCAGACTTTGAAGAGCATTCTGTCTGAACTTGTTCTACAGTTTCATTGTGATCCACTTTTTCTTAAAGTCAGGGTTTATAGGACTGCAATGGATTAAAAACCCCTCGAGGACAAAGTTTTCTATCACACAGTGGAGATTTGACAGACATTTAGTGAATTAGACAGGAATGCACCAAGGAAAAAATGCCTTTCCTTAAGGGGCATATTTTCTCATCTCCACCTTTCAGATTTCCTATTTTCCTTTAAGACTCTCCATAGGTCCCATCTCCCTAGTTTAGCCTCCTTGATCCCTGCCTTCCACCTCACCTGATCTTTCCTTAAATATTACTACTTTCCCAGTCCACAAAACCTTTAAGAAAATAACCCATACATGTATCAAGGATATTATTGTTGAAGGTATGAAGAGGGAGCATTCTGGATTTCCCAAACAATATTCTACAGTAGAGCACATCTTTATGGCCACACAACTGATAGAAAGGTACAGAGCATACTCAATCCCACTAGCTTATTGTTTTTTTACTATTTAAAAAAATTTTATTTGGGAGTGGCTAGGTGGCTCAGTGAATAGAGCACCAGCCTTGGAGTCAGGAGGACCTGAATTCAAATCTGGCCTCAGACACTTAACACACAAAAAAAACTAGCCATGTGACCTTGTGCAAGTCACTTATCCCCAACTGCCTTCCAAAAAGCAAGAAAAAAAATATTTGTAGAGTAAAATGTTGCCTTAAAAGTTCTCTTCCAAAAAGCTGTCTCTCATTCATATGTAAAAATAATAAAAGATTTCTTGAAAGATATGACAGCAAAAATAATTTTGTTCAATAACCTTATGATCACTAATAGTAAGTAAGGTATAAAACATTGAGATGTATGCTCACTGAAAGCATTTGTCACTCTTATAGGTAATATTTAAAAGAGAGAGAAAACAAGAATTTCCTGAATATGGTGAAGCTTTCCAAATGTTACTCTTTGCAGATCATATGAACTGATTCTGTTAAGCCCAGGGATATCACAGAACCTTACACATAGTAGGCAGTTACCAAAGGCTAAATTAAAATGAATTAAGTTTATTTGAATTGAATTGGATTGCCAGGAATATATCAATGAAAACATACCTTATTTTAAAAGAATAGAGAAGCGAAAAAGAAGTTATGGAACGACACTGTCAGTTGATAAGCATTTATTTAGTACCTACTGTGTGCTAGATACTATGCTAAGTGCTGGAGACACAGAGACAATACATAGTGCCTGTCCAGTTTAATGTGGGAGACACCATGCAAACAACTGTGTACACACAAGATATATACAGGATTGGAGATAATCACAGAACGAAGCGTTAAGGGGGATTGACAGTAAGATTTTAGCTTTGATTTGAAGAAAGCCAAAAAGGATAGAAACTGATAAGTATTCCAGGCATGGGGAGCAGTCAGTAAAATGCCCAGAATCAGGAGATGGAGTATCTTGTGGAGTATCTCCACAGCATGTAGACTAATGTCACAAGATCAAAGAATATATGGGGAAAAGTAAGGTGTGAGAATATTGGAGATTTAAGAAGGGGCCTCCTTCTACCTTTCTTCTTCTTTTTTGTTTTGCTTTTTGGAGGGCAGTTGGGGTTAAGTGACTTGCCCAAGGTCCCACAACTAGTTTTTATGTTAAGTGTCTGAGGCTGGATCTGAACCCAGGTCCTCCTAACTCCAGGGCCAGTGCTCTATTCACTGTGCCACCTAGCCGCCCCCACCTCCTACCTTTCTTGTCTATGAAAAAAATATTTATTACCATGAAGAAGTATGAACCAGAAAGAAGTAACATAGTAGAAAACAGTTGTGGGGGAGGGGATTAGTGGAGAGAGAAACAAAAAACATTGTGGTGAAGTATATTATAAACTATTTGGTCAGAAGGAAAAAAATCAATGATGAATGCTTAAAGCAAATCACAAAGCTTACACCAAGGCAGAAAATAGAAG
Source organism: Gymnobelideus leadbeateri (assembly GCA_011680675.1). NCBI lineage: Eukaryota > Metazoa > Chordata > Mammalia > Diprotodontia > Petauridae > Gymnobelideus > Gymnobelideus leadbeateri. Next base: position 1,155,225 of record WOXC01004035.1, read on the forward strand.
TGATGAGAAACTTCAACTATTTGAACAATCTCTATGAAAAACAGAGACTGATGCATTCTTGACTTGCCTTATTGATAATTTCAGTCTTCAAAAATTGAAGGAAATAGCAAGGATTTCCATTCTAGACCTGATTTTGACTAATAAAGAACTAGTTGCTAAAGGAGGAATGAACAGAACTTTGGTAGGAATTGACACCATATTGTAGATGAAGAAGAAATCGAGTACTAAGCAGCATGGAATAGTGAATATTATACCACAAGTCCAGTGTGGGACTTGAAGGCAGGAAGACCTGCCTCTGACACATAAAACCTTAGTATCAGGGTGATAATGAACAAGCTATTAACTTCTTAGTGTCTCCCAGGTTTCTGAGGGGGGGAGTTCTCTAAGACAACACATTAAAGATTACTTGCTAATATGGATCAGTGAAAAGGTTTTTATACTGGATATTTGTTCCCTATGCCAGTGAAATCTCAGGACTGGACCAAAGAGAGAAAGAGAAGAGTAGAAAACATCAGGCTTAGTTAGACTCATATGCCAGATTTTGAAAGAGTAAATTTCAAAAAAGTTCAGAGAAAGAATAGTATCTCATAGACTAAGTATCTGTCAGGGAAGGTGATGAAGATGATGTGTTTGCAAAAATGAAATCTTCACAACATAAACAAAAAGATTCCAATCAGTATTAAAAAGAGGGAACTGTCTAAAGAGATCGATGTGGATGCATAGGAAGCTCACTGAAAAAAAATAGATTTTTAAAAAGATATTTACAGAAGATAGAAGCAAGGAATAGGCAACTAAAAATCAATTTTTAAAGGAGTCATGATCCTATATTTATGTTGTCAGGAGCATTAAGTCAAAAAATGAGCTGTGGCTGACAATGAATTCTAAAGACAAGAAAAAGGTCTTTTAAAAATGTGTTGGGGAGTAAGCAAAAACTGATATATGAGAGTAAAAAGGTAAAACTACTTGTCTAATATTTTGTTTCACTTTTCTCCCCCAAGAAGAGCCTATCTCAGATTAGGAAAGATAGCACAAAAGTGGTTAGGAGCAAGTTGAAAGCCAGGTAAGTAAAAGGTAAGAAAGTACTTAGCCCTCAAGGAGATCAAGTCACCTAGCCCTCAACAAACTACATCCCAGGATACTGAAAGAGGAAGTAGGTGTGATTGCTGAGTCACTGTAAATATCTCTGAAACTTCTGAAGAATGGGAGAAGTGCCATAAGCCTGGAAAAGGACAAATGTCCCAATTTTTAAAAAGGAAAGAAGTGAGGGATTGTAAACTATAAGCCAGTGAATTTGCTTTCAATTCATGACAAACATCTAAAATGTACGATTTATTAAAAAGCGAGTTTGTATTTATAAAGGGAAACAGGGATTATTAAGAGCAAGCATAGCATCATTAAGAGTATGTTTGCCAGACTATTTTAAATTTTTTTTGAGTGACTGAACTGAGAGTTCCAGTGGAATGCTCTGCAGATATAGTATACTTGCATTTCAGCAAAGCATTTTTGTCTCTTATGCTATCCTTGTGAACAAGATGTATTGCTATTGGACTAGACAGAAATAAAGCTGGGATCCAGAATCTGTTAGATGACTAGACCCAAAGAATTGTTATTAGTCCAAAATAAACCAGAGAGACAAGAAATCTACATACCACTTTCAGAAGTCTACTGTTATTTATGTTCTCTGGGGAAAATAACAAATAAATAAATGTGTGAATACACGTGTGTGTATATCTAGATCTAAATCTATTTGTATAGAGATCTACATATGATCTATGTATAGCTATAGAAAAACAGACATAAGTATAGATAGATCTAGATCTATAGCTATAGTTCTATATATAATCTACCCATATAAATAAATAGATCTCTCTAGATTTAGATTTATCTATCTAAGCAAGATATATCCCCTTAATATCCCTGATATAAAAAATCCCCTTAATAAAAGGATTTGTTCTGTGACGTTTGGATTCAAAGGGCCACACTTGAGGACCTAGAGGGACACATGTGGCCTTAAGGTTGCAGGTTCTTTGCCCTGATCTACATCTATATATAATTTATTTACATAGATAAAACAGATTTATCTAGAGTTATGTATAATACATGCATGTATAGAGAAATAGATTTATATAGACATAGATAGGTCTGTCTAGAGCTAGATTCTGTCTAGATCTAAATGTATCTTAGGACCCCTGGCCAGAGATTGAGTGAACCTAAAAAAATCTATAAGAATGCATCAGCCTGGTGTTTTGCAAATCTAATTCAAAGGGCTTAAAACTAAAAAGGTAGGGGAAGGATAAAACTGCCAGTTTACAAGTACCAGACTAGATACCATAGGAACATAGTTGATGTTTACTTGGAAAATGAAGTGTCCTAGAGACTTGTCTGTTCAACAATATTTTTTGATGATGTGGATAAAGGTGAAAATAACAGGCTTCTCAAATATTCAGATAATATGAAACTGGGATAGATTGGTAGTACTTTTGCTCAGATCCAAAGATACAAGCTAGAATGATGGGTTGAATCTATTAAGTGGAAATGCAATAGGAGAAATGTAAAGTCCTATAGTTGGACTCAAAATCAACTTCAATAGAAGCTGTGGTATGCATGGGCAGACAAGAATTTTGTGAAAAAGATCTGAATTGAAAATTCAATATGAGTCAACCAGCACAGCCAAGGAAGTTAATTAAATATCAGTCTTCAAGAAAATACATAAGATCAAGAACATGGGAGGTAATCATTCCACTTTCCTCCACCTGGACAGAGGATATTTCGAATATTGTGTTCAGTCATGGGGCTACATTATAGGAAGGATGTTGACAAGCTAGAGCATACCCAGAGGATGAAGACAAAAGCTATGAGAATATTGGACACATAAATGTAGGTTGAAGGAACTGAGAATGTTTAACCTGGAGAAGAGAAGACTTGAGAGGATATGATAATTTTAAAATATTTGAATTATTATTCAAGTATTATCACAGGAAGAGGGATTGGATTTGCTCTGTTTAGCCCCATGGCACAGAACCATGGCACTCAGCGATGAGAAGAAGTTGTAAAGAGTCAAAGAGTGAGCTTGATAGAAGTAAATAATTTCTAACAGTTACAATTGTCTAAAAGTGGAACAGGTGCTTGAGAAGGCAGGTGGTAGGTTCCCCCTTCACTGGAAGACTGGGGCTGAGATTGAATGGCCACATGTCAAGGATATTGCAGAGGAGACTTTTGTTTGGGTGCTGTTTTTTTTTTTCAGGTTCATTCCAACTCTGAAACTCTGATTCTTTGAAATGCAGTAATATAGGTGACGTATCTTGTAATTTCGAAGAGCAATATAGATATGTTGCTGTTATTATTATTATTATTTTAGAACAGAAGTTTATAAACTTATGTTTTGTCATTTGGCCCCCTGAGTAAGTCTATGGAGCCCTTCTCAGAATAATGTTTTTAAATACATAAAATAAAATACTAGGATTACTATATTGGGACACAGTTTTCAAAATGTTTTTTTAAAAAATAGCACAGACCTGAATGAGAATTAAGAATCCCTGTAATAAAAGCATAATTCAAGGGAACATCTCTGATGTACACAACCTCCCTGAATTCTAGGCAGTGCTTCTCCGAAAGTTCCCAAATTTAAGGCTGGGGGCAAGGAAAGAAGGAAAGGCACATTCTTCTTTATGCTGAAGCTTTCACATTTCCCACAGTGCTAATGGTATGGTGATCCTTGCCATTGGAAACTGTGCTGTCCACCTTGAAGATTTTCTGAAGCTTTTAGCACAATTTTGTATAAATGAATTCTCTGAAACACCTTAAAGAAAGCAGTTATTTAATAAAAGACCCCTTTCCTGATGGCTGCTTAAAGGTGTTTTTAGTATATGGAGACTTCTGGAAATTGACTTAAAACTCAGGCGAAACCTTAGGGATACAAAATTACCTTTCATTTTTGAAGGCAAAGTACTTAAAGGTATCTCGTTTGGGCACTGAGTGATGGGAGACAAATTCACAATTCTTTAGATTTCAGAACTAAAATGGGTCAATTTTCTTGATTTAATACTTTTTAAGAAGTTGGGTATTCTTTTTAAAGGATTTGTCCATAGTTCAGACAACTTTACTTGGACTTTCTCCATCCTAGTGTATTTACTATAAAATAATGTTACCCATTTTTTTAAATGAGGATCATTACCAAGTCTGCCCCAGGGGGATACTTTTAAAATTTTTTTTATTTTTATTTTTTGACAACAAGTGTTCTCAAAGACTTTCTATTAAGTTACCACGGGGTTGAAACTTGTTAATGGAAGGGGTGTCCAGACCGAGGAAATTACAGATTCTTGAACTTACTGCCTTCTCCTCTCTACCTCCTGGTCTTCTAGGCTTCCTTAAAGTCCCAGCTGAAATTCCATTTTTTTATATGAAGCCATTCCGAATATCCCCCTTAATGCTAGCACCCTTCCTTTGTTGTTTCCCATTTATCCTATATCTTGTTTCTTTGTTGTTGTTTGTATGTTATCTCCCCTCCCCATTGCATTGTGAGCTCCTTTTAGGATTCGCTTTGCCTAGCACAGTATATGGCATATAGTAGGTACTTAATAAAAAAAATGCTTATCAACTTTATTTGTTTTGACCTCAGTGATTAGCTTATACCTTCCAACGATATAGATGGCAATTCATACATGCTTATCTATGCCATGTGACTCTTGCCCACATCCTTCTAAGGAGAAGGCATTCCAGACATGGGAACAGTCAGGAAGAGTACAACATCAAGAAGTAGAGTGTCAAGGAGGCCAGTATCAATGGTTTGTAGAGTAAATACAGAAGAGTAATATGTAAGAAGACTGGAATGGTAGGAAGGGGTTGGATTAGGAAGAGCTTTAAAAGAAGCCAGAGGTTCTATATTGATTCTGTAGGTAAGAGGGAACCACTGGAGATTACTGAATGAGCATGGCAGGGGAGGACATGGTCAAGCCTTTGCTTTAGGAAGATTGCTTTGACAGATGAGTGGAAGATGGATTGAAGTGAGAAGAGGCAGAGAGACCAGTGAGAAGGCTATTATAGTAGTCCAGACATGAGGTGGTGACAGTGCAGAAGAGACAAGGGAGAATATATAATAGAGGCTGTAAAGGCAGAAACAACAGGACTTGGCCACAGATTGGAAATGGAAGGTGAGAGAACCGAGGATGACACTGAGACCATGAGCCTGAGTGACTGGGAAGAAGGCGGTGCCTTCAACAGTAATAAGGAAGTTTGGAAGAAGGAAAGAAGTAGGGTTAAATATGTGTGTGTATGCAGCAATGTGTGTGCATAGATAGATAGATAGACAGGCAGATAGATATATGTAGATACATACATCTTGCTCACCTATTGCTTCCCCAATAAAAATTACTTATAATATGTATGCGTGTATATGAGTATAATATACATATACATACGCACTGTAAGTAATTTTTCTTTGGGGAAGCAATGGGTGAGAAGCAGAGATAATGAGTTCAGTTTTGAACATGTTAGGTTTAACATGTCTACAGGACATCCTGTTAGAGATGCCCAAAACACAGTAGGAGATATGAGACAGATACACAAGATCCATTGAATATGTTGACATTTATGTTGCTCCTTCAAGGTTAGAAAACATTTTGATTGCTGAATAAGCTTTGCTCAGTCAAACTGAGTCCTGTTAAAGACCTTAGTGTGAAAAGGCCAAGGTCCCCCACTGCATCCTGGGCCATCTCCAGTCATCCTGATCTATATCTGGCCACTGGACCCACATGGCTCCAGAGGAGAGAGTGAGGCTGGTGACTTTGCACAGCCCTCCCTCACTTAAATCCAATTCACTTGCAAGTCATGACATCGCCTTCCTGTTGTCATGGTTCTCTTTGAGAACAAAGGACAAACAACAGCAAAAGACATTTTCTGTACATTATCTCTCTTAGTCTCACATCTATAAGAGAGAAATACTGTAGGTATTAACATCTCCATTTTACAAATAAGGAAACTGAGGTTTAATGTAGTTACATGACTGTTCATCATCACACAATTAGCATGTTTTTGAGGCAGGATTTAAACCCAGGACTCTATTGACTCCAAGTTCATCAGTCTTTCCGTGTGTCATGTTCTCCATAAGTGAGTAACTAAGTGATCATAAATGAAAAACCAACAATAAACTGGTAAAATAGGATTGCTGAATTTAGAGTCAGAGGTTTCGTTGTTGTTCAGTCACGTCCAACTCTTTGTGACTCCACTGCGGCTTTCTTGGCAAAGATACTGGAGTGGTTTGCCATTTCCTTCTCCAACTCATTTTACAGATGAGGAAACTGAGGCAAACAGGGTTAAGTAACTTGCCCAGGGTCACACATAAATGTCTGAGGTCAAATTTGAACTCAGATCTTCCTGACTTCAGGCCTGGGCTCTATACACTGCGCCACTTAGCTGCCACTTAGAAACATCAGAGAACCTGAGTTCAAATGGTACTCTGCCACTTAATACTTGGGTAGCCTTAATCAAAACAATTAAACTCTCTGTGCCTCCAATTCCTCATCTGTAAAGTGATAGGGTTTAACTGGATCTCTAAGGACCCTCCTGGCTCTTCCTCTATGGCCTTATGAAATGTCGCAGGATTGAAAATGACTGTGGTCCACAGAAAGGGGAAGCTGTTGGGGAGAGCCACAGAGGTCTGCAATTCAGGTTGTTGCAGCCTATTCCTTTCTCTGCCATCTCCAGATTAAAGGTGCACCTTTTATGTTTTATGTGCTCCTCTGTTTCCCACAGTATTGCAATGTGGGCAAGAGCAGCAGCACCAGCTTTTGCTTCAGTGAACTCAGCCTTCTCTCAAATTATTGACCATATTTGGGCATCCCTTAGCACTGACTCTCTCAATAGAAAATGCATCACAGTAGAAGCAATAGCACACACACACACACACACACACACACACACACACACACACACACACGAGTGACAAGACTGCCTGCCTAAGAAAGCCTTGAGAACAGGGTTTTGCAATAGAGAAAGAAAAGGAAAAAAAGAGAGGGAGAGTAAGAAAGGAAGAAAGAAAGGAAGGAAGGAAGGAAGGAAGGAAGGAAGGAAGGAAGGAAAGAGGGAGGAAAGAAGGAAAGAGGGAGGAAAGAAGAGAGGGAGGGAGGAAGGAAAGAAGAGAGGGAAGGAGGGAGAAAAGTAAAAAAGGAAAAGAAGGAAGAAGGGAAGGAAGGAAAAAGGGAGGGAGGGAGGGAGAGAGGGAGAAACAAAAACAGAGACAGAGAGGGATAGGGAGGGAGGGGAAAAGCGAAAGAGAAAAAGAAAGAAAGAAAAAAACAACCCCAAGAGAAATTTAAACCCCACCTGGACAGAGTCAAAGATTTCCTGGATAAAAGCTCAGCAGTCTTCTTTTTCCTTGGCCCATTTCCCAGAGGCTGAGAGTATCGGTTTGAATCATTGAATCATTTTGTAGAAAAAGACCTTCTAGGTCACCTATTCTAACCTTCCACTCAAAGGGAGGGGGGAGAGGGAAGAGGAGGAAAATCTTTCTGAAAATATCCCTGACAAATTGTTGAAAAGAAATCACAGATAGACCCTTTTTTTCCCAATCCCGTGAGTATGTACAATACAGATTAAAGAATAAATTCCCAGGAATCATAAGAAATACCCAATTTCTCTATTGAAAAGAGGCTGATTATTCTAGCATCTTATTTCTATGGGGTTCTTATGGTTTGCAGAGCACTTTTGGACACAGCCACTCTGTAAGAAGGATTATAGATATATTACTTTAGTTCTCATTTTAAAGATGAAGAAACTGGCTAACAGCAACTTGCTCAAGGTCACAAAGTGAATACATGTCAGTCAGGATTTGAATTCAGGTCACTCAAAGATCAGAGTTCTTTTTATTACATCACACTGTCTCCCACTAACTAAACATCCCGTTAATATCAATTCTTCTTCTTCCCATATTTCTTTGTTTTCACTTTGCATTTGCCTTAGCTCTAGATTTTTACTTCTCTGTGTATGTGCTGTTTTCCCTTCCCTAGAATGTAAGCTCCTTGAGGGCAGGGACTATTTTCATTTTTGTTCCTAAACCCCACCTTCTACAGGATGCTTTTCTGGTCCCTTTTAATGCTAGTTTCTTCCCTCTGTTGATTATCTCCTATTTATCTTGTATATAACTTATTTGTACCTAGGTTTTTCTTTTTTTCAGTGTGTCTCCCCCATGGGACTGTGAGCTCCTTGAAAGTAGGGATTTTCTTGAGCTTTTTTTTTCTATCTGCAGCACTCAGCACTAACTGTCCTAATTGTCTAGTACAATGCCTGGCATATAGTAGGTGCTCAGTGAATTGTTGAATTGAATTGAAATAACATTGCTCAAGTCACATCATACCTATGAGTCTAGGTCAACTATAAAATAAAGGGTTGAATTAAAGGTCTTTAAGGTCTAAGTCAGCTCTAAATCTACATGGTTAGATTGTAACCTGATAGAATATAAACTCCTTGCAGGCAGGAACTGTTTTGTTTTTATATACTCAGCACCTCACAGGGTACCTGGCACATAGTAGGGACTTAATGAATTGTTGCATTGAATTGAAATGGCTTTGTGCAAATTAGTTTACCTTTCTGAGCCTCAGTTTCCTTATCTGTTAGATGAGGAGATTGGACTACATAGTTTCTAAGTTCCTATCCAGATCTAAATCTATGTACTAAACTGCCTTAAACTATCAATTAGAAATTTACAGTATCCATTCCTGCAGGCTCACTCTGACCATGAGTTTCTTTCTTGCTGACTCTTGCTGAGCTTTTCCTCTACTGAGCATCTTATATTTAAGCCTGACTCAGGTAGTGTCCCTGCTAGAAGCTCTTTGAGAACTAAAGCTATTTGGATCTTTAAAAAAATTTTTTTAAGTAATCTTCCTTGATCTACACAGAGAATATAAGATGAATCCTAGTAGCTTTCTTGTTCAGTTCAAACTGAACTTAAACTATGGTGAATTTGATTTAGGATTAGCTAAACTGTCTCCCTCTCAGAGTCTCTGGATTGCTGACTGGCTGGGGTTATTTTTCCGAGGGACAAATCCTCTCCCACATCCCACCTCCCAGCTCCGTTCCTGGGCCACTGCTAGAGTCTGTCAATCATTCTACCACAGTGCGATTGACTTGTCATTTTCTGATGTTGTAATGAGCTTCTCTATTGGGGGGAAATGCACAGAACCATCATTCCAACTGGCAAATGCAAAGAGCTCTTGAGGATTTCCTGAAGAGAAGCTTCCAAGGTCCAACTGGGGATGCATTTTTCCTGTGGATGCTGTGATATTTCCATGGTATGTTTGTTATTTCCCCAGTGGAAAGGACTCTGTGTGTGTGTGTGTGTGTGTGTGTGTGTGTGTATGAAAACACATATACATACACATACACATACATATTTAACCCTTCCCCAGCCTTCCAGTCTGGAATTCTGATTTATCTCCTCCTGATTTATGCATTTTAATGTATAAATTTATACCAAGGAGAACTGGTTAGATTAAGGTCTGGATTATTAGGGGCCAGGGACCATGGTGTAACTCATGTTTAATGAATAATTAATAATAACAGTAATTAATTATTTATATATTCATTTATCCAATAATTTAATTTATTTTAATTTTAAATTAATCTAATTTATTTAATTGAAATTGGGTCTCCCTCTTTCTCCCAGGCTGGAAATGTAGCAGTCATCTACTGGCCAGATCCTGTTGGTGATGTGCAAGGAAACTTTGACCTGCTTCATTGTGACTTGGGCCAGTTCATCCCCCCTTAGGTAGCCTGAACAGCCTCCCAAGTTGAGAGCCATTTCTCGGCATCCTGGAGCTGGACTTAGTACGATGGCTTCAGTTTTAGGCCCTTCAGCATCTCAGAACCCTAGAGCCTGAGAGACCCACCAGCCTCACCCACCACTAGGAGCAGGTATCACAGGCCTAGGCCAGCACACCTGGCCGGGACTACTTTTATAACTTGCTCTTCCTACTTTGATAAGGATTGTTAATGCTGCATGAGAAAGATGATTACCAAACTGTTAGTAAGTTTATACTGAAGAGCACCTGGGCCCTTTTTGAAAGATTCTCCTAAGGAATAGACAAGCTTTTCCTAAGAACAGTTGATCTTAACACTTGGTCCTGGGCTCAAAGCTGTGATGTGCCATTGCGGGGGCAGTCCTTTGAACCGATGACCTCCAAATGGCAGCCCCTCTGGGTTTTCTCCTTAATTTTCTCTCTTCTTCTGAGGAAATTAGTGTATGGAAAGGAAAGGCACACACACATAGAGACAGAGACATAGAGATAGAGAGAAGAGATAGGGACACCGAGAAACAGAGACATAGAGACATGAAGATAGAGAGACAGATGTACAAGAGAGAGAGAATAGGAGAGGGAAAAGAGAGGAGAGGTGAGGAGAGGAGAGGAGAGGAGAGGAGAGGGGAGGGAGGGAGGGAGGAGGGGGAGGAGGGGAGGAGAGGAGAGGGAGGGAGGGGAGGAGAGGAGGAGAGGAGAAGGAGAAGGAGAGAGAGAGGGAGAGGGAGAGGGAGAGGGAGAGGGAGAGGAGAGGGAGAGGGAGGAGAGAGAGAGAGAGAGAGAGAGAGAGAGAGAGAGAGAGAGAGAGAGAGAGAGGAGAGGAGAGGAGAGGGAGAGGGGAGGGAGGAGAGGAGAGGAGAGAGGGGAGGGGAGGGGAGAAGGGGAGGGAGAGAAGTGCCACTCGGATGTTATCTGCTTGCCTTCAAAGCTGAAGGGCCAAGTGTCAGGTTAGGGGATGAAGAGCCTAGGAATGGATGGGGGCAGGGAAATTTGGGGATTACAAAGACAGTCTCAAGGACAGAAGCTAGGGAATATGGGCCTCAGCTGACCAGTTTCTCAGATCTTGGAAAAGGGAGGAGGGAAAGACAAGGAGGCTTCAGGATGCCACCAAATAAGGACATTCACTAACTCTCCCCAATTCCTCTAAATGTCCTGGCATGCAACCATTGGAATCACTGAAACGATAGGAGCATGATGTGGTTTTGGAAGAAGAATTTGACCAGATACCAAGTTGAACTAGATGGACAGGAGAAACTCACATGAAGAAATGAATCCTCTCCTTCTTGTGAATCTTCCATTTCATTTCCTGATGTACTTGTTTTTTTTATTTTGCCACATAGTTTTCCTAGGTAAAGGGGCACCTGTCCATCAAAGTCCTGGGTGGTAGAAAACAACATAACCAGCATGTTAAAATTGCTGTCCTCTGTCTTAACAGTCCCTTGGAGATCAGAGATCACAGCCTCCCCGTGTTTTCATAGGCTTTACCCAGGTTAAAGGCTTGATCTGTTACTAACCCACACTAACTCCCTAGTGAGCGATCCTGCAATGCCTTCAGAGGCCATTTCCTTGCCAAGCATTCCTTTTCAGTGAGAGTGCATTTTTCTTCTCTGGTAAACAATTCCTGGCTTATACAGAGAAGACAGTGCCCGTCCCTCCTCAGACACTCCACTTAGTGCTGAGATGATTCCAAGCTCAGAGGCGTCAGTCTGCACTATAAATTCTTTGATGAAATCTGAGCTACCCACAGCCCTAAAGAGGAGCAAAGATCTAGGAGGCCTGATGTGTTTTTATCCCCTGCCCCCACCCACCCAATAGTCCCCCTTGCAAGGGAACAGTCAGGCCTTCTAGACAAGATCTCTCCTTTCTTTTGGGAATGTTGCTCAGAAATGATTACCTTTTTGTTCATAGGATTATAGATTGAGAGTCTTGAAAGGACCTTGGAAATTATTGAGTCTGACACTTCATTTTACAGATGAGGACAATAAGGAAGGCCCAGAGATAAAAGGACTTGCCCAGGGCCAGCTAATAAGTGTCAGAATAGGATTTAAACCCAAGTTATCCACCACACCAGAGATGTTAAAATGGTGGTTAGCTACCATTCCAAGTACAGCCTGAACCAGATCAAAATGTAATTTGGAACTGTTGGGGAAAAAATGAACAAAAATACAATATAGATAATGTGAGTTTGTGGTTTTCTAAGTCAATATGGGCCCCACAGGGGGTGGTTTCTATTTGAGTATGATACCACTGCACTACCCCACATCACTTCTTTTTTTATCATTAAAGATAAGGAGTCAGCCTTGCCATAGCTCTGTCATAGGACAAGTCCCAGTCATAGCTGGAGAGTGCAGTAGTTATAAATTCCCCCATCTAATTTTTATAACCAGTTTCTGAGAACAACAGGACTCTGACCACCAGGGAGCAAACAGAGGCAGGACACCCAGGTAGTTTGCTGTGTGTTAACTGATCAGTAAAAGTTCCCATTCCCCAGGGTCAGAAATTCCTACATTCCATTTCCATGAACATCACCCTGGGAGCCAGGAAAGCTGAGGGTGCACAACAGCCTACCAGTAAGTCATTTCTGTGGACTGACTCTTCTTTCCCTTCCCTCACCCCAGCCCGATCGGAACAGCACCAAACACGGAGGTAGCCAGGAGAACTGGGACTCCACAGGGTAGTCACTTTCACATTCCTGTGGGCTCTAGGGAGTTTAAGCTTGCTGAGCTAGCAGCTGATTGCAGAGCTGTGGGATCAAAGGCAGAAGGTGAAGGACAACTTGTGTACACTCTTGTTGTCTCCCTGTCCATAGAGCTATAATTGGCAGTTAGGGTGCTAAGGGAAAAGACTGCAGAGAAGAACTTCCACAAGACTCTGTCACTTTGCTATAAGGGGTTCCCCACCAAGGGAAAAAAACCCAGCAGGGTGGGGTTTATCTTCAGTGCAGGAAAATCTCATGATCTGGTGGGCACAAGGAGCTGGCTGTCAACTTCACTGCAATCAGAGTGAGGAATTAAATGCTCCCCATTTGAGGATAATTGGGTGAGAGGATCCAATCAGCCTGTCCCCAAAAGAGTCAAGCCAGTGACCTTGGAAATTCCCTCCTCCACCCCACAATTTCCTGGAGGAAGAGGCAGGTACAGCAGGTAGTAATGGCAGACATCTCCCTTTGCCCAGGGATGCTGTAATGTGCCTACTGTGCCTTGGGCCAGTCATTTCCAAGCTGGGGTGAATAAAATGGGAATAAGATCACCAAAGAGTTGCAGCCTGGAATTAGGAGAGGAGGAAAAGGTTTTGGGAGAGGCCATGAGGCTGGCAGGACCACAAATGAGGAATGTCTGGACAAGGGGAGAGAGAGACCCCTTGTCAGATAGATGTTGGGAAGCCTGAGAGAAATCTTCAGCTTCCCTACCTTAGTTATACCTCTGCCTGTCTTTTACCTCCAAGTGTTAATGTTAAAAAAAATAAGGAGGCTGCAAATGGAATTCCTGAAGCTGGAAAGGTGTCCATCATGAAATAAATTTGTAAACAGCCACTGGCAAGAGAAGAGAGAAATGGGTAACTACAAGCAAGCTTTTGGAAGGTCCATTCCGAGATTAATATAAAGAAGTGTGAGTTGGATGGGGGAATATCCAACAATAATCTACAATGATTGGTGACTAACTATTGTAAGGACAGAGACTATGCTAATGTGTTTAATGCTAATAGGAGGCAGGTTGTGGTTTCATTGGTATAAGAAACTCCCTATATGCTACAAATATTTGTTAAGGTTCTAACATGCACAAAGCACCACAGTGAATGCCATAGTTCCAGTGAACACTGGAGAAGATGCAAGATTTTGACAAAATATGGTACCTAGCCTTCTGGACTTTTCTGTCAAGTAAGAAGATCACTAAATAGCTATTATGCCAAATAATGCATCAATGAATCAGAGATGTACAAGTTAAGGGTTATGCATGTTTGTGGAAGGAAAGGTCCTAACAGCTGGGATGTGTAAGGAAGGCTTCCTGGAGGAAATGATATTTGGTTTTAAAGGAGGAAATTATATTGGGCTTTAAAGGAGGAGGGATTCAACAAGTGGAAGGAAGAATATATTCTAGGTAGAAAAGAAGGCATCAGCAAAAGCTCAGAACTGAGAAAATGTAGGGCATACATAAAGGACAGCAAGTGGTCCAGTATAGCCTGAGTGGAGGGGAGAGGAGAGTATAGGAGAGGTTGGGTGGTGGATCCCTGACTCTGCTTCTCTATCTTTTCCCCTTTCCCCAGCACTTAGCAAGGAAATTTATTTCTAGAAGAGTCTCAATGAATGTTTGCAGATGATAGGGATCATTTCTTCTGAGAAAAGAACAAAAGGTCACAAGTTTAATCTGCAAAGATCATATTTTAAATAATTTGGGATTTTCAGATGGTGGAGTTTTAAGCATTGGAAATTTTGAAAGAGTAAATTTGCATTGATATATTTTGTTTTTGAAAGGGGCACATTTCTCAATTTTGTCTTCCTTTTTCCCCCTTCCTCGAAGGCCATCTTTATAATAAAGAATTAAAAATAGTTTAGCAAAATTAACCAACATACCAAAAAAGTCTAAAATTATAGGCAGTGGGTCCCTTACCTCTGAAATATGAGGGTTGGGGTCATGCCTCCTCCTCACACCTCTTCTTTGAGACCAAACATGGTCATAATAACTTTACAAAATTGTTTTGATAATTGTTACTCTTGTTCTCTTCATTCATATTGTTGCCATCATATATATTATTTTCCTCCTTCTGCATATTTCATTCTGCATCAGTTCATATAAATCTTCCTATGCTTTTTGGTATTTTTCACATCCACTCTTCCTTCTAATACAGAAATATTCCATTCCACTAATTTGTTTGCTGGGCGATTGCCTTATTTCCAGTTTGTTAAGCACTGAAAGTTGATTGAGGGAGTTAATGGTCTTTAAAAATATGCTCAATTAAACTGTTCATATCCTTCAATCCAACAATCCTATTACTGGACATATACCCCAACAAGGTCAATCATAGAAATATTCAGAGAAACATGGAAAGACGTGTATGAACTGATGCAGAGCAAAGAAAGCAAAACCAGGCAAATAATAATATAAATGGAAATAGCATTAAAAGCCAACATAACTCATTAATTGCAATGAACACTTGTAGTTGACTCTGGAGAACAGAGAACAAAACATATCCTTTTTCTCAGTAGAGAAGTAGAAGGCCCTGGGTACAAATTGTTGCATACACCATAAGACATGGTTGCTTTGTTAGTTGTCTTTGCTTAACTGTTTTTCTTTGTTACATAGGAAAGTTCAATGAGGAGTGGGGGAAGTACATTGAGAAATGCCCGTAATGAAAAAAAAATTACCAATATATATTCTATCTTCTCATCTGCCAGTGGTTATTTATTCCTAGAAGCAGTAGGACAGATTTGATGAACCTAAAGATTTTTTCTAGCTCTAGCTGATTCTTGAGAAATTCAAATTTAAGATTTTCTCAAGTGTTTTGCCTTCAATTATAAAACTACAAATCAAACTGAGTAATATTTTTACCAGTTCTCTTAAAGTTGAAGTCAAAAATTACATTTTTAATATATCTACTCTACCTTTAACAAATTGGCTAAAAAGGTTAAATGGATTTTCTTTCTCTGTTTGCAGTCACAGAAGTACTTATCTCTCATCCCAAGTGGGTGCCACACGTAATTGGATGTGAGGTAATTCCAAAGTTGCATCAAAGCCTTTTCAGAGCGTTACTATGACAATCTGAAAGACTTTTTAAAAATAGCCCTGATACAAATGCAGTAGCATCTCATTGCCCATGCAGTGAAACTTCATCTCATGAAGCAAATTTAGCTTTTCAGAAAGGAGGAAGCAAATCATTTTGCATTTACATGCTAAGTGATTTTTCCCCCTCCTTCTTTCCCCAGTTTCCATCTACAGTTGGGGTTTGCTAGTCTTGTTCACTGTGAAGTATTTTGATAGCTGAGAAAAAGTCTTCCTCTGCCCCCTTCCCCCCTCCCCTCTCTCCTCACCACCCCCACCCTTTATGGCTCTGCCTTAATGAAGTTATGGAAATCAGTACAGGTCCCAGGCTCAATGGTCTAGCCTCCAAAGAAACCATTGTGTGGGAGAGTGAGAATTTTAATAAACAGTCACTAACAAGACTGGGCTCGCTGCCATCACCACTCTGACACTGGCAAAGGACGAAGGGCTGAGGAAAGTTTGATAGGCCATTTCAGTGTCTCTGAGTTTTGGGGAGCTCTAGTCTAAAGGAATAGAATCAGTGCTTTAAATCTGGAAGGGACCTTCAAGGTCCTCTAGTTGCAATCAGGAAGACCCAGCTTGGAAACAAAACTCTGCCACCACCCACATGACCCTGGAAAGTTATTTAACCTCTCATATTATTTCATCTTCTGTAAAATGGGAATAGCAATCACACCTACCTCACAGGGTTGTTTTGCAGATCAAATGAGGTAATGTATGTGAAGTGTTCTAGAAATGTAAGCTATTTTTTTCTTTGCTTTTTGGAGGGGAAAAGGTAGGCCAATTGGGGTTAAGTGACTTGCCCAAGGTCACACAGCTAGTATGTGTTAAGTGTCTGAGGCTGGATTTGAACTCAGGTCCTCCTGATTCCAGGGCCAGTACTCTATTCACTGAGCCACCTAGCTTCCCCAATGTAAGCTATTATTATTCTACAAAGAAACTGAAGCCACCAAGATGTTAAGTGTCTTGTCTAGGGTCACAGAAGTGAGAAGTGGCAGAGCTCAGGATTCAAACTCAGCTCCTCTGATTTCAAATGAGGCATTCTTCCTACTGCACCAAATCTCCTCCTGCCCCCAAGCTTTACTGTATGAATGGGAACCGTTTCTGTTTGCTGATTCATAGAACTAAGGAAACTTAGAAAATCAATCCATTTTAGGGTGAGAAGAATTCTTAACAATAAGTCTTTCATTTTACAGATGGGGAAACTGAGGTCCAAAGAAGTGTAAAGTAGTACACCAATTCTTCCCTTTCCTTCAAGGCCACTTCAGGGACTGGGTCTGACATGAAGCTTTTCCTGATGTCCACCAATCAGAAACCCCTTCCACAACCTCTCATAATATTTCATTAGCACCTCATTTGCATTTGTAGCCACAAAACCCTCTGGGGTATGTGTTTCTTCCTAGTTTAGAAGACAGAAAACTAACGTGGGATTGGCCCTCAAAAAAGGGGAAGGCAGAAATTTTTTTTCCCCACAAGTAGTGATGGTGGGGAATTTGGGGAGGAGGAAGAGGGTTTTGGAGGAGAACAATGATAGAAGACAGGTGGTCCAAAGTAGTGCTATGACCAGGGTGGCAGCTGATGCTGGCCACATTGGGTAGTTCCTTTCTGTAAGACTGTAAGTGATGACCTCCATCTGAATGGACAAGTGGGGAGGTGCTTGTGACTGTATGTGTGTTGATCATGGAACAGGAAATTTGAGAGAAGCAAGATAGCTGAGAGAAGCAATGGACGAACTTCACCTGATGTGCCAGTTTTATTTCTGTTCGTGCTTTTCTTAAATTTATTCTGTTAAAGAGTGCATGTACCAGATTCTAATTTGATTCTTCATAAATCCTTGCGGTTGACTCCATCCTTATCTTGCTTAGTTTCCCTTGCTTTATAGCATAAGGATGAAATGAGTGCCACACTGCAGAGAGGGACCTTTCCTAGGGCACAGCTAGGAGTTACAACTCCAGCCCATTGTTCTCTTAACTGGGAACATGAGCAAGAGCCATTTGATAGCTATCCTTCCAAATGCAGAATCACTATGAATTCAGGTAAACCTACCTCACAAATCTACCTGTCCAGATCATACACCTTTTCTATTTACTAATCCCATTTAATAAAAGCAAAATTATTCTGAACTTAAATACCAAGAAAGAGTATTTCCATAATAAAGCAGAACACAAAAAGAGGATTCTGTAAAAAATTGTGAATCTCCATTTCACAGTGCTTACTTTTTAAGAAGTATAGAATAAATTCTACATAAACTTTCAAAATTGTCCTGCTTGTCTGTGCTCCCTCCTGAAATCCTCTCTGTTCTTATCTGCGTGTTTTTTTAAAATGTTAAGATGGCTCTCACTATTGGTAATTCCTTTCCTCCTCACAATCAATCTAGAGAAAGAAAAGGTGCTTTTGTCACTAATAAGAATAGTCAAGTAAAATGAATCCACACGATGACTGTTACATGTTCAAAACTGTATGTCTCTACTTTGTATTGATCACCTTTCAATAGAGGGGTAATATACTTTGTCTTAGCTATGTCTTCTGGAGACAAGGCTAGCCATTGCTTTGAACAGAGTCCTTAAGTGTTTCAAAGTTGTTTTCATTTACAATGTCCTTGTATAAAGTGTTCTCCTGATTATGTTCACTGTCCTCTGCATGCGTTCATACTACCTAGGATTTTCTGATTTGGCTGTTTCTTATAACACAATAGTATTCTATTACATTCATATACAATTTACTCATCTATTCAATTATCTAAGTAGAAACCCCACTAGATTCTCATTCTTTTCTTTTTTCCTCCTTCCCAAACCTTCCGTCCCTCCCTCCCCCAGCCTCCTCTTCAGGATCTGGAAATTTGTTTTACTTTCAACTATTTTCCCCTTTGCCCCCCTGCACACCCAATTTTGTATTATAGTTATTTATGCCCTAATGCTTTGTCTGACAGTAGGCATTTGGTGAATGTTGTATTATATTGGGTTGGGTTGTGTTATGTTATTTTTTTTCACTCAAGGTTATTTAACAAATTAGTAGCAAAATCATCCAGAACCCTGGTTTCCTTATTCCTCCTTCATTATTCTTTATTCTACTATATACCATGTTGTCTTTTTTTCTATCCAAACCCTGCCTTCACTTCAAGGGAATGGATGAAGTAAAGAGGTTAGAGGGAAAAGGGGACATTTCTGGAGTTCCCCTAAAGACTCCACTTCTCATCCTAAATCCTGGGATAAATGTACCATTTCCTTGGTACATATATCATCTTTTCGGAATAAAGGAGGGAGACTGGGCAGAGACACTGTCACAAAGCTGCCCAAACTGCCCCTCCTCACCTTCCCACAAGCAATACTTTCCATTTCTAGCTCTTCCAACTCCCTCACACTCAGGAAAATACCATGAAAACTCCTTTAATAATGTTTGTTTGGCTTTCGTGACTCTCATTTGTGTGACAAATGTCTGTGTGACCTGGGTTCACAGCAGATCCAGCTTAGCCAACTATCAATAGGAGCCAAGAGAAGTAGGTGGCAATTGGGTTGGAGGAGGTTAAGTAGCATGGCGAGGAGAAGGATTTGTTATCTATGCCAGTGGACAAAAAAGTATTTCCCAGCCAGAACTTGTTCAAAATGAGTCTTGCTTTTTGCTGTCAAGACATATACAGCAGAGTGAAGTGTTGACAGCAATTACAAGCTTCTCTAGCTAGAAAGTGCTCATTAAAATGGAAGGAGTAGGGGTGGCTAGGTGGTGCAGAGAATAGAGCATGGCCCTAGAGTCTGAGGGACCTGAATTCAAATCTGGCCTCAGACATATAACACAAAAAACTGGCTGGGTGACCTTGGGCAAGTCACTTAACCCCAATTGCCCTACCTTCCCCCTCCAAAAAGAAAAAAAAAATGGAAGGAGAACTGTGAGGAGGAGGAACTGGCTTAAATTCTACATTTTTCAAGTGGAAGATCATGTTGTCTCACCCGCCCACTAGATTGTAAACTCCTTGAGGGCAGACTTATTTTGTTTTTTTATTCTTTTTGTATCCCTAGCACTTAACACAGTGCCTGACACAGAAGACACTTAATGAATGTTTATTGATTGAGCAATCACTTCTGGGGCTGTGATACAATGTATGTCACATAGCAGCATATCTAAGGTAGTTAAGTGGTAGAGTGGGCAGAATACCGTTCCTGGAGTCAGAAAGGTCTGAGTTCAAATTTGGCACTATTTGTCTAACCCTGGACAAGTCACTTAATGTCAGTCTGCCTCAGTTTCTTCATCTGAAAAATGGGGTACCTACCTTGCAGAGTTGTTGTGAGGGCCAAAGGAAATAATATTTGTAAAATTCTTAACATAATGCCTGACACATAGTAGTGATTTAATAAATGCTTATTCCCTTCTCTTTCCCCCTCTAAAGAATGAATTTATCAACTAAAATAAATTAATACCATAGCTAATCAGTAATAAAGATGCTCATTGTAAACAATTCTCCAGAAACCTGAATAATATCTCTTATCTATGCTGCTCCCAAATGCATCTGGAATGTCTTTGGACATTCTTTGGATCTTTGGAATGTCTCTAATTTAGGAGGTTGGGATTATTTTCTCAGGAAGCTCCGATTCATTGTACCTGAAGCTCTCCCAAAAGTTCTTGGGCTAGGTCTGCACAGTGTTGCTTTCTTCCCTCCACACTGTGTGAAAGTCCCCTCAGTTCCTCCTAGCTGGTCCTCTTCCAACACTTAAGGCCAGTGGGATACCTGTCAGGCCAGTCCTCAGGCAAAGCTGTCTCTGAGACTTGGGGAATTCTTCATTAACTCCTTTGTCTTAGCCAAGGATTCACAAACTCCCTGGCTCCAACTCTGTTGTCTTGTTAAAAATAAAAACATATCTCAGTTCTGCAGAACTCTTACTTTACAGGGGAATGCCCAGGCAACAAGAGCACCCCACTCTTTCCCCAGCTGTACTCTGGACCCTCCGCAGCCATTCTTGTCTAACTGACATCGACTCTCCAAAATCCTGTGTGCCTCAGAAAGAATGAATAATGAATGTCAAATGACTACTATGTGCCAAGGAGACAAAAATGCAAAACAAAGACAACCCCTGCCTTTAAAAAATTTGAATTCTCAAAGAAGGACATAACATAGAGAGGGGAACAGCAGCAATTAAAAGGAGTTTTAGTCTAGGGAATCATAGAAATGAAAAGTAAAACCCAAGGGCAGTCTTTAACACACCCATGACATTTTTAGGTAGGGAACTGGGTGGGGAGAAGCCAGAACAATCCTATGTAGCTTCCTGTTACATTCATAATGACCCTGAGAGGTACACAGGGTTTAAATAATATTGTAATATATTTATTATTTAATATTATTGTATTAATATTTATAATAAATAATGCCTTAATATTTGTAATAGGTATAATTAATAATTTATACCATAATAGCATACCTATTTTACAGGTGAGGAAACAATTTCTTTCCTCAGAGAAGTTAAGGTCATATTGGAGATTAATATCTGAGTCTCAAGACTCCTAATTTATTGTTCATCCCAGCACAACTGCTTCTAACATATATCATTTGTAAAGCATTGACTACTGGGAAAAATTCTTCCATTCAGAGCTTTCTCTAGGGTATAATAAATAGGGTGATAGCCCCAATCTATTGGCAGAGATTCAGAGAAGCAGCTGGTAGGAGGAATTAGATCTGCCCACCGATACTAAAAAAAAACAAACCAACCAACAACAGCTACCAAACCAAAAACCAAACCAAAAAACCTAGACTCATCAAAACACAATTAGCCCATAACCTGTCCTTATCTTCCCTTCAGCAAGACAAAATTGGTAGAGCAGCCTCTTTTCCTTCTATACACTACCCTATTGTTGCATGTTTTATGATTTATTTCCTCATTAAAGAATCCCTTTTGTTTTCACTTTAATTCCATTTCCTTGAATACAGCAGTATGCTAGTAAATGTTTAACAACCAGCTCTCTGGGAGGAAAAATGTAGGCATGACACACTTTTAACTTTAGCTACATTATTAAATTTTCTCCCTTCATTTTCTTACATCTAGACAACCAAGAAAATAACAAATAAAGTCCTGATTTGTATCATTTGCCAGTTTCTGAAGGATAAATGCTTATACCAAAAATTTAACAATCAGCTCCATAGCAGGTTTCTTCTGGTTGCAGCACATGCTTGCCTGGATGTGTAAGTTAGGAGATGTATTCTGTTATTTGCCCTGGGCCTTGAACTTCATTCCCTTCAGGACTTTACAAGTCCTTTGGAATCACATGTTTATGCCTTTGGCAGCTTTTCTGCACAACTTTCCAGCAGCCTCTTTCAAGAATGCCTCTTTCCATATCATGTACCTACCTAGTATGTACAGAACACTGTAATGGATACTGGAGAAGACTCAAAGTTTAGATAAGACATTGTTCCTACCCTCATGGAGCTTACAGTCTAGGAATTCAAAGCAACTATTTCAAAGTAACTAATCTCACCTTGTCCATTCATGATTGAGGAAATTGAGGGAATTGTGGGGATAGCAAGTGGTGGTAGGAACTGAGTGAACCCCACTGACTCCATCTCAGACTCAATTCTGGATCTAGCTCAGTTTCCTTTCTATTCTGTCTTAGGTCTAGTCCAATTTCTGTCTTGTGAAAAATTGTGGGAAATGAGAGAAAACCTTATCCTGTTGTTTTAACTTAGCCCTGGACCACATGCTGATCGACCCTTAACTAAGGAACTAGGTTATGCTAACCAGAAATCCAGTCAGATCCAAAAACTGATGCAAGGAGTTTTCTCACAGTGGTTCATCTCAAGCAACCCATGTATCTTATCTGAAAATTGGCCCTGTAGTGATCAGTCAGTTATTATTTACATTTTCCTTTGACTGTTCACAGACATTAGGGGGTGGAGTGGGAGTGGGACACTTCCTTTTCTGATTTCAGAGAATTATATCTCTTTACTCTCTCCTCCCAATTTATAAAGTTCCTAATCTTTCCTCCAATTAGAAATCAGATTACCTAATGGTGTATCCTGGTTAATTGCTTCATTTTCATCAATTGACCTTATTTGAGTAATTGTGTTTTAATGTATAAAAATCTGTCTTCCCTTGTATTTTAAGTGCCAGTCCTACGATGAAGAAGGGGCTTGATCCCAGTTTGTTAGGCACTGGTACGAATTGCTTAATAAATCAAAATTCTCAGAAGTCCAAATCTTTGTTTCCTCAGTCATTTCCTCTTTCACCTGCCACATGTCTCACAAGCCCTGGTTAGTCCTAGAATGGATTTGCTATTCCTTATTTGACTCCCTGATTCCATTTGAGTATGTGGGAAAGTGGAAAGAGTGCTGGGTTGGAGTCAGAGGACCTGGGTTTGAATTCCTTCACTGTTACTTTGGGCATGGTGTAGGTAAAGGGCGATCTTTCTGGGCCTCCAATTTTATTATCTCACAGATGAGAAGGCTTGAACTAGATAATATTTAAAGCCTGTTCCTGTTCTCGATCATGAAATGGTAAGTAATTTTAAAACAGCATGAGGATCTCAATTCTCTGGGAGAGATTCATTTAGTCCCCAATAGGGCATAAATTCAGACTACAAAAGAAATAATTCACATCATATGCAAACATAGTTGGAAGTTGGAGGAAATCAGCATGGCACAGTGGCCACATGGCTAGATTTGGAGTCAAAGGATATGGGTTCTAATTCTGGTTCTGTTACATATTACTTCTGTGACTATTGTATGAATAACTAAACTCCTCTATGCCTCAGTTTCCTTATCTTTAAGATGAGGGTGTTGGAATGTCCTCTAAAGTTCCTCCCAGCTCCAAATTTAGACCCTAATTTCTTTGCTGGCAACATAGATCATTAGAATCAGCTCAGAAAATATTTTTTAAAGGGTACAATTTTTATTTTATTTTTTCAATACAGAGATTGAGAGTCCCAATGTGCTATATTAGGTCCAGTGACAACATTAAGTTAAAATGCATAGCTGGATCCTTCTGAGTTCTTCTAATGATGGCACTGTATCATGTCATGGGGTCTTTTTAGCCCCAGACATCATTCTGGTTCAATAACTCTCAAGAGAATTCCAAACAGATATAGACAAGTGCCATCAGGAACTTAAGCCCTGTCCTCTAAAGCTGTTTACATGTCCTGAAGCCCCATTTCCCTTAAGGGAAGTGCTGATAAGTCTGCTTATCAGAAAGATATTACTGTGAGTGTGATACATGGGGCATTTACATTTTCTTGATATGTTACTCACACAAAAGCTGGCAAGGAAGGGGAAAAAATGGAGAGATATGGTGCAATATCAACAGACAGCTGTCCCATGGGCACTTGATGGATCAGATGACTAGCATTGCTGAGCTATGTTGTCACTGCCAGTGGAATGGGCATCTCACATTTCCCCCTGATTCACATATTCAGTGTGGTTAGACTGCAATGCCCCTCCCTCCCTGTGCTTCCCTGACTCCCAGACACTGGGTCTGCAATGAACATTCACCTGCCTATGAGTTGACTGGTGGTGGGAGGAGCAAGGAGGTTATTTGGATTCCCAGGTTGGAAGATTATCTCACTCAGCCTTCCTCCTTCCATCATATATATAGGCCTAATTGGTTAGTGAGTCTCAGCAGAACTGACTTGGGGGTGTCATCTAGTAAGACTATTGTCTAGAAACCAAGGACTGGCAAAGATGATGCTGCTGAAGGTAGAGGAACTGGTAGGTAGAGATTTACATATATATGTATGTATGTATTTTTGAAAACCTGCTTTAGAATTCATGTAGACTAGAGACTCAGGTCTGGTTACTAGTGGGAAAAGAGTATGTCATTTTCTTTCATATATCCAAACCATATGTGAAAAGAGTTTATTATAATCTGATATGACAAGTTATTGATTAGAAAATAGAGAAGTTTGATAGTAAATTAGTGGGCATACTTTGAATTATGACTATCTCTTTTGATTTATTTATTTTTTTTATTAAACAAATGCTTTATTAACTTCTGTTTTATATCATTCATTTTCTCTTTTGATTTATTGCTGAAAGTCAGATGGTCATATTTATCGAAATATCTGCGAAGAAAGGATATACTTGGTAGAAGCCAAGGATATTGGGATGAATTCAATAATATAATATTTTTAAACCTCCTAAACACTCAATGGTAAAAATTTTAAAGAACTAGATTTATGAGTTTTTAATAATTGGGGAGCAAGTGGAAGGGAGACTTTGATTAAGCAAATGAAGAAGATATTTTTAAAACATGTACCTAAACTAATCCTTCATTTGCCCAGTATAGTGAAAAAAGAATCACCTCATGACAACCTGAGAATATCTGTGGCTAGTCTTTTCATCAAAGTATTGTAACTTGGAATCTAAGGCTGCCCTTTCTGCCAAGGTAGAATTTCCCCAGGGAATCAGCAGCTAGAGGAGAATTTAGCATCCTTCATTGGAGCTTACCTGAGACAATGCCTTTGATCTTGCATTTCCCTTTGTAGGTTACAGGGAAGAAGGATGATGGCAGGGAGACCAGGGACTTCCTCCCAGAGGACTTCCGAAATGGAGAATATGAAGCTACTGTGACATTAGAGAAGCAAGAGGACCTGAAGACACTTCCAAGACACTCATTGATCTGGGAAAGTCAAACCTTACAAAATGAGAAACAGCGAGAGGCAGAGGTAAGAAGAAAGAAAAGTTTGGTGGCATCCTGTGATTTTTTTTTCTGTCCTCCTAAATCTTAGCTGGGTGGAAATGGAGCCAAGAAAATCATTACAAGCAGGGACATAGTGTGGTGTAGTGGAAGGAGTGCTGGGTCTGGAGTCTGAGCATCTAGGTTTGAATTCTGGTCCTACTACTTACTATCGAGGTGACCTTGAAGGTCATTCTATCTCTTTAAGACTCAGTTTGCCCATTTGTAAAAGGAAGGAGTTGAACTGGATGATCTCTGAAGTCTCTATAACCTAAATCTCCTGCCTAAGATAGCACAGAGTCTTTTGAAAAAAATCTCTTTGAAATGGGCAAATTAAGTGATTTGCCCAGGATCCAAAGCTAGATAGTGGCAGAGCCAGAGATGGGTCTTGGGTTACTAGACTTCCTCAAATGGCTTTTTTTCTCCCACCACATCACACTTTGTGTACTGATGATAATAACTGTGAAGATCTGAGGTCTCTTTGCTATGAAAGTACCAACACTTAGTGTTCAGTCTGTTTCCATGCTTGCACAGACATGAAGAGTAAAATGGGAATGGAGGCAATTGTCTGAATAAGTCGTTATTCAAAGAGAAAGATTGGAAAGTATCTCCGTCATAACCTAGTCAGTCTGACAAGACTATTGCCACTGGATCCCAAGTCAACCCTCATATTTTCTATGCATATTGCATACAACAACAAAATGGAACGGAAAGGTGATAAGTCTTAGAGGCTGACTAATTTAAATCAAGATGAGGACTTTCCCCATGATTCCATTAGAGTGAGAGCCTAGATAATTGCCTTTGCTTTCTCTGAGTTCCTTGCCTGTGTAGAAAGCCAACCTACAGAATGGAGTTTCAAGTGTGACTAATCTACAAGCAAAGAAGTAAAATGTGTAGTGAAAGGTAAATGTTAGAATCCCAAGATTACATGACTTTCAAAGAACAGGTTATGGAATCATGGATTTAGAAGTGGGGGAAGGGGCATTGGAAATCATCCAGACTTATTCTCTCATTTTACAGATAAGTAAACTTGGGGTCAAGCATAATTAAATGACTTACCCAAGGTAACATTGCCAGTGAGCAGCAGAACTGGGATTCTAACCCAGGTCCTCAGCTATCAGGTCTCTATAAGTCTCTTTTTCAAATTATTTGAGATTTATTTTTACTAGTGTCCATAGTTCTCTTCAAATGATTAAATCATGCACAATAAAGGGAAAGAAAAGTGAGTTTCAGAGAATTCGTGGTGGAGCTGGAAGGGATCCAAAGGGACCCAACCACTTCAGTTCATAAGTCAATTGAAAGAAAGAGAGGTTAAATGATTTGTCCAGAATCCCGCAGTTGGATGGAGACAGAGGCACAGATGAAGCTTAGGTGGCTCAACTTCCTAAAACCATTTTTTTCCCACCACATCACATTTTATGGGCTTATGATAACAACTGTGAAGGCCTGAGGACTCTTTACCATGGGAGTACCATCATTTAGGGTTTAGGCTGTTTCTACACTTATACAGACAGGCAAAGTGAATGGGGAATGGAAACAATTGTCTGAATAAGTCAAGTTTAGACTTCCACTTCAATCTGAAATGTCTATTTTAAGGGAAAAATCAATATATCCTTGAAATATATAAATAATTGCCCCAAGTCATTCACCTTCTGCATGTAGAAATAGCCTAGAAAGGAAGGGGAGATATGAACTTAGATATTTTAATATTTTTGAAAACCATTTCAATATAATTGGTTTACTTTATAATCTTATTTATTCTATTTTATGTACCTAAAAACATTATTCTGAGAAGGGCTCCATAGGCCTCACCAGATGCCCAAAGGAAATCAGGACTCCAAAAAGGTGTCTGTTCTTAGGGTGCTCTCCGCAAAAGGGTTACCAGAGAATGCAATGTCAAGTTTTTTTTGTTTGTTTTGTTTTGTTTTTCAGCTCAAGAAGAAAAAACTGGAACAGAGATCGAAGCTTGAAAATTTACAAGACCTTGAAACTATCATTCAACTAAAGAAAAGGAAAAAATACAAGAAAGTCAAAGTTCCAATTTTAAAGGAACCTGAAGCAGAAATTATAGTAAGTCCTATAAAGATGTAGTAAGAACTATGGTCTAGTGTCTGAATGGTTGTCATGCTGATGTAAGTCTGTGATGTAGTCTGTTCTTCCAAAGATACCTTCCATTCACACTATATATTTCTTATATGAACATAGTTATTCACATATTTTTCCCCATTAAAATCAGAGCTCTTTGAGAGCAGGGCCCATATATTTGCCTTTCTTTGTATCCCCAGTGCCTAGTCCAGTGCCTGGCACACAGTAAGTGCTTAATAAAATGCTTGCTGACTGACTGACTGTTAGAACAACTACAGTAACATACATGCAATTGTCTTGGTCTTTAGACAGAACCCGTGGATGTGCAGAGCTTTCTGAAGGCTGCACTAGACAACAAGCTGCCAGTAATTGAAAAGTTCTTGTCTGACAAGAAAGATCCAGATGCATGTGATGAAGTAAGTCCTTGAGCTATGCTTTAATAAATCTGCTTCAAAGCCCCTTCTGCTTCCCCTAGATCTTGTCCTTTTTATGTTTCTGATGCTTCACCACAACCTTGCTGGGAAGCACCCCCAAATTTAGCAGGTGGAAACATTTGTCACCTGTGGAATAAATAAGCCAGCAGCATGAAACGAGCCCAAATAATGATCTTCTTACACCATGCTCTGCTCCCATCTTCCTTAAGCCTTCCTTGCCTTTGTCTGACTTTTTAGAAATAATTTAATGTTTCAAAATTTTATATTCTTTTGATGCCTTTGGTTTTTCCCATCACAGTCATTTACTACTGCTCTCCAAAGGATACCCACTCAAGGAACGTTCCCTCCTAACAAAGTAAAACAATAATATAGCAAAACTTTTTAAAAGTTCCTTTGGACGTGTGAAGAGGGAAAGATATCTATCATTTACATTATTCAGACCAATCAAGTCAACCACAGAAAAACATAGTTTAGGCATCGTCTTTGCTTGTTTTTTGAAAGGGATTGTTTGGATCAAAACACACTAATATTCCCTAGGAAGATAAATCTAAATATATGAAACAAAAAGTACTAGATCCTATTTGTATGGTTCCAGAGGCAGAGTCACTATGGATAGAGCAGTGCCTCTGAACTCAGAAAGCTTGGAGTCTAGTCTTGGTTGCACCGTTCATTGGCTATGACTTTGGCCAAGACCTTGAATCTGAGACTCAGTTTCTTTATTTGCAAAATTGGGATTATAGGACCATATATTTAGAGAAGGGAGGGACCACTGAGGTCAATTTATACTTGCAAATATCTACCTTGTGGCAGATCCTATATGTATAAGACTGAAATTCTATACGTGTAATAACCCCAAAGAGCCATGTAAATGTAAATTATTTTATTTGTAAAAATTCTTCAAAACTTTGTATTTTGTGACTATGAAATGAATCAGACAGATCTTTGAGCTCAGCTACAAAATGAATCTTCCGTCTGACCTAGCCCTATTCCCCAGGTGGAAGGTAACTGCTTGATCTTTTATGGCAAGTGCTGAGTAAACAATGAACTTACAACATACAATAAAAGAAAAACTCCAAAATCTAAGTGTGTCTGAACCTTTTAAATTTACCTGCCACACTACAGACCTCAACACCTTTGTTATATGCCTGAGAGTTTGCCATGGAATTTTAGCAAATCTGGTATCAACATATTAAGTACTAGAAATCCTAAGAGTTAAGCAACCTGTCACTTTGAGGAAGAAGGAACGGATTTCTGCAGAGCTTTCATATTTATTGCTACCCTTCTTTTGTTCTTTGTCTTTTTTCAATAGTACAAACGGACAGCTCTTCACCGAGCATGCTCCCAAGGACATTTGGCCATTGTGGAAAAGTTACTGAATGCTGGAGCCCAAATTGAATTCCGTGATATGGTAAATATTTTCTTTCGTTCCGTTCGTTCGTACATTCGTTCGTTCGTTCGTTCGTTCGTTCCTTCCTTCCTTCCTTTCTTCCTTCCCTTCATTTCCTTCTTTCCTTCCCTTCTTTACCTTCCTTCCTTCTTTCTTTCTCCTTTCTTCCTAAGCTGAAAAGGATTGCAGAGGTTATCTAATTCAACATCCTTATTTTATAGAGGAAATTGAAGACCAGGGATGTTCAAGCCTTGTCCAAGGAAGCATAGCTTTAAACTTAGGAAAGATGAATAGAGTACTTGACAGTTAACAAAAAAAACAAGGCACAGTGAAAAATCTGGCTGAAAGGACTTAGAAAATTGAGAAAGGTCAGGTCATAAAGAAGGGAACTCCTCTACAGAAAGGAAAAAGGACAGTGGCAGAAAGTAGTCATGGGGAATATATTTTCCCTTTGCTCTGAACAGGAAGGGAAGGGATATACAAGGGACAGAAGGGGAATCTGTTTTTGAACAGTGTCCATTGGGGTCATTGTGGTCTGGGTGCTGTGTCATAATTGAGTCAGTAGCACTTTGGAGAAAAAATAGTCAATTTGTTCCTTTCAGTACCCTTTCACTGCCCTCTCATAGTATACAACCTCCCTCTATACATCCATGATGACATGGTGTCAGCAGCATAGAGAGGCTATACACCCATATGAGTACATGTGCTTGCTGCCTCAGTGAGATTCTGAAATTTAGTGTAGGCTAAAGAGTGGGTTTATGGAAAGTGCCCCCTCTAGAGGCCTCAGTAACTGAATGATTGATTTCCACAAAGATTCATATGCTTTATAGATTTGCTCAATCAATGAGAGAATATTTTCTTCAAAAGAAGTTTAATTTGGGAGTATGTAATGAAGGGTAGGGCATGGGGGTGGAGGAAGTAGATTTTTTTTATAAAAAAGATCTCTATTAAGCCAAACATAGAGAATTACAAATAAATAGATAAACAAATGAAAAGCAAAAGCCACTGACAGCTGGGTCCCTACATGGGATTTGGACAGAAACACTAACACCGGGGGCAAGTGGGACTCTGAAAGCCAAAATCTCATTAAATTTAGCTGCTGTGGTGGAAGCTTCTATTAATATGTATAGCATGCAGTAACTGTAAATTGTAGGTCCGGAAGTTGTCAGCATCCATGACTACTGAAAATTGTATCAACGGATTGATTGGGTGAAAGAATGAGCAGGCACAATGTGTCAGATTGGAATTAAGATCTGTTCTAGCTTCTACTGTGTTTTAGCTACCACTGGGAGTGCCCACTCTGCCTACTTAGGTATCACTAACATTAATTAAGAGCCTATGGGTTGTTCAGATATACAGAAATAGAAATAATTCCTATCCAGCAGAATGTTAAGTGCTAGGTGGAACACAGACTTTTAATTTTTTTTTAACTAAAAGTAAGGAGAAACAATTGTCCACGACAAAAAGACTAAATGAGACCATAACAACCTGAAAGCACCTTGGTGCCACAGATGCTGTCTCCCTGTATGCCAACCTCTGTCCCCCAACATTTATGCTGTCACTGATATTTAGGGGCTATGTCCTACCTGTCCTAGTATGTGGCTTTCTAGCATATACCATCTCATATTCTATTACTTTCTTGATGTAGCTTGAGTCTACTGCTGTTCACTGGGCTTGTCGCGGTGGGAACCTGGATGTTCTGAAGTTTTTGCTAAACAAAGGAGCAAACGTCAATGCTCGAGATAAGGTAAAATTCCTTGTTGGTTTAGCAGTGGAAACCCCCTACTACTTATATGGAAATCCTATTGTCCTCAGACACTTAACACAAAAACTAGCCATGTGACCTTGGGCAAGTCACTTAACCCCAATTGCCCTCCAAAAAGTGAAAAAACAAGCAAACAAACAAAAAAATAAAATTCCATTATTAATTTTGCCTCCTCTTTCCAACTATGGTAGGCTGGTGACTGACAGGAAGATAGTGTGGGTTCTTTTCTTACTATGTGTCTCTGACTGACCACTCTTATGATTATCTAGCTCCTCAGCACACCTCTGCATGTGGCTGTGAGGACAGGCCGGTATGAGTGTGCGGAACATCTCATTGCATGTGAAGCCGACCTTAATGCCAGAGACCGGGTAAGTCAAAGGGATTGAAATTCTGCCTCCAGACCTTGGATTTCCTAACTGCACTTGGGTAAGGCTTTCTTTACCTTGTTTATTCTATTTCTTTTAGGAAGGAGACACACCTCTGCATGATGCTGTCAGGCTGAACCGTTACAAAATGATAAGACTGCTGATTATGTACGGAGCAAATCTCAATGCCAAGAACTGCGTGAGTACTTAGTAGTCAGTTATGTTATTTGCCAAATGTCCCTATCTACTGAAGCCCTCTAATCAGGACTGGGACTGGGGGGTAGAGCAGAGTAGGAAGTCACCTAGCCTGTAACACACAGGGTTGGCATGTTTGGGGGTGAGGTGGGGAGTAGGGCAAGAACAATTAAGGATAATTCTCAATATTACTTTTTATATAAAAGTATACTTTTTAAATGCCTTTGAATCTTCTCTGTGGCATGTAGGTATTTTGTTTTATGATATGTCAAGTAACATGGAGTTTTAGACACATAATATATTTTTAAACATTTATAAAAGCTCAAAGTTTCTACCTAATAATAACACAGAAAAGGCACAATTTTCACACTTTTCCTAGGGTACATGAATGCTTTGTCCTTCCTGGCTCTGCCCTAAATACAGCTTCAAAAAAAATTCACATAGCTACATGTTTTAGGGGGGTTTGTGACTCTCTTAAGAGTCTCTTCTCAAATCACCAATGGTTTCCATAGTGACAGTGGAAGAAGACTTAGGTCAGTTGGTCAGAGATGGGAAAAACTTCCATCTGTGTTAAGTAAATCCTTCATTTGATAGTTAGATGACTTTTAATTTGCTCTTTTACTCACAATAAAAGAATAGTTCTGCAATGCAAAACCCTGTTCTTGGAATACAGCGATTGCTTCCACGTCAAAGTCGCTTCCTTTCTATGCAAAATACTTCCTTCCCAATTCTAAGTTTGGACTTCTAGACAAGAGAGCAATCAGAAGCATTCACTTCCACAGTAAGACACATGAGTCACTGAAATACAGCCTGCCTTGAGCACCAACAGCTGAGTTAAGCCCAAGGGGCATTTAGAGAGGTAGCTACCTCTCCAACTCCTGCTCCCTTCCTGAAATATTTGAAACTTTTAGAATGGAGAGCAGAGCAAAGATGCAATGAATTCCAGTTAATGTGGACATCAAAGTTAGATAATTTAGGTACCTTCCTTCCTGTTGCCCTCCTCTTCCTGCCTGCCACCAGCTCCCCCAGAACTTTTTTCAAGTCATTCTTTTGTCTATATTTTGAGAGAACTGCCATAGTCCTTAACTTCAATTTGCCTCCAGGTACCCCTTAAAACATTCCATTAACAGGATAATAAAAAAATAGCACTGAAAAAATCCCAACCCTGTGAATTATTTTAAAAGGTCAAATCCTCCTATAATGTAAAAAAAAAAAAAAAAACTAACTAACTAACCAACCCAAACCCACTATTCCCCCCTTTGAGTTAAGTATACTTTCCTCCACAAATACTTTATTAATTTCATTTCTGAGTTCTGTATATAATCATCCCTCCTTCCATTTCCCTGACACCAAGCAACACTGAACATCCATTGTTTTCTTAGAATCACCTTCTCTAAAAGTAAATATAATTTATCCATTCTACATGTATTAGGTACTGGCTGTATACAATATATTGTGCACAACAAATTGTATGTTTCTTCTGCTTTATTTTGCATTGTGGTTATTTGTATATGTGCCATATCCCTTGTAAGCTCTATTAGAAAAAGGTTTTATTTTTGTATCTGCTTGAGAATCTATGGCAATGCTTGGTATGTAGGAGAGACTTCATAAATTAATGCTTGTTGAAGCAAGGAGAAATAAGTATGATCCCTGCCCTTAAACCTAGATGTCAAAATGCCACCTAGAAAAGAAATATTGAAAATGGAGGATGTAACATTTCTATAAGACAAAATTTTATTTTAAAATGACTAGATTTAAAATATTTGGTCCTTTGCAAACTATAAATCCCGAGGCAGGTGTACATAAAAAGGGAATATTGAGACCAAGTTTATATAGGTTTATTTGTGCAAAATAAATGGAATGATTCTACCTCTGAGCTACCCTTTCAAACTCATTATCTCTAATTAGTACAATTAATTAAAAATAATATGCCTTAAATGCAGTATTTAGCAAAAACATTTTACATTTCCTAAACCACAGGTATACCTCACTTTACATAATACATTAATTCCATCTGGAAAAGTTATGTGAAAATCGCCTTTTTGAAAATCAAAACATTTCTAAGTGGACTTGAAGAACACCCTATTTCAATGAATCTTTTGGTAGAACAGATAATCCTTTTATCACTGGAATAACCACCTTCCCTTTGACAAGTATGGTAAAACTTAGGGACCCCTCCTCAAAATGTTTTTTAAATGCAGAAAATAAAACACATAGGATTACAAAATGTATAAAAATAAAAAAATGTATTGCAATACACTTAAAAAAAATTAAAAAAAAAATAAGTTCACTAGCCAGGCATGGTGACATACTCCTATAATTCCACCTACTAAGGAGGCTGAGAAAAAGATATATAGATGTTCCAGGACAGAGTCTAACCTTTCGAAGTTGATATCATGCTGGAAGATCATACTCTCCTGCTAGCCTTCTCTAGGTTGTTCTCAGAGACATGTCCCTGGGTTGCACGAGTCACAGTTTTCACAAAGTATGGCATGTATTAGATTCTTATCTACTTTATTAAATTTAGACTTTCTTAAAGTACGGTTTATCCTTTACATGTGGGCCTAGAAATAGCAGGACTAGAAAAATGCTCCCCCCTCCCCTTTTTTTCTAGTAGCAGAAATAAAGGATGATCTGTGAACTGCAGGATAGGAACAAATTTCAAAATGTATATATGTAATTGACAGCAAGCCCAAAATAATTTGAGATGGCTTAACCTAACTATTCTGACACTAGTGTGTGAACCCTCAAAAGAAAAAGAGAAGAAACAGTCCAGGAGATCTCTTAATGTTGCCTAAGTGGCTTGGAGGAGTTCAGAAGTACTGTCCTGGGCACCTAGTTTACAATAAAGGAATCATGTACACATATGGTCAGCCATGAGGCTGACCATCATTAGCTGTAAAAACGTGCATAACTGTCCATAATCCGTTGTCGTATTTAAACAACAAACAAATCTTGTAGCTGTGAATTTAACCATTCTTTCCACCTGGAAGTAAAATGTTCCTTTCTCTTCTGAACAGGATGGGAAAACCCCAATGGATCTCGTTCTTCAGTGGCAGAATGGTACGAAGGCCATCTTTGACAGTCTTAAAGAGAACTCGTACAAAGCCTCCCGCATATCCACATTCTAAAGGAGCCGACAGTTGCCAGAAGGTTGAGGGTTTGAGGGTGGGGTGGAGACACCCCAGGACACCTGCTTCACCTTACATATCTAGTTCTAAAGCAGCGTTTAGTGAAAGTGCTAAAAGGTGAACAAGATGCACAATTTGAAAAAAAAAAACAGACATGTAAAAATTCCATTTAGGTCAATGTGAATTTGCTTTATTTATTTTTCTTATTTATTCCTATTTATTTATTAGGTTGCTAGTGAGAGCCAGATTTCAAGATCACAGCTTTGCCGATCAAAGTTTAATTATTGTTTAAAATTTCCAGAGAGTTCCGGTACATAGTTGCTAAATCTAATTAGCCAGTGGCATTACAAATGCCCATTGATATTAGACAGTGGCCATTTTCCTGGCCAACATGAGTGTAAGGAACTTCAAGGCGGGCATTGTGGTCTGTTTTCTCTCCTGAAGTTTTGCTGCTGGCGCTAAATTCAGCAAAATGACAGTGAAAGGAGGCTGGTTGAAAAGAGAAGGGAAAGTGATTAAAGTCTGAGAATATTCAAAGTCAAGTACGACGTTTTGCTCCTTGGACTGGACTGACTGGTGTTCTGACTAAGCCCAGGGAATCTGTAGGGGAGTGCTGTATTCAGAGAGATTGTTATGAATGTGAGTGTCAGGCAGGAGAAGGGAACAAAGCCAACGTGTCGCATTACACAGGGAATGCAACACAAACCTGGAGAATGTGCACCCAAGCTGTAAATGTGTAAATTTCTATTGCTTTGTATGTACATTTTGTACTCGTAATTACCACAATAAACTTGAATGCTCTTGTAAAATCCTAGTCTGAGCTCCTTATTACCCGGAAAAAACCAGGCTCCAAAGGACATCTCCGAGAACTGGAGGCAGTCTCCTTCCCCAGTCTTTCACTCTAACAGTCTTGGCTTGAGAAGAATGACAATGACCCAAGGTAGCCTCAGAGCTGGGTAGCAGGAGGCATCTAGTGGTGAGGAAAGAGAATGACCAGGGGGAAAAAAATCTTGCTGTGGCTCAAATTTAAAAAGGAATAAGTCAACAGTACAAAGGAACATGCAAGAGACATAACCTAGCATGTAATATCTGACGAGAAACATACTGTTGGATGTATCCTATTTAGAAAGTATGAAGCCACAATGGACATTAAAATATATGGAATAAAATGGATTTGGAGTTAAGTTCTTAGTTCAAATCTCTCATTTGACAAGTAAGGAAACTGAGACCCAAAGTGCTTTTAAAAAAAGGTATTGCTTGAGCCCAGTAGCAAAGCTGGGATTCAGGTCCTCTGACTCCAAAATAGTACTCTTTTCAGTGTACCAATGATACTTCTAGAAAGGGCTTTGAGATCTTTCGTTCCAGAGTCCAAACTCCTTCAGCTAAAAAAAAAAAAATACGGATACATTTTGACCTATCAATCACTTCCTAATAAAACTGCCTTTGCATAGCACCTCTCCCACACCCAAAATAAAGAGAAAACACTAAGCAATTGTGACTGATAGTACACGTAACTTTCAATTCTTACATATGATTTTATCATTTAAAAGAAAACATGGATGTGTTCAAGCTTCAGTCATCTGGAACTAACACTGTCGACCATATTTGACCTGAATTGTTTTCTTCTAGTGGGATACAAAGAGTTGGACGTAAGTGAACAACTTCGAGTAAATAATACTTTCTTTTTCATTTACACTTGAAAATTTCCATGGATTATTCACAAGTTTGGACTCATTTAGGAAGCAGAGGATAATCACTTCTACCTTTAGAGCCAGGACAGGACCAGGAGTTAGAAGACCTAGATTCCAGTCCTCTCACATCCTTTTCCCACCGTTTCCTTGTTTGCAAAATGAAAGGATTGCACCACATGATCTCTAATGTCATTTCTGGCACTAGAATTCTAGGATATTTTCCAGTGATTACTGATGATAATTACTCTCGCTTCAGCCTCTTTTGGTTCATTTCATAATTCCCCCCCAATAAATACATTAATTTACATAACTAATCCATAAAGTAGTCTAGCAAAAAAAAATTAATAATCTTGAGGACATCACTTAGTTAACCTTCATTTTAAATGGCCTCCCTGGGCAATTTCCACAGGTCCGGCAAACTGGTTTTGCCAAGATGCACATTCTTACCAATACCTCTAAAGTATAATACTTTTTCCGATGCATCAATGCAGAACTATGGGCACAGGTAGGGTTTGTGTCTGCAACTTAAAGGTTTGAAGAGTGTTATCCTCTGTATAAAAAAAAAAAGTATGCATTGAATAAATTTGGAGGATCATGAGCACTGAAACAAGGGAAGATTATTTTTAATGGGAGGAGGAAGGAAGCATTGTTTTCAGTCTTGTTTTCTTTAGATGCATAGATTTTCTAATTCAACTGAGCAGAAAATTTGGGCCCAAAACCAATCAATACCAATTTTCAAGATCGCTAATTATGTAGTTCTTTATTTATGAAACATCTCATGCTTTCAGCATACAAGGAAAAAAACCCTGAATTATTCTAATAGCGATATCCCCAAAATGAAAGAAGTCGTTTATATAGCAACACAATGGAGAGAAGTAATAAATGGAAAGGAATGAGAAGATGATTAGAATTGTAAAAGTTTCTTGTTATGTCAAATGCTCATTTGGGAGGTTTCTCCAAATACAACCAACTCTCAATTTTTTAGATTTATTATCTCTAACTTGTGAATAGCTGTCCTTCTACCTCAACAAATACTTATTTGATGCCTACTGTACTCTATCATTGACAAAGATACAAACATGAACAGATTAGACCAAAATACAAGGCATAGTAATACCATAAGAAAGGTACAAATCAACTGCTATTAGACTTTGAGGGGACAAGGCACATCCTGGTTCACCAGTTCAAGGGTCATGCTGGGTTTAATGTAGCAGGTGGAACCAGAAATAGATCTAAAGGACAGATAGGATTTTGGTAGCTGGACAACTGAGGCAGAAGAAAGCCTAAGTGAAAATGCAGAGGGAGGAATAGACCTGGTGTGTTTTGGTAGACATCAAGTGATGCAGTTTGGCCAGATTAAAGGCAACGAAGAGCCATTCAAAGTTCCCAGCAAGGAAATGGCTGGGTTAGAACTGATTTAGGAGAATAATCTTGCAGTGGTATGAGAGCTGGCAAGGGTGTAGAAATTAGAGACTAATTAGGCTTATATTAGTCAGGGCTCTCTCCTCTTCATGTTCCGTGCTATTTTTCTTGGTGATCTCATCAGCTCTTGTGGTTTCAATTTCAATGATCATCTCTACCGATGATTCTCAGATTTGCCAAATCTAATCCCTCCTAACTCTCACGTCTCTAACAACCTACTAAGCAGGCTATCTCCAATTGGATGGCTGTTGAAGAGGACCCTTCCTTCTTCCCATTTTTCTGATTATTTTTGCAGGTAATCCACCAGTTACCAAGGCTGGCAGCCTATGCCTCACTCTTACTCCCTCCCCACTTCATATTCAATCAATTGCCAACTCCTGATAATCCTATCTTTCTAGCATCTCTCCTGACACTGCCACTATCCCAGAGAAAGTTTTCATCATCTCACATATATCCTTCTGACTGGTCTCTCTGCCTCCTCTTTCCCTAGTCCATCCTTCACTCAGGTATCAAAGTGGTCTTCCTAAAGCAAAGATCCGACCATGTCGCCCCCTCCTTCACCCCTATTCAATCCCTAGCACCTCCAGGGTAAAAATTCAAAACCCTTTGTTGTTAAAGGCCTTTCATAACGTTCTTCTCCTTCTCCCAGCACCTTTCCAGTCTTCTATCTTCTACTACTCCCAACAATAAACTCTGGGATCTAGTTACACTGGCCTCCTTGTTTCCCACAAAAGACAACCCATTTCTTAGTTCCAGGTATTTTCACTGGCTGTGTCCCACCCCACCCCCAACTCCCCATCCTGGGAATTTTCTCTCTCCATCTCTGACTTCTGGTTTCTTTCAAATTGTAGCTGAAATCCCACCTTCTACAAAAAAAGTTCCTGATCCTCCTTAATGCTAGTGCCTTCCTTGTAAGATTAGTTTCAATTTATCCCGTATATACTTTGTTTATATATGGTTGATGGCACATTGTCTCCACTGGACTGTGAGCTTGAAAGCAGGGATCTTTTTTGGCCTTTCTTTGTAGCCCCAGCACTTAGCACAAGGCCTGGAACATAGTAGGCCCTTGAATGCTTGTTGACCTGACTTACTAAATGTATGCTAACTGTACACAAAGACACAGAGGCAGGACCGGAGCATGTTAATACCTGCCTGTAAAAGCCAGAGTAGTAGTTTGGCTGAAGCAGAGTGTGTAGACAAGAATAATATAAGGAATCTGAACAAAAAATATCTACTACAGAAAAATCAGACATTAATGGAATGTTCACTCTCTTATAATTATGGAATGAGGAGAAATTCATAACCAAATGAAGGCCTGAAGACAACATATTAGATAAAAGCAATGCAACCACAATCAGAAGAGATAGACTGGAGGATGGGGGTATATCTGACAGTAAAAATTACAGATATCACAAATTGTCACTAATGCATATGACCACAAACTAACTAGAAACACAAGCTATCATAATCACCTGAAAAATGTGCAAAATCACTAATAAACAGGAAAAGGCAAAAACACTCTGAGGTATACTCAACCACCTAGCAAAATTCCTAGATGATGGGGAAAACCCAACGGCAGAATAGATTTGGGTAGATAGGGAGTATGGTAAGAGAATTTCTGGCTCAGGGCTATTGCTACTACTGTGATAAGGGAAAGACTGTGATGGGAAACTCTGGCTCAGGTTTCTTGCCACCACTGTGATGAGGAGAGGACATTGCCCCAGCCTCTATTTCTGGCTTCCAAACATTGTTCCTGGAAACTCAGAAGGTCATAATCCCTGTACTGGAAGAGAAGCCACAGCTCCTGTGGACCAGTCGACAGGTGTCCTTATTGTCTTCCCCGGTAATTGTTCCCAGACATGTATACCCTTATCTTCCCCTCTTGCTTTCTGCTGTTTTTTTAGTTGTTGTCCACTCTTTAAGATCCCATTTGGGATTTTCTTGGCAAAGATACTGGAGCCGTTTGCCATTTCCATCTTTAGGAGACAAACAGGCTTAAGTAGTTTGCCCAGGGTCACCCGGCTAGTATCTGAGGCCAGTTCTGAATTCAGGAAGTTGTGTCTTCCTGACTGCAGGCCAGGCACTCTTCATTGTGCCACCTAGCTGTCTGTGTTGTTCCCACTCTATACGAGGTTGCTCGCTCTCTCTCTCTCTTTCTCTCTCTCTCTCTCTCTCTCTTTCTCTCTCTCAATACAGATGAACCTGTGGTCTCCATGCAATACAACTGCAAATAATGATCTCTGAATTGTTGATTTGGTTATAGACAGCAGCACCTGATCAATGGATCCTCAAATAATTGCTACCTAGCAGGTTAAATCACTGCTGGTGGAGATAAGAATTTGCTTATCTGACTGGAAAACAATCTGGAATTATGGAAGAGAAGTTACGAAAATGTTCATACATCTTGACCCTGAGATTCTACTACAAGGACTACATTGCCAGGAAGTTAATGAAAGCAAGAAATTACCCAAATGTACAAAAAACTATTTGTATAGCCCAATAATTTAGGATAACAAAAAACTGGAAACAAAATACATCCCAAATGACTAGGAAATGGCCGAACAAATTATGGTGGATAAATATAAGGAGCTAATTATAATGCACCGTAAAGAATGACAAATGTGAAAAATTCAGAGAAACATGGGAAGACTTAAGAAGTCATGCTGAGTGAAGAAGGCAAAGGTAAAACAATGTACACGATTTCTCCTACACAAAAATTAAGTCAATGAGAAGCAACAAATTGTGGTAAAATACAATAGTCAATGTTAGTACTATAAAGTTACAAGACATACCTCTCTTTTTTGTTAACAATAAATCTGGCTTCTTGGCCACGGAGGGCATACACTTTGTAAAGGGATCCATTTGAGCATTTGCTAGGATGTATCCACGGCATCAAAACAAATACATCAATATATTTGTCTTCTGCAACAAAATCTTACAACAAAAGACAACCACGCTCCCCAGTAAAAGAAAAATAAAGGACAAGTTCCTCTCAAAATCAGTATTACAAAAGTTTTACTTGGAGGACAAATTTTAATATGCCCCTAAACACACTATCTTGAGTAGTAATATGGACAAAATAAATTACTGATATGGTTGTATGAAAAGGCATAAAAGTATTTAAAGAATAAAAAACAGAGATAAGGTAAAACTCCAATGAATTAAAACATTTTGTCAACATGTTCTCTACAAAGTCTTACTTGCAGCAGAGACAAAATTTTCCTCTATTTTTCATTTAAACAAAGTTTATCTAAATTAATTGATGTGAAGGCTATTACTGGTGGTTCATTGGTCTGTTTCCTTTCTCACTGACTGGGACATAAAATGATTAATTCCAACATAAAATTCAAGCAGGTAGCCTGGCCAAGTATTTTCTCCATGGCTGTTGGTGACAGGCAATGAAACAAGAGGGATGGGTCGGTAAAAGTCCAGGCACCTCTTTCAGTCAGTCCCCACACTTGGCTTTTTTGCAGGCTGGAACACTGTCGTCCTCTTCAGTTGTTCTTGGTTTCTTTGTTGTATAAACAATGCCAAAAGCAGTCTTTCTGGTTTCTAGAATTAAAAAAAACAAAAACAAACACACGCTGCTGTTTTAACTTAACCTGTGAATGAAATAACTAATAAAATATCAAGATCCTACTAAGAGTTATGATAATTGGAATGAAAACTGCTCTGGGCCCAAAGACATTCACTATATAAGGTTTCACCACCATTAACCAGATACTTTAAAAGAGACCCATCATCAACTACTACTTTATCATCACTATCTGTCAGAGTGCCCTGATGAATTTAAAATTACCTGCAAGGAATAAAATTTGGGACCAGATCTCTTAGGCTTAAATATGATCAGCCTTATTTTTAAGTACTATCATACACCCGTTTACCCAGAGATACTGATTCATGCATGTATGGTGATCAGTGTTCCACATAGTAACACAGCATCCTAGCCGCCTATAATCTAAGCTACATTTTTAGTGACACAGAGATGGTTGCAGGTATAAAGAAAAATCTTTGGCACCCTTTTAGCTTTTTTTCTTCAATCTCTCCTCCATCTCCTCCTTCTCTAATCTGTACTCTCATACTGACCTCTGGCTGTTCAAAGTCACTGTCTAATGTCTATCTATTCCTGAGCTACCAAGCACTGCTGGATAAAGCCACAAAACCATATGGACTCACTCACTGCTGTGCAACAATCCACCTGAACAATACACATGCTATGTCTATGGCACTTCATCAGGTGTTATGGGTACAAAGAAGTCTATAAAGGGCCCCAATCTCAAGGGGCTTACTTCAGGGAACAATAGATTACACTTACACAGTATTTAAGGTTTTCAAAGAGTTTTCTTCACAACCACCCAGGAAGTAGTTTACTATACTGCTATTCTATTTTACAGTCAACAAGCATGTTAAGTGCTGTCTCAGTGTCGGGTACTGTGATAAGCACTGGGGATAGATAAAGTCAGAGAAGGTAAGCGACTTATCCACAGTCACACAGCCAGCAAATTTCCGAATTTGGGGCTTAGACCCAGTTCTTCGGACTCTAACTATGATGCTTTTTTCTTTATACCAATCTGGGAGGGACAAAGTGTTCATGGTGGGAACACTGGGAGATAATATAGGGGCTAAGTTTTAAAGGGCTTTGAACGCCACGTTAGGGAAATTAGACTTTATCCTCTTGGCAATGGAAAGCCTGTTACTCTTTTTGGCTATACTATTTCCTCTGCTGGGAAGGTCTTCCTCATCACTTATTAAGCTGACTCCTTCCTTTTAAAGGCAACCTTAAATTCTACTTTAATCATGAGGTCTACTCCAATCACAGCAATCTTTAGCAATTAGTAACCCATATAGCATTTACAATCTTTCCCAATCATTTCCTGTTTGCTTTCTACACCTGCCTATCTTATACTTTCTGTGTTTCCCAAGCACCCAACTCAATGAATGCTCTCTCTATATAATAAGCCTTCAGTAAATATCAGCTGTTGATGACAATAGATCTGTTTAAATGTTACTCTTTAAATGAAAAGATAAAAAAAGGAAAAAAGAAAAACTTGTGTCCTTCCTTACCATTTAGCATGGCTAACTTGTTTGGGTCTAACATACCTTCGTTCATTTAAAAGCACTTTGATTTATATTAAAGATACAATCTCATTCAAGGTCATTAAAATACTATATACAATAATGGACTAAGAGTTTTGAAATAAATAGAAAATGCTAAAAATTTCCATTTTCCTAAGTGGAAAATAATGCTGAATTTGGAAATGTTTATTCATAACATCAAGACCATGAAGAATAGAATACAAACAGCTAAATAAATGGATAATATAACACCAAAACCGTAAAAGTAAAAATGTAAAACTCACTTTTACTAAAATAGATTATCTTAAAGCTTTATCTATAAAATGGTTCTAATACCTATTTTTTACCTCGTGAACTTTTTAGCCTAAACTGATTTAATACAAACAGAATTACTCAACTTCTATATGTGAATCATCTTAGGAAATTTCAGAAATTATCTCCTTTAAATTCTATTATAGAAATAGTCTGTAAACTCACCAAGAGGTAATACTTTTCTTTTTTCTTTCTGGCAAGGCAATTGGGGTTAAGTGACTTGCCTAAGGTCACACAGCTAGTAATTGTGTACAGTGTCTGAGGCCAGATTGGAACTCAGGTCCTTCTGACTCTAGGGTTAGTGCTCTATTCACTGCACCACCTAGCTGCCCCTAGGTAATGCTTTTCTTCCTCCAGCTCTGCAGGATGATTTCTGTTAGTACTCCTTTTCTCTGGCCCACCCCCATTTCTGCATCATAAGAATCCCTTCCCCCTTATATTTCAATCAACTGTGTTATTGCAGGTGAGCAAGTAAAACAAAAGGCTCTTTGTCACCACACTACGTTTTGCCTAAGGAATAGTCCTGTGAAG
Organism: Gymnobelideus leadbeateri; assembly: GCA_011680675.1. Lineage (NCBI taxonomy): Eukaryota > Metazoa > Chordata > Mammalia > Diprotodontia > Petauridae > Gymnobelideus > Gymnobelideus leadbeateri. The sequence goes on from WOXC01004035.1 coordinate 1,198,810, forward strand.
AATCTACTGGAGAAAAGATCCCCTGAAAAGGTCTGTCAAGAATGAAATAATGAAATAATACAGCATGAAATTAGCTTATTATGGAGCAAAAAAGATTCTTTTTTTATTCTGCTAATGCTTCTAGGTTTGGATAGAATCCTTGCAAGAAAAAAAATAGAGAATCTGTTCTTAAAAGTGGCAAATTTTAAATCGTAGTCCTATCTCGATTTGATGAACTAATTTTTGAATAATAATCAAGATTCATTATATCACATATAGAAAAAAGGTTAGAATGCTTTCTTATTATATCGAGACTGTCTGTGGTTGGTAGATTTTTAAAAATTATTTTTTGGAATTAAGTGCTAGCCTGCAACAAAATAGTTAGCATGAATAATTTTTCAATGCCATCCTCAGCACAAACCAAAAAACAGGTTGAATGCTCTAGGCAGCATAAGTTTATTTATTGACTTTTTTGGTTCAGATGTGTGATTTCAACAGACTAAAGGTGTCAAACTTGAATTGAAATGAATCCTGGTCTGTAGTACATTGACTTAGAAAGTCAGAAATTAATATTACCTTTGAATTTTTATTTTGTTATACATTTTCCAATTACATTTGTATCTGGTTTAGCTGGCTTTCTGGTGCAGAGAATTCCTGATAAGGAAACTCCTTCTACCACTGAAGATCAGCTCTTCTGCCATTTATAGTTTTGAAATTGTCCTGGCTTCAAATCTATCTCACACACTGGTTGTATGACTGTGGGCAAGTCCCTTATCCTCTTAGTGACCTCAGCAAATCTCTATGTAAAACATCAACTTCTTTAGAGATGGATTACTATTGTGCTATAAGAAATGATGAACAGGATGCTTTCAGAAAAACCTGGGAAGACTTAGATGAATTGATGCAAAGTGAAGGGAGCAGAACCTGAAGAATGCTGTCATACTAACAGCAATACTGTAAAATGATCAACTGCAAATGCCTTAGTTATTCCCATCAATACAAAGACCCAAGACAACTCTGAAGGATTCATGATGAAAAATGCTATCCACTTCCAGAGAAAGAACTAATGGAGCTTGAATGTAGAGTAAAGCATACTTTTTTTCTTACTTTATCATTTTTGCCTTTCTGGTCTGCATTTTCTTTTGCAACATGGCTAATATGGAAATATATTTTGTATAACTGCAAATGTATAACCTTTATCAAGTTGCTTGCCTTTTCAATAAGAGGGAGAGGGAAAGGAGAGGGGAGAGAATTTGGAACTCAGAATTATAGAAAATGGTTAAAATTGTTTTTATATGTAGCTAGGGAAAAATATTAACATTCTAAAAATAGTCTTTAATATTGATTTTAAAGTTTGATAACATTTTTTTAAAGAACTTTTTAAATAAACTGGTCAAATTCAGGCAAATACTCTCAAACAGCTTCAATTTATTAGGTAAAATGGAAAAACATTGGATCAATAGTAAAAAGACTTGGGTTTGAATCCCTACACTGTCACTACCTGTGTGATTTTGTACCTCATTGTCCTCATACGTAAAATGAGGGAGGTTGTCTCTCAGATAACTACTCCTAAGGGTCCTTCCAATCCTAATTATCTTCTGCCTTCCAGGTAGGCAGATCTTTATACAAGAAAGACTGAGAAGGGGTGGCTGAGTGGCGCAGTGAGTAGAGCACTGGCCCTAGAGTCAGAAGGAACTGAGTTCGATCTGGCCTCAGACACTTAACACACACAAACAAACAAACAAAAAAAACCCTAGCCATGTGACCTTGGGCAAGTTACTTAATCCCAACTGCCCTCCAAAAAGAAAAAAAAAGAAAGACTGAGAAGTGAGCTTTATTTTTCAGGTTCCAACCAATGGCTCATTAATTTTAATCAATATTGACTTCTGGACAAGATGGCTCCCTGAATGGAGGCAAACAGTCCAGTTCCCACAAAGTTACTCTAGCAAAAACCTAAAATCCACACCAGACTGAATAATGACCAAGAAAATCAGTAAGATCTTATTACATTAAGTGACTTCTTCCATTAGAGCACTGCCTAAGAAGTTGGTCAGAAGTTCCTGGGCAACATGAACAGGGGCTGTCAAAACTGGAGCTTCTTAGAGTGTACAGATGCAGGCTATAGACAGGTGTCACCCTTATGGTTCTGTATCCTGGAAGACGAGGTGACCAGTGCAGCACAGTGGTCAATGCTGAGCCCAAGAGAGAGAACAAAGGAGCTTTGAGGCACTTAGCACCCTGCCCTGAGATGCCAGGGATGATCCTGAAACTCACAGCATCAGGGAAGCCAAAGTACAGGGAGAGACAAAGCAAGAATCCAGGTGATCCAGGCTAGGCCCATGCAAAGGGACTACTCAAAAATGCAGCACGGGGTCAAGTCTTACCTGAATTTTCAAGAATGAAAACTGGAGAGATAAGGAAAACAAAGAAGACATTGGCTATTATAAAAATATTATTTCATATCTAGAGATGGCCAAAAATATAGTCTAGAAGAATAACTCATATTTACAAATGAAGGCTCAAAGGAAAAAATGGACTTATCATGAGAGCTATATGAATATTTAGAAGAAATGAAGAAATCAATGACTCCATGAGACAGAAAAATATTAGAACCAAATCAAAAGTTCGAAAAATAGGTGAAAAATAAGTTATCTGATATTAAAAACAACTGAAATAGGAAAAAACCAAGGACCTACAATTTAAGAATTACTGCTCTCCCTGAAAACCCTAAACATTTTAAAAGTCAGGACACGATATTTCAAGATACCACAAATCAAAACTGCCTAAATCTATTAGAAATATAGAGCCAAGTAAAGAGAGAAAGGCTGTCTCCTGATTCAATCAAGAAACATTTACTACCTCAGGCAGTTTACAATCTAGTAGGGGAGACAACATGCAAACTCATATATACAAAGCAAACTATATAGAGCATAAAAAGGAAATAATTAATGAAAGGAAAGCACCAAAATTAAGAGGATTTGGGAAAGCCTTCCTGTAAAGGATAGGATTTTAGTTAGAACTTAAAGTCAAGGAGGTCAAAAGTCAGAGAAGAGGAGGGAAAGCATTCCAGGAACAGGGAGAAGCCAGAGAAAATATGTGGAGCTGAGAGGGAAGCATCTTGTGTGAGGAAAAGTCAGGAGGTCAGTGTTTGAGCTCCTTCAGGGCACGGACTGCCTTTTACCTATTTTTGTATCCCCAGAACTTAGCATAGCTGGTGCTTTATGACTGACTGGCTACTATTAGCAAATACATGTATCTTCCTGGAAATCTCTGGCATTATCTGAACAAAAAACAAAACCAGAGGCACAGAAATTTAAATGCAAATATACTTGAAGTCTGTGAAACAGCACACCACTCACCTCCATGAAGAAGCGTTGCCCTGCAATTTGTGGATACTGCTGCCTTGGCATCACTTTCTGTGAGCCCAAACAACAGGCCTCTGCCAGATTCATTAAGGGTTGCAATATCACACCAACAAAAGATGCCTTAAAATGGGTTAGAACTCACAAAAATAAAATTTAAAACGTGAGTTTATCTAGTCACATAGTAAACACAGTGTCTTCTAAATTTTTTTTTTTTTAAATCATTAATTGGCAGATTCCATCCATTCATACCCTATCCCTGTATGTCCCAAATAAAATCTTGGATTCTTTGGAAGAAAGATAATTAATATAATCTAGGAAAAAAAAAAACTATTTTAAGGAAGCACTTCTCTTTGGTCTAATTTTTCTCTAGTGATCAGCAGAGTTTCACCAAAGACTAGAATGATTGGCTTCTTAAAATTGTCTGTGAATGTGTAGCATATTTTTTAATTCTCAAAGTAATAAAAAGTAGCAACTATTAAATAATTTGAAGGAATCTAGAAAACTACAATCATCCTAGAAACTGTCAAGAATTTAAATAAGGCATTGATGAAGGAGAAATATTTATATTACATTACCATTTCTATCTACTAAGCCAAAATCTGCAACAATACAATGATTTTAGAAAAGGATACAAGTTCGCTACATCATACGGTCCTCTTATTTCTAAAGGCTGAAAAACAAAAATTTTTAAATTGTGATAGTCATTTATAACAATTCAACGATTTGCTTTGTAAATAACTGGGTACTCAAAAAGACAATAGTTAGGACAAGAAAAATAATACTACAGTCATCATACAGGCTGTGATTTTCATAATTCTGACTGTAAAATAAAGGGATTGGATCTGATGGTCTCTAAAGTTTCTTCCAGTTCTAACTCTAGGGTCCTACCAGGGATCCCCAAATTCCTTGAAACTCACATGTAATGAACAGTCTCTAATAATGTTACTGAGAAAATAAAGGGCTTTAAATAACTCATATTTTTTTGTCATAACTGTTATTTCAATAACAAGTGACGATGAGCAAAATATTTTAAACATTTATTTATTTTAGTTTTCAACATTCACTTCCTGAAGATTTTGAGTTGCAAATTTCCCCCCCATATCTCCTCCCCTCCCCCCACTTCATTACAGCATGCATTTTGATTACCTCTTTCACCAGTCTGCCCTCCCTTCTACTGTGCCACTCCCCCCCACCTCCATCTCCTTCCCCTTCTATTTTCCTGTAGGGTAAGATAGATCTAAATCCTATTTGCCTGTGTGCCTTATTTCCTAGTTTCATGTAAAAAACAATTTTTAACATTTGATTTGTGAAACTTCTCCCTTCCTCCCTCCCCACCCACCTTCAGTGAAAGGGCAAGCAATTCAATATAGGTTGTACATGTGTAGTCATGCAGAACACTTCCATAATATTCATGTTGTAAAAGACTAACTACATTTCCCTCTATCCTATCCCTCTTGCCCCAATTATTCTATTCTCTCCTTTGACCCTGTCCTTTCTCAAAAGTGTTTTCTTCTAACTCCAATCTGCCCTCTCTTCTATTTCCTCTCTCCATCCCTTTCTCCCCTAGTTTCCTATAGGGTAAGATAGATTTTCACAGTCATTGAATGTGTATGTTATTTCCTCCTTAAGCCAAATCTGATGAGAGTAAGGTTAACTCATTTCCTCTAATCTCACCCCTCTTCCCTTCCACTGTATAAGTTTTTTTCTTGCTTCTTTTTTGTGAGATAATTTACCCCATTCTACCTCTCCCTTTCTCCTCATTCCCCTCTCTCACCCCTTAATTTTATTTTTTAGGTATCATCTCTTCATATTCAAATTGCCCTGTGCCCTCTGTCTATTCATATATATATATATACACATTCCCTCCAACTACCCTTAATACTAAGAAACAGCTTATGAGCTACAAACATCATCTTTCCATGTAGGAATATAAACAGTTCAACTTTAATACATTCCTTAGGATTTCCCTTTTCTATTTACCTTTTCATGTTTCTCTTGAATCGTGTATTTGAAAGTAGATTTTTCTATTTAGCTGACTTCTCAAGAATACATTAAATCCCTCTATGTCATTGAATGTCAATTTTCCCCCTCATTGATTACATTCAAGTTTTGCTGGGTAAGGCTGATTCTTGGTTTTAATCCTAGCTCCTTTGACCTCCAGAATATCATATTCCAAGCCCTCTGATCCCTTTGTAGAAGCTGCTAAATCTTGTGTTATCCTGAGTGTTTCCACAATACTCAAACTGTTTCTTTCTGACTGATTGAAATATTTTCTCCTTGAACTGGGAACTGGAATTTGCCTATTAATATTTCTGGGAGTTTTCCCTCTTTCAGGAAGCGATCAGTGGATTCTTTCAATTTCTATTTTTCCCTCTGATTCTAAAATATCAGGGCAGCTTTTCTTGATAATTTCTTGAAAGTTGATGTCTAGGCTCTTTTTTTTTTTTGATCATGGCTTTCAGGTAGTCCAATAATTTTAAAATTATCTCTCCTGGATCTATTTTCCAGGTCAGTTGTTTTTTCCAATGAGATATTTCACACTGTCTTCTATTTTCTCATTCTTTTGGTTTTGTTTTATAATTTATTGATTTCTCATAGAGTCATTAGCTTTCATTCACTCCATTCTAATTTTTTTTTTTTGAGGGCAATTGGGGTTAAGAACTTGCCCAAGGTCACACAGCTAGGTTTTTTTTTTTTTTTGTCTGTGTGCGTTAAGTGTTTGAGGCCGGATCCGAACTCAGGTCCTTCTAACTCCAGGGCTAGCGCTCTACTCACTGCACCACCTAGCCGCCCCCCTCCATTCTAATTTTTTAAGGAATTATTTTCTTCAGTGAGCTTTTGGACCTCCTTTTCCATTTAGCCAATTCTGCTTTTTAAGACATTCTTTTCCTCATTGGCTTTTTTGAATCTCTTTGCCATTTGGTCTAGTCTATTTTTAAGATGTTATTTTCTTCACTATTCTTTTGAGGTCTCCTTTAGCAAGCTGTTGACTTGTTTTTCATGATTTTCTTCATCACTCTCATTTCTCTTCCCAATTTTTGATTTTCAAAATCCTCTTTGAGCTCTTCCATGGCCTGAGACCAATACATATTTTTCTTAGAGGCTTTGGATGTAGGAGCTTTGACTCTATTGTCTTCTTCTGATTGTATGTTTTGATTTTCCTTGTCACCAAAGTAAGACTCCATAGTTTGAGTTTTTTTAGGTTGTTCATTTTCCCAGCCAATTACTTGACTTTTAAATTCTTTGGTAAGGTAGGGCTCTGCTTCTAGTGTGGAGAGTGTACTGTCTCAAGTTTTAGGGGTTTTGTGCAGCTATTTTCAGAGATGGTTCTAGGGACCTGTTAGTTTTCAGTTCTTCCAAAGTGGTATGATCTAAGGAGAGGTAATTCCTCTTCTGGCCTGTGCTCTAGTCAGTAAGTGACTACAGGCACTCTTTTCTGTCAGGTTTCCTCTCCTTTGCTGCCACAAGCTCTGTAAGAGCTCCTCCTCACCCTAGTACTTTTACCCAGGACTGCAGACCAGATCCAAGTATGGGCAAACCACAGAATCCTGCCTCAGTGCCAGCAAAGAGCTCCTTGTAATCTCCTTCTGATCAGCTGTTCGATCTCCTTATGATCTGTGGGCTGAGAGTTCTGGAAGCAACTGGCTGCTGTTGCCACTTCTGTTGCTGCCACTGCCAATGCCCTGGGGCTGCACTGGGGTCAGGGTTGGTCTATGCTCCTCTCTCACCCAGGTCCAACAGACCTTTCCCACTGACTTTCTAAGCTGTCTTTGGCATTTGTGAGTTGAGAAGTTTGGAGACCACCTTAGATACCTGCAATTCAATTCCCTGTGGCTTGCTCTGGGTTTGCTGGGGCCCAATCTGTGCTCCTCTCCCAGCCCAGCGCAAGAGACCTTTCCTGCCAACCATCCATGTTGTCTTGGGCTGGACATTTGTTTCACTCTTGTCTTTTTGTGGTTTCTGCTACTCTAGAATTTGTTTGGAGTCATTTTTTTTACAGATATCTGGAGGGGTTTGAGGGAGATCTCAAGGGAATCCCTGTTTTCACTCCATCATCTTGGGTCCAACTCCAGCAAGACATTTTGTATACAATGTCTGGCACATAATAAGTGCTTAACAAATACTTTTTGACTGATAAGATCTCATTTAATCAACTTAGGTACAACAATACCTGACATTTACATAATACTTTCCAGTTAACAAAACATTTCCCCCTGTTATAAACCTGTGAGGAAGGGAACCTAAACATGATCACCATTTTATAGATGTGGAAACTTAAGAGTCAAAGCGGCCAACTGACTTGCCCAGATTCTAAGTGCAGTCAGAACTCTTCACTAGGACCAGATACCTCAGTATTGATAATGTTGCTACTTAAATTTTTTTTTTTGCAGTGTAATATTTTAAAAATGTAAGCATACTAGCTGTATGACCTTGGGCAAATCACTTAACACCAATAGTCCTCTAAAAAATGTAAGTATGACAAGAAAACAAAATATGCAATGGCACTTACCTTTTCTGCACCACTAGATACAATTACATTCTACAAAATAAAAAAGTAATCAAAATTAATTTTAGATTAATGATTTAAAATATGCAAGATTAGTCAAACTCAATGCAAAAACCTGACTTTTATCAGCTATGGCTCAAATATAGACTTCTTTGGAAAATAAGGTAAATATCAAAAGGAGGCAAGAGAAAAACATAAAACTAAAGATGGTTCACAAAAGGAAATAAGAATAGTTTTTTTTTCAAATAGAAAAACTCAGAAAGGCTGAATGAGCTCAAAAAGGTTGAAAAAGGTCAGATGACTTTAATTCACTAAAGATAACCACTGTTTCTTATCTAGCACTTCTACTTTTTTCCACAATACTAAACTCTCATTGCAGGCTTGGTTTACAAGGTTTTGTTTGGGAACTGGGCTCTTCAAGATTTTTCTTCTCATTAAAACCTAAAAATAACCTATGATATGATTTAACCTGTTTTTGTACCTTGAATACCTTTTGCATTAATTTACTGGTATAAAGGCAGGAAATTTGATCTAAATGTGTCAGGAAAAATTGAGCTGCTAGAATTTGAAATCCTTTTCAGAGTGCAGACATACTTTCCCTTTGCAGATCTGCATCAGACTGAGTGCGTTGGATATGGTATATCTCCTCATTGTGGAGTCTTTGATGGCAGGAGAATAAGTAATCTCAAAGCTGATACCTCTTTCAATTGCCTGGACAAAAAAAAAGATACAAGGAAAATCCAGAATCATCCTATTCCACTGTACAGATGTTTGTTTTTCATTTAGTATCGAACTTCAACAGTCATATTTTAGTTCAAGAATGAAATAAGGGTAAATATATGCTCAGGAATTAGAGGGCTCCCTCAGAATAAGTTACAGCTTTTCTGGCAGATAGCTGGAAAATGAATGAAACTAAGGGATCAGCTACCTGGAGTGGTTCAAATAGCTCCCCTTCCCTTCTCCCTAGAGAGAGAGAGAGATGATGAGGACGAATTCCCATTTACACAAGACTTTAAGAATTATAAAATGCTCTCTTAACTCATAGAGTTACTGAAGGAAAATCTCCATTTTACAGACAAGAAAACTAAGAATCAAAAAGATGATAGGACTTAACAGCAGCCACATGGCTAGGAAGTATCACAACGATGATTGAAACTCAATTTTCCCAGTGTAAATGCAGTGACCTATTCTACCCACATCAAAAAATGTGAGCATTAGAAGGGACATAAGTGGCCAAGATCAAAGCATAACCAGAAGGAACCTCTACTCTAGTCAACTTGACAAGTATTCACGAAGCCTCTGCTAGAAGATTTCTATCTAATGAATAGGATCTACCAACTCTAGGAAAAGCCCATTCCACTTGGAGAGCTCAAGTCATTTTTCCTGGCATCAATCTTAAATTTATATCTTTGCACCTTCCATTCAATACTACTTGCTTTGTCCTACAGAGTCAGACCAAACAAATCTAACCCCTCTTTCATGTGACAGCCCTTCACATTACTGAACACAACTATCAGCATGTTTTTCTCAAGGGTCAATGTTGCCAGTTCCTTCACGTGAGCATCACGTAGGAGGGACTTAGCTCTTCATCACCCTGGCTGCCTTTCTCTGTGTGCATTCCAGTTTCTCTATGTCCTTTTTTCCACTTTGGCTCTCAGAATGAGACACAAGCTTCCCAATGGGGCCTCTCAAGAGCTAAGTTAGAGAACCAATCATTTCTTTATTCTTGGAATCTATCTACATTTCCCTAAATGAAGCCCAAGATCACACTGGCTTTTCTGAACACCATAGCACATTGTGAATCTGTAGTCCCCTGAAACCTCTTAGATCTTCTTCAGGACTTCAGTCTAACCATGCCTCTCCCCATTTTGTACTTATGAGTTTGTATTTTTTTAATCCAAGTGTAAGACGTTACCTTTATCCCTACTGAATTACATCTTATTAATTCAATCCAATACTTCTGGCTTTTGTCAACATCTTGTTGGATTCTGACCACTGGCTAGCATGTTAGCTATCTCTCCCAGCTCTGTCTCACCTGAAAATTTGATTAGTGTCTTTATCCAAATCACTAATAAATATGTTAAACCACATGGGGTTGAGTATAGAGCCCTGCGGTCCTCCTCTGGAGACATGCTGCCATTATCTGCTATACCAACTATACTCTGAATCCAATTCTGAATTGATCTAATGGCATTACCAATTAATCTACATCTGATCCATATAAATCTGTCTTCTCCATAAGGATAGTATGAGATGTTCATCATGTGCTTTGCTAAAATCTAGGTGAACTATATTCTATAGAATTTACTTCAACTACCAGTTCAGTAACTGACAGAAAAGGAAATAAAGTCAATAATGGAATGATCTCTTTTTAATGAAGTGGTGTTGACTCTTTGTGATCACCACTTTCCACATGGTTGCTATCTTTCTGATGACTTTTTCTAGAATTTTCCAAGAGATCAAAGTCAAGCTCATTGCTCTCTAGGTTAAAAATTCTGATCCCTTTCCTTTTTTGAAAACAGGAGGTAAAATGTGAGGATTTATTTTATATCACTATGTTTATTTGTTATGAGGGTTTTTCTTTTTTGTTGTTCTACTGGGGAAGGACAGTGAGAGGGAGAAAAAAATATATTGATATTAATTAGAAAAAAAAAAGAGTAAGTTATGCTAAGAAAGGAGGGTCTAATATATCTGTATTTTTTGACTCAGAGAACCAACTGTTATGTATATACTCCAAGGTCAAATATAGAAAAGTCCCATTCATAACAAAATATACAGCAGCATTTTTTTTTTTTTGGTAATAGCAAAAAGCTGGAAACAAAATAGATGCTTATGAACTGGAGAATGATTAAATAAGAAATAATCTTGTTTTTCTTGAATTGTTCTTTTTTTTTTTTTAAGTTTTTCCTCCACTCTCTCATTTGATTTTTAAACAATTCTTTTTTCCCATTCAGTTTTATAGCTTTTTCATCCCACTGCCTAGGTCTCAGCTTCACTGCTATTAAATAGTGATTTCACTAGAAAAATAAGAAAACAAAATACTAAACTGGCAGTTTGACTTTTTGTTATTAGGAACTGTGGGAAAAAATTAAGTGAGGAAAAGGTGAAATTTGGCTAAAAGCAGGGGTTTGGATTATCCATTCATCTGAGATTTTTCTGTTGTAAGTCTTCTCATGCCTCACTATAGTTATCTTTACCACTGAGAAAAACTCACAGGAATATCACAGTCAAATTCTGAAACCCCCAGCTCAAGGATAAAATATTATGAGCAACAAGGAAAGAAAACCAATTTAAATAAGACAGTGCCATGGTTAGAATCACATAAGACCTGGCAGAAGTGACACTAAAAGACCACAGGTCTTCGAACACTCTATATCAAAGAGCAAAAGAACTGAGGTTCTGGCCAAAAATATACCCAACAAACGTTTCTAAACATAATCCTGAATAAAAAAAAAATGGACATTTAATGAATTGTCAGACTTTCAGGCTTTTGTTTAAAAAAACAAACAAACAAAAAACCCCAACCCTGAACTTAATAGAAGATTTGACATATAAGAGCCAAGAGAAATATAAAGTACATACTAAAATATAAGGTATAGACTAATTATAAGGGATTCAATAAGAACTATTTAATTTTTTTATGAGGAAATGTAAAATGTGTGTCTAAGATTTTTATTAGTAATTGGGTAGTTCATAAGAAAGATTGGGGTAGACCTGAGCATGATATGATTTTAAAAAGTAAAACCATTTAGGAACAGTTAAAAAGAGTAATTATACAAATGAGGTGTGAGAGTAAGAACTGAAGATGAGGGAGGAGGGCTGGTAGTTCTGGAAACATATTTTCATCAGGAATGGGTTCAAGAGGGAACAATACATCTCTAGAAGAGTATAAAAGTTTTCTAAATTCAGAAAGAAATAAAATGCTAAGGGGATAGGGAGAGGGGAGAGGATAGGGAAGAGATCTGTAGAGTGGAGGGGAGGGAAATAGGTCAAAGAGGGGTGTATAGAAGGGTGTTTAGATTAATGGGAATGGAAGGATAAGGAAGGGATCATTGGAGGGGAGTTAAGGTTAAGTAACAGGAGGGCAAGGTAGATAAAAGTAAAGCTGAGGAGTCAGGAGGGATAGGAAATAAGAGATATGCACAAACATAAAATAATAATCAGGGAGTAGAATTTGTAAGGGGGAAAAAGAGCAGTAATCATGATCTAGGACAAAGTTAAGGTTAAAATAAATTTAATCAAAAGAGAAAAATACAGAAACTACACTATGTGTCAACTATATTCATCAACATTGTTTTGGACTATTTAAAACAACTAGGCAGTATAAGGTTGGAATATTGCTATGGTATAGGAAATGACAAGTTGGTGGATATGGAAAAAATATGGAAATGAACTTATGAAGGAAGAGGTTATCCACTCAGAGAAATAGAAGACAAATAAGTATAATATAGTCTTACATAGATGCATATGAATGTATATGTCTATATATGAATATAATTATAAATATCTAAGTATATGTATGTGTGAGCACGTGTGTATGGGTATATGTATGTATATATATCCTTGTGTGTACACATCTATGTTATGTATACATACATACATACATACACACATATATAAAAATAAATATATCCTTGCTTAACTGTAGTGGTGAGGGGAGGAAGGAAAAAGAACAAAGTAAAAAGTACAGAGCAGAGAACAAAAGAAAATTTTAAAGGAAGCAAAGAAAAGATGGACAGCTCTCAAAATAATGCATAGTATTTATTTTATAGGTTTTCTTCAAATGGAAATTTATTACTATATGTTTTGAATCCTCTCGTATGTTATGATGTGCACACAGCAATGCTTTTTATTTTGTATTATTTTACTTGTGGTATTTAAGTTTGTTTCTTTTTTTTTCTATTTTGTATTTAAATTTAAATTAAAAAAAATTGAATGAGAAGATTCCTCAATAATCCTAATTGGCTTTATCCAATTTAATTCAACAATCATTGTTAAGTGCCTACTAGATAACAGATGCAAGCAGCAAAAGACAAAAATAAACATCCTGGTCCTCATGGACTTTACAGTCTAAATTTAAATTATTACATTGAAGAGAAAATGACTTCTTGGAAAGCTACTATATATGATCCATATTTTAAAAGGAAAAAAATAGCAAATAACCAGTTTTTATGTTCTGGAATCCAATTTATTCTGCTTACTTTTAAACTCCCAAGAAAACTCTGGGATAAAACAGATAAAGTATTAATGAATGAGTATTTCTCAAATAAACTTCCCATTGCATTGAGTTAAAATACAAACCTAAAATCCTAGACTTCTGCCTGTAAGAGCATTTAAATGCAAATTGTTTTTATGCTCATCAAATAGTTATTCAGAATGACTCTCCAAGAACAGGGTGATTTGCCTTTGTTATTCTTATTGACCAAATATTCTGGCACTGGGAATTTTTTTTCCTAATGAGAAATAAGAATTAAGAAGGCATTATAAACTCAGAACAGGTGAACAATACTTCGAATCAAGGAACACTGGTAATAAAATTCTCAGAAGTAATAAGCAGACCCTTTAGAGAAAAATGAAATTTATAAAATGGGTACTTGATTGCTCATTCTATAATAATTCAACAGAAATTAGTTGCCTGTTACATAAAAGAGAATAACGTTCTTTTGACAAATTACTTTGAAATCTTTAATTCTTGTTTGTTAGCTCTAGAGAAAATCAACAGTCATGGATCAATCCAATAATACAATTTAGTCCTAAGTGCCTGCCATATTGTAGGTGCTTAATAAATGCTTTTTGAATTAAAATGAAAGGTCATGTGTAATGAAAAATGTAGTTCATATGACCCCTTTGGCATTCAAGTAGGCAATATATTTCCTCTTTCAATTCAAACTCCTACTCTCTAAATGATCCTGGGCATCTCTGAGATAGTCAACAAAAAAGGAATTTTAACTGATAACAAGAAAACATTAACCAGAGAAGGAAAGCAAACATGTAAACAATCATTGAAAATGTTCAATAAACTTAAAACCATCTTTAGTTGTCAATAAAACTGAACCATAAGTAAATTACAGAAGGTAGGCTGTGATGAATTGGAGGGACAGACTTCACAGGCCCTAAAGAAGAATCCTCTCTACTAACATTTCACAACTATCATTCAGCCTTTGCATACAGACCTCAAGGGAGTGGAAATCTAGTCTTTCAGAAGCAGGACAGTCCACCTTTGAAAAGTTTTTAGTACTAGGACGTTCTTATAACAAATTTAAATTTGCTTCTTTGCTCCTAGTTTTGCTTTTGGAGCCAAAACAAAAACAATCCCCCTTCCCATGTGACCATCCTTCAAATGCTTGAACTCTGTGACTGCAGCTTTAATACTCTGGCCACAGGATGAGAAAACAGAACTCATTGGAAAAGACCCTGATGATGGAAAGATTGAAGGCAAAGGGAAGCAAAAGGAAAAGGGGAAAGCAGAGAATGAGATAGATAAAGTATCATGAAAACAACAAACATGAACTTGGACATACTTCTAGAGATAGAAGATAGAAGGATCTGGCATGATATAGTCCACGGAGTCACGAAGAGTTGAACAAGCCTGAATGACTGAACAATAAAAATTGTGCTTGACCCACCTTGGACTTAAGAAGCAATTTTTTGAAACCAAGTGAAAGATATTGCTTCCTATTAAATTTCATCTTTTTTCATTAACTTTAATCTGTCACTTGGTGTGTTATCCATTATTAAACCACTTGTAAGTTTGAGAAAGATAACATCTATAACTTCATCTGAGTCATTGATGAAAATATTAAGAAATAAAAGATAAAGCACAGTCAAAGCCCTCTCTACTGGAAATATCCCTGCAAGCTGACATCAGACCATTAATGTCTAGAGAGACTGGAATAGTAGGAAGAGCAGATCTAGGGAATCAGAAAGACCTGTATTTTAATGAGGCTTTGCTATTCCAAACATTTGTTCAGTGCATGATGGTAATGGCTATAATTTCTGTGTGAACAAAATGAACTGATGTCTTCCATTTTCTGAACCCTTCCTTCACTCTTCTAGAATGTTAGTTCCTCCAAAGGCTCTCAAGCTTATTATTTTGTCCACTGGACTAGTAAAAATTATCTATTCTATTTTTTTTTTTGCTTTTTGGAGGGCAATTGGGGTTAAGTAACTTGCCCAAGGTCACACGGCTAGGTTTTTGTTTGTGTGCTTTAAGTGTCTGAGGCCAGATCCGAACTCAGGTCCTTCTGACTCCAGGGCCAATGCTCTACTCACTGCTCGACCTAGCCACCCCTATCTATTCTATTTTTATCCAAATGTCACTACAAAAGTAAACAAACCACATCACCAGAGTTAATGACTGATGATGGTTTTGATGGGTTGTGTTAATGTAAAAAGCTTGCCAACCACTTTTGCCAAGAAAAAAAATCAATCCTTGAGTCCTAAGAACCCCCTGAAATAAACAAGAACCTCTTTCTAGACATACATGCTGAATGAAGTGAGCAGAAGTAGAACATTATATATGGTAACAACATTGTGCAATGATCAATTTTGATAGACTTAGCTCTTTTCAGCAACACAATGATCTAAGGCAATTCCAAGACTCATGATGGAAAATGCTATCCACATCCATAGAAAGAACTATGGAATCTGAATGCAGATTGAAGCATACTGTTTTCTTCCCTTTCTCATGGTTTTCTCCTTTTGTTCTGATTCTTCTTTCACAGCACGACTAGTACGGAAATATGTTTGATATAATTGTACATGTATGTATATCAGATTTCCTGCCATCTTGGGGAGGGAGGAGGAAGAAAAACAATGGAATTCAAAATGTTGAAAACTATCTTTACATGTAATTAGAAAAAAACAGAATACTATTAAGTGGGGGGGGGGAAGGGCGGAAAGAACCTCTTTTTACTCTCTATTAAGCTAAGTGAATGTATGTTACTTTAAGCATATGCATAATTTTCATTTTCAGTTTATTTAGTTTCCCACATTTATTTCCACAAGAATTTGAGTTACAAATTTTCTCCCTGTCTTTCCCCTACCCTCCACCCCAAGATAACGAGCCTAATGAATACACTTTCCCTTAATCTGTTCTCTCTTATATCCTCCCCCATCCCCCCTAGCTTTCTAGTAGGGCAAGATGGATTTCTATACCCCAGTGCCTGTATATCTTATTCCTCAGTTGCATGTAAAAAAGAAATTTTTTTAAACATTTGTTTTTAAAACTTTGATTTCAAGATTCTGTCCCCTCTTCCCTCCTTACCCACTCCCACTGGGAAGACAAGCAATTCAATACAGGTTGTACATGTCTAATTACCCAAATCATTTCCATAGTTATATTGTGAAAGACTAACTATATTTCCCTCCATCCTATCCCACCCCTCACTTATTCCATTTTCTATTTTGACCCTATCCTTTTTCAAAAGTGTTTGGTTCTAACTACCCTCTCTCCCAATCTGCCCTCCCCCTCTACTGTCCCCCTCTTATCCCCTTCCCCCCTACTCTCCTGTAGGGTAAGATACCCAGTTGAGTGTGTATGTTATTTCCTCCTTAAGCCAAATTCAATGAGAATAAGGTTGACCCATTCCCTTTCACCTTCCTGCTCTTCCCCTCCATTGTAAGTTTTTTCTTGCATGACATAATTTTCCCTATTTTCTCTCTCCCTTTCTCCTCCCAATATATTCCTCTCTCACCTCTTACTTTTATTTTTTAGATATCATTCCTTCATATTCAACTTATCACATATATACACACTCACATATATATTTATATACACATAAACCCTCCTATATATACATATACACACATACATATATATATTCCCTTCAACTATCCTCATACTGAGAAAAATCTCATGAGTTACAATGATCGTTTTTCCATGTAGGAATGTAAATAGTTCAACTTTCATAAGTTCCTTATGATTTCTTTTTCCTGTTTACCTTCTCATGCTTCTCTTGCTTCTTGTATTTGAAAGTCAAATTTTCTGTTCAGCTCTGGTTTTTTCATCAAGAATGCTTGAAAGTGGGAGCGGAGTCATGATGGCAGAGAAGAAACAGGACTTTGCTGTGGCTCCACCTTCCATCTTCACCAATCCACGTAAAAGGGGACTCTAAACAAACTTTGGAGCTACAGAACCCACAAAATGACACAGAGAAGCTAACCTCCCACTGAGGACAGCCTGGCAGGCCTACAGGAATAGGCCAGCACAGTGCTCTGGGAGCCAACCCTAAGCCCCAGTGAGCCAGAGGTTTTATCCCCAGGGCGGGCCTAACCAGCAGTTGGCTGGAGGGCCTTCAGAACACCAGCAGCTGTGGCCATTTCCAGAATTATCAACACATAGATACTAAGGACAAAGTGAGAGGTCAGTGGAATGTGGACTTTGGGACCAGTAGTGGGGAGACCGCTGGCTTTTGCCCCCAGGGTGAGAAGCTGCTGAGACGTTTAGGCACAGCCAGTGCCACTTTGCAGCTTCAGCTCCTGGCCTGCAGACTGTAGGGGGACCAGGCAACCAGTCTAGGGGGTAATCGCTCTTGCTTTATTGGATTTTAAAACTTTAATTTCAAGATTGGATCTGGATTACGGTCTGGGGTGGAGGTCCTGGGGTGTGTGACCAGCTTGCCAGAGTGTGGAGGCTTCAGAGAGGGCACCCAATTAAAACCTCCGGCAACTGAGAAAACCCCAGTGTTTGGGACAGAAATTCCCCTGTCTGGTGGCAGTCCTATTGTGGCAACAAACCCAAAAGTCAAGTAACTGAGTGGCAACATGCCCAGGCAAAGGAAACAAAATAAACAGAAAAATTCAACATTAGACTCCTATTTTGGGGGCAAAGAGGATCAAAGCATGGAACAGGAGGAAGACGGTGAAGTCAGAACTCCTGCACCAAAAGCCCCAAATGAAAATATGAGCTGGTTATAGGCCACAGAGGACCTTAAGAAGTAGATAAGAGAAGTGGGGGGAAAATTGAGAAGAGAAATGAAAATGATGCAAGAAAATTATGAAAGGAGAGTCAACAGCCTGTATGAGAAAAATAATGCCCTAAAAAATAGACTAACTCAAATGGCAAAAGAGGCTCAAAAAGCCAATGAGGAGAAGAATGCCTTAAAAAGCCAAATTTGCCAGATGGAAAAGGAATCTCAAAAGCTCACTGAAGAGAATCTTCCCTTTGGATTTAGAATGGACCAAAGGGAAGCTAGTGACTTTTTGAGAAATGAAGATGCTGTTAAACAGATCCAAACAAATGAAAGAATAGAAGGCAATGTGAAATATCTCATGGGAAAAACTACTGACCTGGAAAATAGATTCAGGAGAGATAATTTAAAAATTATTGGACTACCTGAAAGCCATGATCAAAGAAAGAACCTAGAAATCGTCCTCCAAGAAATCCTCAAAGAAAACTGCCCTGATGTTTTAGAACCAGAAGGCAAAACAGAGGTTGAAAGAATCCACCAATCACCTCCTGAAAAAGATCCCAAAAAGAAAACTTCTAGGAATATTATAGCTAGGTTCCGGAATTCCCAGATGAAGGAGAGAATATTACAAGCAGCCAGAAAGAAACAATTTGACTATTGTGGAAACACAATCAGAATAGCACAGGACCTGGCAGCTTCTACACTGAGGGATTGAAGGGCCTGGAATATAATATTCCGCAGGTCAAAGGACCTGGGATTAAAACCAAGAATCATCTACCCAACAAAACTGAGTATCATGTTTCAGGGGAAAATAAGGTCATTCAGTGGATTTGAGGACTTTCAAGTATTCTTGAAGAAAAAACCAGAGTTGAATAAAAAATTTGACATTCAGATACAAGAAGCAAGAGATGCCTGAGAAGGTAAACAGGGAAAAGAAATCATAAGGAACTTATCAAAGTTGAATTATTTATATTCCTATATGGAAAAATGATCATTGTGACTGATGAAGCTTTTCTCAGTATGAAAATAGTTGAAGGGAATAGAAATATATATATGTATGTGTGTGTGTGTAGAGAATAGAACAAGTAGGAGGTGGGAGGGAAAATATAATCAGTCTTCTACAATATATCTATATGGTAATGTTTTGCATTAGCTACACATGTACAACCTATATTGAATTGCTTATCTTCCCAGTAAGGGTGGGTGACAAGGGAGGAACGGAATGAATTTGGAATTCAAAGTTTTAAAACCAAATGTTTAAAAAATATATATATATGTAAATATATATATTTTACATGTAATTGGGAAATGAGGAGGGGATATCCTGGGGGACTGCTATTTTAGGGAGGTGGGTAGGGGAAAAATGGGGAGAAAATTTGTTACAAAAAAACTGGTGGAAATAAATGAAGTAAAACAGAAGTTAATAAAGCATTTGAAATAAAAAAAAAAAAGAATGCTTGAAAGTCCTCTATTTCATTGAATGACCATTTTCCCCTGAAGCATTATATTCAATTTTGCTGGGTAGGTGGCACATGCATAATTTAAGAAGATCTCTGTGCAAGCACACATAGCAATATTCAAAACACAACCTGATTGGCTGCTACAATAATCAATACAAACGAGTTGCATTCCTTTCAATCTATTCTCTTTCAAAGATCAAGAATCTACGTCCTGTCTTTGGTTCATACATATATAGTATACATTATAAGGCAAAAGAAGGGAACTTGCCCTTCACCTTTCATTTCACCCTTGACTCATTCTTTCATACATGAACATAGGAGCTATAAAAAAATAAAAAATTCTCATTCAACCCTTTCCATTTAAATCAGGGGTTCTGAATCTTTTTTTCAGTAATAGATCCCTTTGGCAGTCTGATGAAGCCAATGGATCCCTTCTGAAAATGTTTTTAAATGCTTAACAGAAAATACACAAATTTATATAACAGAAACCAATTATACTGAAATACAACTATCAAGACTTTTTTAAAAAAAAGTTCATAAACCCCAAGCTAGGAATCCCTGATTTAGATGCTACTCTAACCTTAAGAAATTAATGAATTAAATGAAAATCCACTATACAACAGAAACCTTAGATAATCTGGGGATCTATTCTGACACTTGTCCATGTCAGTTTGTTACAGCTGCTGCCCCACTCATTAGAGGGCCCAGATTCCTCTATTACAGGGGCTTTTAATGGTTTTTTGTCTGTGTCATTTCAGTGATTTCATTGGCATAGGGACCTCTTACATGAGGTAGTAGAGTGAAGCCTATGGACCCTCTCAGAATAATGTTTTTCAATGCATAAAACGAACAAAATAAATAAAACACATGCGATTACAAAGAAAATCAATTATATCAAAATAGTTACCAAAAAATATTGTGCGTTAAAAGCATTTTTAAATTTTTAAAAGCATGTGTTAACGTATACACACACACACACACACACACACACACACACACACACACACACACACACATTTTTCCTAGACCCCAAGTTAAAAACTCCTGCTCTATTATACATCTCTCTCTTTAAAACTCTGGTAACCAGCTATTAAGAACAAGGTTCACCAAACATGATTTGAGGGGCTAACTCTATTAAACTGTTTTGAAGTTAGATCTCGGTATAAATGCAACAGTAATTGCATGTGTCAATAAATGATTTCATTCACTATCCCTTTGACTGACCAAAACACTTCTACCTGGCCTCCACAGCACTATTAGAATGAATCTCCTTGAGGGCCAGTTTTCTTTGTGTTTGTATTTTTGTATTTGTAGCCCTAGTTCTTATCACAGTGCCTGTCACATAGTAAGCATGGAATGAGTGAAAGAGAGAGAGAGAGAGAGAGAGAGAGAGAGAGAATAGGACAAAACAGGAAACAGCTCTTTCATGAACTACTTTTTCCAGGGAAACTTTTTAAAAAATAAGATCATTTCTATATGATGCAGTATAAAAAGCACACTGGATCTGGATTCAAAAGATCATGGATTTAGAGCTAAAAGACCCACCACTGAGTCCTACTCCTCATCTGATAAATGGAGATGCTGAGACCCAGAGAGGTGGCCAGTGCTACAGGACTGGAAAATTCAGGCTTTGGAAGGAAAGGACACAAGCTTGGACTTGGCTCTACCACCTACCACCTGGTGACTGTCACTTTTCTTGTTTTCTTCTGTTTCCTCATCTGTGAAACAAGTGGGTGGAACTACCTGACCTATTGGCCTTCTTCACCTCTGAATCTCTTGATCCTGAAATCCTCTAATCTCGATTCCTCAGGGCTTCTCCCTCTAGCCCACACTCCCTGGGGTGATGAAAATTCTCAGGCTGTTTGGAGAAAAGTCCAAGCTTCTTTATTTCCTCCTCCTTCATTCTTTTTGGTTTCTTTTTTCCAGTGTTCTTACTCCACATACTGCTAATTATCCAATTCTTTCTGAAGAAATGTGTGTCTTAAGAAGTTTTATTAGTTACCTTATCCAAACTCATCTTACTAGTTTACTTTATATCTTAAAAAGCTGAACTTCTCCTCCTTCAGTCATCAAAAAGCAGTTACCCCCAAAGTAATCATCTTCTGTTCTAATTATCTTTCACTCACTTACTCTTAACTTTTGCTTTAGTAAAAATCACAGTTCTGATCAAAGTGTGCCACACTTACCACATTAATGGGGGGTCTTCTGAAGTAAAACGGTAATTTCTCTGTTACTGTTATGCACACCAAATCCACGTCTAAACTTGTGCAAGCAACCTGGAAGCACAACAAAGTTTTGTTGTTGTTTTTAAAAAAAATGCTTTTAACGCCAGAGATGACGAGACAAGTAGTACAATCCAACTGAGAGGCTCATTTGAACAGGGAGAGTTCTAGACCTGTCCTTTCACAGGCATCAGGGACGTCTTGGATAAGGCAGCTCCTTCTGCCAAGACAGATCAGCCTCTTCTCTGCACTGGAGCTGGGGTACTGGGGCCACTAAACTGCACACAAGGATCGCTGCAAGTCTATACTGACTTAGAAAACCACAAACTAACTTTATCTATGATGGACTGTATTTTTATTTCTTTTTAAACATTTCCCAATTACATTTGCTCTGGTTCCAGCTGCACTACATCACCTTGTAACTACCCCATAAAGGATGGCAGTTCTTTATCCAAGTAACTCTGGTGCATTAAAAATTCAACTTGCAATTTTATTGACTCAAGTCTCAAAATGAAGGGTTCAAATGAAATCATGTGAGATTCCCTGATGTCACTACATACCTCAATTATAAAAAGATGAAGAAAAATTATGAGAAAAAATGGTTCCAATCTAAAGTGCTTTAGGATTACTGTTTTAGCAAGAATTATGAGAACACTACCTCCTACCTGTAATCCCTGATACGGGGAGCCTGAAGCTCTGGATCTCTTAAACTCAGGAGTTCTAAGCCAGCATGGATAATTAAGTGTTGACGAGAGTTGTAACAATTAGAAAAAGGTCTTCATCACTGACGAGATAACAAAATATATTTATTCCTGTTCAGTCATAATGCAAGCTAAGAAGCATCAGATACACTGACTGACTTTTTGTTGTGGCTTACTCTAGAGAGCTTAACTATTTCATAGAGAGAAGACTAAAAGGATATTTTATGTAAGGCACTAAAATAAATGGTGGGAACAACTGTGCTTTTCTTGAGACTTTACCTCATGTAGTAGTCACCAAGAACTTTCATGTCATAATCTAGGATAAGGAGGGTTACTAGTGCTCTCCACTAGTAAGGAAAAAGAAGAATTGACAGTGATTGCAGAATTGAATGTGTATCACACAACCTTCTCCCAGTCAATAGCTCCATCTATTGGATAAATTAGGGAGCTAACTAAAAATCTCAAGACATGCTGCTTAGAAAAAAAAAAAATCTATTTAAATCCTAAAAAACCAGGAACTTGTTTGCAAAAATATGTAGCTATTACTAAGTTTTTATAGACTTTGTAAAATGCCAAATGTTAGATGTTGGACATTTTAAAAAAACTGGTTAGAATGATTTTCAGAATTTTGCAAATAAGCCCGAGTCTTTCAGCAATCTTAATGTGACATATCTCATGTTAAGATGATCAATACTTACACCTTTTGGGGAACACAAATCAAAATTTTTGAATGACAATCATTGTTTTGATATAATGTAAATGTAATTTAAAGAATTCCATAGTGAATCCCTCTACAAAGTAAAGCCCAAATTTGGTAACCTAACCTTGGCTATGAACCTCAGTTAACTAGGGTGCCACAGATCCCTAGAAAAGACTGGTTCTAGTATTTTACCCATGCCTCTTTCAGCGCAACCTCTCCTGATCCTCTTTCTGTGCCCTTATACACCAATCTGGCTGTTCAAAATCCTTAGAATGACATCTTACAGAGGATCTAGGGAGCATAGCAGAGGATAGAATGCTGGGCCTATCATCAGGAAGAATAGGGTTAAAATCCAGCCTCAGATACTTACTAGCTAAGAGACCCTGGGAAAGCCATTTTACCTCTATCTGCCTCAGCTTCCTGAAGTGAAAAATGGGGATCATAATAACACTTACCCCAAAGATGTGTTTTGGAGATCAAATGAAATATTTGTAAGGTGCCTGACACATAGAAAGTGCTTTACAAATTTTTATTCCCTTCCCTTCCCAAATTCCCCATAGCACTCCATCATTTAAAATTACCTTTTTCTCTTCAGAAATAGTGTTTTCTTTTTTTTGGAGTGGGGAAGGTAGGGCAATTGGGGTTAAGTGACTTGCCCAAGGTCACATAGCTAGTTTTGTGTTAAGTGTCTGACGCCAGATTTGAACTCAGGTCCTCCTGACTCCAGGGCCAGTGCTCTATTCACTGCACCACCTAGCTGCCCCAGAAATAGTGTTTTCTGAATTAGACAGTGGGGGAGGCAGGGAAATCTGATTAAAGTATTTTATACTAAAGGTATGAATAAAGCAGTTTATCCCTTTTATTGGAAAATGATGACCTGGTTAACCCAAAATAATTGCTAATTGGTAGAGGGGAAATTTTTTTGACCAGAGGCCATCTTTGTCTCCATGACCTTCCT
This sequence comes from Gymnobelideus leadbeateri, assembly GCA_011680675.1. Classification (NCBI taxonomy): domain Eukaryota; kingdom Metazoa; phylum Chordata; class Mammalia; order Diprotodontia; family Petauridae; genus Gymnobelideus; species Gymnobelideus leadbeateri. Next base: position 1,222,613 of record WOXC01004035.1, read on the forward strand.
GTTAGAATACTAGGCAAATCAGAAAAAAAGGTTAGCTTGACATACCACTTCTAAAAGATTGCTGACCCTCAACATGTAGCCTTTATGCCCAAAACTTTATTACATAATTTCATATTAACAGAATCTCATAACACACAGAGCACATGTACCATAAGAATTCAAATACATTTTTCTATTGGGGTCACAGACCAAATTGGGGGGGGGGGGAAATCAATAGAGGGCTGAAAATAAGGCAAAGAAATTTTAGTAAGAGGTATAGGCAAGTATATTAAGAGAAAAACAGCTCAGTCTACTCTTAGGCAATATAAAATTTTATTGCATAAATATTACCAAAATCCATATTGATTAAGGGGAAAGAGTAAAAGGGAATGAGAGGAAAAAGGAAAGGAGAAAAGGCAGGGTGGAAGAAGACCTAGGGGTAGGATGAGAAAGATGATGACAAAAAGAATGAGGAATATGAAGGGGAAAAGTAAAAGCAAAGAGAGCACCAGTGTCTCAAAGTATAGGAGAAAGCTCCCTGGGCACACTTAGCCTGGAGAAAAGAAGACCCAGATGGAACATGAATGCTGTCACATAAAGGAGGGATAAGACCTGTTCTCTTTGAGAATAGGAGCGCCAAGAGAACAGGGGACTATTTTTGCCCTTCTTTGTGAACAACAAACATGTCAAGGTTATAAAGAGAACAATGTAGACTTGAAATCCGGCAAACCTGCCTCTCACAATCAGAGCTGAGTCAAATGTGAATGCCCAGCCCCTGGAGGAGGAGGATTTCTACTGGAAATTTGGTAGCCTTCAGGCAGAGGCTGCACAAACAGTACATGTTAGCACTGGGATGAAAACTTATATAACCATAATGAAAAAAAATGAGATGACAATAGTTTTCACTTACATGGAAAAGTTTTTCTGTCTTAGGAAAAACTGCAACAATGTCATATAGCTTGACACGGGAAGATGTTGCTCTCTGTTGTAAGAAAGAAAAAAATACTACCATAAGAAATTCGTGCCTTTCCTTCCTAGCTACCTTGTACTATTTGGGTTCTTTTTACATTGATTGTGCATATTCATACTTTACATTTATTATGTATATCTTTACTCACCTACTGGTTTCCCCTTTAGAATAGCAGTTCCTTCAAAGTAGGGATGATTTCATTTTTTGCACTTGTGTTCCCAGTGGCTAGCACAGTGTCTGGCACACAGGCAGCCCTTGATAAATGCTTAGTGCTTTACTATAAGGAGCTGTAGCTCTACAACTCACTGGGCATGTGATCTTGGCAAAGTCACCTCAGCTCTCTGGACTTTAATCCTCCCTAGGGCCCCATTTCACACAGCTGAGGAAACTGATAAAGTCATCTCTAAAACTCCCTCCAGCTTTACAATGCTGTGAAGAGGCAGAAAGTGCTGGAGTCAAACTTTTTTTTTTGCATCATGATTCTATTTGAGGTCTTCCCTGTTTTTCTTTAGCAGCTGGGTTCTGCAAACTCAAAACTGGAATCAGCTACAATGACATGCTTGGCTGAGCAGACAGGCCAGTGAGTCAAAGGTTGCATACTAACACCACTTCAAACTGACTTAGGAAGCTAAAAAAAAATTGTCCATTTTGTCACAAAGTTTTTTGCAGAGAACCTACTGATCACAGAAGGTAGTTCTATGAGTGGTACAGACAATGCATGCTGCAAGAGCTCAGAGAAGGAAGACATCATTCTGAACTTGGATGATCAGAAAAATCTTTATGGAACAAAGGGGACATACTTTAAAGCTGTAAGAAGATAGAAAGCTATTCCTTTCAATATTACTAATTATTATTTGAAGGGGAAAAAATCATAAGCACACTATGAAACGTATGCTAAAGAGAAAAACAAAGTTGACTTACCAGAACATTGCAGTGAGATGGATCTGACACTATAAGTGTCAGTCTGCTTAAAATTTTAATTGGTTTTGACTTCCCCTGTAGGTAAAAGAATCTATTAAAGGAGTCCGAGGCATAATTGCTTTATTTTTCTCTTCACTAGAGAAAAATATTAATTAAAAGAAATAGCTCAGAAAAGCAAATCAACAATTATTTATTACATTTATTGAGTGAGCACAGCACTATTAGGCCCTTTGAGACAAACAAAAGAATAAAATGTCATCCTTATCCTCAAGGATCATACAATATAGTGGGATAAATGAAGTCTAATATATATTACTGATAAAGTACAGTTTATAATTAGTGCCTTCTATACTGCTGTCCAAAAGTAGTGCCTACCAAAAGTAGGTCAGTGAAGAGGAAACATAAGGAGGGCTGCAGTGCTGACTTGATGGTGTCAATTTTCGACTAGAAAATGGGAAAGGGAAAGCACTGTAGATGAGGAGAATGATGCAGATCAAATATATCTATCAGATCTTTAATTCTATGAATGTGAAAATGATACTTACCTGTACAATAGGCAAAGATGAAAAGAGTTCTGAAGGAACTATTGGTTTGTCAATTTCCTACGAGATAAAAACAGTCAAATCCAAATTGAGTAAATTAATCAAAAGTAGCATTAAGATGGATAACATAAAAATATAAGTACATTATGATGCATTGGCTAGGTGTTGGCAAATGGTTTTTCAGAATGATTAGTGAAACAAAGACCTATCCTTGGACCTGAGTGAGAGAACAGCATGGAAGGACTATAATTCTCAGGTTATAATATAAGAGTAATCTACAATGGAATAAATAAATGTTGAATATACAAAGAAGGGCAAATTTAAACAAAAATGTGCATTAAGTTTTAACAAGAACTTAAATTCAGTGCAATCATACTTCGCTCTTTAAAATGTAAACAAGAATGAAGTCTTGAACATAATCAAAACACTTTTACTAAGAAGTTTCCTTAAACTTAATAAGTTATTCCAATATGTACTCAGCATATGTCCTCATGACCAAGACTTATGCCAGAAAAATTTTTAGTAAGATTGGTTCTACCATTATGTTACCCTGTAGTTAATAAATCATGTTATATAAACATTTATTTGTAGATGACCTCATTTATTTTCCCCTACAACTAAGCAGGTACATTCCTGTAACAAATATGGGTGAGTACCTTTATACACAGGATAGCTAGAAGTCACACAAATAGTAGTCTTCAGGACTTCAAAAGATCAGTGTTCCCTTCTTATGTATTGCTTTTATTAGTGCACCATGATACCCAGTGATGTTTTAGTAAACAATTTTAAGTGTTGCCATAGCAAAAAAAAAAACAAAAAAACCAAACCAAACACAACCTATTATTAGATGGCAGTCATTTTTCCAGGGAGAAGCCTCTCTGAATTTAGCCAGGCTGGTTTTTGGATGACAGTCTATCTCTGGGGGCCTGCCAGAGCTTGTTCCATTGGCATATCCTTTATAAAGTCTGGGTCACTTTTGAATCATGAGTTTTTTGAGAGAAGGAACAGTTTTTATTGTATTCCCATCATACAGCATAGTGTTTGGTACAGATGAGGTGCTTGTATAGTGTAGGATTTTGTGGAGAAAGTATCCTCATCGTATCATAGATATTTAGAAGTACTGAATTAATCTATAACTTAAACACACTAAAAATCTTTGCTGATACTCAAATTAAGGGAACAGAGTAGGGATTTTATAAATCTTTGTTGAAAGAATGGAAAAAGTCCCAATTTTCTGTGCTTAATTAAATTTAGCATGTTTTCAAGTAGCTTCTGCCATAGAAAAACACAAAGATGCTGAAACACAGTACTACTTTGTTACTCAGATAAAAACATTGAGACCTTTACCTGCTTCTTTTCCTTAAAGTCCACAACATGATTAATGGCAACAGTTGAAAACCCAACTAAAAAATTAAACACAAGGTTAAACATAATCTCCATCTCCTAGAGGCCAATGACATATAGCTTTACCATGTCCAGATCTCAAAATTGTATGACACTGACCCAGCACTAACCAATCCCCAACTGTGTACTTCATTTCTCTAACTACAAGTTTCTTTCACGTACAGCCAACACGGAGGACGAGGGCTCTATTTTTCTACATTCTTTGAAACTTCCCCCAACAAACACAATCTACTGCATTAAGTATAATCAACAAATTTGACTGTTGCATTAATCAGAACAACTTTTTACAAGTTCAGTGAACAGCATTTTGATTTCTAAAGAAATCACTGACTAAGAATAAACCAAATTACCTTCCATTTCCCACAGACAAATGTAGTTTAGGGGGTATCCCTGTACTAATTCCCTTACAGTTCCATTGGCTTACAACAGTGATAAAAATACACGAAGCCAAGTCCAACCAAGAAAACCCAGTGACACGGTGGGATGACAAACAATGGATTCTGAATCCAGGAATCTAGATTCAAGTTGGGACTCTGCTACTTACCATCAGTGTGTGCACCTGTAAGTCATTTAACCTCTGTGCCTGTCTATGGGCCCCAGTTTCCTAATCTGTAAACGGAAGGGCTCAGGCTCCGTGATCTTGGATTTCTAAATCCATAAGACAAAATCTGACTTCTTAAATAAACAACGACCAGAAAACGACCATTTCCCAAACAAGGATGGCCCTGCTTGGGCTGCGCGTGGGAGTGTCCTTGGGCAGGTCCCTGCACTTTACTGACAAGCCTTGGCTTCTGTCTGGGTGACAGTATAGGGGAACGCTTTCCATCCGTCCTCACCTTTCCTCCCGGATCCTCCCAGCTCTACGAGGGATGCAGAGCATGTGCTCTCCTCGTCTTACGTAAGAGGAAAGCTGATGCTGACATTCTGGGGGACAGACTCCTAGACTGCTGGGGGTCGGAAAGGTCTCTGGCCATCTCCTGATCCTCCTTTTACACGGGACCAGGGAAGGTTCCGCGACTCGTAGGAGGTCGCCCAGCAGAGCTCACTCTTGCACCCTGACCCCCACGTGACGCTGTCTCACCCGGTGGGAGGGCCTGGACTAGGGGCCCCCCGACACCCCCATTCCCCCCGCACCAACACTCTAGGCCCGGCATGCCCCTCCCCCCACGTGGCTCCCCTCTCTCTCTAGGCCTCAGATCCCCCAAATGTAAAGAGCCTGTACAGCAAATATCACAAAGCGTTCACGTCGGCTCGGATGCCCCACCCCATACCACCCGACTCCACGGGGGGCACTCACGGTGAGCGGCGTTCTCCAGAAGCCCCTTAAGCGCTTTCGTGTCAGAGCCCTTCTTCAGGTTCAAATCTGCAAACACCGCCATGCCGGCATCACGTGACAAATAATACACGCTCGCTAGGCGCCTCCAAAGCAGGGCCCGGTTCGTTATCCCTTGCCCCGCCCCTTTCCTTCCTTCTCCTCATGCATTCTGGGAGTTGTAGTTCCTTTTCGGTCTCATCCCAGACTCCCGTTCGTCCCCCAGGGAGTATTGTTCAAAGCTCGGGAACTTTTCTCGTTCATACTAGCGCGGGAAGTTGTAGAAATAGGTAGCGCCTTGAAAAACAATGTTTCTGAGTCGCTCGTCTCCTTCCTCCCTGAATCGGGAACCACACAGGTCTCCATCTTTACGATACCAAGCCCCACTCTGGCCTCCCGAAGCCTAGTTTCCATGGCAACCCGGAGGTCAGTCCTAGTTCTCAGTTCTCCCAGCCCCGCCCCCTCCGCTTTAGACCAGCCCAGGCCGGAAGAGGCGTTCGGTCTCCGCCCGAGGGTAAGTGGACACCTGGGGGCGTTGTTAAAGGGAAGGACTCGACAAGAAAAAGAATTTCTTAAAAGTGGAGACCAGAAGTCACTTTCATCCGCGGGGATTAGTAGCTTACACATATTTATAGAGTCCTTTTGCACCGTAGTGTATTAGAAATAAAGGATGGAAAGGGGCGGCTAGGTGGCGCAGTGCGTTAGAGCGCCGGCCCTGCCTTCAGAAGGACCTGAGTTCGGGATCCGGCCTCAAGACACTTAAGGCACACGCAAACAAAAACCTAGCTGTGTGACCTTAGGCAAGTTACTTAACCCCAATTGCCCTCCAAAAAAGAAATAAAGGATGGAGGCAGCAGAGTGGGGACATTCTGGGTTTGGAGCCCAGTGGGCTCATCCTCTGTTGATTATTTCTAATTTATCCTGTATACCGCACTTTGCGTCTTGTCTCCCCATTAGACCGCGAGATCCTTGAGAGCAGGGGATGCCTCTTACCTTCCTTTGTATCTCCAGTTCTTAGCCTTTGTTGCTATTGTCCAGTCTCATCACGCTCTTAGTTAACACCCTTGACCACACGGGTATACATACCATCCTCCTCTAACTCTACAAAGTTCATAATACTAATCTACTCATCTTGTCGTCTTCACTCCCCTTTTCCTTTTACCTTTAATCTTTCCCAACATCACCGTCTTTTCCAATGAGTCCCCTCTTCTTATTGTGTAACCAAAGTATCTACGCTTTAGCTCCAGTATTTGACCTTCCAGTGGATAGTCTAAATTTATTTCTTTAAGTATTGGCTGATTGGATGTCTGTGCTATCCAAGGGACTCTCAAAAGTCTTCTCCAGTAACACAATTCAAAAGCCTCATTCTGCTGTTTTCCTCATAGTCAAAGCCTCATAGACGTACAGTGCTAGTGGAAAAAACCCATAGCTTTTACTATAGACTTTTGTTGGCAAAGTGATGTCTCTGCTTTTTTTTAATATGCTGTCTAGATTTGTCACAGCTTTCCTTCCAAGGAGCAAGTGTCTTTTAATTTCATGGCTGCAGTTGCCATCTGCAGTGATCTTTGAGCCCAAGAATATAAAATCTGACACTGCTTCTATTTCTTCTCCCTCTATTTGCCAGGAAGTGATGAGACCAGTTGCCAAGGTCTTAGAATTTTTGATGTTAAGTTTCAATCTAGGTTTTATTCTCTCCTCCAATAACTCTCCAATAACAGTATATCATCAAGAGGCTTTTTAACTCCTCTGCACTTTTTGCCATTAGGGTAATATGATGTGCATATTTGAGATTGTTGATATTCCTCCTGGAAACCCTAAATGTGGCTTTTGATTCATCCAGCCTAGCTACTCTGCATATAAATTAAACAAATAGGGTAACAAGATACAGCCTCATCTTACTCCTTTTCTAATCTTAAACCAGTCGATTGTTCTGTGTTTAATTCTAACTATTGCTTCTTGGCCTACATACAAGAGACAATTAAGATGATCTGGCATTCTCATCTCTTTGAGGACTTGCCACATTTTGTTGTAATCCACATAATCAAAGGCTTTAGTCAATGAAGCAAAAGTAGGTGTTTTTCTGGGACTCCCTTGCTGTATCCATAATCCATTGAATGTCAACAGTTTGGTTTCTAATTCCTCTGCCTCTTCAGAAACCAGCCTGTTCTCATAATTATTGGTTCCCATATTTCTGAAGCTTTGCTTGAAGAATCTTAAGAATAACCTTGCTTTCGTGTGAAATGAGTGCAATTGTTTGGTAATTTAAACATTCCTTAGTATAGCCCTTCTTTAGGATTAGGATGCAAACTGATCTTTTCCAATCCAGTGGCCACCGTTGAGTTTTCCAAATTTGCTGGCATATTGAATGCAGCATTTTAACGGCATCATCTTAGAATTTTAAATAGTTTAGCTGGCATTCCATCGCCTCCACTAGCCTTTTTCTTAGCAATGCTTCCTAAAGCCCACTTGACTTCATTCAGTAGGCTGTCTGGCTCTAGAGCAGTAATCACATCACTGTGGTTTTTGATGTTAAGATCTTTTTGTTGTTGTTATTATAGTTCTTTGTTGTATTCTTGCCACCGTCTCTCAATCTCCTATCTTTCCCATTCTATTGTTTTCTTCTTTTATATTACTCATTTAAGAAAACCTTTTTATCTCTCCTTGCTCTTCTCTAAATTCTACATTCATTTGGGTACATCTTTCCCTTTCACCTTCCTTCTTTCCTCAGTTATTTGTAAGGCCTCACCAGATAGCCATTTTGCTTTCTTGTCTTCTTTTTCTTTAAAATGCTTTTTGTTGTTGCTTCCTGTATATATTGTGAATCTCTGCCCATAGCTCATCAGTCACTCTCACAGACTAATGCCTTAAATCTACTCATCACCTCCACTTCACATTCATAAGGGATATTATTTAGGTCATCCCATATAGTCTGATGGTTTTTCCCTACTTTCTTCAATTTAAGTCTGAATTTTTCAATATGAAGTTCATGATCTGAGCCACACTCAGCCCCAAGTCTTGTTTTAACTGATTGTATAAGGCTTTTCCACCTTTGGCTGTGAAGTATACATCCATCTGATTTCTCTCTTGACTATCTGATGATGTCCCATGTGTAGAGTCACCTTTTGGATTGTTGAAAAAGAGTGTTTTCTATGACTAATGAGTTAGTTTAACAAAACTCTAATAGTCTCTGTCCTGCTTCGTTCTGTACTCCAAGGCCAATCTTTGCCTGTTATTCTAATTATCTTTTGATTCTCTACTTTCTCATTCCAATTCTCTAAGATGAATGTGATATCTTTTTTTTGGGGGGGGGTGTGTTATTTCTAGAAGACGTTATAGATCTTCTTGGTCTCCTTGCCATTAGTGGTTGAAACAGAGACTAGTAACACTGTGATGTTGAATGGTTTGCCTTGTATTTGAACAGATATCATTCTGTTATTTTTGAAATTATACCCCACTACTGCTTTTCTCACCCTTTTATTGATTGTGAAGGCTACTCCATTTCTTCTAAGGGATCCTTGCTCACAGAGGCATATATATATATAATATATATATAATAGATTGAATTTAACCCACCCATTCTCATCCAATATGCTGCTGAGGAAGAGTGGAGGAAAACCACATTGGTTCCAGAGCTAATGAAGCAACTGGGCCAAAGCTGAAAGGAAGCTCAGCTGTGGATGCCTCTGGTCATGAAGGGAAAATCTGATGCTGTAAAGATCAGTATTGCATAGGAACTCCAAATGTAGCACATTGTAGGTACTTATAAATGTTCACTGACTAATGGTTACTTGATAACCTTGTAATCCCAGGCAAGGTACTCTCAGTGCCTTATCTAGAAATGCTGAAGTTGGCTCCTTTCTGCCTCTAGTATAAACTCCTTTTTGGGGATTTTAAAGTTTTTCACAGCTTGACCCCAACTTTTCCTTTTTTAAAAAAATTTATTATTATTTTTAAATTTTTGAGTTCCAAATTCTCCCCCTCCCTCCTACCCCCAACCTATCTTTCAAGACTCATATATCAGTCCCAACCAAACTGGTTCCTATGTTCTTCACTGCCCTCCATCCCTTATGCCTTTTCTTCTCACCTCCTAGAATACCTTCCCTCCTCATCTCAGCCTCATGCAGCAAAATCCCTTTCTTTCCTCAAGACATCTCACCAGCACTAACTTTTACATGAAGCTTTGCCAGCTCCCAATCCTAAATGCTAAGAGCAGTTCCCTCTCTGATGATGATGTAAGTCCCCAAGTGAAAGAGGCAATGGAAACAGGAGATTTGATAATGATCAAACATAGTGGAAGTGAGTTGGAGAGACTTTAGAACATGTATAGATATTCTTGAACTGTCCTTTTGGCTGAATCTGTGGTGGACATAGGTCTCTTGGCTGCTCCTTATTGCCACTATAATTAAATGTAAACTCTGTTAGGCATTGAAAGCCTTTTACAACCTGGCCATACTCTATCTTTCCAGTCTCATTGTTTCCCTTTCCACCGTCTACTGTCCCATCAAACTAGCCTCCTTGCTCTTTCTCACACACCACCCTCCTTCCCAGAGATCCCAGCCTTTGGGCTGGCTGTTGCCCCATACCTAGAATGCACTCCCTCTCCATCTCTGCCTCTTAGAATCCCTTATTTCTTTTAAAACTCAGCTTAAATACCACTTTCTATATGAAGCCTTCCCTGATTCCCCAGTTGCTAGTTCCTTCTCTGTAAAAATTATCTGGTATTAATTTTTCCAGATATTTATTTATGTATGTCTTATTTTCCCTCATAGAATTTTTAAGGCAAAAGCTTTCATTTTCATCTTTGCATCCCTAGTACCTAGTATAATAGTCTACACATAGCAAGTATTATGTGTTTATTTATTGATCTTTATAATAAAATCATTCCAGAATACAGAAAAATACAGTGTGATAGCTGTGCAAATACAATATGTAATCTTATTAGATTTTCAAATAGATTGAATGTTGAATTATTTCCCATCCTTTAAAATCCAAGTAAAACATCCACTTTTCTATAAATCTATCCCTGTTTTCCCCTTCTGCATCTGGTAGTGGTTTTTCACCCTTGGAGTTGACATGGTACTTTGGTACCTTTTGAATGCTTTTACATATCATTGCTCTTGAGCTGTATTGCAAACCTCATGATAAACCGAACTTATCTAAACTTTATTTTATCTCTTTCTTTCTTAGCACAGTGCTAAGAAAGTGGTTAATAACACTTTAATAACACAATTAACCACACAGGACATGGTTAATAAAAATAAATGTCTATTGAATTGAATCAAATAGACTATCTTCTCTGTTACCTTTTTAATATTATTACTATGACATACTGTATTTTTTCTAATGTAAATATATCCATATGAAACTTATCTTTTCATTTAGGGAACCCCACCCCCTTTAATTAGAATAGACTTTACAGTTTGAAACTTGGTGAAGTTCCCTCCTCTTTGTTCTTTCAAAGTGCCAGCAGAAACTTGTCCTAGGACTCCACTCTGAAGTTTTGTGGAGCTAATCACATTCACCACTAGGCTGTGCACATGCACTACTTTAGGCTGGAGACAATACTTGCTTAGGGAATCTAAGAAATTTAGCATTCAAATGGCTTTCTGGTAGGTGGTTTCCCCCTAAATTAATTTTTAGGCTTTGATAAGATTTTGTGTTTGATAAGATTTCACATGAATTAACTTTTAAAACTATAAGATTATGAAGAAAAAATTAAAAAACAACAACAACAACCCATGAATGTTAATAACTTACACGGCAAAGCCTAGAAGGAAGGAAGGATACAAGCCTTTATTAAGTACCCACTATGAGCCAGGTACTGTGCTAAACTCTTATAAATATTATCTCTTTTGATTCTAACAATAAGTCTAGGTGCTTTTATCACCCCCATTTTAAAGTTGAAGCAATTGAAGCAGAGGTTAAGTGACCTGCCCAAGGTCATATAGTTATAAAATATCTGAAGTCAGATATGAACTCAGGTCTTCCTGACTCCAGACCTGGTTGTCTCTCCACTAGATAATATCTAGATAATATATTTACTAGCCTAGATAATATATCCACTAGCTGCCTAGATAAACTTTGCTGTGGAAATAGTTGGTAGGAGCCTAGAGTAACAGAAACAGCCCCCTCTTAATGGGCCTCTCTCTTGAGAGCCTTCAAGTGCCATTTAACTATGGCAAGGAAAGGAAGTTTGGAAAAAGCTCCAGGATATCAGTCTCCTATATAGCCTTGTACCTATGTACACAACAATTGCATTAAGAGGCATAGACTTGGAAAGAAAGCAAAAAGGTGGGAAAAGGGAATAAAAAAGTAGGAAAAGTAACTATCTCTGGATGGTGAGCAGAGATAGAATGGCAGTGTTCCCACTGTGATCAGACAGCTGAGATGGGAGGGGGAATGTGTGGAATGGTACTGATGTGGCATCCCTAGACCTTGGAGTCCTGGTTGGACCTCAAAATCTACAGAGCTAAACCAAGTCCTCCAGCATATTCTTGCCAGCCTCAAGAGATGAACAGATATCTATGTTGGCTACTGAAAAGATGCTGAGAGAAGAGAGGGGAATGATTGATGGTTTTTCCAGCCCATCCCCACCCCCGCCCCATTGTTCCTCTGGAATTGTCTATTCTATCTCTCATCTGGAAAGACTGCATTTATTTGTGTGTGTGTTTACTTGAATTTCTCGTGTTATTTTCATTGCTCTTATACCTTAATTAAATGCCTTTGTTATTGGATTTGTGGCTTGTGTGGTCTGTAAATAAGAAGTAATTTCATTGGTGGGGTCTGGGGACACAATTTTCAATTAAGATAGCTTATTCTGATCCTTAATAAACTAGCAAGAACACAATGTCCGAATAATCAGAGCTTTCAAGAGGATATTTATTACATCTGCACATTAAGGAGTAGTGTTTTTTCTAATGTGTAAACTCCTTGTGTCATATATATCAATCACAGCCATAACCAGGCATAGAAGAGGGATTGGGCCTGCTGGTATACCCAGGGATAACTGGGGCATGATCTACACATGCTTGTGATCCTAAGTCATCAATAACTCAGCGGACAAATTTTAGAAAGTTAGCCCCAAGAGATTGTGTGAATATGTGTCCAATATATGCCAGATGTGAGACTCAGACCTAGGTCTCCTTGACTCCTAGTTCAGTTGTTATATAAACTTGGTGCGGAAGAAAGAATGATGACTTGGAGTCAGAGGACTTAGGTTCAAATCTGGAGTAGGATATTAACTAGCTTGTGACCTTGCTAATGTCAAATAACTTCCTTGGGCCTCAGTTTCTCCATCTGTAAAATGATGGAATTGGATTAAATGGCTTCTGACATCCCTTCTTGTTGCTATTGTTCTTATTTAGCAGGATAGCAATTAGATATTTAGTATTATACTCAGGTCATAGCAGGTTAAGTAGAGGTAAGCATTAAGATACTTTTAAAATTTCTCTACATCATACAGAGATAAAAGGGAATAATATAACTAATTGAGCGAAACAATGGTCTATCATAAAGAGAAAGGAATGTTTCAGGAGCATGGCTAAAGGTATTTGAAGTGGCAGAATAGGGCTAGAGAAATTAAGTAGGACTCTGGACTAACTTCACATGAGGATAAATGATCCATTGACTAATAGCTTCCATGAAATCAGTTTAGGATTTGATTCAATTCAATTCAAGAAGAATTCATTAATTGCTAGCTAGATACAAAACAAGGCCCTCCTCTGCTGAAGAGCCCTTTTTCATTGGACCTAAGTATGAGATGGGACTCTGTACAGTCCTGGGGTAGCCTGGCTTTTAATGGCAGGGGTTAGACTGTTTTTTTCCATACATCATTCAGCTCAGTATACCCCTACTCCAGTGAACAAATTGGCTCATGTCTAGGGTTTCCTTCAAAAGGAAGAGGTGGGGGAGAAGGAGTAAAATGATACTCAATACACAATACAAATGAGGTGTGAGACAGGTAATCTATTTCTCCACATAAGAGATGTTAAACATTTCTCAGCAACTTATAATAGGAATCAGTAACTGCTGTTATACAATGACTATGATAATATGCTAGGAGATGATGCTTAAGCCTCAGAGAACAATAAAACAATTTTCAGGACTACTAATTAGACATTTTATATTTCTGTTCTATACTGGCCAAACAATTCCTGCTTGAGGAGTCTACTGGTAAAATGGTCCTGATTGTACCAGTCTTCTTGTCAGTGGCCATCCTCTCCGTGAGTGCAGGAGTAGTTGCTAAGAACTCTTCTTTTATGGTCATTTAGCTCTGACTTTATGGAACCTGACCCTTCTAGACCATTAAAGTCTGGATGCCTCATCTCAGTGTAATGGGTACACAGGCTACCATATTCTAGTACTTCAGGTACCTCTATTACCTCTCATCTGGGCTTGTGGATACCTAAACACCCCACTGTCTTTGCCAAGAAAACCCCAGGTGGGTCACAAAGAGTCAGAAATGACTGAAATGAATGAACAACAAACCTACTTTTTGGGTTGTAAACCTTCCATACCGGCAGATCTAGGTTCCCAGAGAAGAACCATCACCATGTAGTTAATACTCAAATAATATCAGGGTATTAGTTGTAACTCTTTTGAGGAAAAATATGCTTGCCCTCCTCACTACTCTATCTTAAACCTCCACTGATTCCCTTACTTTTACACAAACCCAGCCATTTGGAGTAATGATGATTTTAGATCGCAAACATAATAACCATTTTATAGATAATAAAGCAAAAGAAATGATAATAATATCAAGGTACTCCTATATTAAAGTGCAGAATGCAGAAATAATAAATAGATCACAATTTATACTTGAGTCACATTATTCCATTTGAGTCATACTATTCCACCAATGCATTTAGTATCTGTGAAACAGTCTGAGCACATACAGAAATCTGCCCAGAAAGCATATGAGTGAGGAAAACCCATGTGTTTAGAATAATTCCCAATTCTGAAAGTGTAAACTTCATTATTCTCTTCCTGTCTGAGGAACTGCCCATAAAAGGTCCTTAGAGGATGTACTTTTTTTGTTGAGTACATGCTTCCATGGCTAAACTAAGTTAATCTGTTTATTTATTCCTTACTGGGTACAACATCTCAACCAAACTAACTAACTGATCTTCCTAGTGACTTCTCTGATTCTCTGTTTCCAATCTATTCCTCTGTTCAATCAGGACAACCAGACATTCATCTTTAGTTCTTAGCAACTGTAAATTTCATCCCTTCCAGTTTCATATTTAGATAATGCAGTTGTGAAATCTTTCCTTTCATCCTGAAACTTCTTCCCATCATGTTTTCCTCTATCTCTTTCTGTGTCTGTGAAGAGGACTAAAATTTCAGCTTCTGTCTATAATTGAATAAAGTACATTTGTCCTGAAATAATATGAGAACTCTGTTGTTCTTTTCTCTATAGCATATAACAGGTTATCCCATTGAAAGGGAACACAACTGTCTCAGAACTCTGAATCATAGTATAAATGCTTCAGTAATTCTTTGTCTTGTAATTCTGATCAGACTTAAGAGCAACAAACACTAAAAGGAGAGTACTTATATCACAATTCCCATTTATCCAAGTCCAGGAAATAAGAAACATAAGAGTAGAAAAGGTAGCCAGGAATTTAGGCACAAGAATGCTTAGTCCCTTTGCAATGACTATCATGTGATGAGGGTCGCCATGTTGCTGAGGTTAAAGGAGGACATTCCTCACTAGATGCTTGATGCTACAAAATAGCACCAGGAGAATCAAAGGAAGAAAATGACCTGGAAACCACTTTTTCTTTTACCTGATATATCATATTATTCATTTGCCTCTATCATGGAAGGAGAAGACCACTCAGGGCTGTCCACACCATGCCAAATGTAATATACTGCCTATTCAATGGTGATGGAAAATGGAATGTTGAATCTGGGGAAGAGCAGATGAAAAGTCTGAAAAGGCAGGTTTTATCTAAATGGTGATAGGTTTTAAATCCCAGCTCAAAGCATTTGTATTTTATAGAGAGCCACCAAAGAATTGGAGCAGGCTGGTGACATGGTCAGAATTTCCCTTAAAGGGATTATTTTGGTAAATGTATGAAAAGTAAGCTTGAAAGATGAAAAATCTGAGACAGGGAGACCAATAAGGAGGCATTTGCATTAACCTAGGTAAGAGATGATGAACCCTTGAACTAGGATGGTGGCTGTGTGAGAAGAGGATGAAATGAGTCGGAAATGAGGCTGCAATGATGCTTTAATAAGGCACAGGGGGTATAGGAGTGAACAGCAAAAAAGGGCAGGGGGAGTTATACTGAGGTAGATGGCATGGGGACAAGGATGGGATGGAAGGCAGGCAGTGTGGGGAAGGGGATGGGAAGGGGGACACAGAGAGGCACTAACATAACTGTGGATTAAGGTTGGAAGCAGGGACCCAGATGGAGATGGGAGACTGCTGGGTGTGGGGGAAGGGGATGGAGGAGGAGTTTGAGGTCTCATTTTTATAGGGTTTTTCAGGGGAGGACAGACTAACTCTTATCTGTGCCACCTTGGAGTTAGTCATTAATGTATCCACATCTCAAAGCTGTCAGTAAAACTTTAGAGTTAACATATCCTTGTAATTTCAAAGTTATCAGTAACTGTGTTCTATGACTGAGTCTGAATGTAGACTGAAGCATACAGTTATCCCTTCCACAAACATCTCAGGGGTTAGGGGTGTGTGACCCCCATGATCTAAAAAATCTGCATAAATTTTTTGGCCCTTATCAAGAAGAAAGGAAGTCAGGAAGGGAGAGAATTTGAACTCAAAAATTTGAAACATGAATGTTAAAAATTGTTTTTACATGCAATCGGAAAAAAACAAAATGAAAATAAAATATAAAAAATTTGTGTTCTTCTGTTCTTACTGTGGATGTTTAGAGCTTTTCTGAGGCTTATATGTTGTAGGACCAAAAGGCCCTGATAGCAAAGCCTAGATAGCTTCCCTTGGTTTAGTACATAATCTCAGGATGTGATCTTCAGTTAATATATATTACAGTTTTGCAAATCATGCTCTTTTGGTGGTCTGTACAGGACTTCTAAATTCCCCTTTCCAATCTTACTTCCTGTTATTGCTACTTTATACTGGCTACTTAAAAATTTAATTACTAGAACTGAAAGTGGTGGCCAGGGGGACTAGAACAAAAAATAATTTTAACGTAAGGTGGGAATGGCAAGTGGAGAATCAAGGATGACCCTGATTTTGTGAACCAAAGATTAGAATCTTTATTTATTTCTTGAAATTATAGAAAACAGTCAAGAATACAGGCAATTGGGCAGAGTGGAAAGTTCTGAATCATAGAACCTAGGTCAAAATTATGACCACGGGTTCCCAAAGTGGGTGATACTGTCCCTGGGCGGGGGGCGGGGGGGATGCTGGAATGATCCAGAGGGGCAGTAGTAGCTTTGGGAGCAACTGGGGAGCTTTGAATAAAAATAAGGGGACAGTGAAAGCATAAGGAAAAAAGAGAATAAAAAATTTTAAAACCATTTATACATGTTTCATCTGTTGTATAGCTGAGTTAAAACTGTAGTGATTACATTATTTTCCAAATAAACACACAAAATGCAAATTATATCCAATAAGTGGTCAAGTCTGCTGACACATCTTAACAAGCAAGTGTTGGCAAGTGAGTGTGTGGTGAATTGTAAGGAAGTCCAGCATGTATCATTGACAGGAATATGTGTGTATAATGGCTTGTTTATAATATGATACTATATGGTTACATGATGTAATATTGCATCATCAAAATTTCAGTGTAGGAAAAGAACCCACAAATTTACAATGAACTATTAAATTTAAGATGCATCATTTTTTTTTTTGGAGGGAGAAGGCAAGGCAATTGGAACTAAGTGACTTGCCCAAGGTCACACAGCTAGTAAGTGTCAAGTCAAGTGTCTGAGGATGGATCTGAACTCAGGTACCTCTAACTCCACAGCTGGTGCTCTATTCACTGCACCACCTAGCTGCCCCAAGATGCATCATTTAAAAATATATTTTATATATTTTTTCAAAATAACACAAGTAAACAAAACAGTTAAAGGAAGTATATTTTCAGGACAGTGCTGAGTAATTTTTTGGGGGGGAGGGGTGATAGGCCAAATACGTTTGGGAACCTCTGACTATGACTCTTTTACTTCTTTCTACCTGTATGAACTTGGGCCAGTCATTTAATATCTCTGGGCCTCAGTTTCCCTGGCTGTAAAATGAAGGGGTGGGGCTTTTTTCTAACTCTAGGATCTTAAAAATTTATGAACAAGCAACTCAGGCTCTCTTGTTCTAAGTGTAAAGAAGAACACGTATAAAAAGCTGGCCCCATGAGAAAGCATGGATGGGCTGTGCTCTGTATTACTGTGGAGGAGTGTCCACATTGATGAGATAACCTTTACATGGAATACCCTCCCCAAAGAGCCATTGCCTAGTGTATGGAGAGAGCATTGCATTTTGTGCCAGAAGACCTCGGGTCAAGTCTTAGCTGCACTGCTGACTCACTGATTTGGGCAAATCATGGAACTTAGATGAGCTCTAGTTCATTTATCTGTAAGAAGGAGATCATACCACCTACCTCAGATGGGTATTGGGAGGAATAAATCAGGAAAAGCAACATGATACAGTGGAAGGATGATGGATTTGGGAATAGAGAGTCCAGATTTAAATCCCAGCTCTGTCATTTATTTCTAATGTGACCTTGAACAAGTCACTTAACTCTGTGGGCCTCAATTTCCTTATCTGTAAAATGAAGGGCTTGTGTGAGCCCTTCTTGCTCCAAATTTATCACCCTATGTTGTAAAAGCATTTTGAAACATTTAAATATGATTAAATATTATTAAGAGTTCTAATGGCATACCATATAAGAAATATGGTATGGATGTTTATGTAGTCCTACACTGCTTTCCATGTTCCCATGGGATGCTCCTGAGCATTAAGAGACTCATAGCTAGATAACGTGAATTTTGTCTATCCAGTAAATAAAAAGTATATATTTTCTAAAAATATGTAAATGCAATAGAAAGTATAGTCTTAAGAGAATGAGTGAACAAAGAATTAATTAGGAGCTTACTATGTTCAAAACACTGTGCTAAGTGCTGGGGACAGAAATGGAAAAGCAAGACCCTCCCTGGCCTCACAAAGTTTCTATTCTAACTGAGGAGACAACTCATCCACAATGTTTTAGCCAAAAGTTGGATGGAATAGGCCCACAGTCTTTATGGTGCAGCAGCAAAGCAGATGGAAATAATACTTCTTTAATATCGTGACTTAATGTCACTATTCCCAGAACTCTTGATTTCCCCAACAAGGTCTGGAGGGGAATGGTGGTCAAGGTGGCGGCTATTGTTTGATTTTCTTGGCACATGCTACCTCCCATCTCTCTGTCATGGTTCCTCCTGCTTTAGCTAGGTTGGCTTTCCTGATTTGAGAATGCTAACATATTTGGTCAGATTCTAAGTTAGGGTACAATGCCTTTTTAATTATTTTAAAATCTCATAAAACAAAGGGAATAAGGACAAAGGCAAACAACTGTTAGATATATCCTTCACCCTCAAAAAATCTCCCAACCCCCAAGTCCCATTGTAAATGTCAAGAAAGAGGGGATAAATAAAACTTTGATACAGATACACAGATTCACTCATTCTCATCACCATCTGTTACCAATCATCTTTCAACACTCAAAATGCTATTTCCTCCATGGGGTCTTCTTTGATACCCTAGTTGGAAGGGATTTCCCCATAGTTTAACCTTCTAACACTTTGTGGTCCATTTCTCATTTTCTAGTTTGTATCATATTTACTTTTTTTTTGAGGGGGAGGAGTCATCATTATTATGAGAGGTTGGGTGTCAGAGTGCATAGGCAATTGGCCTTGATGTCAGGAAGACCTGGATTCAAATTTTGCTACTGAAATATACTGGCTGTGTGACCTTAGGCAAATCATTCAAGCTTTCAGTACCCACAGAAGACTCTTTAACACTATAAATAGCAGAAAAGGTGCCAATCACTCCAAAAGAGAAACTTTCTTGGGGGCAGAGCCAAGATGGCAGAGTAGAAACAGCACTTCCAAGGTGCTCTGCACCACACAACTTCCAAACAATGTAAAAGGGGACTCTGAACAACTTCTGGGGCCCCAGCACCCATAGAACTACACAGAGAAGCTAACCTCCCGCTGAGGAGAACCTAGCAGCCCTGCAGGGAGCAGTGAGTGCAGCACTCTGAGAGCAGGCAGCACAGCACACTGGGAGCTGACAGTGCAGCTCTCTGGGAGCTGAGCCCAAGCCCACATGAGCCTCGGTTTTAGCCCCAGGGCAGCCGGGCCAGCAGCCTGCTGGAGGGACCCCAGAACACCAGCAGCTGTGGTGATTCCAGAACTATCAGCACAGATATGCCTAGGACAGAGTGAGAGGTTAGTGCCCTATGGACTTTGGGACCAGTATTTGGGGAACATGTTGGCTTCTTCCCCTGGGGGCGAAAAGCTGCTGAAGAAACATGGCATAGAAGCCATTTTGCAGCATCAGTGGTGGCTCTAGCTCCTGGTCTGCGAACTGTAGGGAGACCCAGCAATCAGTTTGGGGGTTAATCGCTCTTGCTTTAAACTTCCTGGATCTGGATTGTGGTCTGGGGGGGAAGTTTGGGGTGGGTATCCAGCTTGCCAGAACATGTGGAGGCTTTACAGAGGCCACCCAACCTGCAGAAGTTGTGAAGACCCCACATTTGGGATGGAAGCTCTCCTGTCTGGTGGCAGAGTCCTACTGTGGCAACAAGCCCCCAAATCAAGTAATTAAGTGGTAACATGCCTAGACAAAAGAAACAAAATAAACAGAAAAATTCAACATTGGACTCCTATTTTAGGGGCAAAGAGGATCAAAGCATGAAGGAGGACTGTGAGGTCAGAACTCCTGCACCAAAAGCCCCAAATGAAAATACAAGCTGGCTATGGGCCATAGAGGACCTTAAGAAGCAGATAAGAGAAGTGGGGGGAAATTGGGAAGAGAAATGAGAAAGATGCAAGAAAAGTATGAAATGAGAGTCAACAGCCTGACTGAGGAAAATAACACCTTAAAAAATAGACTAAGTCAAATGGCAAAAGAGGCTCAGAAAGGCAATGAGGAGAAGAATGCCTTAAAAAGCCAAATTTACCAGATGGAAAAAGAATCTCAAAAGCTCACTGAGGAGATTCATTCCTTCAGAGTTAGACTGGAGCAAATGGAAGCTAGTGACTTTATGAGAAATCAAGATGCTGCTAAGCAGATCCAAACAAATGAAAGAATAGAAGGCAATGTGAAATATCTCATGGGAAAAACCACTGACCTGGAAAATAGATCCAGAAGAGATAATTTAAAAATTATTGGACTACCTGAAAACCATGATCAAAGAAAGAACCTAGAAATCATCCTTCAAGAAATTCTCAAGGAAAATTGCCCTGATGTTTTAGATCCAGAGGGCAAAATAGAGGTTGAAAGAATCCACAGATCACCTCCTGAAAAAGATCCCAAAAAGAAAACTCCCAGGAATATTATAGCCAGGTTCCAGAATCCCCAGATCAAGGAGAAAATACTACAAGCAGCCAGGAAGAAACAATTTCAATATTGTGGAAACACAATCAGAATAGCACAGGACCTGGCAGTTTCTACACTGAGGGATCGAAGGGCATGGAATATGATATTCCAGAGGGCAAAAGAGCTGGGATTGAAGCCAAGGGTCACATACCCAGCAAAACTGAGTATCTTGTTTCAGGGGAAAATATGGTCATTCAGTGGAATAGAGGACTTTCAATTGAAAGATGAAAAAAACAGAGCTGAATAGAAAATTTGACATTCAGACACAAGAAGCAAGAGATGCTTGAGATGGTAATCAAGGAAAAGAAATCAAAAGGAACTTATCAAAGTTGAACTATTTACATTCCTACATGGAAAAACAATAACTGTGTCTGATGAAACCTTTCTCATTATGAAAATAATTGAAGAAGGGTATATAGGCATATGTTTACAGGTATACATGGATAGAGGGCACAGGTTGAATTTGATGGGAAGGGATGATTCTTAAGGGGTGAAGTCAAGAGGTGAGAAAGGAAAGTGGCAAGAGGAGATGGGGAGAGACAGGGTAGGGTAAACTATCTCATGTAGAAGAGGCAAGGGGAAGTAGTTGCAGGGGAGGGGAAGAACAGGAAGGCAAAAAAGCAAAAGCATATTCTCATTGAAGTTGGCTCAAGGAGAGAATCACATACATACTAAATGGAATATCTTACCCTCACTCACTCTCCTGAGTAGGGGAAAGGGGGATGAGAGGGGGGATGATGGAGGGGAGGGCATTCTTGGAGGAGGGGAAGTTAGAAGTACCCACTGTCAAAGAGGGACAGTATCAAAGTAGGGAATGGACCAGGTGGGAGGTGAGACAGGTGGGAGGGAAATATAAGCAGTCTTTTACAATATATCTACTATGGTAATGTTTTGCATAGATATACATGTACAACACATACTGAATTGCTTATCTTCTCAGAGGGAGTGGGTGACAAGGGAGGAAGGGAATGGATCTGAAAATCAAAGTTTTAAAATTAAATGCTTCATAAGAGGTCCAGGCATTGGGGCTCAGAGATTCACCTTGCCCTAATGGCAAAGTCGAAGGGGTTATGGGAGAAGATATGGGAGAGAGCAGATTGGATGAGGGGATATCTAGTGGGACTGCTATTCTGGGGTGGTGGGTAGGGAAAAATGGGGGGAAAATTGTAACTCAAAATCTGGTGGAAATGAATGATGTAAACCAGAAGTTAATAAAGCATTTGTTTAATAAAAAAAAGAGAAACTTTCTTTATTGAGAATTCCTCATACCAATGAAATAACAGATCCAGTCTAAAAATTGCTTCTTTTTTTAAAGCCTTCTTTTATTAGAATGTGAGCTCCTTTGGGGCAGGTACTGTAATTTAGGACTTAGGTATCTCTGTATCTCTCTCAGAATTTACCACAATGTTGTTAGTAGGCACTTCAGAAGCATTCATTGAATGAATAAATGGCTATAACCAAATTCTGCTTAAATGAGTGAATGAATAAGTAAAAACAGAATTAATAACACACTAGTGGTTAAAATCAACAGGTTTACACAAAATCATGTAATGTTAGAGTTGATAAAAGATCTTAGATGTTTCATATTCTTCGCTGGGACGGACAATCCAAGAGAAGAGGTACAACAAACAGTCCTTATGGTAAGGGGGTGCGGAGGGAGGTGTATGTATAGTGGTGGTATATAAATAGTGATTCAAAGGCTGGGCTAGGTCAGAATCATGAGCTTTCTGGAATGCAGACATGTAAGAGCCAACCAAGCTAGGAGAGGAAGAAGTTGGTTGTAGGAGAGAAAAATACATGGGGTGATCAATAACACATAGAAGAAAAGATCTTTAGTTATTGTTGACAAACTTATCATTTATCTGACTCACCCTGCCTTCCTAAAGCTTTTTCCTTTTATGGAACCAAAGTGGGTTCCCCATCCCTGCCTTGCAATAATGTGCCCAGGTGGTTACAGAAAAGTATTTGCTACATATCCTCATAGAAGGGCCATGAACTCAAATATTAAAGGTCAACTAGTCTAATTTACTCATTTGGTAAGTGGGGAAACTGAGACCCAGAAAGGGTAACTAGCTTGCTCAACTGGATAGATTTTATGGGTATCTTGTGAAGGAGCATGAGTTTAATAAAATTATGTATAATTATGGTTTTTAGTATTTACTAAAAATATAAACTTTGTTCCTCGGGACTATATGGAAAATTAATTAATTCATAGAATTTTATAGCTAAAAGTTATATTAGATATAATTTATTCTCAGCCATAATGAGCAATTTTTGTCCCCAGGGAAAATATCATGAAATTTGTGAAGATAAGGACAGGAGTGATGAGCGGACCACTGTGAGGGAAAATGGTGCCACCAAAGGATGGGGTTAGGAAGGGAAAGATTTTTATTTGGGAGGGGGAGGCAAGGGAAGGTACCAGAGGGGTGGGGGTAGGGAGAAGAAATCCCTGTATAACTAATTTTGCTACCTAAGTGCTAAGCTCAGTTGTTTCTGTTACTAAAGGATTCTTAAGTGCCATCAGTATCCTCTAAATTTCAGCACCATGGGACAAAACTTCACTCTCCTTATTGCTTTGCCAACCCTTTTCTTTTATAGATGGAAGAGATTAAATAACCTGCCCAAGAACATACAGTTAGCCAGCAGCAAATCTGAGATTCAAACTTGAATCTTCTGATTTCTATTTTTTGTCCTATACCAGCTATTTTTTTTCACATCTGCCTCCTCAAGGTTTGATTGGTTTGTTAGGATATAGCAATAGTATATGACACTCAAACAAAGTAAAATGATATCCCAAGAATTAAGAGGTACAACATTCACATTTGCACTCACTTTGACAACTTGAGAATTGAATTCCATGCAGGCTCTGTATGAAGTATATCCAGGCAGCACTGTGGATATTGCAAAAGAGGTGGCTGGCTGCTTTGTGAGCACTGAGCTTAGAAATTATGCTATATTAAAAATGGAAGAGAAAGGAATTCAAAAATATTATTGTAAAGTCCTTACATTGAAAAACAACAGAAACAGCTCTAGAACATAATTAGTCTGGGAAGAAGCTAAGGTGGGTGTAGGTGGAGAGAGGGAAAAGCTAGGAATCTCAGTCCAATTCTATTAAAGGTAAATGCAAATAAATATTCTATCAACCCCACAATCCACTAGGCAGTTCATTCATACAGAAGAAAGTGAAAGTTGGCATGAAAATGATAGTGAATTGTACTGGGTATATTTAAAATCTAATCCAGAACTTAGTGAAAGAAAAATAAGACTTAGAAGAAAAAAACCCACTACAAAATGTAAATTAAATATTTACATATATCCTTCCACTTCCCACATTTCCATCCAAATATTGTTTGCCACAACTATTAGCTATGGAAATCAATACTCCTATGCATTTATCATGGATGTCAGCATGCCCTGTAAACTGCATTCTAATGGTATATTTCAGTGTCTAGGGTCAGATTTGATACAACATACCTAAGTACAGTAAGGAAATTTCCTTTACCCATCCATCACCTTAAGTACTTAATAGAGTGATACTATTTTGCAGTTTCCGGGACTCTGATAAGAGCAGTTGAGGAGCTAATATTATTTATATTTGAAAGATTTTGTTCACTTAATTATTTTTTTCCTTCTGGAGGGGAAAGAGGTATGTATTTGCTCATAATATATATTCATTAATCTACTAAAATTCAACTAGATTTTTAAAAAACACATTATAAATTTAATTTTTATAAAGAAGCACCTTACAGGGGTGGCTAGGTGGTGCAGTGAGTAGAGCATCGACCCTGGAGTCAGAAGGACCTGAGTTCGGATCCGGCCTCAGACACTTAAGGCACACAAACAAAAACCTAGCCGTGTGACCTTGGGCAAGTTACTTAACCCCAATTGCCCTCCGAAAAGCAAAAAAAAAAAAAAGCACCTTAGACTAATGAAATAAATGTGGATTCAAAATAAAATCAACCTTAATCTTGTAAAGTATAAACATAAGGCAACATGGCAGGTTTCATATACCAAAGGGAATTTCTGGCAATAAGTAATAAATTGTAAAAACAAAACAAAAGAAAACAAAACCAAAACAAAATCAAAACAAAATTTAAAAACTCTAACCAATCTAGGATTCCAAGGTAAATGTCCATAACCAGAATATTTCCTCTGCATATGTGTGTGTTTCTTATGAGATGTTTCACTTTCTCTTCTATTTTTCATTTTTCAAGGAATTATTTTCTTCCTTAAGTTTTGATTCTCTGTTTCTAGTTGGTTGACTTTTTTTCCCATAATTTTCTTGGATTGCTCTTATCTTTTTCTAATTTTTCCTTGATCTCTCTTATTTGATTTTTAAAGTCCTTTTAAAGTTCTTCCAAGAATTTTTTTGGTGCTTGGGACCATTTGACATTTTTCATTGAAAAAGGAGTGATTTTATTTAAGCTCCATTATCTTCTTCTGAATATGAACACAGATCACCTCTATCCCCATAATAACTATCTATGGTTGACTTCTTTCTCCTTTGCTTACTCATTTTTATTTATATTTCATTTTATTTTGCTTTTAGCAGCTACTAGTGTAATTTAGTTGTAGTCCTGAAGTATGGGGAATGATGCCCCAAATCTCAGGTCCTGTGACTCAACCTTGGGCTCTCCTCTTCACTCCCAAGCCAAGGCTAGGGCCCCCACCCACACTCTCCCACAAATGATCTTGCTCTTTGTGATCTCTCAGATGGCTACAAACTATAGCCATCCTCTCTGCCCTGGAACTGAAACCAGGGACTCCTGCAAGTGCCCACAGCCAGCAGGGTCCCCATACTGTGGGTGAGATGAAGGTTTCTAACCCCAGCTGTTTCCAGGGCTTGCTGTTTGTTGATTCTGCAGAATTGACCTGAATGTGTTTGTACTTCACTCAGGTTGAACCTCTGCCCCTAGAGGTCTTTCTTATGATCTTCTCAAGTTGTCTTAGGAGAACAACTGCTTTATGCTAACTTTTGTTTATCTCTGGGCTCTGTGTTCCTTCTGAGGTGATGTTCTACCTTTTTTTTGTGAAGGAAATTTGGAGAGCTTAAAGTTTTCTAACCTGCTCTATAGACCATCTTCCCAGAATCCTCTCACCCTTTTTTTAAATAATAAAATTTGAAATTTGAAAACAAAAATAGTTCTTGGTACAGAAAAGACTGCTTCTAAATTGCTGGAGAGCTAAGTAGAATTTTTTTTTTAAAGATAAGCATCATGTGGTTTTCAGTATAGCCTACTTTTTTTTTGGTAGCCGGACATATACTTTTAATCTCAGGTCTCACTTCATATGAATTCAATTGGGGATCTCATAAGCTCCCGTGGAGACAATCCTCATCTCTGTGCAGTAAATTCCAAGATCTATATGTCCAACCCTTCTCTCTGTGTTGTGCTTATAGTCACACGTTTCCAAATGCCTCTTGGACATCTCAAATTGGACGAAATGTAGGAATCTCAAGCTCAATATTTTTAGACAACTCATTATTTCTACCCACCCCCAACCTTCCATACTCCCAAACTTCTCTATCACTGTCAAGGGCACCAACATCCTCCCAGTCACCCAGGCCCACAGATGTGGAGTCATCCTAGGCTGCTCATTTTCATTCAATCAATAAATATTCATTAAGCATCTATTATACCTCAGGCACTATGGCAAGTGCTTCGCTAACCCCATATATCCAAATCACTGACAAAACTTGTTTCTCCCTTCACAATATCTCTCCTTATATATCCCCACCTCTTTTCTCATGAAGCTACAATCTTAGTCCAGGTTCTCATTGTCTCTCCCTGGACTATTATAATAACGTTCTAACTGGTTTTCCTACCTCAAAGTCTCTCCACTTCAATCCATTCATCACTCATCTGCCAAGGTAATTTTTCTAAAGCTTAGATTTTAACCGTTTCACCTCTTTTCTCAAAGGGCTCTTGTCTCCTGGTTATTTCCAGGATGAAATAGAAACCCCTTTGTTTAGCATGCTTTTTATATATAACTGGGCTCCTTCCTACCTTTTTACTCCCTTCCCAAACCCGCCTCCCCCTGCCCTCCCCCGTGATCCAGCTACCTACTTGCAGTTCCTCAAACAAAGACACTCCACCTCCCAACTCCGCAACTTTGCACTGGCTTGTCTTCATGCCTAGAATGCCCTCACTTGGTTTTTTCCTCTCTTTCTGTGGCTCTGTCTCTGTTTGCCTCAGTCTCTCTCTCTCTGTCTCTCTATTTCCGATGCCCCTCCCCCATACATACACAAACCCAGCTACTAGTGCCTTCCTCTTAGAGAAGATCTCTGTCTATTCAGTATGGAATGTAAGCTCCTTGAGGGCAGGGAATGTCTGCTTTCTTCTTAACTTTTCTTTGTATCCTCACTCTCAGTCCCAGACACAAAGTACTTCATGAATGCTGATTGACTGACTGACAGACTGATAGGAACTACACTTCAGAACCTACCGAAATTCCCTGCCCTTCTCAATTCAATTCAATTTGATTCACAGAATCTTAAGATTTAAAGCCAGAAGGCAATGTAAATAACCAAGTTACAACCCCACACTTTGCAGGTGAGGAAACTGAAGTCCAGTGGGGAGAGATAATTTACTTAAAGTAATGAGAATAGTAAGGAATACGTAGTTAAAAAAAAAAAGGACATAGACTTGCCCTCAAAGTGCTTACATTTTATAGGCTGACGTAAGGGACTACTGCACACAAAGCATCATAGTGAAATGAGATGAAATAAATAGATAAAAAGCCATAGATCCTGCTCTCTTGCTGTT
Source organism: Gymnobelideus leadbeateri (assembly GCA_011680675.1). Classification (NCBI taxonomy): domain Eukaryota; kingdom Metazoa; phylum Chordata; class Mammalia; order Diprotodontia; family Petauridae; genus Gymnobelideus; species Gymnobelideus leadbeateri. Next base: position 1,250,070 of record WOXC01004035.1, read on the forward strand.
TTTCTCCCCTTTTTATTCCTCTCCTCTCATGTCTGCATGTGGGTCTTTTCCCCCCTCCTCTTTTCAACCTCTCTCTCTGAAAAGGGGCACCAATATTCAACAGACACATTATTTCATTGTCTTTTTGCAATTAAGTTTTGTGCTCTTCTCAATTTTTCAATGGGGGAGTTGCTTCTCTGCCCTCTCCCACCTCCATCTGGACAGGAAACTAAATAAAATGGGTTTTCCCCTTGTCTAGGATAGGATTTGGTGCCTGACTCCCAAAGTGCGTTAGTCATCCTTAATAGAGGGGTGGGGAGGGGGAAACACGAAAAAATCCCCAAACCCAACGTCTCCAGCCTTGACCCAAAGGATGCCTGCCCCCAGGCTCCAGCCCTGGGATTCCAGGGAAGGAGCTGTTCAGGATTGCGCACAAATCCCATTCCCCTAGTGAAGAGGCTCGGGCAGCCTGCGGAGTGGTTAGGAAGGAAGCCTATTTTGACTAGACGTTCCCTCCAGGGCACCAGCGCGGACCACTGGCTGCTGGGGGCGGGAAGAAGCGAGGCCGGTGCGGAAAGAGACTACCGCGAGCTGGGGGCTGGAGCAGAGAGGGGCGGGGCGGGACGGGACGCGGCAACTTCGCTCGGCTGCCACTTGGGTACTAGGAGCAGCGGCGGCGCGGCTGCAGCAGCAGCAGCAGCAGCAGTTGTTGCCGGAGCTGACGATGGTCCCTAGATCCCAGCAGAACCGGGATCTTTAGAGGTGGAGAAGCACAGCTAACTAGCGCAGCGCCGCAAGCAAAGACCCCCGAGGTGCTGGGGCTTCCGACAGGCGAGGCCAGGCAGAGATGCCCCCGTCCTAGTGTCGCCCCCGCTCCGCCACCTCCCCAGATGGCTGAACCATCGAGGCTAAGTGAGAACCCCCACCCAGCAGTGGCCAGAGCGCAGGGTTAGAGGACTCCATGGGTAGCGCACATTGTGATGGACATGGTGATGGACATCAACAGCAGCGGCGGCGGTGTCTCGGACCCGGGCTACTACAGTAGCCTTCGCTCCTTCCTGCTGCAGGAAGTGGGACAGGGTCTCCCCGAGCTGAGCCCCGACGGCGGAGGCGGTGACGGGATGATCTCGGGCTCCTGGGAGCCACGTCTGCTGCAGGTGATCCAGGAGGTCACGGCCAGCCCAGAGCCGGGATTCCTCCCGGGCAACAACACTGGCTGCGGGGAGCAGATCAACTACGGCAACACAGAGAAAGTTGTGATCGGGGCCATCCTGTCTCTCATCACACTGCTGACCATCGCGGGCAACTGCCTGGTAGTGATCTCCGTTTGCTTCGTCAAGAAGCTCCGTCAGCCCTCCAACTACCTGATAGTGTCGCTGGCCCTGGCCGACCTCTCGGTGGCCGTGGCGGTCATGCCCTTCGTCAGTGTCACGGACCTTATCGGAGGCAAGTGGATCTTCGGACACTTCTTCTGCAACGTCTTCATCGCCATGGACGTTATGTGCTGCACCGCTTCCATCATGACCCTCTGTGTGATCAGCATTGATAGGTAAGCAGGAGGCCAGCAGGAGCCTGTCCTCACCGTCGGTCAGGAGTGGAAGTAAGTGCTCACTGGCCCTCCAGGGATGCTGGCAGACACAGGGACAGACTGGATCTGGCGAGGCTGCAGGGGAGGATGGAGAAGCTACAAGTATGGTAGTCTGGTTTTCCCCATTTATACACACACACACACACACACACACACACACACACACACACACCCCCTCACTCTCTCTCTCTCTCTCTCTCTCTCTCTCTCTCTCTCTCTCACACACACACACACACACACACACCCCTTCCTTCCCTCTCCTCACCCCAACCCAAAATGAATCCTTTCCCTTTTTCACCCAGGTCCCTTTTTTTCAGTGCTTCGACAAACATCAGTCAGTAAATAAGAGTTTATTAAAAAAAAATAGGTCAAGAAAAGACTGCAATCCTAAACATATGTATAATCAGTCCACCTCCTGGGACCAATCTATACTCCCTGAGCCATCGGCTGGGAAATAGTGAAAGCAAAACTTTCTGAAGCTTTGGCATCAGTATCACTGTTAATTTAGCATAGTTCTTCCCATCACACTGTTGTAGTGATCGGTAGTACTGAGCTCATGTATTGCAAGTTTTCCCACTAGAAAAAGACTATACTCATGACTACATCATTGGCTAAGAAGAATGTCTTGGTTCCAGCCTTGTAGTGTCATTTCCCTTGTGATCATTCAGAGTGAGCTTCTCATCACTGGAAGTGTTCAGATACAGTGGATGATAATCTGTTAGGGATGGCTGTATTCCAGCATGGGGGTATGCAGTCATCCCAAAGGATCTTTAAGGAATTTTACAAACTAAGATTCCATGATCCTAAAATTCTTTGGACCTATAATTATCCTTAAAGTTAGGAACATGGAGTACTGGAATCATTCATTGATTCAAACATTTATTTAGGACCTGCTATGTGCAAGGCCCTGTGTTGGGCACTGGGGGAAGTAGAGGAATAAATACAATATAGTCTCTGCAGTCATGTGCATTTCATGAAAGTGTTTCATAGAGGAGAGAACAAGTGTATGGGAGATATACAGTGTAATACAAATTAGTCAGTGACAAGTATGTAAATAGAAGTGCTATGAAAGGTAAAAGGAGGGATGGATGGTCTTTTGGCCCCCAAATAATTTAGCATCAAGATATAATTGTTTTCTTATAACTGCATTTGCTTTTATTAGTACAGTGCTTGGTATATAGTAGGTGCTTAATAAATGCTTATCAATGAAAAAACTGCTGTGTATTAATTTTGTGCTTTTAAAGTATTTTTTCCTTAGGAAGGACATTGAATGCTATTAAATTTATGAATGAGAACTGCTTTTTTACTTAAGTCTGGTAAGACTTTAAAAAATTTAGAACTATAAGTGTTTGAGAAATAAATTGATGCCTTTATAGCTCCTTTTGGGTCTTATGCCATACAATGATTTCTCTCATTTTTCTGTTTTAAAAAATAAAGCTCCTTATGTACTGTTGCTGTTGGACACATTTTAGTTATGTTAAGCTTGCCTAAGGTTTATAATTACCAAATAAGGAGAAAGATAGAAAAGGATATCTTTTATAGAAAAAAAATTAGTTCTGTAATTAGGAGAGTAGAAAAAATTTTTTTTTCATTTTATAATTACAGTAGAAGCTTCTGATAAAAAAGCAATTATTTTAAGAGCACTGCGTACATTTGAAATCTAGCTGGCTTTGAATGTGAAGTTTTAAATTACTGTAGGTAAGAGTGATAAGACACATATAAGTATATGGTATTGACTATGATAGTAAGAGTATTGACTGCTGCTCCAAAAGATGTAAATGAAATCTAAGGTCAGTAGCTTGATAACTATGCTAGCCAAAAGAATTATCTGTAAGACTCCTAAAGGTAATTGAAGTACAATCAGATATAAAAAAAATTCATCCTACAAATGCTGTGCTTGTAATCTTTTTTCATTACATAATTGGTAAAAAGCTATGCACTCATCCCATTATGTATATGCAGCAGTATGTAACATTATTTCTTCTCTTGGCACAACTGGTTGATGTTCAAGAGCATACTGAGTGCTACACTAACCAAAGACATTCTTCACTCAATATGCAGGTGTAACTTTTAGCATTAACAAGAATGTAGTCAGCTAGAGAGGAACTTGGCTATCCTTAGAAGATCTGATGTATTTTTGTGTCATTGGGCATCCAAAGTCTTGGTCTTCTGTTCATGGCATGAGCTGATGCTCCAAAGAGAGTTGAGATGTCACCCCACAGATAGGAGGCAGCCTTTTCAATGGGGAATTGTGACTAAAAATGGTTGGTTACCATTTCTGAATCTGAGGATTTTGATTTTAGTTGAACTTGAGGGATTGATGAAATCAGAAGTTTCAAACCACTTATTTTCTTGGATTGCACTGTGTGAAAAATGTAAAATGCCCTTTTCTCTTTCTCCCTTGAGATGCATTATTTCTAAAGGGAATATTTTTCAAAGGTTGCTATCACCTACCTTTTAGAAAAGTGGCAGTTGATAGGAAATGGTCTATAAAATAGAAATCTGAGGGAAATACATCATTTAAACTGTATGCCGTAATGCAGAGATAATGAAGCTGCCACTTTCTTTTCAAATTCATGGATGAATTGCCTTGTAATTCCTCCCCCTTCCCTCTTTTGTGCCTAAGTAATGGTCTCCAAGGGCTTTTGGCCTAAACAACAGGACTCAAATGAGAACAGACAGAAGATAATTCCCATTATATGTGTATTGATTAATATATGTATATATATATATGTACACATATAAATATATTATATCTATAATATAGTATAATTATATATAGCATATATTTAGTGGCAAGGCTTGGAATCAGATAAGCCCAGGGTTTGAATCTTTCTGTTGATTCTTCCTGGTTGTATAATTACAGACAAGTCATAACCTCTCCAAATTTCAGTTTTTCAGCTGTAAAATGGAGATTATAATGCCTGTAGTGCTTGTCTCACAAGGTCTTTGTGAGGATCAACTAAAGTAATGTGTGGAAAGCTTGCTTGAAAACATTATGTAAATGTCAGATCTTAAAGCATTCTCTATTCTACAAGCAGACATTCTAAGAAATTCAAAGATACTTTTATAAGAACACAATCTTTCTGGGAATATTCCTCAACTGCTAAACAGGAAATATACCCAACTAATTCTGCTTTCTACTTAGTTCCCCTCTACCCCTAGACCTCCTGTACAAACTGGAAAGACTGATTCTAGGCTACTGCTGGCTTGACAAGTCATCGATTAGATGAAGACTTTAGAGAAGGCATTCCTTAACCTGGTGTCTGTGAACTTGCTTTTCTTTCTCCTATATTTTAATAACTGTATTTCAATTGATTTCCTTGGCAAGACCACAAATTTTATTTTATGCATTTAAAAACATTATTCTGATAAAGCATCCATAGAGGTCTATCAGGCTGCTAGAGGGATCAATTGCAGGCAGGACACACACACACACACACACACACACACACACACACACACACACAGAGGTTATGAACCCCTGCCCTAGAGGCAGAAAGCCATCTCCCCTGAACAGAATTTCTGATCCTAAACTGGGTAGATAAAAAGCATGTGCTGGTATTTTTTTTTTCTACATGCATTTTGATTCTAGAAATAGGATGAGCCAAAGAGCCTAATTAGTTTAGTTTTATCCGGAACAAATAATTTCTAGTTTCATAAGCAGACCTTTTATGTACTAGAGGCACAGATGGGTAGTGAGAGGTAGAGATCCTACCCAAGTCCAGGAGACCTAGGATGAGTCCTCCCTCTGAAACATGGTAGCTATATGACCATATATAAGTGATTTAACTTCCACAGGTCTGCAGGAAATCCTCTAAGACTATTAATTACAAATGAATTGCTATTCTGCATAGGTGGATTCCCCAGAGATGAAATACTACTGCCTCCCCCTTCCCTCCAACCCGTTCCCCAACTCCCAGCATTCCTTGTCTTTTCATTATTTCAAGTTTCTGGTCTAATTAATTTGGAAAAGCTGTCTTGACCTTTGGAATATGCAGTTTTATGTGGTAATGGACTTGAGCTGATGCCTAACTCTCTGGGCTTTCTTGGAAGCCAGGTACCGTGAGTCATTCACTTGGATTATTGTTTTGAATTTTGGTGTTTCTGGCCACTGTCCTATTATGCTCTGATCTGCAGTGTGCAGTCTTTCTCTCTAGCTCCCTGAGACATTCTTTTCCAATTTAACTATCTATATACACTTTTAAAATGAATTTTCAGCTTGCACACACATGTTTAGAGAAACTGAGAAACTTGTTAAAGCAACAGTACAAGATAGGCTATTGAGAAAAGGGAGCAAAAGAAAAACAGTTATAGAATCAGCAGGCGACTGCAATGTCGAGGAAGGGTCATTGGATTTAGAGTCTGAACACCTGGGTTTGAGTTTTAATTCTTCTACTTACTGTGTGACCTGAGGCAAATCACAATATCATCTTTATGAAGTCATTGAAATGACTCTGTGGGCCTCAGACACCCCATCTGAAACATGGGAACAGTAACACTTCCACTATCTACTTAACAGAGTAATTGTGATGAAAGTGATTTGGGAACTCTGAAGCACTAAACAGATATGAGACCCTGCTACTACCATCAAGCCCACAGGGCTTTGTGAGATTAGAATGAGATAGTTCCTTGTGAGCTGTGAAATGCTACATAAATGAATCTATTATTGTTTGGTCCCTGTTGCATTATCATGCACATTATCAAAAGGTTAATAGATTGAAAGCCAGATGGGAATTTGGAAGTCATTTATCGAGTCCAACCCTCTCCTTTTATAGAAGAGGAAAATGAGGCTTAGAGAGGTAAAATGAATTACCCAATGGTACACACATGTTGTGAATTGGGATTAGAGCTAATTCAAATTACTCTAGACCAGAGGTATCAAATTTAGCCAGCAGGTAGCATATGGCCTGAAATTGGGAAATTTTTAATAAAACAAAGTAAAATACAATATAGCATAGTTAATGTTGATTTGTAGTTCTCTAAGTCAATATGTGTCCAGTAGGGAACCTTTTCTATTCGAATTTGACACTACTGGTCTAGATCATTAGGACTGGAAAGCTCCTTTTTAATGACTCTGTCATAGAATCATAGTCTTGGAGTTGGAAGGATCTTGGCAGTTATATAGTCTGATTCCATTATTTGATGGATGAGGAACTGAGGCCTGAAGGTTAAGGGACTTCATTGCTAGGCCAGTATCCTTAGTTTGCTGAGTGAAACTGAAATCCAAAGAGGGTTAATTACTTCCTTGGTATCATTTGCTTAGTTCACTTTAGAGTCAGGACTAGATCCAAGGTCTCTTGTCTCTCAGTGTAGCACATTTTTCTTTCTGTCTCACTGGATTTAAGGGTAAGAGGACAAGTTGACACATCAAAAAATAGTAATTCATACAAAACATCCTTTTCTCCAAAATTATCTAGGCAGTGTATCCAGTGTCTCAAGGTAGATATGTGGTAGATTCATGCCTAATTTCTGCTAGTCTACCTCTAAAAAGGTTGTGGATTCATAGATTCCCTTTTCTTATTAACCAATTACTGACATAGGCAGACAAATCCAAACTAAAATAAAGCCTACCAAAGTAAGAGAACCTCAGACAAAATGCTGGGTCAGGCCCAAGAGAGAAAAGCCTTCTAGATAGCACAAAAAAAGGCATGAGGTGATAAAAGTTTTTTTTTTTTCCTTCATGCCTGGACAATCAGGTTTTTTTTTTTTTTCCCTCCAGTCCATTTGGGGTTTTCTTGACAGAGATACTGGAGTGGTTTGTCATTTTCTTCTCCAGCTCATTTTACAGATAAAGAAACTGAGGCCAACAGGGTTAACTGATTTGCCCAGTGTCACCCAGCTAGTAAATGTCTGAGGACATATTTGAACTTATAAAGATAAGTATTCCTAACTCCATGCCTGGCACTCTATCCATTTTGCCACCTAGCTGCCCTTCTAGTTCTAAATTGCCACAGTCTAACAACTGGTCTTCTGACTTTAGCCTCTGTTTCCTCCTCCAGTCTACCCTCCACAGTGCTGCCAGATTTCTCTTAAAACAACATGTTGAGTCTCCCTGCACCCCTTCAAAAACCTTCAGAGACTCTCCATTGCCTACAAGATAAAAAACAGACATATTAGGCTGCCATTTAAGGACAATCTGGCCCCAATCTACCATTTGGGTTTTAGTCACAAAACTCCTGCAAGAGTCCTTCACTTTAGCCAAATTGGTCCACTCCCTCTCTCTGAACAAAGACCCTTCTACTTTCTTACTTCAGTGCATTTGCTGCCATCTTTCTGAGAGCCTTTAGAATTCAGATTTTTAGAATTTAGGATCATTCCTAGAATCATTAGAACTGGAAGGAGATTAGAGATAATTTTGCACAATCCTTTAGTTCTCCACCATGAAATGCCTTTCCCATTTGAATTTTAACCATCCTTCAAAACCCAGCTCAGATCCTACCTGAACCATCATTCTGGAAAGCAAGTTCTCTTTCCCTCTCTTTAGAATTACTGTAGCACTTTCTATTTATGTAGGAAATTTAGGTGGCACTATAGTGCACAGAGCACTGGGCCTGGAGACAGGAAGACTCATCTCCCAGAGTCCAAATCTGACCTCAGACAATTACTAGCTACATAACCTTTGGCAAATCACTTAACCCTATTTGCCTCAGTTTCCATATCTGTAAAATGAGATGGAGAAGGAAATGGCAAATCACTCCATTATCTCTGCCAAGAAAAACCAAATAGGAGCACAAAGAGTTGGGCACGACTGAACAACAACAAAGCATTTACTATTTATACTGCCAATTGGACAGTTAGCACATGCTTCCCACTGACAGCTATTTTATCATCATATTCCACACTTTTTGTTAGTTTTATGGTTTAACTATTTACATGTTTATGTCTCATCTCAAATTCTAAGCTCTGTTGGGGTAGAGTCAGTATCTTCCTGTGCCTTAAATCCCTCCCTTATGCACTCAGCACAATATTGGAATCACTCAATAAGGAGTACTTTGTTTAATTGACTAATGTGATAAAAGTAGGAGGAACAAGATGGGTTTGGGAAGTAGGGTCAACTGTTAACTAGAGGAGGAGGTTCTCCTAGGAAGTAAAAAGACAGTAGGTGGACCAACTAGAATGGGAAATCTGTTGATGGTGTATCTACTAGACTGAAGAGTTTATATTTTTATTTCCTGATAAATAAAAAGTTTCCTGAACAGAGGAATGACATGATGAAAACAGCCTCTGTGGGAAAAAGTCTCAAAATTATGTGTAGGATGGATTAGAAATAGGAGGCTTGAGACAGGAACTTTAGGTTGGAGGCTTTTGCAGTAACCCAGGAATTGATAAGGTCCTGTGAAAGTGGAATAGAAGGGAGAAATTTAAGATGTGTTAGAGAGGACAACTTTGTAGGACTTGGCCACCTGTTGGGCACAAGGAAAAAGATAACCCACAGATCTTTTTTTTAATCAAAAATTTCATTTTCAGTTCCAAATTCTCTCTCTTCTTCCATGCCTTCACCTGCTCATTGAGAAAGCAAGAAGAATGATGCCCATTTATACATATGAAATCATGCAAAACATTTCTGCATTAATCATGTTCTGAGGAAAGAAGAGAAAGAAATATGAAGAAAAAATATGTTTCATTCTGCACTCTGAGTCCATCAGTTCTCTATCTGGAGGTGAATAACATTTTATATCACAAGTCCTCTGAGGTTGTGGTGGATCATTGCATTGATCAGAGTTACTGATTCTTTCACAGTTGATTATCTTTATAATATTGCTGTTACTGCATAAATTGTTCTCCTGATCTTGCTCACTTCACTTTGTATCAGTTCATATAAGTCTTCCCATACCCTTCATCATTTTAAAGATCACAGTAGTATTCTATCCATTTTACATACCAGAACTTGTTTAGCCATTATCCAATTGATGGCCATGTCTTCAGTTTCCAATTCTTTAGAAAAAAGACTTGCTATAGATATTCTTGTATGTGAGGGTCCTTTTTCTTTTTCTTTGATCTCCTTGGGGTATAAACTTTGTAGCAGTATTGCTGAGTCAAACAGTACACACAGTTTAATAGCCCTCTGGACATAATTCCCATTTGTACTCCAGAATGGTTGGACTAGTTCATATTTTGATCAACAGTGCTTTAATGTACTTAATTTCCCACATTCCATTCAACATTTGTCATTTTCCTTTTCTGTCATCTTAGGCAATCTAATGGCATGAAGTAGTAACCCAAAGTTGCTTTAATTTTCATTTCTCTAATTATTGGTGATTTAGAACACTTTTCAAATGACTGCTGATGGCTTTGATTTCTTCCTTTGAAAACCACATGTTCACATCCTTTAGTTATTATTTGGGGAATGGCTCCCATTTTAATAAAATTAGTTCTCCACTTATTTTAATTAGTCCTCTATATTTTTCAGTAAAATTGGTTCTCTATAACTTTATTTTAATAAAATCAGTTCTCTATATATTTGGGAAATGAGACCTTTATAAGAGAAACTTGCTATAAAATTTTGTCACTTGGTTTCTTGCTTTTCTTCAAATTTTGGTAGCATTGTTTTTATTTGTGTGAAAACTTTTTAGTTTTATGTAATGAAAACAACCTATTTTATCTCCTATGAACCTCTCTATCTATTGTATGGTCATGAATTCTTCCCCTGTTCATAGATCTGACAAGTATTTTCTTACATGCTCTCTTAATTTATGATATCGCTCTTTATGTCTAAATCACGTGCCCATTTTGACCTTATCTTACTATGCAGTGTGGGATATTGGTCTATTCCCAATTGCTGCCAGACTACTTTTCCTAGCAGTTTTTGTTGAATAGTGAATTCTTGCCCCCAAAGTTGGGATCTTGGGGTTTATAAAATACTAGGCTATTGTGCCCATTTGCTTCTGTGTATCATTGTTTACCAAATCTACACCATACATCAACTATACAATTTCTTATTCATTATCAAATTGTTTTGATGGTTATAGCTTTATAATATATTTCAAGATCTGGTACTAATAGGACCACTTCCTTCACATTTTTTTTTCATTGAATCTCTTAACCTTTTATTCTTCTAGATGAATTTTGCTAATATTTTTTCTAGCTCTATAAAAGCAATTTTTTGGTAGTTTGATTGATTTGGCACTGGATAAGTAAATTAATTTAGGTAGTATTATAATTTTTATTATATTGGCTTGGCCTACCCATGAGCAATGAATATTGTCTCCAGTTATTCAGGTCTGTCTTTATTTGAAGTGTTTTGTAATTGTATTCATATAATTTCTGTGTGTCTTGCTAAGTAGACTCCCAAGTATTTTATACTTTCTGTAGTTATTTTAAATGGAACTTCTCTATTTCTTCCTGCTGTATTTTTTGGGTAATATATAGAAATACTGATTACCCAGTGGGTTCATTTTATAGCTTGCAACTTTGCTAAATAAGTTAATTGTTTTGACTAGTTTTTTAATTGACTCTCTAGGGTTCTTTAAGTAAACCATCATATCATTTGCAAAAAGTTATAGTTTTGCTTCCTTGTTACTTAATTCTTATTTCTTTAATTTCTTGTCTAATTGATATAACTAGCATTTCTAGTACAATATTAAATCATAATGGTGATAATGGACATCTTTGTTTCACTCCTGATCTTATTGGAAAGGCTTTTAGTTTATTCTCATTACAGATAATGATTGCTCTTGGTTTTAGAGAGATGCTATTTATTATTTTAAGAAAAACTCCATTTATTCCTGTGCCTTTTATTGTGTTTCTAAAAAATAGGAATGGGTATTGTATTTTCAAAAGCTTTTTCTGAATCTATTTGTATAATCATATGATTTTTGTTGTTTTTATTATTTATATGGTCAATTATGCTTCTAGTTTTCCTATTGTTGAACCAGACCTGCATTTCTAATATAAATCTGGCCAGGTCAGAGTGTATGATCTTTGTGATACATTGCTGTAATCTCCTTGCTAGTATTCTATTAAAATGTTTGGTTTTTTGGTATGTGTGTATGTCAATATTCATTAGGGAAATTAATAGCTTTCTTTCCCTGTTTTTGCTCTTTCTGGTTTTAGTTATCAAAATCATATTTTGTCATACAAGGAATTTGGTAGGACTCTTTTAAAACATTTTTTGGTCTTTATTAATTTGTTCATTTACTTTTAGTTTACAAGATTCAGTTCCACAATTCAGTACCAAAATTTCTTTCCCTATGTTGGCATACAGTCAAGCATAGGATCTGCAGATACCTTTACATTAGATATTAGTCAGGTTATAAAGAAGGATTGTATCAGATGGAATGAACAATGGGAAAGAGGAAATAAAACCAAACAAGAAAAAGAAAAAGAGCAGGTAATTTGCTTCAATCTGCATTCAAACTCTGTTCTTTCTAGTTATTTCTCTGAAAGTAAACATCTCTCTCCATCATGAGTCTTTTGGAGTTGACTTATAGCCCTGAATTGCTGAGAAGAGTCCAGTCTATCAGAGCTGATCATCACACATACGTTGTGTCTGTAATTGCGTACAAATTTCTCCTGGTTCTGCTCTTATCACTCAACACTAGTTCATATAAGCCTCTCCAGGTAAATATGAAGTCCATCTGCTCCTTGTTTCTTATGGCATAATATTCCATTACATTCATATACCATAACTTGTTTAGCCATTCCCCAATTGATGGGCATCCCCTTAATTTTCAATTCTTTGCCACCACAGCAAAAGCTGCTAAAAATATTTTTGTACATATATAACCCTAGAAGTGGTGTTGCTGGGTTGAAGGATATGAAATTACTTATAGCCCTTTGGGCATAGTTCCAGATTGCTCTCCAGAATGGTTGGATCAGTTCAAAATTCAATGGTTGAATCAGTTCAAAACGCCACCAGCAATGCCAAATAGTGTTCCAATTTCTCCTCCAGCATTTATCATTTTCCTGTTTTGTCATCTTAGCCAATCTGACTGGTGAGATATGGTACCTCAGAGTTGTTTTTATTTGCATTTCTCTAATCAATAGTGATTTAGAGAATTTTTTCATATGCTTATATATATATCTTTAATTTCTTCCTCTGAGAACTGCCTGTTCATATCCTTTGACCATTTATCTATCAATTGGGGAATGACTTGTATTCTTATAGATTTGACTCAATTCTCTGTATATTTTAGAAATGAGGCCTTTATTAGAGACATTGGTTGTAAAAATTCTTTCCCAGGTTCCCACTTCCTACTTAATCTTGGTTAGATTGGCTTTGTACAGAAGCTTTTCAATTTAATGTAATCAAAATTATCCATTTTGCATTTTATAATGCTCTCTAATTCTTGTTTGGTCATGAAGTCTTTCCCTCTCTAAATCTGACAGGTAAACTATTCCTTGCTTTCCCATATTGCTTACAGTATCATCCTTTATACCTAGATCATGCAACCATTTAGACTTAATTTTGGCATATGGTGTTAGATAATGGTCTATGCCCAATTTCTGCCATACTATATTCCAGTTTTCCCAGCAGTTTTTGTCAAATAGTGAGTTCTTATCCCATAAACTGGGGTCTTTGGGTTTATCAAAGAGTAGGTGATTATAGTCATTGACTGCTGAGTCTCATTTACCCGATCTATTCCATTGATCCACTGCTCTATTCCTCAGCCAGTACCAAGTAGTTTTGATGACTGCTGCTTTATAATACAGATTAAAATCTGGTATAGCTAGTCCACCTTCCCTAGAATTTCTTTTCATTATATTTTCATTAATTCCCTTGATATTCTGGACCATTTGTTCTTCCAAATGAATTTTGTTACTATTTTTAAAGTAGTTTTTTGGTAAATTGATTGGTATGGCACTAAATTTATAATTTAATTTAGGTAAAATTGTCATTTTTATTATATTAGCTCAACCCAGCCACAAGCAATTGATAGTTTTCCAATTAGTTAGATTTGACTTCATTTGTGTGAAAAATGTTTTGTAGTTCTAATCATATAAGTCCTGGGTTTGTTTTGGCAGAAAGATTCCCAAATATTTTATAATGTCTATGGTAACGTTAAATGGGATTTCTCTTTCTATCTCTTGCTGTTGAATTTCATTAGAAATATAGAGGAATGCCAAGGATTTATGTGGGTTTATTTTATATCCTGCAACTCTGCCAAATTTATTTGTCTCAAGTAGTTTTTTACTTGATTCTCTAGGATTCTCTAAGTATACCATCATATCATCTGCAAAGAGTGATAGCTTGGTCTCTTCTTTGCCTAATTTGATTCCTTTGGTTTCTTTTTCTTCTCTAATTGCTATTGCTAACATTTCTAGTACCAGATTGAATAAGAGGGGTGATAGTGAGCACCCTTGTTTCACAGGACTCTTTTTTAAACCTACTTTTTGGAAACAGTTTATATAATATTGGAATTAATTGTTCTTTAAATGTTTGGTAGAATTCATTTATAATTCCATCTGGTCTTGTTTCTCTCCTCCCTCCCCCCTCTTGGGAGCTCATTGATGACTTGTTAAATTTCTTTTTATAAGATGAAGTTATTTAAGTATTCTATTTCCTCTTCTGTTGATCTGGAAAATTTGTATTCTTGTAAATATTCTTCCATTTTATTTAGACTGTCATTTATTGGTTTATACTTGGGCAGAACAGCTCCTAATAATTGCATCAATTTTATTTTTGTTGGTTGTGCATTCACCCTTTTCATTTTTTTTCTGGAGCAGCAGGATTTACTTTATTTTTTTTAAACAAATGCTTTATTAATTTCTGTTTTACATCATTCATTTCCACCACATTTTGAGTTACAATTATTTCCCCCGTTTTTCCCCTACCCGCCCTCCCAGAACAGCAGTCCCACAAGATATTGCTTCCTCCAATCTGCTCTCTCCCATATCTTCTCCCATACCCCCTTCGACTTTTCCATTAGAGGAAAGTGAATCTCTGTGCCCCAATGCCTGAACATCTTATCTCCCCATTACAAGCAAAAGAGTATTAATAATAGTATTTATATATATTTTAAACATTTAATTTTAAGACCTCGAATTTCAAAACCATTCCCTTCCTCCCTTGTCACCCATTCCCTCTGGGAAGATAAGTAATTCAGTATATGTTGTACATGTCTAGCTATGCAAAACATTACCATAGTAGATATATTGTACAAGGCTGCTTATAATTCCCTCCCACCCATCCCACCCCCCAACCTGGTCCATTCCCTACTTGATCCTGTCTCTCTTCTATAGTGGGTACTTCCAACCTCCCCTCCCCCCAAGAATGCCCTCCCATCCATAATCCCCCTTCCCCCTATTCTGCTGCAGGTTGAGATATCCCATTTAGTATGTATGTCATTCTCTCCCTGAACCAAATTAAATGAGAATGTGGTTTTGCCTTTTTGTCTTCCTATTCTTCCCCTCACATGCAGCCACTTCCCCTTGCTTCTTCTACATGAGATAGTTTACCCTACCCTGTCTCTCCCCATCTCCTCTTGCCACTTTCCTCTCCCATCTCATAATTTCACCCCTTGAGTATCCTCCCTTCCCAACAAATTCAACCTATGTCCTCCATCCATATATAACTGTAAACATAGGTACACACATTCACATATGTATTCATATGGCCATACACCCTTCTTCCATTATTTTCATACTGAGAAAGGTTTCATCAGTCACAGTTATTGTTTTTCCATATAGGAATGTAAATAGTTCAACTTTGGTAAGTTCCTTTTGATTTCTTTTCCCTGATTACCTTCTCAGGCATCTCTTGTTTCTTGTGTCTGGATGTCAAATTTTCTATTCAATTCTGGTTTTTTCCTCAAGAATGCTTGAAAGTCCTCTATTCCACTGAATGACCATATTTTCCCCTGAAACAAAATACTCAGTTTTGCTGGGTAGGTGATCCTTGGGTTCAGTCCGAGCTCTTTTGCCTCTGGAATATCATATTCCATGTCCTTTGATCCCTCAGTGTAGAAGCTGCCAGATCCTGTGCTATTCTGATTGTGTTTCCACAATATTGAAATTGTTTCTTCCTGGCTGCTTATAGTATTTTCTCCTTGATCTGGGGATTCTGGAACCTGGCTATAATATTCCTGGGAGTTTTCTTTTGGGGATCTTTTTCAGGAGGTGATCTGTGGATTCTTTCAACCTCTATTTTGCCCTCTGGGTCTAAAACATCAGGGCAATTTTCCTTGAGAATTTCTTGAAGGATGATTTCTAGGTTCTTTCTTTGATCATGGCTTTCAGGTAGTCCAATAATTTTTAAATTATCTCTCCTGGATCTATTTTCCAGGTCAGTGGTTTTTCCCATGAGATATTTCACATTGCCTTCTATTCTTTCATTTGTTTGGATCTGCTTAACAGCATCTTGATTTCTCACAAAGTCACTAGCTTCC
Organism: Gymnobelideus leadbeateri; assembly: GCA_011680675.1. Lineage (NCBI taxonomy): Eukaryota > Metazoa > Chordata > Mammalia > Diprotodontia > Petauridae > Gymnobelideus > Gymnobelideus leadbeateri. The sequence goes on from WOXC01004035.1 coordinate 1,265,967, forward strand.
ATTTGCTCCAGTCTAACTCTGAAGGAATGAATCTCCTCAGTGAACTTTTGAGATTCTTTTTCCATCTGGCAAATTCGACTTTTTAGGCATTCTTCTCCTCATTGCCCTTTTGGGCCTCCTTTGCCATTTGAGTTAGTCTATTTTTTAAGGTGTTGTTTTCCTCAGTCAGGCTGTTGACCCTCATTTCATACTTTTCCTGCATCCTTCTCATTTTTCTTTCCAATTTTTCCTCCACTTCTCTTATTTGATTTTTAAAGTCCTTCTTAAGGTCCTCTATGGCCTGCAACCTGCTCATGTTTTCCCCTGGGGCTTTTGGAGCAGGACTTCTGACCTCACAGTCCTTTTCCCACTCTATGCCCCAAAAATAGGAGTCTAGGGTTGCATTTTTCTGTTTCCTTTGCCTTGGCATGTTGCCACTTAATTACTTGACTCTTGGGCTTGTTGCCACACTATGGCTTTAAGGCCAGATAGAGCAATTTTCGTCCCGAACGTGTGGGGGGCAACTTCCATTTCTGGGAAGCTGTAGACCCACCCATGACTTCCACCCTAGATCACAATCCAGATCCAGGGAGGTTAAAGCAAGAGCGATTACTCCCCAAGACTGATTGCTGGATCTCCCTACAGTTTGCAGGCCAGGAGCTGGAGCTGCCTCTGAAAACTACAAAATGGTGTGTCTCCTCAGTGGCTTCTAGCCCCCAGGGGAGGAAGCTGACGCATTCCCCAAATACTGGTCCCAAAGTCCATAGGGCACTAACCTCTCACTTTGTCCTAAGCATGTCTATGTTGATAATTCTGGAATTGCCACAGCTGCTGGTGTTCTGGGGTCCCTCCAACCAGCTCTCCACACACTGCGCACTGCACTGCCGGCTCCCAGAGCCCTGCACTGGTCCTTACTGCAGGGCTGCTGGGCTGTCCTCAGCGGGAGGTTAGCTTCTCTGTGTCTTTTTGTGGGTGCTGGGGCTCCAGAAGTTGTACAGAGTCCTCTTTTACATAGTTTGGAGGTAATCTGGGGGGAGAGTGCCTTGGAAGGCTGTTTCTACTCCACCATCTTGGCTCTGCCCCCCACCCTTTTAATTTTTGATATTGATAGTTGGGTTTTCTTCTTCCTTTTAAAAAAAAAATCATATTAGCCAATGGTTTAGCTATTTATCCCCCACCCCCAAATAGTTCTTAGTTTTATTAGTACAACTTTTTTTTAACTTTCAATTTTTAAAATCTCTTGTTTGATTTTTAGGATTTCTATTTTGGTGTTTAATTGGGAATTGTAAACTTGTTCTTTCCCTGGTTTTTTAGTTGCATGCCCAATTCAGTGATTTTCCCTGTCTTTTATTGGTGTAAGTTTCTAGAGATGTAAATTTTCCCCTCAATTCTGTTTTAGTTGTGTCCCACAAATTTTGATATATTGTCTCATTCTTGTCATTATCTTTGATGAAATTATTGATTGTTTCTATGATTTGTTCTTTGATCCACCTTTTCTTTAGAATTATTCAGTATTTTATTGATTTAAATCTATTTTTAAAGGCCATTTATTAAATGTAATTTTGATTACATTATGGTCCAAAAGGATAAATTTAATTTGTCTGCTTTTCTGCATTTGTTTGTGAGCTTTTTAGGTCCCAAAACATGGTCAATTTTTTGTGAGGCTGCCATGTTCAGCTGAGAAAAAGATATACTTCTTCCTATTCCTATTCAATATTTTCTAGCAGTCTATCATGTCTAACTTTTCTAAGATTCTATGAATCTTCTTGACTTCTTTCATTTTTATTTTATTGTTAGATTTATCTGCCTCTGAGAAGGGAAATTTGAGGTCCCCTACTACTATAGTTTCATTGTCTGCTTCTTCTTCCATCTCATTTAATTTTTCCTTCAAGAATTTGCATGCTATGCCATTTGGTATGTATGTGTTCAGTATTAATATTAATTCATTGTGTTTGCTTTGTTTTTGCTCAGTCATTTGGCTGTGTCCAACTTTTCATGACTCCATGGACTATGCTTTACAGGGTGTTTTCTTGGCAAAGATACTGGTGTAGTTTGCCCTTTTCTTCTATAGCTCATTTTACAGATGAGGAAACTGAGGAAAATAGAGGTTAGGTGACTTGCTCAGGATCACACAATCAGTGAGTGTCTGAGAACTGATTTGAACTTAGGTCATCCTGACTCATGACTCAGTGCTCTATCCACTGCACCACCTTGCTGCCCTTTATAGAACTGAGACACAAAAAGGTTTTATCTGGATATTGGGTAACCAATGCCACTTTGAAATTGTATTGTAGTTGTAATGTTTATCAAACCACTTCCATAGTTTTTAGCTCTTGGAGGGTCAAAGAACCTAGAAATACAATACAGTCTATCAAAAATTTTTAGACCACCTGACCTTTGAATTACCTGAATTTTTGTTGGAATGTTAAAAGAATTTCAGAGTTGGAAGTGATTTAAGTCTATTACTTGCTGCCCAACATAAGAATTTCTTTTCTAGTATACTTGATGGATGGTCATAAAGTAATAACTCTAACAGGGCATGGAAAGATGGCAGGGATTTGGCATCAGAAGGCATGGGCTCTGATTCTTTCTTTGACACTTACTACTTGTTTGATCTTGGGCAAATTACTTCAGCTTCCTGTAATTCATCTTACTCCCATGTAAAATGAGAAATTGGACTAAATGACCTCTCACTCCTCACTTGCTGTAAATCTATGATCCTGTGTTTTAAATGGGAGAGCTCATTATCTCCAAAGGTGGTTGCTCCATTGTTGCTAGAAATTTGCCTTTCTATCGCTCCCTCTCATTGGTTCTAGCTCTTCCCTTTGGAGCTACATAAATTAACCATACTTAAGTACATTAAATTGAATTTGTACTGACTTTCAAACAACTCTTTTCAGTTACATTTTTAGTATCCATGAGAGGTAGTGTAGTGTTAAGTGTGGTGGTTCCCAACCTGTTGACTGTAAAACCACAGCAATATACACTAGGCATTGTCATTCCAACCTTATTTAGCTCCAGTAAAATATAGAGTGTGACTCAGTATAATAAACAAACCTATCTCCTCTAGACTGAATAAATAATGCCTTGAACATAAATTAATTAGTATCTTTCAATTAGTATATGGATGCTACAGCAAGTGTGACAAAGTGGATAGAGGACCAACCTTAGAGTCAAGAAGATGTTCAGATCCTGTCGATTGAATACACAAGTTATATGTCCATGGTCAATTTACTTAACCCCTTAGTGTCCAAATGCCTCTCTCAAAGCTATAAATGACAGATGGACTGATCTTCAATGGTCTAAGGAATTTCACAAATCTAGACCAAGAAAATATAGATGCTGAGATTTATATGATACAGATTTGTCTTAAATAATTCATTATAGCCCCTTTTCATTAGTATTCTTTAATCAATGAATATGAAAACTACAATGTAAGGCTCTCTAATCTTAAATATGGTTCTTTATACTCAAACTGGTTAGGAACCATTGGTGGAAAGAGTACTAGGCTGGGAGATGTTTATTATGGTTCCAGTTCCATCACTTATTCTATGTTTTTGAAAGAGCTTTTGGATTTCTCTTGGCCTCAGCTTCCTTATCAAGAAAATGAGAGAGTTAAATTAGATGATTTCTAAGTTTGTTTCTCACTTTTAAATTCTATGATTGAAAAAAAAAACTGTGATTAATTTATGGCCATTTTTCTGCTTTGACTTTCTAATTCCCACATCCTTGGCCTGATGGCTGATACTTTATACTCCTGAGACACTTTCTTGACTTCTAGATTTCTGACTCTTGACTTGCTCTTGACTCCTGGCTTCATCCTTGGTTTGCTGGCTCCAGATGTATGCCCAGCCTTCTCAGTCCTGACCTCCTTGACTACTCTGACCACATTCCTACTTATATCTTTGTGTTACCAGAGAAAAGTTTACTTGGGAAATAAAACAAGGCTCAGGAGACTGGAGAGAGACGTAGAATCAGAGCCAAGGGAAATGGATGGTATTTATGGGATAATTCCATCAATCGGTGGCCACCCGATGAGTCACCCTCCTGCTCTATACAAATATGCAGAGCAATGGCATTAGCAATGTATTTTGTGTGGCTAAATTGTTAGTAGTTTAGCACTAGGAATTGGCTTTCTGTCATCATCAGTGCTATGGTACAGGGTGAAAATGGAGAGGAAAGCAAATAAAACTCCCTAAACCACTCATTTATTGTAATTTTCAATGAATAAAAATATTTGGCAACAGAGACATTTGATTTAGGAAATGTAGGGGCAAGCACACTGCTCATATTGTGGGTGTGTAAAAATTGGTGGATGCTAATAAAACCAAAGCTTTTGGCTGAAGACTCTGGTGCTGTGTTCTCCGGAGATTTCCTTTATGGGGTAAAATTAAACAACTTCAACAATAAACTTATTATGTGCCCACCATGTGCCAGAGCATTGTCTGTGGTGCTGGGGGGAGAAAATACATGGTCTTTGCCCACATGGAGGTCACAGTTTAATAAAGAGATTTGTGAGATATTTGCAGATAATACTAAATGCTATCCAGAATAGAGAAGTGTCAGCAAAGTGCTTAATGATTCAAATAAGGGTGGGTGGGACAAAACCATTATCTACTGGTGGTTGGAATTCAATAGCTTGTTGGAGTTAGGAAGGGAAGAATCTGAACAAAGGAATGGAGGCTGGAGAGTTTGGGAATGGTATGGAGAATGGAGAATAGTTCTGTCTGTCTGGAATATAGAGAATATGGAAAGGAATCCTATGAGATGAAGAGTAGATTGTGGAAGGACTTTTGGGTTTTGCCAAGGAGCTTGAATTTTACATCATATATGATAGAAGATCATTTAAAAGTTTTGAGCAGAGGGATGATATGGCCAGACCTATGTTTTTAGAAGATAAATTTGGCTTTGGTATGTTGATTGGTTGGTTGTTGTCTTTTCTTGAAGAGGACCAAATGACATCACTATGTTAGAGTCCAGTTTCAGTGTGTCTGACAATGGTTGATCAGAGCAATAGGAGCTGAGAATTTTTTTTTCTTGGAAGCTTTTGATGCAGGAGTTCTGACTTCATTGTCTTCCTTCTGTTCCATGCCCCGATCCTTTTTGCCCCCAAAATAGGAGTCTAATGTCGGATTCCTCTGTTTGCTTTGTTTCCTTTGCTTGCTCATGTTGCCATTCAATTACTTGACTTTTGAGCCTTCTGCCACAGTAGAACTCTGCTACCAGGAAGGGGAGCTTTATCCCAAACATTGGGGTTTTCACAGCTGCTGGAGCTATTAGTTGGGTGCCCTCTCTGAAGCCTCCACATGCTCTCTGGCAAACTGGTCACACACCCCAGGACCTCCATCCTAGACAGTGATCCAGATCCAAGCAAGTTAGAACAAGAGCAATTACTCCTCAGACTGGTTGCTTGGTCCCCCTACTATCTGCAGGCCAGGAGCTCTGAAGCAGCATGGCCACAGAGCCTCAGCTGCTTCTTGCCCAGGGGCAAAGGCCAGATAGCACTCTTGTTCTTGCAAAGTCTACACTGACCTCTCATTTTGTCTTTGGCATCTATGGGCTGATAATTCTGGAAACCACCACAGCTGCTGGTGATCTGGAGTCCCTCTAGCTGGTGGCTGGTCAGGCTGCCCTGAGGCTAAAACCTCTGGCTCAGGAAGGGCTGGGCTCGGCTCCAACATGCTGCACTGCCCCTTCCTGCTGGCCTGCTGGGCTGTCTTCAGTGGGAGGTTAGCTTCTCTCTGTCATTTTGTGGGTTCTGTAGCTCCAAAGTTTGTCTAGAGTAATTTTTTACATGAATTGGAGGAGGTGGAAGCCAGAGCCGTGTGGAAGTTCTGTTTCTACTCCGCCATCTTGACTCCGCCTCCCTTTCTACACCACTCTTTCTTAGCCAGTACCAAATTGTTTTCATGATTACTATTTGTAATACAGTTTGAAATCTGGAACTGCGAGGCCACTTTCCTTCACATTTTCCTTTCACGATTCCTTTGATATTCTTTACCTTTTGTTCTTCCAAATGAATTTTGTTATTTTTTAAAATTATAGTTCTTTGGTAGTTTGATTCATATGGCACTGAATAAGTAAATTAACTTAGGTAGAATTATCATTTTTATTATATTGGCTTAGCCTACCTGTGAGCAATTAATATTTCTTCAATTGTTTAGATCTGTCTTTATTTCTGTGAAAAGTGTTTTGTACTTGTGTTCATATAATACCTGGGTCTCTCTTGGCAAATAGATTGTTAAGTATTTTATATTGTCTGCAGTTACTTCAAATGGAATTTTTCTTTTTATCTATTCCTGCTGAGTTTTGTTTGTAGTATATAGAAATGCTGATGATTTATGTGGGTTTATTTTATATCCTGCAACCTTGCTAAAGTTGTTAATTGTTTCTACTTGTTTTTTAGTTAATTCTCTAGAGTTTTCTGAGTATACTGTAATTTCCTCATTACTTATTTTTATTCCTTCAATGTATTTTTTCTTCTCTTATTGCTATAGCTAGCATTTCTAGTACAATATTGAATAATAGTGGTGATAATGGGCATCCTAGCTTCACTCTTGTCGGGAAAGTTCTACGTTATCTCCATTATAGATAATGTTTGCTCCTGGTTTTAGATAGATACTACTTATCATTTTAACAGAGACTCCATGTATCCCTGTGCTTCCTAGTGTTTTTTAATAGGAAGGAAGGTTGTATTTTGCCAAAGGCTTTTTCTGCATCTATTGATATAATCATGTTGTTTTTGTTATTATTATTGATATGGTCAATTATGCTGATAGTTTTCCTAATATTCAACCAGTCCTGCATTCCTGGTATAAATCCTAACTGGTCATAGTGTATCATCCTTGTGATACATTGTTTTAATCTTGCTAATATTTTATTTGAACTTTTTTTGTGTAAATATTTGCAATTGTTCAACAAGTTTCTCTGCTTTTGCTCTCCTTGATTTAGGTTTCAAAATCATATTTGAGTCACAAAAGGAATTTGGCAGGACCTCTTTTTAACCTATTTTTCAAATAGTTTATACAGTATTGTGATTAAGTAAATGTTTAGGATTCACTTATGAATCCCTCTACTCTTGGGGATTTTTCCTTAGGGAGCTCATTGATGACTTGTTCAATTAATTTTTCTAAGAGTGTTATTTGAGAATTCTATTTCCTCTTCTGTTAATCTGGGCATTTTATAGTTTTATAAATATTTTGTAAATATTTGTAAAAACTCATTTCATTTAGATGGTCAGTTTTACTTGCATATAATTGACAAAGTAACTCTTAATAGTTGCTTTAATTTCATCTTCTTTGATGGTGTAGTCACCATGTTCATTTTTGATACTAGAAATTCTTTTTTTTTTAAATTAAATTAACCAATGATTTATCTATTTTATTTCCCCCATAAAACCAGCTCCTACTTTTATTTATTAGTTGAAATATTTTTAACTTCCAGTTTTTTTTAGTTTTTCCTTTGATTTTCAGAATTTCCATATTGGTTTTTAATAGGGGATTTAAAATTAGTTCTTTAGTTTCATGCTCAATTCATTGATTTGATCTTTCTCTCTTTTATTTAGATATAGATATAGATATAGATTTTGTTGATATCTATCTATCTATATCTATATATCGAGATATAAATTTTTCCATAAGCATGGCTTTGGCTGCATCCCACAATTTTGGAATGTTGTCTCATTGTTGTCATTCTCTTTAATGAAATTATTATTTTTTTGGGTTTGTTCTTTGACCCACTCATTCTATAGGATTAGATTATTTAGTTTCCAATGCATTAAAGGCCCTTCATTAAATGTAATTTTTATTGCATTATGGTCCAAAAAGGGTACATTTAATATATTTGCTTTTCTGTACTTGGCTATGAAGCTTTTATGCCCTAATACATGGTCAGTTTTTGTGAAGATGCTATATAAATCTAAGAAAAATGTATGTTCCTTTCTACTCATTCAGTTTTCTCTAGATGTCTATCATATATAGCTTTTCTAAAATTCTATTTTTCTCTTTGATTTCTTTCTTATTTGTTTCATAGTTAGATTTATCTATCTTGGAGGGGTAAAGTTGAGGTCTCCTACCAGTTTTACACTCTATTTCCTAATGTAATTTATTTAATTTTTCCATTAAGAATTTGGATGCTGGGGTTACTAGGTGGCACAGTGAATAGAGCACCAGCCCTGGAGTCGGGAGGACCTGGGCTCAGCTCTGGCCTCAGACACTTAACACTTACTAGCTGTGTGACTTTGGGCAAGTCACTTGTCCCCAGTTGCCCTGGCCTTCTGCCCTCCAAAATGGAAAAAAAAAAGAATTTGGATGCTATGGCATTTGGTGCATATATGTTCAGTACTGATATTATTTCGTTGTCTACGCCCCCCCCCCCTTTTTTAGCAAGATATAGTTTCTCATCTTATCCTTTTAATTAGGTCTATATTGCTCCTCAGGGTTCCTTCTCCCTTGGGATTGAAAATGATGTTGTTCCTCAGGGTTGATGATCCCTTGGCACTGGAAGTGATATTGCCCCTCATAGTTTCTGCTCTTTTTTGACCAAAAGTGCTCCTCTCCATCTTCAAACCATGACCCAGAAGTGGGTATAAGCAATGGGCTGCCAAACAGCATCTAGTCTTATGTTCAATGCTAGCACAAGGCTACCCTGTAATCTCTTTCTGACCAGTTGTCAGGTCCCTTTATAATATCTGGCTTAAGAAACTGCTGTTGCAACTTCTGTCTCCACCATATTGTCCCACCCCTGGTGTTTCATCCATGTGGACTTGGGGCCAGATTCCACCTCTTGTGTCACAAATCTCTTTGTCCAACTTCCTATTTTATCTTGGGCTGCAAAAATTTCTTGCTCTGACCTATTGTTGGCTGTGCCACTACAAAAGTTGCTTTGAGATATTGTTTTAAAGTTGTTTGGAGGGGAATATTAGAAGAGCTCAGCTTTTTCTTTGTCATTTTGGCTCCACACCCAGAGGTCTATCTAACATAGCTTGTTCTTCCCTTTCCAGTCTTCTTACACTTTAAACCCTCTCCCATCCCTCTACCCATGTTCCTTATGAGTCAGCAGTGCTAGCTTACTTTCATTTCCTCAAACACAACACTTTATCACTCATCTCTGAACCTTTTCAGTGGCTGTCCTCTATACCTGGAATGCTCTGTCTCTTCTCCACCTATTATTTTCCTGGGCTCAGTCAACACAGTTCTAATTTAGCCTTATCCAGGAGGCCTTTGCCACTTTCCCCACATCCTTAACCCAGGCTAATACTTTTCGCTTCTCAGATTGCCCTCCATCTATTACATATGTAATTAGTTATTTGCATTTTGTCTCTCTATTAGCATGTAGGCTCCTTGAGGGCAGAGTCAATTTTTGCCTTTCTTTGAATCTCATTGTTCTACATTGTGCCTGGCAAACGTTAAGTACTTAATAACTCTTTTTTGGTTTACTGATGGGCTCATTAAATCTGGTCTCTATTTCCAGTATGTTGAGATCTTTTTGTGTGCCCTCTGTCATTCAACATTTTAGTCATCCCTCTCAGCTTTGTGTTTTACAGAAAACTGATAAGCCTTGTGTGGCTTCATCCATATAGTTGATAAAAATATTGATCAGCATTGGGCTTAGGATAAATTTCTGTAGCACTCCACTAAATATATCCTTTCAGGTTGATGTTAACCCAATCATAATTACTTGGGGAAGGGGCGGTGTTCATTATTCCACTTGTCCAGAATCCACCTCAATGGTCTGTGCTATAGCCAACATCTTTCTACCTTGTCTACAGGATTATCATGAGAAACTTTGCTAATGCTTTACTGAAATCTAGGTAATATGCTTACAATACTTTTCTGATGTAACAATGAAGTAACTTCATTAAAGAAGGAAATGAGAGTAGTCTAGCACGACCTTTTCTTGATGAAACCATGCTGGCTCTTAGTGATTTCCAAATGCTTACAAACCATCCCTTCAATAATCTGTTCTCTCTTGTTGCCAGGAATCAAAGTCAAGCTTATCAATGAATAGTTTGTAGACTCTATCTTCTTCCCTTCTGATGAAAATCAGGGCAAGATTTTCCCATCTCTAATACTGAAGCAACTCTTTGGTCCATTTTGTTAGTAGCTTAGTAATTCTATTTGTCACATTTTTTCAGTCAGAGGTTCTAGTTTGTTTGGGTCTAGTCATTTAAATCATGGGAAACACGAAGGCTCTTATTCTTGTTTTTCTTGTTCTTGTTCTTGCTCTTCTTCTCCTTCACTTTTCCTTTCCCCTTCCTTTTTCCTTGTCCGATCCCCTCCCTTTTCCTACTCCTCCTTCTGTTCTTCTTTCTTCTCCCCCTCTTCTCCCTTCCTCCTCTTCCCCTTGTTCTTCCTCTTCCTCCTTTTCCTCCTCCTTCTCCTCCCACTCATCCCATAGTGTGGACACCCAACTGACTTAATTGGCTTAGCCTACTGCAACTCCTGAGCTCAAGCTATCTACCAGCCTCACTCTTTCCATCTCAATCTACCATCTGTCAGGAGGGAATAGAGGTATGCAGCACCATGGCATTATCTTCTCTCCTATCTTGTACTTCCACTCCTTGTTACCCATTCTTTTCTATCTTTCTCAAAATGAAGATATTTCTCACTTCCTTCCATTCCTGTCTCAACCCATTATTCCTTGGCAGAGAGACTTGATCTGTAGTCAACATGTGCAAGATTGATTCATTCATTCATTTAAAATATTTATTGAGTAACTACTATGTATTAACCAATGGAAAGCCCTGTGGAAAATACAAAGATGAATAGCCTTAGTCCTCAGGGAGCTAGCAGGATGGATTGAGGTTATTTTATTGAGACATCGTGAGCTGTAAAAGTTGGAGTACCTTTCTTGTTTTTCAATAAACTTCAATGTTATGTAACCTTTCTCAAGTGAGTTGTCATCATCATCATTGCTGTCATAAGCATTACTATTGTTATAAAAGAAGTGGCCATTGTGGTTTCTGATTGTAAATACTTGAAGGGTAATTTGTCTGTTCCATTTCTAAAAAACTGAGGTGCTGTGTGATTTTTAATGAATCTCCTATGCCTCAAAAAGACTTGTAAGGGACTAAAGAAAAATGGTGATTGCTGGGTTAGATAAGGTGCTCATTACTATGTTTTTCATGTTATATTAAAGCTACTTATTTCCTGGGGGCATGGGAACAACTATTTCAGCTAGGAAATGTCTATTCTTGTTGAACCAGTGAGCGTATCTTTCTATTTTAGCAGGTATTGATCTAGATAAAGGCTTAAGTGACATTGTTATAAAATTTGTGGATGACACAAAGCTAGAGGGGGACAACTAACACATTGGATGATAGAGCTAAGATAAAAAATACGTTGAAGGGCAAGAATATTGACTAAATCAAATATGATATAATTTAATGTTGGCAGATATTAAGCCATATAAGCAGCTGGGTTCAATAAATAAGCTCTACACATACATTATGAACAAGTGTGACTAGATAGCATGAAAAAGATCTAGGGGGGTTTTAGTGGATCACATGCACAGCATGAGTCAACAAAGTGATATGGCAGTTGAGAAGGCTAATGTATTAGTCTAAGGCTACCTATTACCTAGGATTAAATAGGTAATGCTACTGTCTTGGTAAAACCACAACTGGAATATTGTGTTCAGTTCTGGGTGGCAGGTTTTAGGAAGGACTTTTGTGATCTGGAAAGAACCCAAAGATAGGTAACCATGATGGAAAAAAGACCTTGAGATCATGCTATATGGGGAATAAGTTGAAGGAACTGGGAATTCTTAGTCTGGAAAAGTAAAGAATTAGTGAGCAGGGGGGGCACATTCTTTCTATCTTCAAGTACTGGAAGAACTGGCTATGAAAGAAAGAATAGTCTTGTCTTGTTTGATTCCAGAGGGAAGAATTAAGAATGATCAGAAGAAGATGCAGTGGGGTAAATTTAGGCTTTTTATAAGGCAAAACTTCGTATTACAAAATAGGATGGGCTTCATTAGTTAGCTGAAATTGGATGGCCATTTGTGGGATGTGGTATAGGAGAGAATAATTTTTAGACTAGATGGTTGGTTGAGATGGCATCTTTGGTCTTTTCCAATTCTGAAATTCTGTTATTCACTTTGTTATAATCTCTGTTCTGATCCATTAAATTGGACATTCTAAGCTTCTAGGAGGCTTGATTGTATATCTACTATTTTTTCCAAAATGGTCCAAATACTACTACTTCATTGAACCAATATATTCTTTCTGTTGGACTTTGGGATGGTAGGTGTATGATGATCAAATGCTTTTCCTCATGCTAAGAGGTATGGTAGATATGCTTCAGGGCATCCTATCTCTGCTTCTAGACAGCTAGTTCCCTCAGGACAGAGCCTTTGGGTAAGTCAAATTTTAGTGGCAGTAGTTACTGCTTCCCTTACATTTGGAATGCTCCAGAGGGATTCATGGTCTGGGAGACACACAGTTCCTTCCAGACCAGGGAGAAACTGGGCCTTCAGGAGGGATCTAGTGAGGCAACATGTTTCTGTAGAAAGAATATTGGATTTGGAATGAGTGGGCTTGAGTTGAAATCCTTTTTCTAACATTTATTACTTGTGTGACTCTGGGGAAATCATTAAACATCTCTGGCAGACTGTTTCTTCATCTAAAAATTAGGGGGTTGGATTAGTTACTTTATAAGGTCCCTTTCAGCAATCCTGACTTTGGGACAAACTATTCATCCATTCTTTGTTCATTGGTAGATTCCCCTCCAGAGTAACTTGCCATTTGGGTTTAGTGAAGAGTTGTTATTATAGAATGTTAGAGCTGGAAGATTCTGAAGGACTGACCTCAGAGATCAACTAATTCAACACTTTTATTTTACAGATAATGAGGATGAGGCCTTGAGTAGTAAATTTAATTTTACTGACTTCAAACTCCCAGTCATATAATCAGTGTCAGAACCAGAAATCGAAGTCTGCTGACTCCCAGTCTATATTGTTATGCTTCACCACATCGCAGATCTCTTAGCTTGAGTAATGTTTAAAGAGTGATATCTCATTGTCCCAGTTCACCCTTTGTTTATTGTCTATCTTGGAGAAAGACCGAGCCTACTCTTAAGCTTTTAGGATAATCCTTGTATGGTAGCAGAATTGGGTATGAATATATAGTATATGCAGCCATGTTTTACCTTCAAATTTCTAATTGGTTATATCCTGGTGACCATGATTCTTTAACAACAGTTGCCCATGCTGGCTTGTGTGTTGTAAATAAACACTATCCATCACTAAGTTACTGATTCTGATGGCATATCCTTTTCTGTCGTGGCATTCTCAGGTCAATCTGGCCTTCACATCCAATGCTGTTTTGTGTATTTAAGCTCTGATGGGTTTAGGTTAACCTTCTTCATACCAATTATACTTTTTGCCTCTGTGCCACATTTCTCTATAGTGTGATGGCCAGGAAATGCATTTTGGTCACTGGCATAAAATGCAGTTGTATACTATGCCCAAAGTGCTATAAAACCATGCATACCCTTTGACCTAGCATTGTCACTACTATCCTCTATCCAAAAAAAAGAGATAAAAATGAAAAGGAAAGGGACCTATATGTACAAAAATATTTATGGCAGTATTTTTCTGTTGGTAAAGAATTAGAAACTGAGGGGATGTTCATTGATTGGGGGATGACTGAATAAATTGCAGTATGTGATTGAGATGGAATTCTAATTGTGCTATAAGAAATGGTGAGCGGGATGATCTCAGAAAGAACTGAAGAGATTTATATAAGCTGATGCAAAGTGAAATGTACTGTATACAAAGTAACAGCAATATAGTAAGATGATCATCTGTGAATGACAGCTATTCTCAGCAATACAATGATCCAAGACAACTCTGAAGGACTTAGGATGAAAAATGCTCTCCATCCCCAGAGAAAGAATCGGTGGTGTTTGAATATATATTGAAGCATCCTTTTTAAACTTTCTTTATTTTTCTTGAGAGTTTTTTTTTGAGTCTATGTTTTCTTTTTCAGCATGACTAAATGGAAATATATTTTGCATGACTACACATGTATAACCTATATCGAATTGCTTGCCTTCTCAATAGGAGGTGGGAAGGGAGGAAGGGAAGGAATTTGGAACTCAAAGTTTCAAAAATGAATGTTGAAAATTGTTTTTGCATGTAATTGGGGAAAATAAAATATTAAATGTGCTTTTTTTAAAATGCAGTTGTGATGCTACCATATCAACCAAGGCCTGTGAGATATTTTGGCCCTTTCATCTAGAACACCAAGTACTAATGATAGGTAGTCCTGAATGGCTAAACAAGTTGCCCATTCTCAGCTCCCTGAATATTTTAAAGCTTAAATTTTGAAAATGAGATTCCTAATTTACAGCTCCCTCTTGTCAATACAAATGGAATTTTATCTTTAATAACAGATAGGTTAGCACAATAAAAATAATAGATAATTGACAATTTATTGAGTACATTAAAGTTTGCAAAGCATTTCACATACGTTATCTCATCTGGGTCTCATAACAACAGCCTCATTAGGTAGGTACTCTGGGTATTTTACAGATGAGGAAATTGAATCAGAGAAGTAAAGTGACTTGATCATGGTCACCCACTTGGTAAGTGTCAGGATTAGACTTTGAACCCATGTTTCCCTAAATTTAAGTCCAGAAGAGCATCAATCTAGGAAACAAGGGACAAGAGTTCATGTCCTGTCTCTAGAGGAATGCCGTACAAGGAAAAGAACAATGGAATCTTAAGGGTCAGATGACCTGCTTTCGAGGCCTAGCTTTGACACTCATTAGTTTGGGGTCCTGGACATGATATTCCAATTCTCCAAGACTCAGTTTCCTACTTTTGTAAAATGGAGATGATAATAATTGAATTAACCCCTTCATAGTATCACAAAAATTAAGAATTATAAGGGATCTCAGAGGCCATCCAATCCAAATCATATCTGACCAAGAATCTTCTGCAACATCTGGAAGAAGTGGTAAGCTAACCTCTGCTTGAAGACTTCCGTGGGGGAGTCCACTGACTCCTGACAAAGCCCATTCTTCTTGACATGACTCTGATTGTTAGAATTATCACAGGATCATTCTTTGGGCACTGTTTTATAAACTGCAAAGCATTACATAGATGTGAGTTATTGTTATTTCTTACTAGTTTGAATGGGAAAGGTGCACTGGAAAGAGACCTGGATTTGGAGTCAGAAGTTCTAGGTTCAAATCTGGGTTCTATTCTTTACTAGCTGTGTGATAGGGAAGTCACTTAACATCTCTAGGCATCAATTTTCTCATCTATAAAATGAGGAGGTTAACCTCAAATCTTCCTTCTAACTTTACATTTATTATCCCTTGAGTTTCTCTGAGTTTTAGTTTCCATTTGTAAAATGAGATAAAAATTTTCTTGTCTGCTTTACAAGGTCATAGTGAGGATTGAAAAAGACAGTATAATATATTTTGTGGCTGTAGAGCATTGGATAAATTAATGCCAGCTATTATTATTATTAATTATTATTTCTCCTAGGTAGCTGTATAGACCTGGGATGTTGTAATTTACATTTCTTTGGGTACTGTTGTATACTATCCTTCTAGATTTTTTCTATGTCATAAAGGTTAAATGCCTTTAGAAGGAACTCCATCAAATTTCAACACTGGTTTATAATACTAGAATTTTGTTACAGTTAATATGTTATTAGGAATCTCATTCTAGTTTAGAAAGAAGTGACACAGCCTTTCTTTAGTGAATCAAGTGAAAAGAAATGCTTTGAATCCATGTGCAGGAGGATCAGAGTATCTCTTGAACACAACTTTATGCCCTTTTCTTTCCCTGCCTACACAATTCTGTCATAGTGGCTTGTTTAAAAATTGGAGTGTGTTTTCTTTAGGGGATTATTAGATTATTATTTTTATTATATTTGAAGTGAGGTCAGTGAGGGGGAACTGAAAGATAATTGATATTTGATAATAAGACAATACAATCATAAAGAGTTTAGAGCCCTAGATTTACCACTTACCCTCTATGTCACCTTGGGCAGGTCACTTAATCCCTCAAAGCTTCTGTTTCTTCAACTGTAAATCAGGGTTGGGTTAGATTACCTCAAAGGCTCCTAAGCTCCAAGTCCATAATTCAGAGTTCAGGTCTTCCTGCTAAAAATGCACATAGGAACAGTCAAGTTCTTTTGTTATAGAGTTTGGATATTATGTGTACAGGGCCAGAGAAAGCATCTGTTATATAAATGTTTACTATATAAAATTTGATATGATGAATTAAATATGTCAGGCTCCACTTGAGGCAGACCAAATAGAGTCAAGGTTCAGGATGGGAGGACAGCGGGCATTATGTGATGTGCAGAGCAATCTATAACCAGAGAGACTGGGGAGCAGATATTCCAAAGCTGAGAAAAGTAGGAGAAATGATGCTGATCAGAGAGTTCAATGGCAAGGAGTTCATCAGAAGAGAAGCCAAAAGGCAGGGAATAACACAAAGGACACATAAAGCTGTGTTAGAAAACTCAAGCAGTTTCCTGGAAATCCACTCTTTTTATGCAGAAGATGCCTGGAGCAGCATGGTGTGAGCATCTTCCTCCTGAGACACCCTCTACAGACTAATGCATACAGACATACCCCAGAAAAGTCATATATCCCCTTAGCTTGTTTCCTGAGTCACTTCTTGGCTACTTAATTTGGTCAGATGTTTAGGGTAGAAAACAACATAGAAATGTTATAATACAACTTAGCCTTCTTGCCCTTAGTATTTTTTTTTTTTATTTTCTGCCATTGTAATGGCACTGAGGCTACTAAAATTATAATGCCATGGAATCTAGAGATGGAAGGGGGCTTTGAAATTATCTTGTCTGACCCTCTCATTTTATGTTTGAAGAACTGAGGTTGTTATTGCTGTTATTGTTGTTTGTCTTTCATTCTTGAAGAAGACCATGACATCAGGGAGGGGATATCATGACATAGAGGTATAGTGAAGGGAAATCACCTGCCCAATGGTAGAAAGTGATAGAACAGGGATTCTTCTGACTTCAAATGCAGGGCTTAATTTTTTAACAGCTTTTCTATTAATAAAGCCTTTGCTTTTTGTGATATCCCATTCCATTAATTTCTCTGATTTTTGATGACTATAGAGCTATCTTGAATTACTCATATTGATGTTCCTTTATAGCTTAAGGTATTTTTAAAATTAAATTACATTTTTCAATTAACAAAAAATTTTATCTCTCTCTTTCCTCCTCCTTCTATTGGAATAAAAAAAAGATAAAATAAAACCCCTGCAGGAAATATGCATAGTCAAGTAAGAACAATTCTCACTTTAGCTATATCCAAAAATATGCCTTGAAACTCACACCTCTCTGTCTTGTGGTAAGTAGCACATTTCTTGAGTAGTCTTATGGGATCATGGTCAGTCATTGTATTCGTCAAGGTTCTTAAGTCTTTCAAAGTTGTTTGTCCTTACAATTTTATGGATATTTTATAGTTGTCCTGGTTCTGCTCACTTCACTTTGCACCAGTTGATAAAAAAGCTTCTGAGATTTCTCTGAAACAATCTCTTTTATAATTTTTTATAGAACAATTATATTCACAGGCCATAATTTAAAAAAATTTTAGACTTTTATTTAGTATTTTATTTTCCTCCAATTACATATAAAACAAATGTTTAACATTTGTTTTTAAAACTTTGAGTTCCAAATTCTCTTCCTTCCTCCCTCTGTCCCCCCACCCATTGAGAAGGCAAGCAATTTGATATAGTTATACAAAACATTTTTATACATATTGATTCTTTCTCTCTTTTTTGACTTCTTTGGGGAATAGTGGTTAAAGTTTCATGACTTTTTACACATAGTTTCTAGCTGATTTCTAGAAAGGTAAAGTTTTTTTTTTCCTTGGCTACTTGAAAAATGTATTGTTTGATATTGAAATTCTGGAATTAACAAATTTTCTGTAGTGCATATTTTAAACTGCATGTGTTAGAGAAATCTTAAGCTCAATATGTCTAAACAGAACTGGCTATCTTCCTACTTCTTCCTATACCTTCACTTTTCCATTTCTATTTCTATTGAAGGTACCGCTATCTTTCTAATATCAGAGGTTTACAATCTCAACATTATTTTTTATTTCTCCCTTGCCTTTACCCCACTTATCCAATAAGTTGCCCAATCTTGCCATTTCTACTTTCACAGCATCACTTAAATTAGACCATTCCTCTCCATTCACATAGACACCACCTTAGTTCAAACCCTCCTTATTTCTAGCCTAGATTATTGCAATAGTCTCCTAGTTGGTTTCTTTGCCTGAAGTCTTTCACCCATCTGGCCTATTCTGCACACTGCTGCCAAAGTAATTTTCTTTAAGTGCAGACCTTGCCATGTGACTCTCCTAATGACTTCCCATGACCTGTAGAATAAAGTATAAACTCCCTTGTTTAACCTTTAAATCCCTCCACAACTGTACCCTAACCTACCTTTGCAGTTTCATTGTACTCAACTGACTCCCACACTTTATGATCTAGCCAAAGTGGCCCTTTCTTTGTTCCTCTGTCCCATCACTACATTTCCCATTTGTACCTTTGTACTGGTCATCCCCCATGTTTAGAATTCACTCTCTCCTTGACAGAAATAGGGAAATTTTGAAAAAACGGTGAGTTTGGTAGGGAGGGAGAATAATGACCCACTTTCAGACATGTTTAATTTGTATATATCCAATGGAAATGTACATCAAATTGTAAATCCAATTGGAAATGTCCACTAGGCAGTTAATGATGTAAAACTGGAGCTCAGGAGGACAAGGGCTGGATATATATGTCTGAAAGTCATTTGCATAGAGATGGTATTTGAGCCCACTGGTATTGATGAGAGAGTGTAATGAGAAAGGGGGAAACAGGGGAGAGCCTTGAGAGACATCCACAGTTATGGAGTGTGATATGGATAATGATCTAGCAAAGTAGATTGAGAAGCAGGAAATGGAGAAGAGGAGAGGAGTCAAGAGGAGAGATAGGGAGAGGCAGAGAGATGAGAGAGAGAGAGAGAGAGAGAGAGAGAGAGAGAGAGAGAGAGAGAAACAAAGACAAAGAGACAGAAAATGAGAGACAGAGAAGGAGGAGGGAGTGTGCACACACACAGAGGGAAAGAGAAAGAGAGAGAGAGAGAGAGAGAGAGAGAGAGAGAGAGAGAGAGAGAGCAGTGTCATGAAAACCCAGAGAAGAAAAAGTATCTAGGAGCCTCTAGAGCAGGATTTCTTAAACTTTTTGTGTCATTTAACAAGTCTGATGAAACTTATGGACCTCTTCTCAGAATAATACTATTCATAAGCAGAAGTGAAAGAATTAGTTGAAGGAATGCTAAATTTCTGTTACAGATGAGTAAAAGTAAAGACGTATTTTTTCCCATTCAAATTCAAGAACCCCCTGAAATCCATGCATGGATCCCCACTTAAGAACTCCTGCTTTAGAGGGTGGGCAATCAATCAGCAGAGTTAAGTGCTTTGAAAACCTCAAGAAGGAAGAGTATTGAGAAGAGGACAGTGGATCTGTCAATCAAGAGATCACTGGTAACTTTGGAAAGAGCCATTTCAGTTGGCTGATGAAGTTGGAGGCCAAATTGTAGATGGTTTAGAAGAGAGGAAGAAGAGGTGACAAGTACAGATAGCTTTTTTTTTTTCAAAGAATTTAGCTGAGAAGGGGAAGAGAGATAGAGAGTGATGCATAGCATTGACAATGGGATTTTTAAGGGTAGAAGAGGCTCATATGTACTTGTAGCAGAGGGGAAGGAACCAGTAAATACGGAAAGATTAAAGATTATAAAGAGAATGATAGTAGGGCAATCTCCTAGATAATCACTATAAATACATATATACAAATATATGTACATGTATGTGTATATATTTAACATGTATGTATGTGGATCTGTCTCTACCTTTCCATCTATCTATTGGTCTATCTAGCCATCTATCTATTGTAGGTAATAGGAGGTACTCCCTACTCATTATGGGGGTCAAGGCAGTGATATAGATGAAAACAGTATGAAAAGAAGACTCCTAAAATGAAGGGAAGGTTCTTAATTATGAATGGGTGTTTTCGAGGACACAGAGGAAGAAGCACACAGATCTGTACTGGAACATTAGAGGAGTAAGGGTAAGGTACATTGGGATGAAAGTACAGGAGAGTTTTTTACCTTGTCATATTCAGTTTTTATGTATAGACATCTTATCATCACCTTGACTATACTACAAGGTCTCTTAGCATAAGGTCTATGTCCATGTCTCATTCTTCACATTTTCCACAGTGCCTAATATAGGGAAATATACAAGGTAGCTCTGTTTACAGGCTTGTGGATTTAGAGCAGGAAGAGACCTGGGAGATCATTTAGTCCATTTTTATAGATGAGAAAACTGAGGCCCAGGAAGGTTAAGTGACTTGCCTAAGGTCACACTGGTAGAATATGACAGAGATGGAATTTGAACTGAGGTTCTCTGATTTGAAGTGTTCTGCTCTTTCACTGTGCTGCAGCAGCATCTTTTTGTATTACCT
Organism: Gymnobelideus leadbeateri; assembly: GCA_011680675.1. Lineage (NCBI taxonomy): Eukaryota > Metazoa > Chordata > Mammalia > Diprotodontia > Petauridae > Gymnobelideus > Gymnobelideus leadbeateri. The sequence continues at coordinate 1,286,451 of WOXC01004035.1, forward strand.
TGGAGAACAGTCCCTGGAGACTTGTCCTGGTAAGGACAGAAAGATTTGCAAAGCTGCTTCCATAGCTTTCCTCTCTCTGAGACAATGAAACTTCTCCCTATCCCAGAAATGTCTCTTAATTAATTTGATAGAAAAAGCAGAGGAGAGGAGGGTTATGCATATTCACATTTCTTGTAAGTTCTTGGGAATAAGGCCTCAACTCAAAGAACTGGGAGGGGGCCCAAATGAACTTAGCATCCCTGCCTAAAAACATAAACATTTCTTATTGCTGGGCTCATCCAAGGGTCAGGGAAAGAGAAAGCAATCCTGACACTCAGAAATGCACTTCCTCCAAATGCACTTCTTGGCCAGGAGATTCCATTCAGAGGTTTTTCTGGGATGAGTAGAGAAGCTGGAAACTGGAGGTATTTCTTTCTTTTTTTTTTTTCAAGTATAAACTTTATTGGATGCTTTAGCATTTACATTGGTTACACGATAAGCCAAACTCTTTGCTCCTGTTGTTCTGTCCAGGAGGACAGCAAGGGTTGGTCTGCTAGGGTAAAAGCCTGGTTCCCAGGCCCAGGAACACAGGTTCTTTTCCTCCCAAGGCTATTTGTCCCCCTGCCTTTGGTGTGGTGGGCACAGTGTAGCAGCTTTATTCTTTTTCTCTCTCCCTTCCTTCTACCCCAACAAGTTACCATTGTTCTGAGTGAAGCATCTCATCGACTGAGTGAGCAACACAAACCTGAGTGATGAGAGACGAGAGGAAGGAAGAAGAGGGCCCCAAGTACATGGTGGAGCCCTTGACTCCACAAGGCTGAGGGAAATTGCTCCACTGCATAGAGGTTTTTGGATCTAAGCTGTGCTTCCTATATCTTTCAGTTCTGGGTTTGAAGCCTCCTCTGGGCTAATATTGCTGAGGGGATCCATGACCCTACCCCCTTAGTACCTGGGTTACAAAATCGTATTGCAGAGAGCAGTCTGTTGGGCAATGACTTTAGTGTCTGGTTTTATTGGTTGCTTGTTTTCTCAAACCCAGCTTTTTTTTTTTTTTTTAAAGTCACCTGCGGTGATAGTTTATAGTCAGTGGGGTTAGGGTAGGGATAGGGGGGTTGACTGGGATTATCCCTGGTGAGTACCAGGGTCAAGGGCTCCCCCTTCACATGAAGTACCAGGCCATCAGTCCAGAAACCACGGCCACAACAGCAGCAAGGATAAGTTGAAGGTTGGGCTGCTTCAATACAGCCATGGCATTTTTGAAGGGGCAAGCACTACCCTCATGGGCACCTTGTTGAGCTGCATAGTAGGGGCACTTGCGCACATCTCCTTTCCCATCATGTACAAAGAGCTCTCCATCCTGGGATTCTGTGGCCAACAAAGAGCCAGCCTTGTCCAGTTCATTGAAAATCTGCATGTTGTACTCAAAGGCCCTGTTAGCCTCCTCCACAATTTTCTCCTTGGTCTTCAGATCCAGGTCCAGGGCATTCATCCTGGCCCGATAAAACTGCTTGAACTGCTGGGGATTGTCTACATTCTCAAACATGTAAAACTGGGTCCCTTCTCCTGTGCTCGGCAGCTTCAGTACCCGCTGGGCCACCTTCTTCAGTACCTGGCCCCCAGAAAGGTCCCCCATGTACCGTGTGTAAGCATGGGCCACGAGGAGCTCTGGCTCATGCTGCCCCACGTAATGGATCCGGTCTACATAGCACTGGGTGGCCTCTGAGCACTTCACCTTCTCCCTCCACTCCTCACCAAAGAAGTACTCCATGTCCTTGGTCAGCGCCTCCTTGAGGTGTAGCTCCAGGGGGAAATACAAGGAAGCAAAGGCAGGGTGGTCCTTGTTGCAGTCCATCTCCTCTTCCAGGGCTGAGTATGTGAAATAAAGTGCAGTGGTAGCTAGCTTAAAAAGATCCTTCTTGATATGGCCTTTCAAGAAATCTTTGACAAACTGGGTATTCTCTGCACGGTCATGAGACTCCTTAGTCCCTTCTTTTAGAAGCTCAGAAAGGTCCATTTGTTTTGTGTGGTTTTCCCTTTCAGGTCCTCCATAGCTTTTTTTTTCAGATTCATCCACTCCCTCTGATGGTGTCTCCAATTCAGATGACATTTTGGCTTAGTGCAGCTCTTCAAGCCTTCTTTCACCCCTCTGGTCCGTGCTGCTCTGTCCGCTGGCGTCGCCGCCTCTACTGAGCTGCCCAACTGGAGGTATTTCACAGGTCCTTTCTTAGGAGGACCATACTGCAGTTTATTTTTTACAGCTGGGACAAGGAAGTTTTCTATTCTATTTTTCATTTTCACTGAATGGTAGCAGTTCTATTAGCTATTTAATGGATTTGCCTGTCACTTAAAGAAAGTGCTATTCTGTCTGGGCATTGCCTTTAGAAAGTAATCTTGATGCTTCCAGAGGGTGATGTTGCCAAGGATCTTCAGTTCAGCTGGAAACATTCATGCCAGATAATCCCTCTTGTCTAGTTTTATAGTGGATATAATGTACCAAAATAGCATGCAAGCAAAGCCCTTGGTTCTATTTTTCTTTATGTCTTTTAAGTGATCTTTGGTTCCCACAGTCTGTTGCTGAAGGTACCTAGTCTGGAAGAGCAGATAGAAAAGAAAAGAAGGAATGGTTAAAAAAAGAGAAAGAGAGAAAGAAAAAAGAAAGAAAGAAAGAAAAAGAAAAAAGAGAAAGGAAGGAAGGAATGAAGGAAAGAGAGGGAAGGAAGGAAAGAAAGAAAGAAAGAAAGAAAGAAAGAAAGAAAGAAAGAAAGGGAGGAAGAAAGGAAGGAAGAAAGGAAGAAAAAGGAAGGAAGGAAGTAATGAGTACTAGCAGAGTTGCTGTCAGAACTGCTGGTTATTTATGCTGCTTTGAAGTATTCTTTGTACCCTGTTCCATGGAGCAAAGTTCAAGAAGAAAGGGATGACGGATGGTTTAACTCAACCTAATGATCTCCATTTATTCCTATTTTAATAGTCTGACTGGCAGCAGACATGTTAAACACCTTCATCTTGCATGTTTTTGTGGTCAATGACCACTTCAGGGCATTGAGGAGCTTGGATGTTTTTAGTTAGTATTCTTCCTCAATAGATGTTACTCACAACCTTTCTATGCCCTAACAGAAGGTCATATAAGTTGCTGTGGCTGAAAAAATTTCATCAACCTCTGGTCTTATAAGCTAGTCTAGAACAATAGATGTGAGGCCCATAGAGAGGCTTGCAGCCCAGGGTATCTTTTTCTATCCCTCCATTTTACCTAGTTTAAAAATAAAGAGGTTGGGCATGGAGACCTCTAAAGGACCTCCTAACTGTAATATTTTGAGACTATTACTTAATTCAATTCATTACAATAAGCATTTATTAGTCATCTACTTCTGTGCAGAGCACATAGGTGAGAATAGGTGTATAGAGTGAATAGAGAATGAGCTTTGGAGCCAGAAAGCTTTAGCTCTGGCTATGTGACCATTGGTAAGTCACTTAACTTTTTAGTGATCTAGGCAACTCTCTAAAACTCTCAGTTGAAGTGCTGACCTGCTGCAGTAAGAGATTTTCCTTGTCTGGAAGTTCACCATTCTGGTGAAATCATAAGTATAGTCGATGTCCCTGACCCTTATGTACAAAGTCATGTCTTAGATGCTAGTGGTACAAAGAAAATAAAGAATTAGTTCCTGCTATCAAGGATATTATATTTTGCTAGGGGAGAAACAACATGTACATGAATGAGTAAATACTAAATAAAAGTTACCTCCAAAGTCTTAGTGTTGTTTTAAGGTGGTTGGATTGGAGCCTTCCCCATGGAGTCAGGGTTCATGCCCAGTTCCAGTGGAAGTGTTCCAATACAACCCCATCATCCCTGTACTATAACTGGATCACTTTTCTTGGAGCTAAGCATATACTCTGACTCCACGAAGAAGGCTGTAGTCCAGTTCTCTGCTATACACATACAAAGTCCTTTGAGGGAGCATAATGGGGAGACCACAAACCACTAGGGAGATAACTTCCTGAAGGAGGTGGTACCTGAGGTGAACTTGGAAGGGAGTTAGGGATTCCAAGAGGTAGAGGTGACATAGTGAATTTAAACCCTACTGAGAACTCCAACTGACATCCCCTACTATCTTTCTTATCCTCTCCTGGTCCCTGCTTTTCACAGAGTACAATGCAGAATTCTGCTCCCAGATCAAGACTTTTGTAGAAAGCTGATGGCTTTAGATGCAAATCTAGACAGTCTCTAGAGAACTAAGGTAAAAAGATGTGGTCCCTCCTCAATAAGAGTTGGTTATACATACATACATACATACATACATACATACATACACACATACACACATACGTATGTACATATAAATGTGTGTATACACACATATCTTTAGTGATAGCACAGATAGAGAAATGTGACACAACATATACAAGATTTACTTTATCAAAATATCACTTCCCTTAATGTTCATTACATGTTAAATGTGTCTTGACCCAAACTGAGGAGAGGAATTAAGACGACTCCCTAGAAAATTTGAGCTATAAACCTCTTTTGTTCTCAGATATATGACTGAGGCAGATTGGATTTTTTCTTTTTGGAGGGGTGGGATACATTGGGGAGATGCTAAATAGTAAGAACTGACATTTATATTGCATCTTAAAGTTACCGGAGCACTTTAAACACATAATCTCATTTGAACAAAAGTTTCCTTGATTCTCCATTTTTGTTTGTACATAGACAAAACTTTTGTTTCCAACAGTTTTAAGTAGTCGTGATATTCTGGAGAGTATGAACTTAATTGGCATCAGGAACTCCCAGTGTAGAAACTCCTCCACTGATGCAGATTAATGTTCTTTTATGTACCACTTGAAGGTTCTTTTTCTTCATTCCTCCCTCACTTAAATCTAATTCAGTTGCAAGTCATGGCATCACCTTCCTGAAGTCATGGTCCTCTTTGAAAACAAAGGACAAACAACCACTTGAAGGTAGAAGCTGTGGCTTTAACTTTCTCCAAGACTAGAATAGTAGCATAGCACTGCATATCTTTGTTGACTTCTAAAAGGGAAGGGGGAATTATAAGGGCAAAGTTAAGAGCAATCTGTATCTATGAGGTATTAGAGCTCTCTATGATCCATCCTTGGTTGTAACCAGATTAATCTGCTTTGGCAAGATTGGTGCATTGATCTCTAAATGTGCTAGATTCTTCCTTCCCCACAAGAATTTGAGCTGTGCCTGATGAGGTGGTAGAAGGAATTCCAAATTAGGTGTCAGAAGACCTAGATTTGAATCCTGGCTACTTTGCTACCTATCATCTGTGCTACCTTGGGAGGGTCACTTAACTTAGTTCCATTGCCCTTAATTTCCACTTATCTCCATATTATATTCATAGTCCTCAGTTTCCTAATCATTTGAATTAGACAATTTCTATGGTCTTTTCTAGCTTTAAATCACTGTTCCGATAATGATCTCTTCAAAATAAAATGTAGCAATGGGACACGTGTCTGAAGAGTTCTGACAAAAACAAACCGAACAGGCTCTCTAGTACAGTTGATCTCAAGGATGTCTTTAGCCTGAATTAGCCAGATAACGGCTATAAACTATTGCTTCGCTATGCCTGGGGATACCTAGGTGGCTTAGAGATGAATAGCAAGTCAACAGGGAAACCCAGATAAAACAATCTGGATGTTGGTTCCCCGTTTCTGACCACTAGATGGTGCTAACACTTGATTGTTGCACTCCATGCCTGGGTAATTTCATAACAGAATCATAAATCCAGTTGAGACCCCAAAGAGTATCTAGCTCACCCAGTTTCTCTTGACCAGGACGACACCATTCTTAAGCAGGTATCTTTTTCATTAAAGAATGCTGTTCCCTACCCCAACCCCCATAAGCGTATCTTGAGTAAGTATAATGAAGCTTAAAACCCACAAGACATTATTGTATTTTTCAACCAGATTCCTCCTGGCATGAGTAGGGAGCATTATTGGTAGGCTGAGGAGTATTCTATACTACCAGCTATGTGCATAAGTAATTTGCTTCTCAGTCTGTTACCTCATCTGAAAAATTAGGGGGCTCCAATTTAATCCAACAACCACTGTAACAGGTGGCAGGGACGACGCAGAGTTTAGATAACACATAGTCTTAGCCTCCATGGGCTTTTTCCTAGTAGGGGTATAAGATATACATTAACACAAATTGTTGACGTTTCAATAATGCTTTGAGGTTTGTTAAGTGTATCAAGCTCATGATTTTTAACACTTCAAGGATCTGTTATTTATTGTGGGTATTCACCCCCATTATAACTTTTCTTATTTCTGAATTGATGTGATTAAGAAATTCGTTGTACCTCCAAACTTGCATTTGGCTTCTTGTCTTGGGCTGATGAGTAGAGTACATCAGCAGGCCTGTAGTTGAAGCCTTGATAATTTGGCACTCCCTGCCAAAACTGATACTCCATTGGCAGAGCCTTTGAGCATTCGGAGTGACAGCAATGAGGCATTATAGTAGAACTTGAATGGGGGAAACATAACTTTAATACAAAACGATACATGAAGCATCTTCGAGATGTACAAAATGAAGGGCTGTGTGAGATCCAAGGGAGAACATTGTTATCAACAGGGATGTAGGACCATAGATTTAGAGCTTAGGGGCCTTAGCGACTGTCTAGTCCAACTTCCTTATTTTACAGACAAAGGAACTGATGCCCGGAGACATTAAACAACTTGTCCAGGATCACACAACTATTAGGTATCCATGCCTCATTGTTGTGACTCACAGGCTTTGCCAGTGGGATATAAATTCTGGAAGGTAGCACTAAACTATCAAGGCTTCAGCTTCAGGCCTGCTGATAGACTCTACTTGTCATCCCAATAAAAGAAACTAAATGTAAGTTTGGAATTACAACACATTTCTTAATCACATTGATTTACAATTAAGCATCTGAAGTGGGGTTTGAACTCCAAGTCTCTCCCGTAGGAAGGTTTCATTAAAGAGGTGAAAATTGAGGTGGCCTTCAAAGGATGTGTAGGAATTCAGGACCAAAAGAGAGGAAGGGTTGACAGGGTCGAAATCCCAGATATAGGAGCAGGAAGAAAAAAGACACAGAGGCAGCATGGGTTGTATTGGAGAGCAGAGAGCTTGTTTGGCTTCAAAAAAAAAGTGTATATGGAATAATGTGAGAAAAGGTTGAGGGGAACCAAATTTTAGAGGGGTTTGACTGCCAGACAAAGGAGTATAACTTTGACTTCTGAAGCCAAGGAGGAAACCCTCCCAGGTAGCCTGACATGTGGCTCTGCAGAGGGGTGTGCGTGTGTGTCCAACCCCTGCATCTCCTTTTTTTTCTTGCCCCTTTATGTTGGACAGGGCCCTTGAAAGCAAATGTCAAGAATTAAGAAGAGCTGATTTTGTCACATTAAAAGCAATGAGCTGGGTGGCTGCAATTTGCATCTTAATACCCTGCTTATTCTAGAGAAGTGGCATTTCACGCATTTCCTGTATTATTCATGAATCTCAGGGTTTTAGAGAAATCAGGTAATAACTGAGAATGAGGAAAGTTAAACTCTTTGGGGCTTTCTAAATGTTTGTTTATCACTTTATGATTCCATAGTCTTTTCTTCTGTCTAAGCATTTCTTAGGCCTTTCCAGGATAACACAACATCAATGATAAAACACTGAGAAATGTTAACTTAAACCATACTTCTAGCTTCCTCATTAACTTCGAAGATCCCAAGCGAATTTGTTAGATAGGAAAATCACTGACCTGCATAATGGAACATGAAGATATTTAGCAGCAGGTAGACAAGGAATACAAGTAAACACTTCTACTTAGGTGATGGATGGAGCCCATTCTTTTTTTTTTTTTAATTTAGATTGCTCTTAAAATTTTTAAAAATTGATTTGTTTATTTACTTTTAGTTTATAACATTCATTTGATGTAGCCCTTTCTTAAGGTGGATGCACGGTCCTGCAATCATTTGCTAATCCCACTGATTGTTTGGATGGAAGCAATGCATATTGATACTCGAGAAATTTATGATGCTGAGTGATAATTTGATTGGATTCTGCCTGCACTCCTTAATTGTTTGTCTTCTAAGAAACTTCTAAGAACGAAGTTCAGGGATGGGTCTGAAACTGACGTGCTCTGGATGTCTTTTGAATGTGTTGGTCAGTCAGTATTTAAGTGCTTACTTAAAAAAGAGCTAGGCACTGTTCTAAATGCTGGGGGTACAAGAAAGGCAAAAGACAGCCCTGCCCTGAAGGAGTTCACAGTCTAATGAAGGATATATCATGCAAACAGCTAGGTACAAACCAATATATAACCAATATATAAATAAATAAGAAACCATTAACAGAAGGAAGGCATTTGAATTAAAAAGGATTGGAATCCTATGAGTTGTCCTGAAGAGGGAAGGGTGATAAGGAGGGGGGAGGGTAAGTGGTTCTGCCAGGGAAACCTCTCCTGGCATCCAGTCTGGAAGGAATTCACCAGACTCAAGCAGACTTTGAAGCCGAAATTGTAAAGTTTATTGTTACGTTACAGTGGGCTAGATTCTTATGGAACCTGAAAACTCACAGAGGCCTCAGGCATAGTTTTAAGGGGTCAATTATGCTAACTAGGTGAGTAAGGGTGGGATCAGGGAGGAGTTAAGGAGTGGTCAGTGCTCAAAGGACCATACACTTTTAATATCAACTGCTCAGGTGTATTGCCCATGATTCACTGGGAAATAGCTCAAGAGGGGGTCTAGCTGGAGGTGTGGTTCTAGGCCTGATACGTCACTAAAGAGTGCCCAGTCTGCCACCCACCGAGGTCATCAGAGACAGTGTGGGTCTATAATTGACTAAGGAGTTACCCTATAGATAAGGTATTGAAGAATTTCTGGTGGGGCTGGCCACTCTAACTAAGGGAGATAACATTTACATAACTTATTGTTTCAAGCAGAGATAAACAGGTCACGAGATGTTGCTGGGCAGAGCTCTGGAAGGGGGAAGGGGCAAAGTCAATGCTCTGAGGCTGGGGGGTGGAAATGTGATCTTACAGACTGCTTTTACAAATTGATTTTACAGACATAGATCCCAAAGCACCCCATTTACAAACTGATGTTACAAATTGATACTACAGACATATATACATCACAAGGACCCCATCAGTCCCATGCATCTTCTGAACAAACATAAAAACAACAACAACAAACCAAGACTCAGAGATTCTTTGTTTAGCTTTTAACCTAGCCCTGATGAAAGGAACTCCCAGATGAGGAAACTCCCTCTATTAATGCAGTTTAACACCACCTCTATAACTTACAATTTTACAGTTGTCTAAAGTTGTTATTGTTGTTCATCCTTCCTTCTCGAAGAGGACCAATGACATCACAAGGGTGATGTCTTGACTTCCTCATGAATTGGATATAAATGAGACAGAGCAGAGCAAAGTTATCAACCTTACTCTCTTCTTCAGTCATTGAAGTCCAAAGGCAAGACAAAGGTCAAGATGACTGGCAGTGGCCCACAATGCAATGGGTGACCCTGGCCTTTCTAAACCAAGGTCTTTCCCAGGTCTCAGTTTGTTGGAAGCTATGCAGATTCTAAGGCTAATGGCTAGGTTTTAGTTGAGACAAAAGATAGCTCAATTTACAGTCACAAAGATGGCCAGAACAAACAATTGCTATTTATACTCATTCTAAGCTATTAAAACCTAAACAATGAGTCACACTGGCTTGGATTGGGCCTATTATTGTCCATTCAGTGAAAGCTGGAGTGATTTGGGTTTAAAGACCTACTTAAGTAGCTCCATTTAAAACACAATAGTCTTGTTTAAAGCCTGTCTTTCTAGATCTATATTTCAATAAATCAAAAATGGAAACCACACAGAATAAAAAGTAAATTGTCCAACCTTAAAAATATCAAAAAGAAATCAATGAAGAGAGAGGAGAAGAAGAAATAGCAGCATTCTCCAACTTTTGATCCAATTGGCAGGTTGGGTCCCCAGAGGGCATTTACTACTACTTTCAGATAACGTGGTCGAGACAGTTAATACAAAACATTCTCCTAAGAGCCTGGTTCACTCCTTTCCACAAATACATGCAGCATTCCTGGGAGGAGTAGGCTTATGTTTAGACCATAACAATAATGAAGCACACATGTAAGAAATATATATTATAAGGTTTAACTCCCAACATCTGGTCTGGAAGTCATAGAACACTGAAAGGTCACAGGCCAATCTGTGTCGCCCAGGTCTTCCTAGCTTCAAGTTCAGTTCTCTAAGTACTTCCCATTGTGCCTCTCTGTTGAGATTTAGAGGTGCTGGGACACTGAAATAGTGACACATGGGTCCTGCCCAAATGAATTTGACCCAAGGCTTCTTTCAGACAAAAAGCAAGGTTTATTAGAACACCATCTCAGGTGGGTGTGATTTTAAAAATCTGCTATATTGGCATGACTCTTAAGGAATCTGTGCATTTGTGACGCTTGTGTTGACAAATGGGCTACATTGAATTTGAGCATTTTCATGGAAGCAAGATGTATCTTTTATACAGAAGGACTATGGGAGAGGTCTAGGAGTGGTCAATAGTCTGAGGCTTCTGTGACCAGGGGTCTAGGGAAGATCTGGTTGGGAGACCCAATAGGCTGGTGTGACTGAAGTAACAGAGAAGGATTGGGAATACGAGGGACCTAGACCACGTCGCCAAGGGAGAATGAGGTCTAAACAAGATAAAGGGTGGGAAGTGTGGGCATGGGGGGGTGGGTTGGAGAATTGGGAGAATGGGAGCAGGCCACAATGAAAGGTCAGTTGAGAGGATTGATGAATGGGTAGATGCCCAGGCAAACACCATAGACTTAATTGGGAAAGTTCAAGGAGAGTTCAGGGAGATGGAGTTTCCAGAGCCTGTACCTTGTCATCTCCACTTCCAGATATTAGATATTTGGGTCAGTAATAATGTTTCCCCCACTTCTCTTTCTTCAATTTATCTTCAGTAACATTAACCTATCCTTGCATAATATAATTTTGAGTTGTCTTCCTCTCATGGTCATTCTGAAAAGCTCTACAGATTCAACACAGCTCTAAGTCCTATGAATCTATAAGGAAAGAGAGATAACAGGAGAAGAATGAGTTCAGCATTGTACCATTCCCAAATCCTCTATCACTGGCTGGTTAAGCCAATAAGCATGAGGTAATTTAGCAGAGGGTAATGGCCAATTAAAATTGTTGTTTGCCAGCCTGATGCTGATTGATAGTCCATCCAGTCAATGATACTGGCAGATAAAAAAAAAGAGAGGAAGTAATCCTCTCTCATTATATTTTTATGTGCTCCATAAATATTTCTGGGGTTCCATCCATGTAAAATTGCTTTACATTAGTCCTTTAAGAATCTCTTTCTCCTTATCTCTCCCTACTTCTCCCCACCCCCCTAATAAAAAGCCATGTTAATTGCTCCAAGTTGTCCTGCCTCAGGGAATTCAAGTAACCATAACACTCAAATAACTGGAATTATTATTTTTTATGCTTACTTTATGGTATGATAACAACTAACAATGGTGAATCCAGGCCTCAAGATCTGGAATCATTGGGGAAACATTCTATTACAGTTTTTTTTATGCTTGTTAAAGTAAGATAGTGGAGTCATCCATTTCAGTAAGATTTTTCAGCAAAGATGGAAAGAATGAGCCCAGAGGCTGTGGTTTTTCATTTTTCCATTTCATTTTTCATTTTTATATACATTTCCTCTGTAAAAAACAAACAAAACCACAGTCTTCAAACCAATATGTATGCTTAAAATAACACATTACTTTAAAATAGATTGTCTGAAATTCTGAACAGACAATGGGATAGAGAGGGAGGAAAATAAGGAAGGAGGGAAGAGAGACAGAGAGAGAGAGAAGAGACAGAGAAAGGGAGGGAGAAAGAGAGAGAGAGAGAGAGAGAGAGAGAATAGGGTTGATGGAGGGATATAGGCCAGTCGCCTTTTAAAGTTAAATGGCTTATCAAGTTAAGTGCTCACATTCCATAAGAAGGACATTAAAATAAACAGCAAACAAGAATTTAAAATAGCCTATTAGAAGGAACTAGATATAGACTTTCTGAAACTGAGAAAAATGTAAGCAGTAAGCAGAAAGCATGACTTCCATAAATGAGGCAATAATAGAGCTTAAAAAACATAGAAATCCATGAAAATTGCTGAAAGTAAAATAACCTCTGATTAATGGAAATACTAGCAGGCCTAGGAGCAGCTCAGCCCCTGCCTATGGAGCCTATGGCCAAGGTCCAGATGGCATCTAGGGGACCAATTCAGGCAGTCTTCATCACATCAATGTTCTAATAAGAGCCTTAGGGACTGATTTCAGGAAGTTTATGCCAATTCAGCAGTCTTCCTGCTTCATGGCTAGTAAATCCCTTTAGCTTTCCCACTATCTTACTCCCCTCTTCCAAGACAGAGTGAGACCCTTTTCTGTTACAGCTCCCTGAACTCTCATCTTGAATCATCTTAACCCTCTTCTGTCCAGTTCCTGGTTCCTACCTCCCTCTGCCTGCCCCTTTGGAGGGAGCCCCTCCCTGATTTCAACAAATACTCATTTTCCATGTCTTTCTCCCCAGTTTTGCCTACTTCTTGGCACTAAAACAGTCTTTCTTCTGAGGCTATCACTCTCTATCCTTCCATTCTCCATCCCATTCATTCCTAGATTGACTGGGTGTAGTGGAAGAATTGGTTTATTCATTGCTCCACACTGCCATCCTTCAGACTTATTTTGGCCAGCAACACTCCATTTTTTCATTGTTGAAGTTCATAAAATTCAATTATACAACATTCTTCTATTCTTGAATCTCTCACCCCTTTGGCTTTCTTCACTTACCCTCTGATGATTCCCAGCCCTTACTAACCCTGACCATCTACCCTCTCTGCTTTTCCTCCTGAACTGTGCAGGGTTGACAGAAGATAACAAAACTGTACTGAGTCCCATACATTATATTGCTTAACCTTGGCTAGGCCCTCATTGCTTCCTGGAACTTCTTTTATTCATCTCTGTTGACTTCCTGTCACATTCCTCATGGTGATTGTTCTCAGATTTCCCTCTTTTTAAGGCTTTAATTCCATCTCCACCACTGTCTTTTTTAATAGATGATTTTGCTTGCTACTTTACTGAGAAGACTGAGGCCATTAGATGTGAGTGCCTGTATCTCTTCTCCACATCTCAAACCCCCTCTGTGTTCCTTTACCCTCTGGCCTTTCCGTCTGGTAATACTCAGCTGTCACCTTCTCCATGAAGCCTTTCCTGTTTCCCCCACTTAACTCATTGCCTAGAAGTGATTACATCCTCCTTGTATCTTTCCTACCCCTTTGTTTATCACTTCCTTGCTTGTTATTTTTATTACTATTATTACTTAATCATATTCTAATACTTCAGTTATTGGTGAATATTTCTATCCTCCCCTTCTCTCACCCCCACTCCCAACTCCACCAAGTTGATAAGCTTTTTGAGAGTAGAACTTTTGTTAATGTATCTTCAGTGCCAAGCTAATGCCTTTATAGATAGTATTGGCTTACTCAATCTTTGTGGAATACAGTTGGCTTGAAAATTATAATGGAGACATAGAAGAATAGGAAATATCACCAGAATAATTCTCCCAAACAAGCAGGTTAGCAATAGAATTGTCACTGAAAAGATTTCCAGAACATTGAACAAAAAATATCCCTCTCCAAATGTCTAGATGAATGACTAGTTTATATAAAGACATTAGCCACATTCAAAAGAAGAAAAAATGCCATATCTCACTGTACTTTGTGTGGGTTGTATCATATCTGGATGGACAACTGTGTTCAGTTTTGGGGACTGTATTTTTAGGTTGACATTGACACACTAGAAAACATCCAGAGGAGGGCTCTGGAAACCATTTAAAGAGAGGAGCAATTGAAGGTACAATGGTATTTAACCTGAAAAAAAAATGAACTAATGAGTAATATGATAGTGGTTTTATAATCTATGAAAGATGGTGACATGGAAGAGAGAAAACACTTGCCTTGTTGATAAAAAGACCTAGTTAATTGATTCTCATGTTTAACCTCTTCTCATAGCTCTAGTCCCATCTTTCCAGTTGTGTTGTAGATTGTAGATTCCTCCACTGGTATTCTGCTGGTACCTCAAACTTAACATATTGCCAATTTACCCCTAAACCTTCCCCCAACTTTTATATCTATATTTGTATTAGTGACATCTCTATTGCTTCATTTTTCCAGGTTCATGGCTTTGGTGCCATCTTTGATTTCTCCCCCTTTTATATCCTGTATATCCAGTCATAAGGGGCATGGTATAGTGGAGAGGGCACTGGACTTGGATTTGTTATGGTCTGGATTCAAATTTCATCTCAGAAACTTATTGGTTATATAACCTTAGGCAAGTCACTTAACTAATCTGTACCTTGGTTTTTTATCTGTAGTAGGATAGGGTTATTTTCAATGACCTCTAAAGTCCTTTCTAGGTCTAAATTTGATTCTATGATTCTTTGAATTGCCTAGTTTTTTTCCTACCTCCAAAATAGCTCTCACTTTTAGTCCCTCTTCTCCACTGTCACCCCAACCTAATTCAGGACTTCATCACTTCTTGCCTACACTGTTATAACAGCCTCTTAATTGGCCTTCCTTCTTTCAACATAGCTCTTCTTTTATCTATCCTTCACATCACTAATACTATTAAAAACATATTTTACTATTATTTTCTTATACATCACTCTTGCTTCTCAACAATTGTTCCCTTATCCCATTCCCTATTCTCTAAATACAACTCTCTTTTATAACATCAACATACAGTTAAACAAAATCAATGGACACATTGGTCAAATATGACAACATATATCTCAGTCCATACCTATAATCCACAATGTTAATACTGAGAAAAGGCTGGTATGCTTGATCATGAGTCCCCTAAAGTCAGAATCAGTCACAGCATTTGTCTGAAGCTTTGGGATGCTGTTTTCCTTTGAATTATTGTGGTCATTTTGTATACTGTTGTCATGGTTCTGTGCTTACTTCATTCTGTATCAGTTCATACAAATCTTTTCAAGTTTCCTTAAATTCTTTTTCATTTTTGCTTTTTGTAGGACAATTGGGGTTAAGTGACTTGCCCAATGTCACACGGCTAGTTTTTTTTTTTGTGTGTGTGTGTGTTGTGTTTGAGGCTGGATTTGAACTCAGGTCCTCCTGACTCCAGGGCCAGTGCTCTATTCACTGCACCACCTAGCTGCCTGTTCCTTGAATTCTTTATAGGCAAATTTTTTCTTATCCTGGGGAAGGAGCCAAGAAGGAGGAGTAGAAATAGCACTTCCACACAGCTCCTGCTCCCACCACTTCCAAATTTATGTAAAAGGGGACTCTGAACAATCTCTGGAGCTACAGAACCCATGAAATGACACAGAGAAGCTAAGCTCCCTCTGAGGACAGCCTGGAAGCCCAGCAGGGAGTGGCTAGCACAGTGCTCTGGGAGCCAAGCCCAGCCCCCTCTTGAGCCAGAGGTTTTAGCCCCAGGGTGGCCTGACCAGCAGCCGGCTGGAGGGACTCCAGAACACCAGCAGCTGTGGCCATTTCCAGAATTATCAACACATAGATGCCATGAACAAAGTGAGAGGTCAGTGTGGTATGGACTTTGGAACTAGTTGGGAGAGTGGTGGGCCTCTTTCCCCTGGGGGCGAGAAGCCGCTGAGTAGCCATGTGAGGCAGTGAGTGCCATGTTGCAGCTTTAGTTCCTGGCCTGCGAACTGTAGGAGGATCCAGCGATCAGTCTTGGGGGGTAATCACTCTTGCTTTAACCTCCCTGGATCTGGATTGTGGTCTGGGGTAGAGGTGTTAGAGTGTGTGACCAGCTTGCCAGAGTGTGTGGAGGCTTCAGAGAGGCCACCCAACTAATACCTCCAGCAGCTGAGAAAACCCCAGCATTTGGGACAGAAGCTCCCCTGGCTGGTGGCAGAGTCCTACTGTGGCAACAAGCCCAAAAGTCAAGTAATTGAGTGGCAACATGCCTAGGCAAAAGAAACAAAATAAACAGAAATATTCAACATTAGACTCCTATTTACGGGGCAAAGAAGACCTAAGCATGGAACGGGAGGAGGACTGAGAGGTCAGAACTACTGCACCTAAAGCCCCAAATGAAAATATGAGCTGGTTACAGGCCATAGAAAACCTTAAGAAGCAGATAAGAGAAGTGGAGGAAAAATTGGGAAGAGAAATGAGAAAGATGCAAGAAAAGTATGAAATAACAGTCAACAGCCTGACTGAGGAAAATAACATTTTAAAAAAGAGACTAACTCAAATGGCAAATGTCTTAAAAAGCTGAATTTGCTAGATGGAAAAAGAATCTCAAAAGCTCACTGAGGAGAATCATTCCTTCAAAATTAGACTGGAGGAAATGGAAGCTAGTGACTTTATGAGAAATCAATATGCTGTTAAGCAGATCCAAACAAATGAAAAAATAGAAGGCAATGTGAAATATCTTATGGGAAAAACCACTGACCTGGAAAATAGATCCAGGAGAGATAATCTAAAAATTATTGGACTACCTGAAAACCATGATCAAAGAAAGAATCTAGAAATCATCCTTCAGGAAATTCTCAAGGAAAATTGCACTGAAGTTTTAGAACCAGAGGGCAAAATCGAGGTTGAAAGAATTCACTGATCACCTCCTAAAAAAGATCCCCAAAAGAAAACTCCTAGGAATATTATAACCAGGTTCCAGAATTCCCAGATCAAGGAGAAAACATTACAAGCAGCCAGGAAGAAACAATTTGAATATTGTGGAAACACAATCAGGATAGCACAGCATCTGGCAGCTTCTACACTGAGGGATCAAAGGGCATGGAATATGATATTCCACAGGGCAAAGGACCTGGGATTAAAACCAAGAATCACATACACAGCAAAACTGAGTATTTTGTTTCAGGGGAAAATATGGTCATTCATTAGAATAGAGGACTTTCAAGCATTCTTGAGGAAAAAACCGGAGTAGAATAGAAAATTTGACATTCAGACACAAGAAGCAAGAGATGTTTGAGAAAGTAAACAGGGAAAAGAAATCATAAGGACCTTATCAAAGTTGAACTATTTACATTCCTACATGGAAAAACAGTAACTGTAACTGATGAAACCTTTCTCAGTATGAAAATAGTTGAAGAAGGTTATATGGGCATATGAATACATATGTGAATGTGTGTATATATGTTTACAGGTATACATAGATAGAGGATACAGGTCGAATGTAATAGAAAGGGATGATACTTAAAAGGTGAGGTTAAGAGGTGAGAGGAGATATAATGAGAGGAGATGGGGAGAGACAGAATGGGGTGAACTATCTCATATAGAAGAAGCAAGAGAAGATGGTTACAAGGGAGGGGAAGAACAGGAAAGTAAAAAGGCAAAATCTTATCCTCATTGAATTTGGATCAGGGAGAGAATGACATGCATACTAGATGTGGTGTCTCACCCTACAGGAGAGTGCAGGGGGGAAGGGGATGGGGAGGCATGATGGGGGGGAGGACAGGCTGGGGGGGTGGGAAGTTGGAAGCACCCACTTTTGAAGAGGGACAGGATCAAAGTAGGGAATAGATCAAGTGGGAGGTGGGATAGGAGGGAGGGAAATATAGTCAGTCTTTTACAATATATTTACTGTGATAATGTTTTGCATAGCTATACATGTACAACATATGCTGAACTGCTAATCTTCCCAGTAAGAGTGGGTGACAAGGAAGGAAGGGAATGAATCTGGAATTCAAAGTTTTAAAATTAAATGTTTTAAAAATATATAAATGCTATTATTAATACTATTTTACATATAATTCGGAAACAAGATATATAGGCATTGGGGCACAGAGATTCACCTTGCCCTACTGGAAAAGTCGAAGGGGGCATGGGAGAAGATATGGGAGAGAGCAGATTGGATGAGGGGATATTCTGTGGGACTGCTATTCTGTGGTGGTGAGTAGGGGAAAATGGGGAAAAAATTGTAAATCAAAATCTGGCGGAAATGAATGATGTAAACAAGAAGTTAATAAAGCATTTGTTAAAACAAAAAAAGAATATCAATTTAGCAGCAATGGGGAGGATAGATTAGCAAGGGGACAGGCTATATATAAGCAGAACGAGAAATTAGGGTGGCACTGTATTACAATGATTAGCTCATTTTAACAAATGCTTTATTTTTTCTTATCCTATCTTATGCAAATATAATTTATTCAGCCATCACACAATAATGGGCATACCTTTTGTTTCCAGTTTTTGTTACTTGTAAAGGATTGCTATAAATTTATTTTTGTGTATAAAAGACCTTTCCTTCTATCTTTGAACTATTTGGGGTATATGTCAACTAGTAGTATTGCAGGGTAAAAAGCTATGTGCAGTTGTGTGACTTTTCTGGTGTAATTCTAAATTATTTTCTGGGTTTGAAGGCCCAGTTCACAGCTTTACCCATAGTGCATCAGAATGTCTATATTCTTAAATCCCTCAAAAATATACTATTTGGGGAGGTGATTTTGCCAGTCTATGGATGTGAAGTGAAACCCCAGAGTTGTTTTAGTTTATACTCCTCTTATTATTAGTAATTTGGAGCATGAATTCATATGATTATTGGTTGTATTTCTTGTTTTGAAAGCTATCCATATTTCTTGACCACTTATATATTGGGGAATGATTCCTGTTCTTACATATTTGTATAAATTACCTCTATCTTAGATATGAGAATTTTATAAGAGCTATTTAGTATGAGAATCTTTTCTGTAGTAAACAATTTCTCTTCTTATTCTAGCCATATTTATTTTGTTTGTGCAGAATCTTTTAAATTTTATGTGATAGATTATCTCTTTGATCTTTTACGTGTTTCCCTATGTCATTAAAAAAACTCACCCTAGCCATAGATGTGCAAGGAAACTCTATTATTCCTCTAATTTTTTTTTAAAGGATGTGACCTTTTATATTTAGCTTATATGTTCATTTAGAATTTTTTTTGGGGGGGAATATGGTATAATAACCTACTTTCTGCCAAACATCTCCAGTTTCTCCAGCAGGTCTTGTGAAATGAGTTGTTATTCTAGGAACTTGTGATTTTGGATTTATCACATATTAACTATGTTTGTTTGTATTTGTATTTTTGTTATCTATTCCATTTCATTGTTGAACTTTTCTATTCCTTAATCAGTATCTAATAATTTTGATTGGATAGAGATAGTGATTGGACCTATTATTTGATTAATATAGGGAATTTCAAATAAGGAAACCCCATACTCCCATAATTTTTGTTTTTCTTTCTGTGTCTTTTGTAATTTTACTTATATAATTTATATAATCTTGTGTGTGTGTATGTATGTAATCTTGTGAATGCCTGTGGGGTTAACTCAGGTATTTTGTGCATTTTGGAGTTATTTTAAATGGAATTTATTTTTCAGATTTCAAGATCATAGGAGTGGAATATTATCTGGTGATAAAGTAGTCTAAGGTACCTATGGGTGGTGGATATAGACATAAATCATGGGAGTTGAAGTGGTTGATGCATTGGGAGACCAGAATTTCAGGATTAATTATTAAAATTATTAAATTAAACTGTTTAAATATTAACATCAACAAAGATGAAACTAGGGGTTCATGTGGAGAAGACATGTTGAATTTAGTTATAAAGAATTAAATTTGAATTTAAAATAAGACAAAAAAAAAAACTTAGAGCTTTCCAACAGTAGAATAGATTGTCTTATGAGACAGTAAATTCTATCTCACTAGGAGGGTTTTAGCATAAGTTAAATGACCATCAATCAGGGAGACCTCAGAGAACATTCCTTGTAGCAGTGTGTGGGCACTTGGACTAGAATCTAGTCCTTTGTCCTACTATGTATAAGGCAGTAATGCTAAGTGTTGAAGGCAGGGAGGTAGGCTATCTAGTCACAGTTTCCCACCAAACTCTAGAAAGTATTTTATTATATCCAGTCTAGTCTAAATTAATGAAGATTCTTCCTCATTTAGCAATAACTACTCTAAAAAAAGCTTAGAAAATAAATATTTCACCAAGGAAGCTCATATATTGGTTTCTGGCCAAACCTATTTGCTTGTAGCTACTGTCTTGTTTTTTAAATAGGTAAAAAGTTTTCCTCACAGCTCTAAGTACAGAAATTCATCAACCACAATCTGATGCTTCTGAAGAATTTGGCACCAACATAAAGATGTACTCACATTAGAAAGGGTCTTAGGAGAGGGGGAAGAGAAATTTTAAAAAATACAATTTTTTTTTAAAGAGAAAACTTTTTTTGAAGAGAAAATAAAAAAAAAACTATAATGAGCTATGGAAGATACATTAATTACTTCTCAGAAACAAAAGAGATTATTCAAAACTCTACTTATTCCCTAATTTTAGAATTTTTATTCTGTTGAAATAATGAACAACAGATTGGACCTGATCAAAAATATAAACATTGTTTTCAACACTAGTAAAAAAAAAAGGACTATATTTGGCTTTGAAATAAAAGGGTGGATGTTTTGAGAATGAGCTTAGAAGATATGGGCAAATAGAAGAAGATAAAAACTGAATTAAATACATGTACATTTGCATTTAGAAAGCATTCTGTTGACATGACTAAGAGGCAGCAGGGCATGGTGGAAAGAATGGGAGATTTGGAGTCTGAGGACTTGTGCTTGAAACCTGATTATGATGTTTATGGCTTGTATGACCTTGGGCAAGTTATGTAATTTCTCTGATGCTCATTTGCCTCATTTTCAAAATATGTGACTGGACTAGAGCAGAAACTCTTTAACCTGGGGGGCTGTGAACTTTAAAAAAAAATGTGATAATTACATCAATATAATTGATTTCCTTTGTGATCCTGTGTATTTTTTTCTCCTTCACTTAAAAACAGTATACTGAGAAAGAGTCCTGCCCAAAGGGGTATAGGATATAAAAAGATTCAAGAACCTTGGATTAGATGACATTAAATTTAGGGTCCTTCTCTAAATTTACAATCATGTGTGATTTCTACCACCACCTCCTGAGGCTTCGTTCTTAGGTGTTTCTAAATTGCCTTAGTTTCTTCAGTATCTAAAGGATTATTGGATTTTTTTATGACTCCTTGAGGGCAAGGACTATTTTTCTCTCTCTCTTTCTTTCTTTCTTTCCTTTCTTTCTTTCTTTCTTTCTTTCTTTCTTTCTTTCTTTCTTTCTTTCTTTCTTTCTTTCCTTCTCTCTTTTTCTTTCCTTCCTTTCTCTCTCTCTTTCCTCTCTTTCTCTCTCTCTCTCTCTCTCTCTTCCTTCCTTTATTTTCTTTTCTTTCTTCCTTTCTTTCTCTTTATCCCTAACACTCAATACAGACAGTACCTGTCACATACTAAAAGTGCTCAGTAAAAGCTTGGTGATATATTGGCTACTTCCTTGAGTTTTGCCAATTTAGGACATAAGCTCATAGGTTTAGGGTGGCAAGGAAACTTCAAGGTCATCTGGTATAACTCATTTTACAGATGAAGCAACTGATTCTTGAAAGAGCTTAGTAAGAGCTAGGAAGCATCAGAGGCAAAATCAGGTTTAATACTTCATAGGCTACACTAGGCTACTTTCAAGATTTAAAAATGTTCTAGCCTCTTCCCTGAAGGAATGTCTATAATCACATCTTTTTTTTCTATTCCAAATATTTCAGTAAGAGTTCTTTGCAAGGCATTTAAAACACCAGTTTGTGAGAATAAACTGTTGGAGAGAGAGAATATAAAGGCATGTAGACACAGAGCTGAGAAATTTTCCTGGTTTGGGGTAGGATCTGAAAGTTCACTGTTTTCTGATAAGCCTGATACTGCTCTGTAGTCTTGTATTTTTTTTTTCTTTTCTGTCAAAAATCTCTCCAACTTGATGTCTAGGTTTATGCAACTTCTTAAAATAAATAAGATGATTTGATCAATAAGATGATTTGGAATTTTTACACTGGAAAGGTTCATCTTGGGAGATAGCAGTGACACATTTCTGATGGAGACTTCACCAAAGAGCACAGTTGATGGTCAGAGGGCTAGTTAGCAGTAGCAAGTGTCTGGCCAGCTGTTTAAGGAAAACTACTCACTTGCTTCTGCGGCAGCATGAATACAACTGTGCCTGGGGTGATGTTAACTCCAAGTCTCATTACATGCTGGTTGAAGGACTTTTTTGCCATGACTTAACTTTCTAGGAACATCTTTGGTTCTAGGAACATACCTAGGCATTTTGTAAATCTTTACCAATTGGGTTCCTCCATTCTTATCACCACCAATTGGCTTTGAGATAATGGCAGGAATCTTCTCTTTCATTTTTCTTTCAATCCTGGTTTTTAGTGTAGCATATTTCTGCTTGTACATGGCTCTTGGGGAATGTATCACATATCTACTGATCCCTTGGGCCAAGACAGGGTTCCAGTTGCTCTGCTTTCAAGGCTTCTTCACATTTTCAGTCACATTTTTCTTTTTATTCTTTTGGTCCTTTTGGTTTTTTTTTTGTCCACCATTTTTGAGAGAAGGGAAACTATAATGATATCTTAATGTATTAAAAAAAAGAATTTTTTTTTACATTTGTCTCCTGATTTCCTTTTGTAAAAACTAGTTTTCTTGTTAAAACATCCTTTCTTCCTTTTCCTTTTAGGTAGATTGTCTCATTTGAGTATTAATTTTTGCTTCTTTTCTTGAAATACCTACTCTTCCTTTCAATTATTTTGGCTACTGATTTTTACATAGCTATTTTGTTTCTCCTCCAATTTCCAGTATAGTAATTATAGGTTTAGTTCCATTTGACTAATAATTATTAAGAACCTCTTTGGGCAAGGTACTGTCCTCTGCAAAGGTTAGGTCATTTATTGTTTTTTGAGTTTTTCTTAAAATTTAAATTCCTTGATTAGGGGCTCGTTCCAATTTTTTAAAACTATATATTTAATGAAGGGATCAGTCAGACTAGGAGATCTCCAAGGCCCCTTTCAGCTTTGACATTCTGTGATTCTAATGTGATAAAATTTCCCTTTAATATCCTCATCCTGCACATCAGTCATGTTTCTTATTTAAATTTAATAGTAGGTTTGGAAATTTGTGATCCTCAAATATATTCTGTCCTTCTCATATTAAAAACAACATAACCTTAGCTCAACCCAGTCTGGTCTTCTGGATACTATTTAGCCTCTCTTGTTCCTTTCTCTGCCAAAGTTTTGAATGTATAGTTTATAACAGCTGCCTCCATTTCAAATTCACCCACTCCCTCCCTCCTTAGTCTCCTGCAATCTGCCTTCCTCTCCCCACCATTCTATGGAAATGGCACTCTCAAAGGTCACCGATAAGGTCCTTCTTGCCAAGCCCTTTTTTTCTCATTCCTCATTATCCATAACTTCTCTGCAGCATCTGACATTGTCCATCACCTCCTTTTTGTTGAATGTCTCTTTCTTCAATTTCTATAACAATGAGCTTCCCTGAGTCTCCTTCAGATTCCCAATATGAGCCAACAGTGGGGTGCAGCTGCTGAAAGACATAGCTCAAATCTTATACTTCCTATTCTTCAAAAGATGTTATTGATTTCATCTAGGTAGTACTCTCCACCAGTTACCTAGGGAAATCACTTACCAAATGCATAGAATTCTGTCTTTTTAAACAATAACATTATAGGGAAAAAATCATAGAATACAAATTCAGTTTCAGTTCAGCTAACATATGAAGCACTGTACTAGGCAATGGATACACAAAACCTAAATTTTCTAGGTGTCATGAGCAGCACAAAGAACAGTTAGACTAGAGCTATCCATGGTCCAGAAACCTATTCATACAGCCTATGATTGAATTTGTCAACTTTGGTACTTTTCCAAATTACAGCCTCTCCTAATATTTAGCAGATAGCTTGATGAGCTGTTGTCTTTCTTGCCTTCCCTCCCAATTTATATTGCCTGGAGGTCAGACTTCTTAAGATGAGTAACTATAAATTTAGCTAAACTGGTCTTCAGATGAGTCTATAGCTGGTTCCATGATTGAATCTTTTCTACCTTTTTATAAATTATTTGGATGCGAAATAACATTCAGGAACCCAGGGTCACCTTCATCCGTGATGAGCCACTGGAGTAGGAATGAAATGGACAAATTTAGTCATAGATTGTATTAATGAAGCATTGGTGTCCAGATTGTGGGGAGGTTTAGTTTGATTTTACTTGGTTGCTCAGATAGTGTCTAGAACATATATTTAAAATTTGAGTTTTCTATTTCCAGTGCCTAGTATGTGCCTTCCACATCACATAGTAGGAAGGCATGAATTCAAGTCCTTCTTCAGACAACTAAGTAGTTTCTTGATTCTGGAAAAATCACTTAATACCTCAACCTCAGTTTCCACATTTGTAAAAAGAGGGCATAATAAAAGCTCCTAACCCTTGGGATTATGTGAATCAAGTGAGATAATATGTGGAAAGCATTTTAAAAATATTAATGTGTTACATATATTAGTTTTTGTTATTATTATTGTCATTAAATATGACAATATGAGGCTAAGATAAAATTGTCTTTGCATTATTTGATTCTTTTGATGTTTCATAAAGGATAGACTTCCCTAGATTTTTTCCCCTAGATGCTTCATAGATTTTTACAAAGTTGCCATAAGGAATCCGTAGTAACTAGAGAGACAGTGTGTAGAGAAAGAACATTGATCTTAGTGTCAGATCTCCATCACTTACTAATTGGTTATGTGACTTCAGGTAAGGCATTTCACCTTTCTGAGTCTCAGTTTCATCATCTGTAAAAGAGGGATAGAAATGTGATGATGATTGATGATGATGATGATACTGCCATGCCTGTTTCACAAGGTGAGATAATGAATATAAAAGTATTCTGCCAACTGCCAAAGGTTATATAGACAGAAGGTATGAGGATGATGGTGATGATGAAAACAAGCTTTCATTCAGATGAATTTGACTGTGGTCAGTATACCAAGACTTTCCTTGAGGCCACAAAACCTCCAGGTTGGAGGTTTATTCCAGAGATGGAATAATGAGAGAGGCAAAGAGAGAGGCTAATGCAGGAAGGCTTTTATGCTAAACACCCTTTTCCTCACCTTAAAAACTTCATTCTCTTCTCAGTCTATCCTTGTTGTTTAGTTGTGTCTGAATCTTTGTGACCCCTATGGCACACCAGGCCCTTCTATCCTCTACTATCTTTCTCTATGTCCATGTTCTTTGTTTCCCTGATACTATTTATCCATCTCATCCTCTGCCTTTTTATTTTGGCTTCAATCTTTTCCAATCCATTCTTCAAAGTTGAGCTCGAGACATATATTTCCCAAAAGCCTTCACTGATCTCTGCCTTCCTTCCTGCCAGAGACAATTTCATCTTATATCCCCTCTTGCTGTCTTATTTGACTTTACTTTGTTGGTGTTGTTCAGTCATGATGGATCCTGTCTGAAGTTTCCTTGAGATACTAGAATGGTTTGCTATTTCCTTCTCCAGCTCATATTACAGATGAGGAAACTGAGGCAAACAGGATTAAGTGACTTGCTCAGGGTCACCCATCTAGTAAGTATCTGAAACCAGATTTGAACTCAGGAAGATGAGTCTTCAAAGGGCTGGAGCCAAGATGGTGGCATAGCAGCAGGAAATTCTGTGAGGTCCCCCCATAACCACCTCAAATACCTATAAAATATGAATATGAACAAATTGTAGAGCTACAGAACCCACAAAGTGACAGAGAGAAGCAAATCTCCTGCTGAAGGCAGCTCAGCAGGCAGACAGGAAGGGTCCATTGCAGCATGCTGGTAGCAGAGTACAGTCCCACTTGGGCCACACAGTTTTGACCTCAGGGCAGCCCCAACCAGCAGTGTCCAGAGCAGACTTCAGGAGAGTGAATCACCAGCAGCTGTGGAGGTTTCCACAAACACCAAAGAGCAAGTAAAATGTCAGTCAGGAACCCCACTGGAAAGGAAGGACATGGTCCAGCCCCGCCCCCCTGTTGAGAGGTGGCTGAGTTGCAGTGGCTGCAGCTGCTTCCCCATGAGGCTGCCTCCAGAGCTCTTGGCCTGCAGATCATAGGGGGACCAAGTAACCATTCAGAGGGTAATTACTCTTGCTTTAACTGCTTGGATCTGGATCACTATCTTGGGTGGAGGTCCTAGGGTGTGTGGCTAGTGAGCCAGAGCTTGTGTGGGCTGTAGAGAGGGTGCCCTCCTAATAGCTCTGGCAGCTGCAAAAACCCCAGCAATTTGGGACAAAGCTCTCTCCATTCTGTAAGCAGAATTCTGCTGTGGCAAAAAGCTCATAAGTCAAGTAATGGGCTGGCAACATAAGCAAGCAGAGGAAGCAAAGCAAGCACAGCAATCAAACCTTAAATTCCTTTTTTGGGGACAAAAAGAATCAAAGCATGGAATGGGAGGAAGACAACAAAGTCAGAACTCTTGCATCAAAAGTTTTCAAGAAAAATATGAGTTGGATACAGGCCACAGAGGAGCTTAAGAAGGATTTGAAAACCAAATAAGAGAAGTAGAGGAAAAATTGGGAAGAGAAATGAGAATACTGCAAGAAAATCATGAAAAGAGAGTCAAAAACCTGACTGAAGAAAATAACACCTTAAAAAATAGACTAACTAAAATGGCAAAAGAGACCAAAAAAGCCAATGAGAAGAAGAATGCCTTAAAAAGCTGAATTTGCCAGATGGAAAAGGAATTTCAAAAGCTCACTGAAAAGAATAATTCCTTCAGAATTAGATTGGAGCAAATGGAAGCTAATGACTCTGAGAAATCAAGATACTATAAAACAGATCTAAACAAATGAAAAAATAGAAGGTAATGTGAAATATCTCATTAGAAAAAACACCTGGAGAATAGATACAGGATAGATAATTTAAAAATGATTGGACTACTTGAAAGCCATGATAAAAAAAAAGAGCCTAGAAATTATCCTTCAAGAAATTCTCAAGGAAAATTGCCCTGATATTTTAGAATTAGAGGGAAAAATAGAAATTGAGAGAATTCACCAATCACCTCTTGAAAAAGAATCCAAAAAGAAAATTCCTAGGAATATCATAGCCAAATTCTAGAGTTCCCAGGTCAAAGAGAAAATATTACAAGCAGCCAGGAAGGAACAATTTTACTATTGTGGAAACACAATCAGGATAACACAGGATCTAGCAGCTTCTACACTGAGGGATTAGAGGGCTTGGAATATGATATTCCAGAGGCCAAAGGATCTAGGATTAAAACCAAGAATCACCTACCCAGCAAAACTGAGTATAATGTTTCAGGGGAAAATATGGTCATTCAATGAAATAGAAGACTTTCAAGCATTCTTGAAAAAACCAGAGGGATTTGACATTCAAATACAAGAAGCAAGAGAAGCATGAGAAGGTAAACAGGGAAAAGAAATCATAAAGAACTTACCAAAGTTGAACTATTTTCGTTCCTACATGGAAAAATGATCATTGTAACTCATGAGACTTTCCTCAGTATGAGGATAGTTGAAGGGGATATCTATCTATCTATCTATATATCTATGTATGTATGTATACATATGTATATATGTTTACATAGGAGGGTATATGTGCATATAAATACATATGTGAGTGTGTGTACATATATGTACATGTATACATAGGCAGAAGGTTCAGGATCAGTTGAATAGGAATGGATGATATCTAAAAAATAAAATTAAGAGATGAGAGAGGAATATAATGAGAGGAGATAGGGAGAGACAGAATAGGTTAAATTATCTCATATAAAAGAGGCAAAGAGAAAAACTATTATAATGGAGGGGAAGAACAGGAAGGCAAAAGGGAATGGGTCAACCTTACTCTCATTGAATTTGACTTAAGGAGGGAATAACAGACACACTAAATTGGGTATCTTACCCTACAGGAAAGTAAGGGGGAAGAGGATAAGATGGGGGATAGAAGGGAGGGCAGATTGGGGGGGGTGTAGTTAGAAGCACACACTTTTGAAAAGGGACAGGGTCAAAGTAGAAAATAGAATAAGTGGGGATAGGATGGAGGGTAATATAGTCAGTCTTTCACAATATATTTACTATGGAAATGTTTTGTGTAACTACAAAAAAAAGGAAGATGAGTCTTCCTGACTCCAGGCCTGGCACTCTAATTGCCACTTGCCTTTGCCTACACACATATAAATGTAAATGTTTCATCATTCTGGCTAGATTATTGGCATCTGGAGGGAAGGGACAATATCTTATAATTCCTCTGATCCCTTTTTAGTACCCAGCACAATGGCTAACAAACATGTATTAAATATATAAATCAAATCATCTCTCTGTCCCTGAAGTTCAGATGACTCCTCTTTATTTATCTTCAAATTCAGTGGATGGTTTTTAAGCATTTACTTTGTACAGAGCATGAACATAATATTTTTGAAGGAAGCACTGTAGTTATAGATGTAGGTTATTATTATTTCATTTGATTCCCATAACCATTATTTGGGTAGCATAAACATTATCATTTCCATTTTAAAGATAAAGAAAGTAGGACTCATTAAGGGATCATTGACTTACATGGCCTTGTAATTTTAGTAAGTAATAGAGGCTAAGAACTATAGGATTTTGAATAGGAAGAGATTTTGGGCACTATCTGATATGTATCCTCTTCATTTTATAGATGAGGAAACAGAGCTCAAGCCTAGGTTTTTTGATTCACCATTTCCACTCCAGTAGGTAATTGTAAAAGCTCTGTTAAGACAAATAGAGACTTCTTGGTTAAGAACAACAACAACAAAATATTTTAACACAAATGAGTAGAGATTTCTGTTGAGCTTAGTGTCTAGCAGCAGCAAAGGTCATGAGATGGAAGAGCCCAGAACTCCCTGATAATTTTAGAGTCCTAGGTTGTTAGAGCTAGAGGGATCCTTAGAAATCAACTAATCCAGCCTCATCACATTAGGAAAAGAGAAAATGAAATCCACAGAGATGGTTTGACTTTCCCAAGGTCTTATAGTGAATCATGTCAAGAATTGGCAGCATATCAAATAAAATTAAGTTGAGGTTTTCTTTATAGAGTTGTTGTTCAGTCATTTTAGTCATGTCCAACTCTTTGTGGCCCCATTTGGGGTTTTCTTGGCACAACTACTAGAGTGGTTTGCCATTTCCTTCTCCAGCTCATTTTGCAGATGAGGAAACTGAGGTAAACTGGGTTAAATGACTTGCCCAGGGTCACACAGCTAGTAAGTGTCTGAGGTCAAATTTGAACTCAGGAAGATGAGTCTTTTTGACTTCAGGCCTGGCACTCTATCCACCTAACTGTGCCACCTAACTGCCTCCATTGAGCACCCACAGGCAAAACCAACCTTAGGCAAAAATTAGGAAGTTGGTGGAATTTGTCTTTCTGTCCTTTGCCCATTTCCTCTCTTTCCAGGAAAAGAAGAGCAGGAAGAGTAAAGAGTGATAACAGCCTTTAGGATTACTGCCCCCAGGTGTATTTATGTTTCAGACCTTCAAGCTAAAGGCTAAAGGAAAGAAAGATGCTTCAACAATGATATTTAGTCCCCAGCTTTCAACAGGAGGAAAGTTTTATGGGGTGGTTGACTTTCCTATTGTCTCCTCATATCTCAACTGTGGTCACTTAACAGGGAGGTCAGTCTGAGCATACAGCTAAATTTTGATCGTCAGTGGGAAACACACAGTAATATCCTAGGGACTTCTTGACATTTCCCCCCTGAAATTATTTCAGTGAAGAAGCTGTAGAACACTTGTCTTCTACATACTCCACTCAAACTCCCAGGGAGGCTTCATTTTGTTGTAATGTCAACTTTCTCAAAGTCTGTGTTCACAAAACATAAGCTCTACCAGGTCAGTCAATCAGCACCCAGTGTGTGCCAGGAACTGAGGATATGGAAGGGCCAAAATGTCCTCAAGGAAGTTACATTCTACATCCTACCAAAGTGAAAAGCCTTCGCATCCAGGACCAGTGACAGACTGTCTCCATCATTGGAGACCAGCCCTCCCTGCTAAGTTTAGAGAAGCTCATTTTTAAGTTAAGCTGCCAGGTGATTTTTCCCATCTCATCCAAAGCCAATCATGAACATTCATGAATATCATATGTAACCTGCTAGATAGAATGATATCTTCAGGATTTGTAAGACTTGGGTACAAATCCTGTCTCTCACAAATACTGGCTATGTGATTCTTGGAAGGGCATTTATTATCTCAGTCCTCTTCTGTACTCTCATCTCCACACCAGTGATTTTAGACAGTATCTCGTAGAAAAGCAGATCTATGGTGGTAGTGGAAATTTCCTCCTAGAGAGTTTCCTACACCAGTGAAATCACAAGTCTACTAAACCTTTCCCCCTCAGAAGAATGATGGTTTCCATTGGTAAAGAGAGCATTCACATGGATGAAATAAAATTCTTGTAATATAGGTGTATTTCTTGTGTGTGCATATGTAAGAGGAAGAGGTAACCACTAGTAAGAAGTCTCCTGATGTGTGAATCTTTTCAGAGCCAATTCATTTGAAAAAGGTCAGGCCTGGAAAGAATCACAGATAAGCAAGACATCTTTGACAGTTACACACTGAATTTGTGTATAATTTTAAAGAAGAGTGAGCTGTATGTAATAGAGATTCAGAGTTTCACATACATTACTCTTTCCCTATTCTACTATTTTAATGGAAATGCATGTTTCATTTGGTGTTTGTTAAGTTCAGAAAAAAAATGAAAGAGAATAAGGTCAGACCTAAAAATTATTCTGGTTGTCTAGTGTTTTAGGTTACCCAGTATAACCACCTTCACCCTCCTGGGGAAAATTATCCTGAAACAAAAACTAGAGAACTTAAAAGTCCATAAGTCAGTCAATAGTGAAAAAAAAATTAATGTCATAGTTTTTCATCATGGCTCATTCCATACTGGCATATGCTAAGGGTCAAGGGTCAAGGGAAGTTCTAGTAGTTTGACAATAGTACTACCCCTATACTGGGGTATGTTGTTATTGTTTGGTCGTGTTAGACTTTTAAGGACCTCATGGACTACACTGTCTATTGGGGTTTTTTAGGCAAAGATACTGAAATGCTTCACCATTTTTTCTCTAATGGATTAAGGCAAACAGAGGTTAAGTGATTTATCTAATGTCACAGAACTAGCAAATTATCTGAGGTTGGATTTGAACTCAGGTCTTCCTGACTCCAACTTAGCACTCTATCCACTAAACCATCTAGCAACTCCTACGTGGAATCCGTTTCCATTCTTTATGCACTTTGTGTCTAGGCTCTCAAAATCTGTGGATTCTATCTCTTTTTTTTTTTTTAAAAGCAATTGGGGTTAAGTAACTTGCTCAAGGTTACACGGCTAGTCATTATGTATGGGTGGGTGCTCATTTTCTGAGGCCGGATCTGATCTCCGGTCATCCCAACTCCGAGGCCAGCGCTCTTACTCACTGTGCCACCTAGCCGCCCCTTTAGGGCAATTGGGGTTAAGTTACTTGCCCAAGGTTACACGGCTAGGTTTTTGTTTGTGTGGATTAAGTGTCGGAGGCCGGTTCCGAACTCAGGGCCTTCTGATTCCAGGGCCGGCGCTCTATTCACTGCGCCACCTAGCCGCCCCGATTCTATCTCTTTTTAATCCCAAACAGACTCATTCTCAGAACATGCTATTTCTTCAGGTTTTCTTGCTTAATTCTCACTGAAATCTTTCCCTACTACTGTGCTACATTTTTCAGATTTGTCTGACTAGACAGATTCCAGCCTGAGGCTACTTGCTTCTAAATAACAACTTCCAGTAGAGTTAATGGAATTGTATATAGCACCCTCCAGGCTCACTCTGTCAGCTCACACTGGCATTCTCAGGTCCCAGATGGACCATTGCTACTTCAGGTTCTAGGAATAAACCTGTAGGTAACTGATAATGATAAAAACTAGTATCTCTGTGCTGCTTTAAGGTCAGTTAAGTGCTCTGTGTTGTTTCATTTAATCCTCATAATAGCCCTTTGAGGTTGGGGCTTATTATCTTTCCCATTTTACAGATGAGGAAAGTGAGACAGACATAGCTTAAGTGACTTGCCCAGGGTCACATATCTAGTAAGTTTCTGAGGATGGATTGTACTCCAGGCCCAGCTCTCTATCTGCCATATCACCTGGTTACCTCTATTGACTATTCCTAACATTCTACCTCTCGCGCTCCCACCAATGTCATCATCATTAAGTCAGCAGATTCAGTTACTTTTTAGAAAGGACATTAACAAAAACGATATAGGAAGCACAGTAGTTACAAAGCATTACTGCTCCCTGACCTCCACCTGGAGCACACTCTCCCACAAATACAGCTAGACTTAGAGGACGGGAAGGCACAAACTTCAGAGTACAGTGGTAATGAGGCACATGTGCAGGGAATGCATTTGGCTAACGTAGTTCAGAATTCTGGAACAAAAGGGATTTGGTGCCCTTTCTTTGTCCAAGGAGTTTTCACAAGGTTCTCTGTGGGCAGAAGGCTGGTGTTGGGGATGAATGAGTTACTTTGTGGTTCTGCTGGTCCAGCTGACTATAGAGCATGCTATCTCACTCAGCTGGATTGTTGGCTCCGAGGGGCTCCTTCCCTGGCATGGACCAACTCTCTGCTGCATGGTTGGTCTGATTTAGTTAGGGAGGGGCCAGGCAGGTCATGTGGCTGCTGGGCAGGCTCCTCTGGGTACAGCTGTGTTGGCTGGCCTGATCTGCTGGATGCTGTAGCTTTACTTTTCATTTTCTGCATTTGAAGACCTCACTTCCTGAAGCCTTAGGTCTGGTTGGATGTTGCCGTGCTCTTTCTTCTGGTATATTACTGTGTTCTTTTAAACTACAGTACGACTAAAGGACAGAAATGCTTGACCCAAATTTAACAGAGCCTTCTTCAGCTTTACTCCCTTGGGGTTTCAGCTCAAAGGTTTATGAACTCCTAGGCAGGAGGTGGCAGAGATATAGCCTCTCCTTTTCAATAGTTCTTCCTGGATGAGAGCTAGGTTCCCTTGGGGAAGGACCCCATCCTAAATTAAAGTAACCATCTCATTACAATTCCTCTTGTGTCTTTTGCAAAATGAGAGTCTAGGGTCAAAGATACTGAGGCAGTCTATGTTCTAGGGGAAAGTTCACTGTCTCTGCTGGCCTTTTTATACTCATTTGAGTCTTCCAAAGTCTCATAACTTTCCCGAGGTGTGAAATACTTCATTTGTACCTGACATGACCTCTCCCTTACATTTCCTGGTTCCTGTCTTTGCTCTCATGTCCAGTACCCGTCTGAAGGCTAAGGCTAACCTTCCATATAGACCTTGTTTCTGGGATGGGATAGAGTACCAAACTTTGGAATCAGGAAGACTTGCGCTCAAACCCCACTTCTAACGTTTATTATCTGTGTGACTATAGTTAAGTCACTCTCCTGGATCTCAGTTTCTTGATCCCTATTAAGAGGGGGTAGTTTAGTTGGTTCTTGACTGGTTGATCCCTGCCCCTGTTACTTCCCTTCCCTCCCCACCGCCCTGCCCTGAGCCACCTTATAAGACTGCATCAACCAGAGGAGGGGGAAATCAGTTAATCAAGGGTCCCTGAGTCCCTCCATAGATAATGGTTGCATTGTGGGAGGTATGCCCAAATGGCAGGAGATGGGGGAAGGAACCTTCCCATTCTGCTATAAGTGGGGTTTTCAGCCTTACTGTATCCTAAGCTTCTGTCAAGATCCTCTTTACTTTTCCCTGAATTATTAATCTATAATCATAAAGTCACAGTAGAATCCATTTATCTAAAGAGCCATTCCCAACAATTTACCTAGAATGAGACTGGGGGCATAGACAGCAGATCTAATTTTCTATGTAGGCACAGATTATAACTTCCTAATCCTATTTTGCTCTTAACCTCTGGTTTAATGGCACCCATAGTGCTAGAAGCATGCAGTTCTTTAACATATAGAATCTGGGCCCTTTTTTTGCCCAGACACTGTATTTAAAAGTTTGTATTTTTATTTTTAGAGAGAAAATCCTAACAAGTCACTCCAGAGAGCTGCCAAAAGTATCCACCATATCTAATTAATAGGAAGTATTTATATGATAAGTATTAAACACTAGAATTAGAAAACCTACAGAATCACTGTAGATTTTTCTTTGAGTCATAATGTTAAGAATTATACCACACAGAGCAGAAAGAATTCAATCTGCACTTTGAGAGAAAATAGGCTTTCATTAGAACACTTGTGTTGCTTTCAATACTAACTCTAGTCTTAAATGTCATCAAGCATAGCTTTATCTCGATTTCTGAATGCAATAAGGAAAATATTTGAAGTTAATCAAATAAAACAATTTGAGCTTTAGAATCCTGGAATCTCAGACCTGAAAGGACATTGGCCAATATCCTGGTCCAATCTCTTACCTAATGCAGGAAACATCTCTCTAACAAATGCAACCTATGTTTGAACACCCCCAGTAATGAGAGTTAACTTCTTCAATAAGGTGACCCCACTTCAGTATTTAATATTATTAGAATGTTTCTTCTACTGAGACAATATATACTTCTCTATTGCCCATTGATCCAAGTTTTTTTCTCCTCTGGAACTGCAAAGAATAAAAGAGAATTCTTCTACTGTCTGACAGCACTTCCACTGTTAGGAAACAGATATCATGGCTTCTCTTTGGCCAGATTCTCTAGGCCAAAAATGCTCTCTTCCTTCAGTTGATTCCCATATAATATTTAATGATGAATACTTCTTTAGAAGGCTTTAAGGGTCAGATTCTCCTGTGTTTGAGAAAGCACATTAACTCTTTGGTCTAACTAAATGATACCCCCCTCTCTCTATCTTGCTCCCAGTGCCATGAGAAGCACCCTTGGAGCACAGAATCTCATGAATGAAAGGGTTTTATCTGAATTCAGAATTAGACCAAGTATACACATATATGTATGTATATATATGTATACACACACACACACACACACACACACACACACACACATATATATATACACACATTTAAGGTGACTAAATAACTGTGCTTGTGGAAGGGTCTTTAAAGATTGTACAGTTTTTCAAGGTGAATGGAGAAGGGTTTATAAGGAGAAATATCACCTCCCTCTCTTGAGATGAGATTGTGGCTGCCTAGGAGAGTGAAGAGTGGTAGAAGGGGAAAGCTTAGAACATTTTCTGCTTAATGGAATCCTTTAGGACATGGTAAAGCAAAGTATCAAGGAATGAAAAAGAAAATTGAAGGAATTTCTATGTTCAGATTATCAAATGCTCCTAGCTATCCAGATATTTTTCCCTTAGGAGGCAAATAAACCAGTTTGATAATATACACCCGAAGACATGTCTAGACTCGATCTGACCTCAACTGTTACCTTTGTGGTCTTTTGTTGTTTAGTCGTTTCAGTCATATCCAACTCTTCATGACCCCATTTGGGGTTTTCTTGGGGTGGTTTGCCATTTTCTTCTTTAGCTCAATTTACAGACATGGAACTGAGGTGAACAGGTTTAAATGACTTGTCTGGGGTCACAAAACTAGTAAGTGTCTGAGGCCAGATTTGAACTCAGAAAGATGAGTCTTCCTGACTGCAGGCCTGGAACTCTAGCCATTGAGCCACCTAGCTGCCCATTGTGGTCTTACTCAACAATATAAGTAGTTGCAGGAATAGAACAGTCCATGAACATGTGAATCCTTTTTCTACATTTCAACCACAATGCTGACACCAAAGGAGAAAGTCCTAGAATACCAAGGATACTAGAGCCCTATAACTCTTAGCCTCCACCAGTTTTTCCCCTCTCATAATAGAGGTCATCATGACATCTATTGACTATTGCTAAGTGCATTTTAACCATTAAGTTGAGTCATTTCCACTAAACAACTGTTGAAGTAGCCTGTGTGCTGGGGTGTGGCAGTGGGCTGCCCTCCAGGAAGCCTGAGACCAGCATGATTTCTAATATTTGGTTGTAGTCTAGTGAAAACTCCCAGCAGGAAATTCTGCAAGAAGAAAGAGATGAGAGAGGGTGCTGAGGTCAGCTCCTACCTTGACAAAGGCAGAAGCTAGGGCTGGTGGCAGAGGGTAAAGCTTAATTCCAGACACCTGAGCTACAAGTGTAACTGTAGTGACACCCAAACTATGGAGGGGATAGTACCACACTGAGCCTGCTTACCCCATCTAAGAGTGTGGAAGGGGAGAAATTTGGAAGTAGCAATTTTAATAACAAAATTAATCAAATCCTAAGCATCTTTGCTAAGAGAAAGAGAGGGAGAAATATAAAAAGGGCACAGATTTCCCATGCTTTTGAAAATCTCTGACAAATGCTATTTCTATTCACAATTAGTAGATTCCCAGACAAAAGATAAAAAATTTCCACAATAAGATAAAGCATAGCAATGGAGTTCAAGTAAAAATCTGATTCATTATACAGATCAATAGTTAATTAATTTGTGGGATACCTTGGAGGATCATTTCCCCAAAACCTTTGAATCTGTCTTTAACCTCTCTTGCTAAGGATTTTACTTTTATTGGGAGTGGGGCCTAGTTGAAAGTAAATTCAAGAGATATATCAGTTAATTTGAATTAACCAAAGACTTCATCCTTCTCTTAGTCTGATCATCACTTTAATCCAGTCAAGACATGGACTGCTCTCAAGTGGAAAAATCAAGACCCCTTTGTCTTTGTCTAGTCTCTGACCTCATTCCATTTTGAGTGGGAACAGATTTTTTCCCTTGAACTTTGATTTATTATTAGATATGGGCTTGGCTTTGAAAAGGACCTAAAAAGGATTTTAGGATAGGATGCTGATTGAGAATTGACAAGGTTTTCTATTTATGTGGGACCAAGGACTTCAGACAAAGTACTGTCCTAATATTACTTCATAATATCTATCCTAATGGAATGGGTGTCATTACTCTTCTACAATATAATACTCTAAAATGCAAAAGAAAAAGGTTATAACCAAGAATAAATTTCCTGCAAAATTTAATATAATTTTACATTGGAAAATAGATCTTTAATAGAATAGAGGATCTTCTAGCATTTCTGATCAAATAATAAGAGAATGATGATTTTTTTTTACTTTTTGGAGGGCAATTGTGGTTAAGTGACTTGCCCAAGGTCACATGGCTAGTTTTGTGTTTGAACTCAGGTCCTCCTGACTCCAGGGCCAGTGCTCTATTTACTGCACCATCTAGCCTCCAGAGATGGGTGATTTTTTTGGAACATAAATACAGAATAAAGAGGAACCTAGAAAGGTAAATATATTTGACTTGGCTATCACTAAATGATGATAACGTGCTTATATTCTCATAGAAAGAGAAGAGACAAGTGTCCCCCTACTATTCCGCTATCTTTGAGGGTCACAGAAGGAGTAAAGAAAGACAAATACTAGTCCTGAGGGTGGTTATATTATGTTTTGTTGGTTATAAGAGAGAAAAATGTAAAGGCAGGGGAAAGGAGAAGAAATATATTAGGTAAGAAATGAGAAAGAAGAGGAAAGGACTTACTACTTCTCTTTACTGAGGTGTACCAGAAGAGTATGCAAACAACAAACATGGAGGAGAGGATGAGTGGGGATGAACATTTCATAAATCTCATCATTATTTGAAACAAGCAAATATGAGATGAACACACACATACACACATTTTGGTGTGGAAATATATAATAGAAATAAGAAGAGAAAGTGGGGTATAAAAAGAAAGGAATGAGCAGAGGCTAATCACAAAGGAGCAAACTTTAATTTCAAAGGGAAGATCACAAAAGGAGATTTAAAAGGAGAGAAAGAAAAAAATAAGAAGTGATGGTTATTTCTGGGAGGGACAAAGACAGGTCAGGCAAAGGAGTATAAGCAGACCGCTTCATCTACAGATTGTTAATAGTGTTAATATTCCTTTTCTTTCCCTACATACCTCTTTGCAAAGAGTGGGAGATAAAGAGAGGGAAAATCATAAAATGATATGATGGAGAAAAAACAAAATCAACGATTGTAACAATGTAAATGGAATGGACTTACTCATGAAATGGTGGAAGGTAGCTGAGTGGATTAGAAAGAGGAATCAAAAAATATACGGTTATCCTTCCATATTATGACTTTACCCATTGTGGTTTCAATATATTGTGGGTTGGTATAGGAAAATAAATGGGAATTTCTGGGCAGTTTTGCGGAAGCCTCAGATTACATGTGAAGGCCATCAGACAATATAGAAAAAGTTTAGAAACTCAAAAATGCATAGAATATATGTATAGTATTGCACAATATCAACATTATGTTATCTTTTGATGCAATAATAACTCAGATTT
This sequence comes from Gymnobelideus leadbeateri, assembly GCA_011680675.1. Taxonomy (NCBI): domain Eukaryota; kingdom Metazoa; phylum Chordata; class Mammalia; order Diprotodontia; family Petauridae; genus Gymnobelideus; species Gymnobelideus leadbeateri. The sequence continues at coordinate 1,324,570 of WOXC01004035.1, forward strand.
CTTCTCTGGTATGAAAGGAGGGCCAGAAAATTTTGCACAGATTTTCTTGATCATGGGGCTGCTGTGCCCTTAACCCATGTGATGTGGCAGGGATAACTATTATTCAAGAAGTAAACTTGGAAGATAAAAATTGACACAGAGTTGAAATGAGAGGTTGGAGCAGAATTTATCTGTCTCAGGAGAGTTTTTAAAAAAGCAGGAATGTGGGGTGGCTAGGTGGCATAGTGAATAGAGTACTAGCCCTGGAGTCAGGAGGACCTGAGTTCAAATCTGGCCTCAGACACTTAATACAAAAACTAGCCATGTGACCTTGGGCAAGTCACTTAACTCTGATTGCCCTCCAAAAAGCAAAAAAAAAAAAAAAGCAGGAATGACAATTATAATCTCAGATAAAACTATAATTAAAAAAATACATGGTTAAAAGACATAAGCAGGGCTCTAGATTGTGTTTAAAGGCACCATTTATAATGAAATAAAATCATCCTTAACATATAGGCACCAAATGACATACATTGCTTCTAAGTCTTGAAAGGAAAAAAACAATTAAATTACTGAGAGAAATTGACAGAAAAACTCAAATAGTTGGGAACTTCTTTTGCACCTTTCAGACCTAGATAAATGTAACCAAAAAGATAAATTAAGAGAAGTTAAGAAATTGAATAGAATTTTAGAAAAGCTAGATGTTCAAAGTCTCTGGTGAAGAATGAATTGGAATCAAAGAATATTAATATTTCTCATCTGTGCACAGCACTGTTAAAATTTAATATGTGTTAGGGCATAAAGGCCTCATCAAGTGTAATAGAATAGAAATATTAAACACATTCTTTATCAACTAAGGAGCAATGAAATTGAAATTTTAATCAATAAAGGAAATTTGAACAAAAGATTCAAATTTAAAGGGAGGCTAAATAATATAATCCTAAAGGATACTGTGGGTCAAAGAACAAATTATATAAGTAACATATAATTTTATTGAAGAAACTATTAATGATGAGATACACTAAAACTTTTGAGATGCAGTCAAAGCAGTTATTAGGGGAAAAATGTCTATTTCTAAGCACTCTTGTCAAATGCTTTCTAGAAATAAAGAACAGAGCATTAAATTGGGCAAAAAAGAATTTTAAAAAAGGGTTTTAAAATCCCCCAACTACACACAAAAATAGATATTCTGAAAAGCAAATTAGAGGGAAACAAAAATGAAGCAAAAAACATTGAATTGATAAAGAACATAAAAAACAAATAAAATAGATAAAACATTAAGTAAGCTGATGGAAAGAAAGGAAAACCAAATTACCATACTAAAAAAAGACAAATGAAAATTTATGATATGTGAAGAAGAAATAATGGAAATTATATGAAACTGTTTGGTCAAACATGCCAAAAAATTGATAACATAAATGTTATGTATAATTATTTGCAAAAATGTTAAACACTCAAAACTGCGAAACAAAAAAATGGAGAATTTAAATAACTCAGTCTCAAGCAAAAAAAATTCAACTCAAGTAAACTCAATAAGACTAGGACCAGATGGATTTCCAAGTGAATCTTGCCAAAATTTAAAGAACAATTAACTCTGAAATTGCATCATTGCTTATAAAAATAGAGAAAGAAGACACTTTACTAAACTTTTATAACAAGAATAGAGTCTTGATATTTAAACCAGGGAAAGATAGAGAACATAGAAACTATTGACCATTATCTTTACTCAATATTCATGCAATAATTGAATTAAAAATGAGCAAAGATGAAACAGCTACATATTTAAAGTGATTGTATGCTATGATTGCTATATAGAATATATTGAGTTGTATAATATATAGTATATATTAGGTTGGATTTATACTGGGAACATAGGTTTGGTTTAATTTCAAGAAAATGGCGAATAGACTATATTAATAACACCAATTTTAAAAACCACAAAATTATATCAAAAGATGTGGATTTAAAAACTTAACAAAATACATCTATTTATGTAAAAAAATTAAAATGGAGGAATAAATGAACCCTATTTTGTAAATGGTAAAACCATCTATCTAAAATCAAGGCATAGCATTATCTTAATTTTTTATGTTCTTAATTTTTAAAAATATGACTTACTGTATCTTAGTAAATCCTATCAAAGGAATAAAAGAAATGTCATTCTGGTGTTATACTTTTCCCAATATTAAGTCTCTGAAAGTAGAATCTAGATATAATTTGTGAATAAGCTACCTTATATGATAATTATAGCATTATTAATAGAAAAATACTAGAGGTCTTTCAAGTAAGATGAGGAACACAGAGAGATTATCCATTATTACCACTATTATTTGATGTAGAAATGTAATGAAGGGTATCTTCTCATCTATTTTGTTTATTGATATGAAATTTTGCATTTAAGTTATATATCCATTTGGAGTTTGTTATGATATCATTGTGAGATATGAATCTACATTTAATTTCTACCAGATTACTTTCCAAATTTCTATGAGTTTTGTCAAAGTGTGAGCCCTTACACTGCTTCCCTCCCTCCAAATAGTTCTTGTCCTTGGATTTGTTGGACAACATATAGAATTGCTTTTGGCTCTTATGTATTTAATCTGTTCCACTGATCAATGGTGCAAGTTGATTACATTGGTGGGAGACTTCTTGAAAAGAGGAAAAATGATGATCTCTTCTGAGAAATTGTGACCATGAGGAGAGAAAGCTGGCCTGGGGTTGCATGGAGGTGACCATGACCAGGAGGAAGGATAGATAGTACCTGATGCCAATTAAATTGTGGACCATGTCTTAAGAATCAGAAAGATGAGCAGCAAATACTAGTGGGATCAGTTTTCAATCTATAATACCAAGTCTGTCTCACTGGAGGTTTCAAATCCCTCCTTCCCTTTGATCACCTCTTGTCCCACAACACACACACACACACACACATACACACACACAAACACACACACATATGCAAATACATACATACATACACACAGACACTTCCATCTTTCTCATCTATGAGTGTTGGAGTGAAGGGGGATGAGTTTGTATGTTTTGGGAAATTTATGCTGATATACTTTCCCTTGTTGTTTTATTATTCATTTCCATTTTGATTAACTATATTATCATTTGAATACTATGCATGACCTGGACCTATAGTACAGGGAGCTATGTAACATCTAGATCTAACAACTTTAGATATTCCCAGATTTTTTTTTTAAACTCAGTTCATTCTAGACTCCCAAAGAGATAAGAAACCATTTAAAGTCCTCATGTTTGAACTCAGTTCTGGGAAGGTACAGAACAGGCTGTCGATTCCCTTTTTATTCCCATTGCTTGTGTTGGTTGTCCTGGGGAGTTGATAGCATTGTTTGAAGGTTGGTGCAGGGAAGTGGTTGTTGTGTCATATCTTCATCACCATTTTTAACTTTTCCTCAGAGGGCTCTTGCATTAGCCACACTCCCTCTTTTTCCTACCTTTTACCTCCCATAACTCAAGCTAATTCCACCTCCAGTAATCTCTTTTCACACATACACACCCATCCTCTGGAACCAACTTCTACTTTCCCCTTTATTTCTTGGTCTTCATTGTTACCTCAGGAAAATCTTTCTTCCTTTTCAGTTCTTCCCCTCGTTCCATCCAGGGGCAAAGAATGAAAGAAACTGTAGCTGACAACCATGAAAAGAGATCTAGTGATGCATCTGTATCAAAGAAAAGGGAAGTCTTAAGTTTTCAATTGAAATTAGATATAACGGAGCCAGGGCCATCAACCTTGAAAGTTTCTAGAAGTCTCCCTCAGAATTGCCACTTAAATAAGCCTCCATCCACCTCTTTATCATCCCTTAATTGAATTTAATTAAATCTTATTTTCCTGGAGTAATAGATTTCACAATAAATTAAAACATTTATTCCTATTTGTTGGTTTTCTATTTTATTTACTAGTAAAGCAACAATATTTTCCCCTATATTGTGTGTGCGCGCTCATGTGTGTGTGCATGTGTGCGTGTGTGTGTGTGTGTGTTGATAGGGAGGGACAGGATATGTGTTATTTCAGCTATGTTAAGGGTTAAATCAGGGATTCTTAACCAGATATCTGTGAACATACTTTTAAAAAGTTCTTATAATTATATTTCAATAGAACTGGTTTTCTTTGGTATCTTAGGTATTTTGTTTTATGCATTCATAAACATTATTCTGAGAAGTGGTGCCTAAGCCTTATCATACTGCTAAAAGGGTCTATGACACAAGAATGGTTCAATCCCTTCTAGCCTGGGGCTCTAAATACTTTTTACACCATTTTTTCTATGGGAAAATATGTTCTGAGTTCCAAACAAGAATCTTACAAGTAAACTTTGGGAATTTAACCTGTTTGTAAGTTGGGGACTATCTGTGCTTTCCTCCTATCTTATTTTGATATGAAGCGTAATTACAAACCAACTCTCAAACCAGTTGTGGCATTATTAGAGTTTACTACATCTAATACTACTAAATACAAGGGAAAATGAAAAAACACAGACACCTAAAAGGAGCTGAATTGGGCAGAGTTCTCTTATTGTATATGCTTACTCATTTTTTTAGGGTTTATTTTATTTTTGCAATCTATAAAGTCCCTAAGGAAAGAGATGGCAGAGTTTTAATTTTTTTTTACATAGTATTCAGTTAGAGTTGATGATGAATTTTTAAAGTAGATTTTTGGATATGCTTCCTTTGTATTGGTAGCCTCAGAACTTAGGACAGCCAGAGGCTCCATTTGTCATAGACTTTTACTGTGATCTGAATCTTCTGAAATTCCAGATGATTGTTCTTTCCTGTTTTGAAAGTTTGATACAGTCTAATAAAGAAATTTCTTTCATTTCATCCCCAAAGATGAAGCTGTTAAAATGAATTCATTGCGGCTGACAATATAACTAGTGAAGAAATAAGTGGAGGCTTGATATGATCATCATAAAAACCTTGGTGCATATAACATAGATCAACTCTTTGGTCCTCTCTACATGAACCATAGAACAGTATACTGAACATATGCATTCAACATGAACTGAGGATTTAAAGAGAATCCTATTAGACTCTACTGTGATATAGAGGGACAGCTAGGTGGTGTCACAGTGCATAGTGTGCAGGACCTAAAGTCAGAAAGACTCATCATTCTGAGTTCAAATCTGGCCTCAGACACTTAGTAGCTATGTGACCTTGGGCAAGTACCTTAACCTGTTGCTTCAGTTTTCTCATCTGTAAAATGAGCTGGAGAAGGAAATGGCAAACCACTCCTGTATCTCTGCCAAGAAAATTCCAAATGGGTTCATGCAGAGTCAGACAAAACTGAAAACAATTCAATATCAACAACAACAACAACACTATAGAGGGTTATGCTGCAGGAAGGGAAATCCCTTGAGCCCAATGAAATTGATTTGGTTGAGTATGAATCCTCCAGATGATGGGAAATGGGTGATATTTATTCTTCCTTCTGCAGCCATTCATTTACATGGTCACTTTGCTTTTTTTTTCCCCAGGTACCTCGGAATAACAAGACCTCTGACATACCCTGTGAGACAGAATGGCAAATGTATGGCCAAAATGATCCTTTCTGTGTGGCTCCTCTCTGCCTCGATCACTTTACCTCCTCTCTTTGGCTGGGCCCAGAATGTCAACGATGATAAAGTTTGCTTAATCAGCCAGGATTTTGGCTACACAATTTACTCCACTGCAGTTGCGTTTTACATCCCCATGTCTGTGATGCTTTTCATGTACTACCAGATTTACAAGGCTGCCAAGAGGAGTGCTGCTAAACACAAATTTACTGGGTTTCCCCGGGTTGAAGAAAATAATGAAGGTGTCATTTCGGTCAATGGCATGGTGAAGCTCCATAAGGATCCCGAAGAGTGTGCCAACTTTTCCAGACTCCTTAAACAGGAGAGGAAAAACATCTCCATCTTTAAAAGGGAGCAGAAAGCAGCCACCACCCTTGGGATTATTGTAGGAGCCTTCACTGTATGTTGGCTACCATTCTTCATCCTCTCAACAGCAAGACCGTTTATCTGTGGGACTTCCTGTAGCTGCATCCCATTGTGGATGGAGAGAACATTCCTGTGGCTAGGCTATGCAAACTCCCTCATTAACCCTTTTATATATGCCTTCTTCAATCGAGACCTGAGGACCACCTATCGCAACCTGCTTCAGTGCCGATATAGGAACATCAACCGGAAACTTTCAGCCGCAGGGATGCATGAAGCTCTGAAGCTGGCCGAGAGACCTGAGTTTGTGCTGTAAGGTCATTTGTCATTCTTTTCATCCTTTGTGTTCCCTAAACCACATGTTTATCATCTTCTAAGTGTTTCAGATCTCATCTACCATCCCCCATCATGTTCAATGTTCAATGCATCTTCAAAGGCCAAATTAGATGAAAGAAATTGGATAAATTTGTGAAGCAGCAAAGAGTGCTGGATTTGGATTCAATTCCTGATTCTGCAACTTAACCTAACCCTAACTCTAACCAGGGATAAGTCACCTAAACTTTCTGGGTCTCAGTTTCGTAATCTGAAAAATGAGAAACAGACCAGACAATCTCTAATACTCATTCTAGTCTGTAGCTCTATGACACCATGTTTTATGGAAGGAAGCAATTTAATTTTCTAACAGCTTGCCACAGAGCTGATAGACCAAAGAGGAAAGTTTCCACCCAGATGAATAAGACCAGGAATTTTGATGAATGTTTCCCCTTATCACCCTGTGACCAAGAAATCGTGCTTCAGGCTTTAGCTGTCACTCCCTTTTGTTTACAGCATTCTATATTTTGCTAAATATCCCCGAGGACTATATCTGTAATGGCCCAAATTTTCCATGAGGTAGGGAGGTACAGGGTTTCTTCAAGTGTCTATAAGCCAGAAAGTGAATTATTTATAAGCTCCCTATTGCTAGGACCCCCCCCCACATTATTCCCTTTTTATAACTGAAGGTAGTTAATATATACTTTAAAAAATATATATATGCTGGGGCAGCTAGGTGGCACAGTGGATAGAGCATTGGCCTTGAAGTCAGGAGGTCTAGAGTTCAAATGTGACCTCAGACACTTACTAGCTGTGTGATTCTGGGCAAGTCACTTAACCTCCAAAACCACACACACATACACACACACACACACACACACACACACACACACACACTCTCGCGCACACACACACACAAATATACACACATATGTATGTGTATATATATATACATATATATAAATAAACACATTATATATAAAACATATAATTTTTTCAATTAGCAAAAATTTATTTTCCACCCCTACTGAAAAAAACAATTAAAAAACTAAATTCACATTAGAATATATATACAAATATATGTATATATATTTATGTAAAGCATGTAATTTTTTTCAATTAGCAAAATTTATTTTCCATCCCAATGAAGAAAAAAACCCCTACAACCCAAATTCCCATTATACACACACATACACACATGTATATAGTCAAGCAAAAGCAAATTCTTTCATTGACTATGTTTAAAAATGTAGGTTAACATGCACTTTGAATGCTATATCAGAAATGAAGGATGAGGTTAAGTACTGAATGTAAAGCTCTTCTTATTCAGGTGAATTATGGCAGTGAAAAGTCTGACTCATGGAATATTTTAAAAGAAATACAATTTTTACTCTTTCAATGGCATATAATAACTCCAACCAAGCTGACAAGAAGAGTAGACATTTTTCAGCACCAGGATTTAAAAATAGATGAGAATAATTTGTAAATGCTTATTACCTCTTGCAATCAGTCAGCTGGTATTGAACATATACTAACTATATAGAGATAGACCAGAAATAAAGATGATCCCTGATGATAAGGAACTTATTCTCTAGTTGGGAGAACAACAGATAGACAGTTAGGGAAGGAGACAACAATGCTTATTAAGTCTTTTTTTTTTTTTTTGCTTTTTGGGGGGCGACTGGGGTTAAGTGTCTTGCCCAAGGTCACATGGCTAGTTTTTGTATTAAGTGTCTGGGTCCACATTTGAACTCAGGTCCTCCTAACTCCAGGGCTGGTGCTCTATTCACTGCACCACCTAGCCACCCCGTCTGCTTATTAACTCTTGCAATCAGTCTGCAGGTATTGAACATGTACTAACTATGTAGAGATAGACCAGAAATAAAGATGATCTCTGGTGATAAGGAACTTATTCTCTAGTTGGGAGAACAACAGATAGACAATTAGGGAAGGACACAGCATATAATAAAGTTAGTTGTGTGCTAGAAATGAAATGGATCAGAATTTGGAGTAAAGATCACCATTAGTTGGAGGAGTCAGAGAAGACTTCATGGAAGAAGTGGCACTTTTGTTGGATCTGAAAGGACAGGTAGAAGAAGTTTGATACAATAGAGTATTTTAGAAAGCATGAATAACATTAGCAAAAGCATGGAAGTAGTGATTAATATGGTGTGTGGGTTGATGGTAAATATTAAGTGACCAGGACTGACTCTTGTGAAAAGGTTTGCATTGAGGAAAAAGAGGATATTAGATTGGCTTTTTTAAGGTAGGGCCAGGTTATGGAGACTTTTAAAGGGTAGATTGAGGGATCTGGCCATTATAGGATTCTGAGCAAGGATTATGATGAACTTTTTATTTTTCAGATGATTAACCTAGAAGTAGGGGATTGTTTGAAGAGGGGAGAGACTGAAGACAGGGAGACCTGTCATAATCCTAGAAGTGAGGGAGAAACCTGGACTAGGGTGGTAACTGGAGAAATGGGTTGGAAAGTGGTGAATAAGAGAGACTGAAGGAGGAATGACAGGACTTGGTGACTGGTGGAGAAAAATGGAAAAAAGGGAGAATAAAAATTCCAAGACTTTGATGCTAGAAGAATGGTAATACCACAAGCTGGGGTGAGGAAAAGGGAAAGGGAAGCTAGTTTAGGGAAGAAGGCAATGACTTCCAGCCCAGACATGTTGATAATGAAGTCATCTGTGTGGAAATGTCCATCAGGCATTTGGAAATGTTCTAGTTGGTGCAGAGTCATGTCTGATGCCTTTTTGTGACCCCACTTGAGGTTTTCTTGGCAAAGATACTGAAGTGGTTTGTTATTTCCTTCTCGGGCTCAATTTACAGATGAGAAACTGAGGCAAATAGAGGTTAAATGTCTTGCCCAGGGTGTAGTAAGTGTCTGAGGTTGGATTAGAACTCATATTTTCCTGACTACAGACCCAGCACTCCATTCACTTTACCACCTAGCTGCCCCAGGCATTTGGAAATACAAAATTGGAATCTGAGCTGAAGGAGCAGAATTGGGAGTCGTGAGTCTAGAGGTAAAAGTAGAAGGTACGATAGAGAATGATATACCTCAAGGACTTGAGAGAGAGTAGAGGTCTAAAGACTGAGCTTTAGGGGATGCCTATAGTATGGGAGTTAGAAAAGGGTCTGCAGTGTCATGTAATCATAAAGACAAGAGAGTTTCAAGGAGAAGGTGGTCACTAGAAGAGAAACAGATTGGGGCAATGGAAAGAATGGTGTATTTGAGTCAGCGGGTGTGGTTCTAATCCCACCTCTGCCTCTTATTATCCGTGTGACCTTGGATAATCAATCTAGGAACACTTATTAAGCACCAACTGTGTTTAAGGCACCAGTTAACGTCCCTGAGCCCCAATTGTTTCCTAGGTAAAATGAGGGCATTGAGCTTGATGACCTGAGGTTTTTTCCAGCTCTATAGTGTCTAGGTTATGGTAGGAACTTTAGAGTAATAGGGTAGAGGGAATGAGTAGTGAGGGAACTGAAGCTTTAAATATGCTCCACTTGTTTAAGAAGTTTGGTAGGGAATAGGAGATAAAGAAGATAGTGAGCAGAAGAAAAATGCTTCCAGAAATAGCTAGAAGGTTCAGAAGGATCATTCAAAGAGTTTGTTTCCCTTTCTCCACCCCCACCCAGACTGATAAGACCTGAGTATGTTTGAAAGCAGAAGCTAAGGGGTCACTGACTGCTCTCAGAGAGACTAAAGATATATGAGGAAGGAAAAATAATGGAGCAATCCCCCTTCTCTGTCTTCCTCCCTCTCTATGTCAGAAGGACTCGGGTCAAGAGAACAGGTGGAGAAAGTACATTTAATTGTGAGGGCAACTTCTGAGAATGCCAAGGAGGAAAGAAAGGACAGAGAACATAATTTTAAGCTGTTATAATTGGAGAAGATCTTAAAAAATAATCTAGTCTGACTCTTATTTTTATAGATGAGTAGACTGAGACCAAGAGAGGTAAAAAGACTTGTCCAACTTTGCATAATTACTGGAAGATTCAAGTTTAGTGCTTTGATTCTTTCCATGACATTATGCTACATTCTCCATATATAAATGGAGATATAAGGAAATGAAGATGGGAGTGAATGAGCCTTTCAGCATTATTGCTTTGTGCTTGGCAGGAGCAGATAAGGCCACCCAGTGAGCCTTGTTGAGAGGGTTATTAGAGTTTGAATATAGTGGAGAGGGTTGGAATAACTGTGCTGGGAAATCAGCTAGGGAGTAGCTCACATAGACAGGATACTCTAAGATTTACAGTGGGCTTCCCTTATAAATCCACATCCTTAAGAAGTTAGTGGTGGTCATCTTATTTTTCCGATTTACAGATAGGAAAATTGAGTCTTCAAAGTAGTTGACCTGCCTGGGGTCTTGTTACCGGTGTCAGACTTGGGATTCAAGTCCTGGTCTTCTCACTCTTGAAGTCCAGAACTCTCTTAGTGATACCACAAATAGTGAGTCGCTGAGAGGAAAATGAAAATGGAGAAGGAGAAATATGCAGATCTGCACTTAAAATGTCTCCAAAAGAAGTTCTTTAAGAAGGTTAGCATTTCCCTGGCAATCTTGCTTACATGATTATTCTGCTTAGTAAATCTTTCATAGCACAAAGGTAATCTTCAGCCTAGCCCTACATCTGGAGCACCACTAATTTCCAATTAGTGGAAAGCAAATTAATGAGATTTTACCAAACTGGTCAGAGAACATGCCTAGAATCAAACATTCAGGACAGACTGCATTATGGGAGCTTGCATCTCCGCTTCTGAAAATTGATCAGGTTAAGCAGGCAAGTCCTTGTTGCTGACCTCCTTCCTTTTCTTCCTTAGCCCTCTTCCCCTCACCCTTTTACTGCCTTTTTTTCTCCTAAGCAGTATTTCAGGATTATCCTGCCATCTTTCTCAGAGCTCCAAAGGAGAGAGGATCAATTTTCTCAGGGGGAAAAAAAAACCTAAGCAATCTTGGTGGAATGGGAAAAGGGTGCTTAGAGCACTAACCTAGAGCTTATGACCTCAGTTCTTTGTTACCTCTCCTTCCTTTTTCTTCCTTACCTCAGTGGCAGTCTAATGACCAGATAGATGTACCATGAAGGAACATAACTTTAGAGTCACCCTGGAAAGCTTCAGAGCCTGCTGGGAAGGAGCCATGTCATTGGGCCCCTCCCTTCTTTGCCTAGGGCTTAGGACCCTATGATTCTGGTATTATCCTTCCCAGGGAGATATGGCAGGCAGGGTTAAGCTTCAGCAAAACGGGATCCTCTTCTTCCTACAAATACCTCCTCATGCTACTTTATTACTCAAGAAAAAATTGTAACATAGTCTCTACACAGAAAGCTGGAGACTAGGGAACTATAGTGTGGAATAAGGCATCCATTTCCAGACATGGCCAATGGACTAATTTGGGTTTTTTGCCTTTACTTATTTATTGCAAGTCAGGTTCAGTAGGGAGGGGGGTAGTGGGTGAGTAATTGGAAAATAACAGTGATATATTTAAAATTGAAAAGTCAGATTTAAAAACAAACAAAAAAAGGTGGCAATGAAAATATATAAAATATATTATTTTCAACTCCACATATAAAGTAAAATTTCATAATTATTATAGCTGCTAAAGAAAATGGATCAGGCTGACTTGCCATGTAGGGACTATTAAGTATTTTAGCAGGTAATGCCTGTCAGGAATGTAGTAGTTGAGATTCTTGCACTGAGTAGGAGGTTACAAGATGCCAATTTGTAAATACATAAATATATGTTTTTATAAATATTTTTGTATTAATAGCTATGAATGTCATATAAATGTCATTATCAATTTACATTTGGAACTATAAATTTATCAGTTAATATTTTGGACTCCACCTTTAAGTTCTAATAATGGGACCTTTTTCTCATTGTAGGAAGTCATACATATTTTAATTCACATCTTTTACTCTGGTTCAAATGCTAATCAAAGAAACAGTTAGTTGATGGCCCTGATGGGGATCAAGGAACCCATACTGAGACTCTAGGACAATCCCAGAATCTTGGGCACCAATTTAAAGGACATTTTCAGCATCTGAATATTGACATGCCAAAGGGATTCTAGGCTAATACCATTACTGCACCATTTTGTCATATATTAACACAGAGGTTCCCAAAGTCATTTGGCCTACCCCCCACTTTAAAAAAATTACTCAGGGTCCCCACCCCCGAAATCTACTTTCTCTAGCCTTTTTAAAAAATAATTGCATCATTTCAAAAAAACATATTTTTTTAAATGACGCATCTTAAAATTAACAATTTACTGTAAATTTGTGGGGTTTTTCCTGCATTGAAATTTTGATGACACAATATTGTGTCATGTGACCATATAGTACTGTATGGTAAATAAGTCATCACACACATATTCCTGCTGATGTACACTCACCTGCCAACAGTTGCTTAAGACTTGTTGGTGGACTTGACTATTTGCATTTTGTGTGTTTATGTGGAAAATAATATAATCACTATGATTTTAGCTGTTATACAACTGATGAAACGTGTACCAATGGTTTTTGATAATTTTCTTATCTTCCGTTCTTTTCTAATGCTTCTACCACTTCCTTATTTTTATTCAATGCCTCCTAATTGCAACTGAGGCTACTATCACATGCCTCTCCTCCCCCATCATTTCAGCACTCCCGCCTGGGGGAGGCAGGAGGGAGAAGGTCTTTTGCCCACTTTGGGGAACCTCTGTATTAACACTTCTATTTGGTCTAGCTTGTACTTAGTGAAAGGGCTTTACATTTCCCTAATCTAGATTCTTTTGGGGATCGAGGGAGCCACTCTCCATAAAGGGAGACTTGGTTCTTACTAATGTCTGTTCAACAAATTTAGTACCGCAATCATAAGCTGAGCATCTGCTGTGTAGAAGCACAGTGCCTGGGGAGGGAGGGATACCCCAAAGCTCAAGATGTAGTCCTTGATAATCTAGCAGGGAAGATAAGGCATACACAAATGTATATATTGCAAATTACATTTTCTCTATAGAGGAGAGGTCCAAAGTGATATATGTAAGTTCAAAAAAAGGAGAGATTAATTAGGGTTGGGGTTATGTCTGCCACAAACTCAGGGACTGACTATGGACTCTGTCACTAACTATTCTGGGGGTCAGGGAAGGGAAGGGAATATTCATTTATATAGCATCTACTATGTGCCAGGCATTGCACTTTACAAATATTATCTTATTTGATCCTTACAATACTGCAAGATAGGTGCTATTATTAATCCCTACTTTACAGATAAGGGAACTGAGGCAAATAGAAGTTAAGTGACTTGCCCAGGGTCACCCAGATAGTAAGTACCTCAAGCCTGGCTTGAACTCAGTTATTTATGATTCCAGGAAGACTCTTTTGGTTCTTAGACCCTCGCAGTCCTGGGAAGCAAACCCTCTGAGGCATTTCTTAAAAATGTGACCAGACATTAGACACTCCCTGCTCATTTTTTACCCACCTTGATTTCAGGAGGTTCTATACTGAGCTGACCCAAGGTTGGTGTGATTAGCATACATGTCTCCACATTGAGAATCACCCTATCACTGTAGCCTGGAAATGACTTTTCATCTCCAAATCTGCAGTGGCTTCTCATAGTGTCCAACAGTGGTGTTGCCCCTACCTATTTACTACCTTTTTCCTGTTATTTGGTGTTAAGCGAAAATATGAAATGAATTAAAACTGAGATGAGAAGAAGACACTTTGTGCCCAATAACCTAATATTCTTGGATACATTTGTCTTTTGGGAATGTATTCATTTTAAGGAACAATAGCATTGAGCTGCGATGTGAACAATATTCTCCCTGGATTGTATTGTGTGTGGGCAGGCACCATCTGAAGCAAATTCAATTGCATTAATTCGCAACTTATATTTCCAAAGTACTTGATAATCACTTTTAAGTGTCATTGAAGATATTTAATAATTCATGCATGACAAAGTTGGAGATTCTTCTCAAATCTTGATATTTTTCCTAAACATAAAATTAACAGGATTTTAAGTTTATAAAACTCATAGATAGGATAGCAAATTAAGGAAGAGCAGCAACATTTGTTCTTTTGACTTGGCAGGGCTGGGAGAATAAGAGAATTTTAGGCTTGTAAGCAACCATGTAGGTCATTCCTTAATTTAAAGCTTAACTTGATTCCTTAATTAACTGATTCCTTAATCTTGCTATTTCTTTTTCTGGATTTTCTGAATTCTCCCTTCTTTACATCTGATATTTCAGGTTGTTGAAAGTTATTTCAGGATGATTGGTCCAAAAATATCTATCATCTTTGAAAAATGTATGGTCATGGAAGATGAAAGAACAGCAGTCCTGGATTATATATATGTAATTGGCAAGTTTAGCGTACTTGAGAAAAAAACTATTTGTTCAAGAAATATTTATGGAGTACCTTTTATGTGCATGTCACTGTTTTAGACACTGCAGGGGATTAAAAAAGTCCAAGGCATACTCTCTGCCTTCAAGAACTTTACAATGGGGGTGGCTAGGTGGCTCAGTGAATAGAGCACTGGCCCTAGAGTCAGGAGGACCTGAGTTCAAATACAGCCTCAGACACTTAACACTTACTAGCCATGTGACCTTGGGCAAGTCACTTAACCCCGTTTGCCCTGCCTTCCCCCCTCCAAAAAAAAAAAAAAAAGAACTTTACATTGTCTTTGTTGATATGGAACTCTCTGAAGAACATTTAAATCACTCTAAAAAGACAGTAAAAGACATAACTGGGAAATAAGATGTACAGGCACTGGGGTATAGAGGTCTATCTTGCCCTGCTAGAAAGTTAGGGGGGGTGATGGGAGAGGGTATAGGGGAGAACAGATTGGGGGAAGGGGTATTCTGTGGGTTTGCTATTTTGGGGTGGGGGTAGGGGAAAGACGGGGAGAAATATATTATAACTCAAAATCTTATGGAAATGAATGTTGAGAACCAAAAATAAATTAATTAATTTTTAAAAAGACAATAAAAGACCAAAAAAAAGTGGTAGATGGTGGAATAGATAGTGATTGCAGTAAGAACTCAAAAGAGAGAGGGATTACTAAAGGTTTCATGGAGGAAGAGTGGCTTGAGCTGGACTTTGAGGAATGGGTAGTATTTGACTATATAGAAAGGAAAGGGGAAAATATTCCAGCTAGAGGAAAAAGTATGACCTTTTCATGTATGGAGATGGAAATGGCCAAGGTTAATTTTTGGGAATAGCCTGAATGGAACAGAGGGTTTTTTTTCTGGAGAACAACGAGAGACATGGAATAAAGATAGGTTGGAGCCCAGATAATGAAAAATCTCAAGTAGCAAACTAAGGAGCTTGGCCTTTGTTCTGTAGGCAGTAGGAAACTGTTGGAGAGTTAGGAGCTGAGGAGCTGTATGATGAGGAGTGTTTTAGGGAAATTCATCTGGTAATGGTTTGCAAAGCCTGTTGGAAGGAGGAGAGCTGGGCAGCACTTAAGTTATTATAACTGCCTAGACCTAGTGAGCACTCACTGTATTTAGAGTCAGAGGATCTGCATTCAGATGTGTGGCTCTGCTACTTCTGACCTTTGACATCATGGAGAAGTCACTTCACCCCTGTGGGCCTCAGTTTCCTCATCAGTAAAATGAAGTGGTCTATGTCATGACTTGAAGTTTCTTTCCATCTTGAAAGCTTGTGTTTGTTTGTGAGCTTGTGAATCCTGAGGTTATGCAAGATGAAATTTATATGGAGGGAAGTGAAAATGAAAAAAGGAAGGAACAAATGAATGCACTCAACTTTTGGTTTCCATCGTGGATTTGAATGAATAGGGGCAATGTGGTCCTTCTATTTTGAAGAAGCTTAACAGGGCAGGATATTGGGCACAGAGAGCTGTGGATACTTCCTATGTGCCACTCTGTGATTATGTGGGGCATCTTTTCCATTCCAGAAAATCTCTAAGGCCATATTTCTGGTTATAAAACAATCAGGAAAAACTCTTCTCTGCATCCTTAATTTTGGTTCATAAAAACGTGGTCTGGAGGTAGTTGAAAGAAACCTGTTCATGCTGCTGAAGAACTATGGCAGTTGTCTGTTGCCAGACCCCATTTCCAAGCTGTTACTCAAGGACTCTGAGACCCAGGAAGAATTTACACCAAGTACTACTCTGAAATCAAAGGTCTAGTCCCTAAACCTAGCACCAATGCCATCTAATCCAGAATTTACAAATATTTGTTTGAAGGCTTAGACTTCCTGAGTCTACCAAGCATCACTCTTTTTGTGGCCAATTTTAGTGGTGGTTGTGATGGAATTATTGGTAGGATGTGTGGCCTTGTTCCAGAAAATTAGGATTTCATGATATGTTTTTCTCTCTAAGGACAATAACAACAACAAAAATAAAGACGAAGTAGAGGAATAAAGGCATCTTTGGAAACATTCTTTCCACTTAGCACTAATTCAGCAAATATTTATCATATATTTATTCTGTGTTGGGCCTAGGGATAGTTAGTTTTGGAACTAGGGATAGGGAGTACGCCTTTGATTTCATTGGCGTATTGAACTCCCAGGTAGGAAAACTCCCTTCACCAATACAAATTAGTGCTTCTTCTACAACTTTTTTTTGGTGCCTTTTTGCAGGGGGAGGGGCAATTGAGGTTAAGTGACTTGTCCAAAGTCACAAGGCTAGTAAGTATTAAGTGTATGAGGCTGGATTTGAACTTAGGGCTGACTCCAGGGCTGGTGCTCTATTTACTGTGCCACCTAGCTGTCCCCTTTCTCTACAACTTCTGATCTTAGAGAGCTGCTTAGAACACAGGGAGGCTAAATGAATTGCCCAGAGTCACACAGCTAGTATGACTTATCTCTTCTGGCTTTGAAACTGACCCTCTCTATCCACTAGGTCACACTGCCTCTTAGTTTTGGAAATGCAAAGATAAATAAGAGCTGACTGAACTGGCTTCCTCATGAAATTGTGCGCTCCTTGAGAGCAGGATTGTTGTTTGATTTTTTTTTTTTTTGTATCCTCAGTTCTTACCACAGTGCCTGGAATATAGTAGGTGCTTAATAAATGTTTATTGACTGACTGAGAAAGGAGATGGATACAACTCCTCTGAGCCTCAGTTTTCTCATATTTAAGACAAGAAGATTAGACTAGCTCATCTGAGGTCCTTTCCAGTTCTAAATCAAGGGTCCTAAGAGTTGCAGAGAGATTCTACTAGATTGAAAAGCTGGGTCCCTAAACTCCAAATTCTGTATTCTTTTTGCTGCTCCACAATGCCTCTTTTTATGTCCCAAACTCATTATTCATCATTTTTCTTTTCAAACAAGGTAAATACCATTCCATTTTGTAGGCAATTTTAAGTGTTCTATTCCTTTTTTTCTTTTTCCACTACAGATCTATCACAAAAGTGAGTTTCTAGATTGTTATTCAGGGCTGCTTCATAAATATGCTGAGTGCTTGGCAGATTATGAAAATCAGGAAAAAGACTGGATGGGCACACCTCTGTTATTTTTTTTTCCTTAGAAGTATCTCTAACCCCTTTAGAAGCCACAAATGATTCACCTGCTTTGATTCTGTAAGAATTAAATCCATTCACTGAGAAATGAAAAATCAGGTTTATGGTCCTGCTAAATTATTTTCCTGTCTCTCTCCTCTCTTTTTTTTATAGACAAAACTCTGACTACAGTCGGAAAAAAAGTCATGATTCATGATGCAGAGCAGAAAGAGGGAGCCTGAAATCAACAAGGGGTGAAAGAGGTGACTCACTCCTGGTGAAGAAGTTTCTGGCTTTCAAAATACAGCTTCTTCTGTGGGAGGAACCATTCAAACATAACATCAATGTGGATGATCCATTGTATGACATGTGCTGATTTGGAGAGGGATGATCTCCAATTCTCTCTTGCTTGCTCTCCATTTGTAAATCAATGCTATTGTGTACAAATGAAAATCAACGTCTGCTTATGACTGCAAGATCATGTTTTAGCAATAAGCACATTGATAAAACTGAGTTCCATAGAAGATGGAAACGCAGTTTATAGTGCTTCACATCTGTCCAAGTCTGTGTAAGTGAAAGGAAGTCCTAGTTCACAGTCTCCATGCTTCTGAGGCAAGATGTTATTATGAATATTCAGGGATCATTGGTAAAAAAAAAAAGCTGTATTTTGTTGTATGACAAATAGATATTTTTTAAGCAAACACTGGTAAGTCAAGTGTTGAAAATGTTGCATGCCTGTGTTAGAAAACAAACTCAAAACTACTGTAGTCTGCTAATACAAACCTAGTCCCAAGGCTTTGTTTATTTAAAGCCCCTGTCAAGTAGTTTGGCTTTTTTACAGAGGCCCCTGTGTCTTTTCCATAAAAGTACTTTATGTGTCGATCTACTTATTGTTCCTGTAGGACTCATGAATGGATATAAGGCTGGGAAGGACCAGAAAGCCTGGCCATAGATTTCCCTTTGCTAACAGTTCTTCCTCAAGGTGCCGAGGGATTCGGGTAATTCACTTCCCTAGGTTCTTGGCTATCCAAGGGGGAAACAAAAAGGCTGCACTTGTAGCAATCTGTAAGTCAACAAGCTTTCATTAAGCACTTACTGTGTACATAAGTGCTAGGGCTACTAAGAGAAGAAAGAACAGAATGGATTTTCCAAACCCTGAAATACTTATGTGCTGGTGTCATTGATCCGGTGTATTTATGGATGCCATTTTGTGACCAGTGGGATTGCACTTCAAGGCTGGCATGCTTGTCCCCTGCCTGCTTTTGAATGTTCAGTGAGAAGAAATGCCTCCTTTGGGCATAATTGTGGTATGAGCTTGATGGAAAAAGGAGTAAGAGCTCGAGTGCCCTCAAGCCTTGGCTGAAAGCTCCTGAGAAGGCCATTAAGCTCATTCACTTTGCTGCCTATATCTTAAAGCAAATGTGTGCCTTGAGTGATGTAATTCTGTCTCATGGAAGGCTGACAATGGGAGCAGGCTGTTGAACAGAAATGATCCTGTTGTTGATTTGACTTGTCCAACTGTGAGGTTCAATAAAAACAGGATACACAACTGTTGGTAATACTGAGACAGTAGACCCAAGAAGAGGAAGCCTTGAGCTCCTGGTGATGGATGGAGAACCCTGTGAGCAGGTGGATGATTTTTTCCACAGTACAGGAGATGATGCACCCCCAGGACTTTGTGGCTTTCTAACAGGGGCCCTGGACCAGGACGTGCATGATTTTGCTTTTGCTTTTGCCTCTTAGACCAGAGAAGTACCTGCATCCCAGAAAAGAGGAGATGGGTGCTTCCCTTCTAGACAAAGCTGTATCAGTATCTTAACTGCAGGCTTCATAGAGTGATTGTACATAATTATATTCGTAATTTAAAGGATTAACTATAGTAAGATGAATGTCGTGTTCCATTTGAAAATGTTTTATTACATTAAATCAAATAAAGTCTATTTATAGCTGCAATAAAGTAAATGATTTCTTTTTTTTTATTTAAAGGGCCAAAGAGGTAGAAATCATTCAATCAGTCAATGGGTATTTATTAAGCTACTACTATGGGACAGATACTGTACTAAATTCTAGGGAGAGGTAAAAACAGATCCTGCCCTCAAGGAGCTCACATTCTGTGGAGGAGAAGAACATGCACACAGCTAGGTACATATAAGATCTATCCAGAGTAGATAGAATATTATCTCAGACAAGAAAATGTTTTTCCAAGCAGAACAGCAGAATTGGAGAGCTTCCAACAACAGACCTGACAGGTCTCCTAAATGGACAAGAAATACTAATGGCAAGCTTGTAATTTAATTCTGTTGCCTAGATCCAGCCAATAACATTTTTTTGAATGACATTTTTTCATGGTAGCTAAATACTGATGCAGTGCCCACACATACTTAGGAAGCAGATAGTGGTCAATTAGGTATGTAAATAAGGACAGGTTGCTGGTTATATTTATGATGCCCTGCTACCTATGGCCACAATCTAATTTTGTGACTAGATCCAGTGATGGCTCTATTGACCTTACCAAACCTTACTGACCGTTTTTTGAAGTCATGCTCCAGTTTGAGAGTAGGGCGTAGTTTCTGTCAAGATTTCTTGATTATTATATTTATTATCTGATCAAAGTGTTCCTTGACTTGCCAAGTATTTAGGGGAGCTTTCTCTCTAGGAAGATTCTAAAGAGCTTCAGAAGCTTAAGTTAGATGTGAATAGTGCATTTTTATCCTACATCTTTATTGGAGTGATCTGGAGCTTTTCTTTCTATTTCTTTCACACAATGATGAGGCTGATCAGCCTTGAGATACTGTGTGAGAATTTAAGAGATCTGACTTTGAATTCTAGTTCTGTTGTTTACTGGCTATATCAATTTGGTGTCCCTTCTCCGGGCCTCAGTTTCCTAATGGTAAAATTAAGGGGCTGGACTTGATCAAAGGTTGTCAACCTGAGTCTACGACCTTATCTTTAACATATATATATATATATATATATATATATATACATATATACATATATATATACACACACACATATGTATGTGTATATATGTATATATACACATATGTATGTGTATATATGTATATATATGATATAACATATAAGTTGAAATACAGATATATATCTCTATATATGCAGATATATATTTCATTGTTGAAATCAACATAATTGGTTTCCTTTGGAACCCTATATATTTTATTTTGTGCTTTTTTCCATGAAGGGGTCTATAAATTTCACCAGACTTCCAGTGGGTCAATTGCACAAAAAAGGTTAAGCACAGATGGTCTAGATGATCTCTAAGGCTTTTAGTTTCTTTACAAAAAAAAAAGGAATAAAGGAAAAAAAATTCTTGGGCCTTTTCAAACATTCTGTAACTACAAATCACTCTATTAATAACAATCAGTTAATAAACATTTGTGTTACTGTTGTTTAGTTATGTCCAGTTTTTCCTGATCCTAGTTGGTATTTTCTTGGTAAAGAGACTGAAATGGTTTTCTATTTCCTTCTCCAACTCATTTTACAGATGAAGAAACTGAGACCAACAGGTTTAAGTGACTTGCCCAGGGTCACACAGCTAGTAAGTGTCTGAGGCAGGATTTGAATTCGTTTTCCTGACTCCAGGCCAGCCTTCTAACCACTGTGCCACCTTGTTGGTGCTTACTTAAGTGCCTACTATGTCCCAGGAACTGTACAAAGTGCTGGTGATGGCACAGACAGGTGATAATCCCTATTCTCAAGGATCTCCCAGCCTAGGGGAGGGAGCTCCTGGTCTAATGTAAACTATTGTAATTATTATTGTTATTATTCTAGGCACTGAGAAACCAATCATATCTATGGGATAGATAGGTAGACAGACAGAGAAAGATAGATATAGTGATAATTTTGCCCTGCCCCCACTATATGAAATTTAAAATTTGAGAGGCAAATCAACATTTGAAAATAAGTATGTCTGGGGTGATTGGGTGGTGCAGTGAGTGGAGCACCTGGCCCTGAAGTTGGGGGACCGGGGTTTTGGATCCAGCCTCAGACACTTAATACAAAAATTAGCCATGTGACCTTGGGCAAGTCACTTAACCCCAATTGCCCTCCAAAAAAGAAAAAAGAAAAGAAAAGAAAAGAAAAAGAGAACACCTTTCCTCTTGACTTTTTAATTGTAGATTGGGTCTGAGACTGAATTGTTTGGGTTCATATAGCATAAAATCATAGGAATGGATGCACTCATCTCTTAGATGGAGTTGGAAAGTGCATTTTTTAATCCGACCCCCTCCTTTTGCAGGTGAGGAAAGTGGTATCCAATATTTCTCTGGCCAAGTGACTTGCCTAAGGTCACACGGCTGTTATGAGCAGAGATTAGTAGGAAAAGAGCCCGATCTTCTGGCTCCTGAGGCCAGTGTTCTTTTCTTTCCAGCACCCTGCCTCTCCACAAGGGGACACCCAGACCAAAAACACAGACTATGTTTCCTCTCCTGCAGTCACTGAGGAGTCTATGTAGTCTATAATAGGGGTACAGGGGACAGAGTACTGCAGTAGATGGCTTGCAGACTCACATTTTAGTTAACACTCTATGGCTGACAAGTGATTACATCTTGGGCAAATGCTTGTTTGTAGCTCTCTCTGCTTCACTCACAAGCTCATTGGGAGGAAAGCTCTTTGCAAAGTACAAATCACGGGAGAGGCACAGATTCTTGTGACTTTCGGCTTCAATAGAAGTACCTTGAAACAACTGAGGCATCTCCTAAATGTAGTTCCCTAGAGAGAGAGGTGCTAAAACCCTGGAGAAACACAAGCCTTGAGCACAGCAGGTTCCCAAGTAGTTTCTGTGACTGCATCTCTGAACAAGCCCCTCACTGACAACCCCAAGGAAAAACAGCAAAGCTCAATCCGTGGCATACAGATTTATTTCTCCATTATCTTCGTAGTGCATGGGGGTTTGGTGAAGGATTGGTTTTCTCACTCAGGCTTTGCTTCGACTTATTTTAAAATTATTTTTCATTTGCTAAACATGGTAAATAATATTCTGGGGCAAGGTCGGCTGGGTGATGGTGCTAGGACTCTGCTGTTGCTGCCCTGGGTTAGGGTAGGAAGGGTACAGAGTGAAGGTGGCATGTAAGTAGAGGAAGCCGGTATAGTGGGCAAAACACTGACTTTGGGTTCAAATTCCACTTCTAATACTTAAAGAACTTTGGATGAGTTATCATCTAACTTCCCTGGGCCTCAGTTTTTCCATCTGTAAAATGGGAGAGTTGGACTAACATCTGGGGTGGGGTACCTGTGTGTGACTCTGTATAGGCTCTCAGGTGTGGCCCTCAAACTTGGCTTCAGGGTTTCAAGTTCCCCACCCCTGGATTAAGTGGACTCTGAGGTCTTCGCCAGCATTAGATCTGTGGATCCTACAAATAGTTGGGTAGCTTTATCCTCGTGCCCTAGTTGTCTATGCCGACTGTTTCACAGGCCTAGGTGGCTAGGGTCAGTGTTGGTTCCTGCTGTGACTCTCCACAGATGCTGATATGTCCCTGGCAACTCAAAGGGAGACCACCAGAGACACGGAGATCTTTTACATGAAAAAAGGGGAACCCTCAACTTCCTAAGGCACTGTACTCAATTCCTTGATTCAAGAAGGTACAGTAACTTTGTCAAAACCAGTCTGGGCTATGCAGAGAATAGATAGATAAATAGATAGATAGATAGATAGATAGATAGATAGATAGATAGATAGATAGATAGATTGGTAGGTAGTGATGACTTGTTTCAAAGGTTTGTTAAAGGAGACAAATAATAGTATAAATTTACAACGTTTATTCATTATTCCCTTAAGGCTAGCTTTACTACTTGTACATGGAATGCAGGACTGAGTCCTGACTGAAGAACAAAAGGATGAGAGTGCTTAAGTACATTTTAGGACCATCTCAATACAGGGTAGATGAGTTACACAAATTTATGATTCCCATAATGGTTTAATCATTGTATGAGAAAGGAATTTTCTTAGTTGGATAAATGGTAAATACAGAAAAACAAGAGATGACAAATTGTCAATTGAAATTATGATCCAGAATATCTTTCTTTAGCATTAATATTCCATAACATGGTATATGTTCAGAAAATCTTAAGATAAGAAAAGTCCTATTAGTCAAGTTAATGCTATGAGTTGAGGGTCTTGTCCTTAAGAGCTATAAAGTAGGCCTCTTTTGGTTGACATAAGAAGGGTTCTCCGAGAGTGAGACAAATCTGGGACTCTTTGGAATTTATGATCTCTGGATGCCTGTGTTAAATCCTACTCCCAGCCTTATCTGTTCTCTGGAGTGGCTGAGATAGTCTTTTTTTATAAAATGAGGCATAGCAATCTGTTTGATTAATTCAAACTTTTGCTGAAATATGATATTTAATGATTATAAATAGATGGATAGATAGAAGGATAGATGGATATATC
Source organism: Gymnobelideus leadbeateri (assembly GCA_011680675.1). Classification (NCBI taxonomy): domain Eukaryota; kingdom Metazoa; phylum Chordata; class Mammalia; order Diprotodontia; family Petauridae; genus Gymnobelideus; species Gymnobelideus leadbeateri. The sequence goes on from WOXC01004035.1 coordinate 1,348,656, forward strand.
TATATGTATATGTATTATATATGTATGTACATACATATATACACATAGATATATTGTGTTTATGTATACATATACGTGTATACACACACAAACCTATGTATATATTGTACATTTTATGTGTATGTATTATCTACATCTATGTACACATATATAAATACTATATTCTGCATTGTAGGCACAAGTATTTCTGAAATAATTTTTGTTAATTTATTGTTATTCTAAGTCCTAGCATTTCTAGTTTAGAGGGAGAAATGTCCAAACTGACAGTCTTCTCCTGCCCTCAAACATCTCTCTAACCTAGGACATTTTGGGGGTAACATTTATAGGAATCTTGGACAAGGATAATTTTTGTTTATTTGTTTTTATATTAGGTCTCCTTATCTTGCCCAGGACAGGAATACGATGGCTACTTACAGGCATGATCCCAGTATTGATCATTGAGAACTTTGACCTGCTCTGATTCCAACTTGGACCAGTTTGTCCCTCCTTAAGCATCCTGATTCCCTCCCTGGTTCCAGACTTAGTACAGACACCTGATTGATTTTGGTCACACTGCAGCTCAGAATTCTACTTTGCTCAAGCTAGCCACCAGCCGCAGTCGCCTAATGACAGTTGTATACTAGGGTGTCCAACAACAAGGAAAATTTCACAGTTATCTTATAAAATACAATTACAAAACTCAAGGTTGACATTTTGCTTCATCAAATAGAACATTAGTTAGTTAATCTTTCTGAAATGCCCCTGGCATTTTCCCAAAATCATTCAATCTAACTTTGACCACCCCCTTCATGGGTTCTCCAAAATTCCAGCTATAATGGATCACAGGTGATCTAAAGTAATCAAAGAGACCTCTTCCTCTGATTGATGCTCTGACCCTGAAAAGCAACTTCCAAGTGCAGCCTGAACCAGATTAAAATGTAATTGGGATGTATTTAACAAAGTAAATTAAAAATGTGATAACACATGGATAATGTTAATTTGTGGCTTTCTAAGTCAATGTGTGGGTTGGGGGGAAGGGAATCCATTTGTATTTGTTTGCCACCTGGGCTTAATCAATTCAGGAAACCTGTTGGTCATTATTCTAATCTAGAAGTTTGTAACCTGGTTATAGGGACCTTTATTCACTTGGATGGGGAAAAATTTTATCTTCATTTTTACTAACTCTAACTGAAATCTAGCATTCCCTTCAATTATGAATTTTTAAAAACCCCAACATTATTTTGAGAAAGGATCCTGACTTGCAGAGAGGCTTGAAGATGGTAAAGATGTTGTCTTTCTGAGTCTAGGGGAAGGCAAGGATCTTAATTAAACATGGGTATTTCTCTGTATATGTTTAGTCATCCCCATTAATACATTTTCTGGGGCTTTCACTTTCATCCTTGTCCTTATATGCATTCCTAAAAGAAAGGGGGGGATGTTGTGGAGAGCATTGTTTTCTAAGAATTTTGATTTCTAAGAAATTTGATTAGATAATGATAAAAGTTTCCTTCAATTCAGGTCCATCTACAAAAGGATTTTAAGCTAGAGAAATATTTCTTAATATTTTCAGTTGAACTGAAAGTGAGTTTTCTGATGCTTTCACACCTTTCATAGACTCACCAAGCCTCCCTCATCCCCATGACTGTCACTGGCTTCACTGGTAGGCTCTGTGTGTATGTGTACCCCTCCATAGACTGCCTAAGCTCTCTAAGCTCCTTCACCCAGTAACCCCAGCTGGAAGGCTGATGCCTGCCAGATAGAGAGCTATTTTGGAAGCAGAGTGTGCAGGATATCAGGGATGAATCAGACAGATTAGGATAGTCACTATGGATGTTTCACTGCATATGTGTGATGTAAGAGAAAAAGCCCCAGACTGGAACTTGGACTTGGAAGACCTGGGTTGAAGTCCTTTTGTCTATTCTCCTGCATCATGATTACCCATAGAGATGATGGCAATAATTATAGCGTCCATTTACACATCATTTTAATGTTCACAGGATGCTTTTTCTAGTAATAATCCCAGGAGGGAGGGAGGGTGAGCATCTTTAACCTTATGATCATTTGCATCCAAAATGATGACTTGCTGGTTATCTGACTTTCTAGTCATCGGATAAAGTCCAAATTGAATTTACTATATATCAAAGTTATTTGATATTTGTCTGAACTGTCAGTGTGGGAACTTCCTCCACCAACACAGATCTCAGCTTGGCTATAACTTAATGGACAGACTTAGTGTGTTGCTTGAGGGTCAGAGAGGTTAAGTGATTTGCTGGTGGTTACACAGCAAGTAAGTGTCAGAAGTAGAATATGAACCCAGATGTCCTAGATTTCAGGTGCAGCATTCTATCCATTATGCTTCAGTGTTTCTCTGTGAGCATTGCATGACATTTAATAAGGCAGGAAATGGGATCCCTCCATTTTAGCTGTTTCAGTACTGAAAGGATCAATGATTTCATGGGTCTGAGTATTTACTGATATAGATGGCAATTCCACTTCATCTTTCTAGTTGGTCTCTGAAAGTTGTTGTGGTCCCAAAATTTAATGCCCTGTGGCCAACCTGGTGACTGATCTCTCCAACTTTGTTGGTCCTCCCAGAACAGAAATGCTGTATATCACTGACAGCTATAACTAGCCATTCAGGTAAATGGGGTAAGAATCACATAATGCACCTAGGCCAACTACTATCATATTCAATTGAGAGAGTAGGAGGAAACCTTGGACAGCAGAACACAGCCCCCTGGGGGGATTCTGTGTCATTTCCACAGTTCAGGGATGGGAAGAGATAGGTCATTTCCGGAGTATAATATTCCTTAAATAATCTGCTTAATTGAATTTTCTGTCATATACCTAGTCGACTCTCATTTATCTATGCTAATGAGGAGGAAAAGAGTATGCAATACAAAGAATGATATTTGAATAATTTATATTTAATTGCAGCATACTCTCTGGGAAAATACACAGAGATGCATTCTCACTGATTCCCTCCTGTTCCCAACTGTTGTAGTCAGGTTCTGTGATTTCAAAAAACATATATTAAAACCCCACACTAAACTGATCTTACTATTGGGTTTTTTTATAGTATACAAATCAATTTTGTGGACATTCTCATATGAAAAATAGAGTGAAAAAACTAAACCATAGACAATGTATATACGTTTCAATTTGCTGTCATCCCCAGGTCCATGCTTTGGCCTGATACAAAGAAGCTAATCATATATGTGTATTTGTGGATGGGTATATGCATACATGTGCATGTTACGTATATATGTGCATGTATATATTTGTATAGATACACATGTACATGTAAACACATGTGCGTGTGTATAGACATACATACATATACACATATATACCTATATAAGTATATATACGTATGTATGTGTGTATGAATATATATTTACACACACATACTAATGTCTGGAACTGCTTCATCTTTTGCATTATTGAGTGATTCTCAATATAAATCAATTAACATCAATGATCAAAATGGCCAACTAAGACCTGTGACAATACAGAAAAAGATCTGTTCTAACACCTACTTTAATAATGGGAATTATAGCCAGGTCACTGAAGCAGACTTACTCAGCAAAATACAGAAACGATGATTTTCTAAACACTTTGGATATTAGCCAGTGAACGTGAGTAGTGCTGACTTTGTACAAGGTTTATAATCCATTAGAAGGTACATATGTCTATTTTGTGGCTGAAGTTTATGATGGACTGGAAACTGAATTAATTATTAGCATCCCTGCATTTGTGGCGGATTGACCCAATTAAGTTAGATCTTCTCACCTAAAGCAGGTAACAGTGATGCCTTCTTACTTTCCTCTTATCCTATACATCAACTCTTAATTAGCTGTTTTTGTTCTCTCCTTACAAAGATCACTCTGCTCTGGAGAGAACACAAGGGGAAGTAACTATTGAGTAGTTCTGCTTTTCTTCTGACATTTACCATTCACCCTATGCAGCAATTTTTGATCCTCTTCTTTTCTCCAGTATAGAATTAAGAATCCTCTGTTGGATTGGCCCTAGCTTTCTGAGCCCTTTAGCACTTTGAACTCTATTTTTACAGGGCTGTGCTACTCTTCTGCATCTATCCCTCATAACCTTCCCTTACTTTTAGTCTCTGCATACTCATTGACAAGTTCTACTACTTTGTAACCATCTTAGTGGATATCCATAAGCATTTTTCTCCCTCACCCTTTCTTTTCCACTTATAACCCTTATAACCCTTTCCATTATTTTTGTAAAACTTTCAGGAAATGAATTCTTTCTAGCTCATGCTGGAGATGTTTCATCCTTAGCCAGGGCCCAGAAATCTAAATTCCAATCTCAGACACCATCTTTTTTATTATCTTCTTCTGAAACCCTTGTCTTTAATTAGCAGGGGTAATTGTTGTCCAATGCTTTCTAATCTGGCAGTATCATTTGGGTCCATGTGGATCACCAAAAGTTCTTAGTAATGATTTTGGTTTGAAAAGTCTTTGGAAGTCCTCTGTCATATCCCTGGAAGACAGGGATTATTGGTTCAGCAAAGTCTCCAATCAGAAAGTCTCCAATCAGCCCTTCTGACTCCAAGTCCAGTGAGTTTTGAAGAATAAGATTATTTCTCCAAAGGTCCATTGCTCCTTGCAGCTGTTAGGAATTTTCTCCAAAGATTCTAGTCTAAGTCCACTCTAACTTTTTTTGCTATCTCATTCTCAAGTAGGAGAAGAAAAAATGAATAAAGGCCCACGAGGGCGTCCTTAATAAAGCCACTGCACCTGAGCACAGAGCTGCTAATGAGTACAAATGGGATTCACCACCAGAATAGCTTTGCAAGAATGTAGGGCAGATTAAGAATTGGACTGCTGTGAGCACAGAAGTTTTGACCATAAGCAGAATCTTTTCCAAAATTAAGAAGTTTAAGTCAATTGATCAAAGTCTTGTGTGAAACAGGGGAGTTGCAGAGATACTATTTATTTAGACCTTAAAAAGAACATTTAAAACATCTAAAGTGGGACTTCTAGATCATGTGACCAACAGGGTGAAGGACTAAACATATTCTCTGATCCTCATGACCTCTCAGATCTCTACAAAATAATAATTATGTGTAAGAGATAAACTCTGCAGCTCTCTCCACAGGCCAAGACATCAAGAACCTTAATAAGGCAACAAACATATTGAATTAACAGTAGAAGAAACTAATCCCTAATCCCTCATATGTTCACTCAGCAATCTTTTTTTTTCTACCCTCCTCCATGATCTGACAGGGTTGTACAATGAGGCCCACAGGCTTGTGCTCTGGAATCCACTCAGCAATTTCCTTGCTGCTGCTATAATCTTTGCCAGTACAAATCAACTCTGTTCCCTCCCAACTTTCCACCCACCTCCCTCCTCCTCTACTCAGAAGAGGGTGAAGTATAGGTATGTGGGTGTTTGTCTGGGGTGGCAGCAGTCAGTCAGAGAATTCAGGAATATATAGCTGGGAAATTCCCAGAAAGAGAGAAGGTTTAAAAGCTTTGAGGTCCAGCCCTCAGGGGATCTATGAGCAAAGAGGAAGGAGTCAGGAAATAAATGAGAGGGCAATATAAGGACTGAAATTACCAAAGATCTTAGGAGGAAGAAAACTCAGTTAAGAACTGTGAACACAAATAGATAACCCAGAGAATAAAAACGGAAGCATGACCTCCAGGACATCTAAATCATTCCAAACATCTCTGAATAATTATTTCAAGGCAAAGGAAAATTGATCAATTCTTGATGAGGCAGAGGACCTTTTGGATTCCCAAGAAAGCATGGGACCATAACAGAATGTTCCCAGATGGCTTAAAAGGGAAATAACAATTGTGAAAACAGAAATAATTGGGAGAATAGGAAAAAAAATTAGTTTACAGTGGCAAATCTCACCAAAGGAAAAAAAGAGAGTTCAACTGATTAGAAATGCAAATGCACAAAAATGAAGGACAATTTGGAAGAAGCAAAAAACAATAACATGAAAAGAAAACACAATCTCTATACAAATAAAAGCTATTGATCTCCGAGAAAGAATGCATAGAGAGAACTTAAGGTTTGTAGCTCTCCCAGAAGAATATGACAAGTAAAAACACCTGAGCACTATAATCTTTGAAACAATACAAGAAAACTCCCTAGTACTTCTGACGACAGAAAACAAAGAGCCAATCAAAAGACTCCACAGATTGCCTCAAGAAACAAATAAACAAATAAAGTCTATGTTGCAAACTTCAAGATACAGTGTCTAAATTTAACAGTTCCATTAGCAAATAATACATTCAGCAAGTAACCAGGAAAAAGGTATTCAAATATAAAGGAAAAGAAATTAGAACAACACAAGATTGTTCTGTATTCATGAAAAAAATATAGAAAGAAATAAAATGTATTCCTAGGAACATAGAAACCCAAGGTACAATCCACTGTGATACATACACTGCAAACCCAAGTCTAATCATTAACAAAAAAAATGGGTGCTCAATAAGAGAGAAGTACCAAAACAAAATAAAACATGTAAGAAGATTATTAGCTTTGAAAACATTTCAGACAACAAACCCCCTCCCCCCTCAAAAGGTGAACAAATATAGCAACCAAGGAAGGCATAATCAGTGAAATGAATTACACCCTAGAAAAAAGGAAGAAAAAATGATAGAAAGGCAGTCTGGGGGTCAACAACCCCAAGAATAACAAAATAACAGAGGGGCCATTAAGAGATTTCTTTCTAGAAGTGAGGAAGGAAACATAGGTAAAAGTGAAATTTACATAGAAGTGATAGTGGAGGAACAACCCTGAAACCTCAGAATGCTTCACTTACAGATGAATCAATGTTTCGTGAAGTTAAATTGCAGAATGGGAGGATACATACAAAGGAAAAAGGGATGAAGAAGAGAGAAGGGGATATGTGATATATCCCAATTAACTCAATGGTAAACAATGAATGGAAAATTTCCTATAGTCTTTCAGGAAGAAAAGAGGCTACAGAAGAATGGGTGAGGTGGCAAAAGGAGAGAATGAAATGGAAAAAGAAAGAGGGAAATCTCTGTTTAGTGGTGAGAAGGGGTTCCATTGAATCTTTCATAGGGAGAAAGAGATCATGTATAATGGGAGATGGGGACCTTACAAAGGGTAAAATCTACAGGGATTTGGTGTTTAGAGAGACCACTACTGCTGAGAGAATTTTGAGCCTCAATACCTATTGTGTTCTTTTTATTCTTTTAGGTGTGGCTTCTTAGAAATTATAGCACCCTGGCAGGGTTTAATAAGTAGAGGGAGTATGGACTCGGGCATCTTTTAGGAATAAAAAGACTAATGAGCAAGGCTCATTTGTAAGTGCAAAGACATGGATGTAGGAAAGTCCAGGACATATATAGGTCTTACTTTGGTTGTAGCCAAGGGGACATGGAAGAGAGTAGTATGAGACAAGACTGAAAATAGTGGTACCAGATTATGAGAGACTTTAAAAGCCAGGTGTAAGGCATTTGAACTTTACTTCTCAGTAACAGGGAGTTACTGAAAGATTTTAACAAAAGAATAAGATGATCAGATCTACATTGGTAAATGAATCCATATTCATGCTTTTTCACATCTAGGTCCTGTGTCCTTCTTCCTCTTCTCCTTCTCCTTCTCCTTTTCTCCTTCTCCTCCTCCTCCTCCTCCTCCTTCTTCTCTTTCTTCTAGCAGTTGGGGTTAAGTAACTTGCTCAAGGTGACATGGCCAGTCATTTTTATGTGTGGGTGCTCATTTTCCAAGGCTGGAACCGATCCCGGGTCCTTCCAACTCTTACTCACTGTGCCACCTAGCCGCCCCTATCTATCATCTTCTTAATGGGCGTCATCTCATAATAATCTACTGGGGACTCAGAAGTTTGTCACCTCAGCTATCAAGTCTGTTCCAGGGCTTATCAGCCTCTTTCCAAATGTTGTTACCATGGGGATTGGTTCCTGACCCATATAATCTGGCCTGTAGGGTGCCTCTAAATCTCTGATCCTATGAATTGTTCTGGCAGATGTACTACAAGGGTTATCCTGACTCTAGATGCCCTGATCCACACTCACAATGACTTTCCAGAACCTAGGCTGAACAACTCCCACACTGCTGAGCAATCTGTTGTCTACTGCTTTAGGGGTCTACACCTCAGTTCTTTCAAACACATGGTAGGGTAGGGTAATTGGAGGGTCAACAAACTCCTAACTTTACCTACATGACCATACCTAGGCATATGTCTGTAAATATGCACTTACAAACAACTTTTAATGAGATACTTTCAGACATATGCACTAATCATAGCTTTTACTGACAAATCCATTCACTGATCATATCAAAGATACATGTACTGTTTAAATGTATACAAACATAACCCCACTTCATTTAATATAAACACAAAAGGTGAGTCACCAGATTCAATCAGTTAGTCAAAAGTATAAACTAGATATGAGCAAGTTCTTAATCAATTTGAGTGGAATAAAGTATCTTTAGATAAAATCATGAAATACATCACACAGGAAATACATTGTGATTGGCTGAATGATTCAGATACTCGTATGGGTCAATGGATATAACAGGAAGTCAGCTTGGGATTGAAAAGTTCAGCAGAAGGCCAACCAAATGGTGGAGGAGCTCCAACCAAGTCCTTGAGAAGAGATGAATCCTCCCTATTGCCCCAGCTCCACGAACCCACAGTGAGTGGGACCCAATAGCAATTGTCAAAGGAAGGGTAGTGGCCAATGGCAGAGGAAATGCCTACAGACATATGTGGAAAGGTATTCGCTTGAGGACAGCAGTATCTTTATGGATTGGGACCTGTCATCATGGAGAAAAGTAGGCATTGGCCTAGGAGGAATGTCTATGAAGAGAGAAAAGAACTTCCAGCACAAGAGTTGTGTTTACTGCTTTGCCCCATCTATATACCTTACGCATGGGCCCCTTTGGGATTCTTCACTGGTATTTTATTACTGAAGATATTTTACCTATCCCTAGCCAACTTTTATCTGAGAGTAGGGTAGGTCACCTTGACCTGTAGTAACCTTTATCTAACCCAGACTCTGTCAGCTCAGCCCAGGAGCCAATTATATTAAATATATTTATTAAATGTGGGGGCCTGGTATTTGTTATAGAAAGATAATTATGCTACATTCAAATCCAACCCTATATACTGTAGCAGCAAACACCCCAATATCCTCAGGGTGACTGCCAATACAGGTTCTTAGATCTGCTTTTCAAAAGGAAAACAACTCAAAATGGGTTAATAAGCTTACTTTAATCAAACAAACATATATTACCTAGTTCAGGGGGAAAAGGTCAGCACCCCGAACTTCAGAGTATACAAACAGATCAAATAGACAGGCTTCCAAACTGTCCAACCATTATATCAATACCAAATCACAGTTACCAGAGAGGGAAGCATCAACATCTGGGTTTTCAAAGCGGGCTGGGGGGGTGGGGGTGGGGTTGGATGGGGAGTGGGGGGGTGGGGTGGGGGGGTGGGGTGGGGGGGCGGGGAAGTGGGGGGGTGGGGTGGGGGGGCGGGGAAGTGGGGGGGTGGCTCTCAACAGCTTCCCAGAGTCTCATCTGGTCAAATCACACAACACTTCTCAAAGTGAGCCCCAAAGCAAAGCCTCTCATCAGGGATTATATAGTCTTCTCCTGGCTCAGAGAATGTAACCACCCTCTTGACCCACTGCCCAATCACACAGCATCAAGGTGTGGTCATTCCTGAAAACCAAGCCTCCTACCACAGGCTCCACGTGACCACATTCAGCCTATTAGGGGGCAGAGTATACTTTCAAATTAAAGAAGGTTCTCAGAATCACTTAAGTCAATCAAAGTCTCTTAAGCCAATCAAAGGGCCTAGGGGCAGCAGGGAAGATCTTCAAATCTGCATTTCCATTACATATACTCTGAAAGATCCAGCCTCACATCTCTAACTGCCTCTCAGATATCTCAAACTGGATGTCCAGTAGACTTCTATAAACTTGATAAGTCAAAAACAGAACTCAATATCTTTCCCCCTAAATCTTCCCTACCTCCTACCTTCCCTATTACTGTAGAGGGCTATACCATCCTACTAGTCCTTCAGGATCACAACCTAGGAATTATCCTGGATTACTCACTGTCTCTCATCCTCCCCTCCCCCCACTGTCCTCTTTTTCAAGCCATTGTCAAGGCCTATCAATCTCACCTTTGCAACATTTCTTGAATATATCTTCTTTCCTTGAACACTTCCAACACTGGTGTAGAACCTCATCATCCAATGTCTTGATTATTGAAATAATTTGCTAGTAGGTTTGCCTGCCTCGAGTCTCTCCCCACTCCAATGCATCCATCAGCCGCTAAAATGTAGGCCCAATAACATCACACACACACACACACACACACACACACACACACACACACACACACACACACACACACACTCAATAAATTCCAGTGGCTTCCTATTGCCTCTAGGAGCAAATACAAAATGCTTTGGCATTCAGAGTCCTTCACAACTTAGCCCTCTCCTACCTTCTAGTCTTCTTATACTTTACTCCCCAACATGAATTGTTTGAGCCAGTGACACTGATAAGGGAAGGATAAGTATTTCAGGGGCTCCAGTGATCTGGAATGAATTCATAGGACCCAAGTAATCTTTTAAGTCAGGATTGTAAAAGTTTATTGTTACACTTTACAGCGGGCAGGGGTTCTTAGGGAACCTGCAACCTTAAAAAAGTCATAGGTATAGTTTATAAAGAATTACAATAGTAAATCAGATGTCAACTATTCTAACTAGGTAAGGGTGGGATTAGGGAGGAGTTAAGGAGTGGTCAGTGCTTAAAGGAACATGCACTTTTAATATCAACTACACAGGCATATTGCCCACAATTCACTGGGAAATAGCCCAAGGGCGGGGGGGGGGGCTATCTGGAGGTGTGGTTTCAGGCTTGAAATGTCACTAAGTCAGCTAGCAGTCAGGGCTGACTGAGAAGTGCCCACCCTTCAGTGTCATGTTTGACAAGATGGATGTTGGGAACCAAGGCTAAAGAGGATTCAGGATGTGCCTAATTGGCTGAGGAGTTAACTTAAACAGATAGTGCTTTGAAAGATTCATAGGTGCAGTTAGTCATTATACCTGGGGGAGATAAACAGGTCATGAATTGTTGCTAGGCAGAGTGCTGGCAAGGAAAAGGGGTAGAGTTAATGTTCTGAGGCTGGGGGAGGGGAGGAACGTGATTTTACAAACTGGTTTTACAAATTGATTTTACAAACTGATGTTACAAACATAGACACCCCAAGCACCCCATCAACATTGGCCTCCTGACTGTTCTAAGAACAAGACATTCCATCTCTTGGCTCTGGGGCATTCTCTTTGGCAGTACCTTATGGCTGGAATACAATCCCTCCTTTGCTCTGACTACTGACCTCCCTGGCTTCCTTTACATCCCAACTAAAATCCTGCCATCTACAGGAAGTCTTTCTCAATCCTTCTTAATTCTTGGGCCTTCCTCTGTTAAGTCTTTCCTATTTATCCTGTAGAGAGCTTGCTTTGTATATATTTGTTTGCATTTTGTCTCCCTCCTTAGATTATAGGCTTCTTGAGGGCAGGGACTGCTTTTTGCCTCTTTTTTTTATCCCTAGTACTTTGTACAATGCCTGGCACATAATAGGTGCTTAATAAATGCTGAGTGATTGGTAGTAATAGTTACCTCTCACTGGGGACCCTCTGACAACATAAATGGACACTAGGGAACTGACTCCAGAGGGGATACCATTCTCTCAAATTTGTTCATTACAACTCCACTCAACTACCTGAAGTCTGACTTAATAATAACTATTTTTTTCTTTTTGGAGGGGGAAAGGCTGGGCAATTGGGGTTAAGTGATTTGCCCAACGTCACATGGGTAGTAAGTGTTAAGTGTCTGAGGTCAGATTTGAACTCAGGTCCTCCTGACTCCAGGGCTAGTGTGCTATTATTCACTGTGCCACCTAGCCACCTCAACAATAACTACTTCTACTCTGAACCTGGGCTCAGAAAAGATCTTGAAGCTCTATTTATAGTTCTGAGGAGGGGGAATGGAGAGATGGTCAACTGTGATCCTTCCACTTTAACATATGCATCAGGAAGATAAATCATTATGGTTGTCTAGGGGTTAAGTTAGCTAAAACTGAGTAAAATTTGGTTCAGATTCAAGGACATAAGTCTGATGACAGGGGCAATGTCTTAAAAGGAAGTTGTGACAAGTGTCATTAGTATTTAAGATGGATGCCATTGGAGTGGAGTGAAAGGAAAGAAGGGAAGAGATATTGTGGATGCAAAATCAATAAGATTAGACAACTGGTTACATATGGAAACTAAGAGAAAGGGGATAGTTAAGAGTGATTCCAACTTTGTGAGCTTGGGTAGTTGAAAAGGCAGCAATGACCTCAATAGAAATGATGTAAATTTGGAGAAGGAATGGGGGGCTATTGGGGAGTATGTAATGTCTTAAAACTTATGATGTGTGGTAAACTAGGATCCCTCTACCATTGTGGTAAGTGATGTTGGGGGCAAATGGCAGGATGGAGGGATGATATAAGAAGGGACTGTATGGAACGATTTTTGCATTCACCATAAAGAAGGGGGTCCTGAGGGATCTTTGTGGCCTCTGGAAAGTTTTGTTGGGTAGTAAGCATCTGGTGCTCTCTGGCTCTGTGATTAGGCCAAATCACATGAGACAATAAAACTCTATAGGCACATCTTTGAAAGCTTTGATTTGTGTTTGCTTTAGCAGCACATATATTAAATTTGGAACAATACAGAGAAGATTAGCATGGCCCCTGTGGAAGGATGATATACAAATTCATGAAGTGTTATTTTTTGTGATGTAAAAAAACAGAAAATGTCAGTGAAAACTTATTTAAAAAAGGAAAAAAGTGAAAGTCTTGATTCCTTTGTTACTCTGTCATCATCATCCTCTGTGACATATAATAGAGTCCATGTCTGAAAAATAGTTTCAAGAATTAACAGTGTTTGGAGAGGTGGGGAGAATGGAGGTGAGAGGACACGTTAATAGGCTTCTGCAATGTTTCAGAAAAGTGACAGTGAGGGCCTCCATCAAACTTGATGCCTGCTTTCATGAAACTTAGAATCTTAGCAGGAGGTTGCAATCCAGTAACTGATTTGTATTAAGCTACAGCAATGCAAACTGAATTGATGTCTTAAATGTCAAAAGCAGGAGCCAATAAAAGTCAGTCAGCCATCTGTTGCTATGTAGGCTCTATGCTTTGACTATGGGAGGGCCAGTGCTTTTTCTTGAACTGAGCACAGATTCACTGGAGGCCCCCACAGCAAAGAGCAGATTTTGGAGGGGATTCCTAATCAAAACTATTTTGAACAGCATGGGATTTGTCTTTTTCTTCTGCCAATCTTGAAGCAAAACCCTAAGGACATTCTCCAGCTCCTTCAGGCAAAACTGAATGGGGGACTTTAGTTGGGATCCACAGGGGTTTTGTCTGAATGTTGGAGGTAATGGCTTAAGGTTTCTATGTTGCTTTGTCGGTATAGATCCAAAGGGAAGTGAGAGGGGGGTTTTCATAGTTCTCAAATCACAGAGATGTAAGTACAATGACTAATATTTAGAATTACCACTGTAATCATGCTAGCCCTTTCATAAGTGGCTTTTCATTGAAAAGGTGATATTATATTAGGAACTGAGCTATACTTAACACCTGATGCATCTCTTTCAGAATAAAAGGTTACCCATTAAGTTATTTATTCACAGGGCTCTCACAAGTTACCTTGCAGTAAGGTTTATATTATGTGCTTTTAAGCCTATTTCCAAGGTTTTAAGATTTCTTTGGCTGAATCAATTGAGAAAAAAAAAATTGGTCAATTTGTTGTTAGTTGTTTTTAGACCACTAAAAAAAATAGGTGTCAATGATTGTAAACCCTCAAAGATGCATCCTGAATCCTGGCAAAGTACTTTAGACTAGAAGACTTTCCCAATGAGGCTAAAGATCTTTCATGTATTCATTAATTCATCTAACAGTGCAATTTTTAAAAAGTACCTATTATGGCCAAAGTATTGGGCTAGCCTCAGAGAATGGGAATTGGAAATAAAGATGAATTGAGGTGTAATTTCTGCTCTTATGAAGCTTAAACATCTGGTGGGTGTGGGAACGGGAAGGGGAGTAGGGATATTCAACAAGGACAACACAAATCAGATACCTCTTGAAGTGCAACACAACAATGAAGAAAAAAAGATATTTAAAAATGTTAACATTGGTGAGGAAGAAAATCTTCCTCTGATATCTTGTCAAGTCATGGAGGTGACCCTGCATTCCTAAAGGCTGTGACCTCAGAGTGAAAACCCTAATCAGTCTTGCCAAGGGAGGATAATTTTACTAGGTCCAGAGTGATGGAAGGTCACTATGCCTGTCATCTGAGGACCAATCTACCTAAGTTTATAGAGACTCTTCTTTAGATAGGTTATAGGGTAGTGAATTTTTCAGTTGTAGTACCTCTCAAATACCGTCTAGCAAGTAAATTATAGAGGGATTGAAAAAATCACTTACCTTTGAGGCAATAAACTATTAAATAACATGTAGTGTCTACCCATCCATTCACACCAAAACAGAAGCAAATGAACTAATAACCAAACAAAAAACCCCAACTAAGCAACAACAAAAGAGATTATAGTCTAGGAGCATAGAGATAGAATAGGGATTATACCTGAGATACCATTGGCCTAATAGTATTATCTAAAATGAAGACCTTTATAGTCCCATGATATTTTGGTCTGGTGAGACTAAATCCAGAATATTATATTCTAGGAACCACATTTGAAGAAGTGCCCTGACATGCTAGTATGCTGACCAGTATACCATGTCATGTGACATGGAATATCTCTCTCCCATTCAATAGAGTTATGCTTACTCACATAATATTACTGAATCCATTGGCTTTTTCATGAAGTTTCTATTTTTTTCCATATGAAGAGGTTCAGAGTATGACAATCTGGTACCTATATCTGTTGAGTCTTTCTCCCTGTTATTCTGCTAACACTGGCATTGCTCTATAGGAGAGAGATGGAATCCAAAGCACATCACAATAACTTCAAGATTCAAAGAATCAGCCGAGCATGACAAACTCTGTTAGTCCCAGTGCTCTCTCTTTCCACCCTCCCACAAATTCAGTTTCCTTCACTAGAGGTTTTCAAACTGTTGGATTTCAGATTAATCACCATTTTTTACTTGTTCTATGTTCACTCAAACTGATTCACATTATGTTTTCTCTCCTTCTTGCTTTGTCTCCACCATTCTATTTCACTCAGAAACCATTAAATTGTTTAATGCAAATCCAGTGTCTATGCCTGATTCTTTTTATAATTGCTCCAAGTTCAATCACCAACAGATTCAGGATCTGGATCAAGCTAACACTAAACCAAGATGCTTGATCATAAGGGTCAAAGGAACATACAACATATTTCTTAATTAGTTGGAATATTTGTAACAGCTGTGGGCAGCCACGTGCCTCTAAGTAAGGTTTCTTATCCTGGGTTCCACAGAGTGCAATGGTTAAATTTCAGGGAAATCACACATTTGGAAAGGATAAAAAAATACACCATTATTTTCACTAATGTCTAAATGAAACATCATTTCCTTAAATTATTTAAAAACATTATTCTAATAAGGGTTCCCTAGGCTTTGGAAGACTGCCAAAGGGCCCATGATATAAAAAGGGCTAAGAACCCCTTCTCTATGAACTTCCACATACAACTATTTTTCAACTCATTTAGTCCCCCTATTTTCCTTAAGTCATGGGATTGCCCCTTTAATTAGAAAAGAAAAAGCCTTCAACCAACTTCACTCTGAAGCTATAGGTCCCTGTCCCAGATCCACTTAATGGCTGTATTTGGGGTCTTCTTGGCTGACAGTGAATATCAATGGCAACTGGTTCTCTTTGAAACACCAAGCCTGAGGGCTTCCCCCTCCCAGCTTGATTTTCTTCCTTTTTCTAATTCATGGGGAAATCCCTTGAGTCACTTCTAAAAAAGGCCTCTTCCTTGAATGGGTGTTACCTCACTCTCAGTGAGTACCTGCAAAAGCCTTAGCCTCAAAAGGGTCAGGGTCTCCCATTGCATCCTGGGTCATCTCCAGTCATCCTGATAAATATTAGGTCACTGGATCCAGGCTCTGGAGGAGAAAGTAAGGCTGGTGACCTTGCACAGCTCTCCCTCACTAAAATCAAAGTCAACTGCAAGTCATGTCTTCATTTCCCTGATGCCATGGTATTTGAAAACAAAGGACAAATTCATTCTCCTTATAACTCCCCTTCTATTTCTCTTCCCACCTTTGATTCAATCTGTCTTATTATTTCTACTGGAGACCCATCCTCAAATTTCTCATCTCTTTTTCTCTGGGATGCTTTACCTCCAAGGGGCTGATCACTACCCTAGGCTTTCCTTAGTGACTCTTATCATATTCATTGGAACAGCACTTGCAACAACATCTTAAAAGAACTGGATCTCCCAATGAAAACTAGAGCTTGGGCTCTGTTCAAAATGGATTTGTCCTGGGGATTGGAAACCTACATCCAATAATTCCCAGCCATTTCTACCACTGCATCTGTTGTCAGGAA
The DNA here is from genome assembly GCA_011680675.1 of Gymnobelideus leadbeateri. Taxonomy (NCBI): domain Eukaryota; kingdom Metazoa; phylum Chordata; class Mammalia; order Diprotodontia; family Petauridae; genus Gymnobelideus; species Gymnobelideus leadbeateri. The sequence goes on from WOXC01004035.1 coordinate 1,365,220, forward strand.
CCTAGGTCTAAATATAATCCATAAGCTAAATGTTCCCAAATTCCACACTGATGACAACAATCACTTTCAGGACAATATTGTGTGTGATGGAAAATCTCATCCAATATTTAATCAAGAACATGGAGATCTCTTAGGATAGGAACAGGAATTTATTCTCTTCCCTGGGGGAAGAGGGCGATCTTCCCCATGAGCAATCATGAGGAAGAGGCACTTTACAAAAGGCAGAACAAGAATTTATACCCTAATGGAGTCCCTTCTCCCGTTGGTGAGGGTGGGGGGTGGGGGAGGGGATGGGCTCAAGTCTCAGGCCGAAAATCTTCCCCAATGGTAAACAACAGAGGACCCCTCCAAGGAAGCTGATTGACAGCAAGGGAAAGGAAGGAGGGGCCCGAAGGGGGTGGGGTGGAATCTGAAAGCCTCGTGAAAGGGCTTGCTGCTGATTAACAGCAGAAGAAAGAGTGGGGGAAGAGGGAGGGAAGTTCTGAGAAGTTTTCACTTCCCCCCACACAATACTGTGGTATTTGCCTGTGCGGTTCTAAATAGTATTCCCACCCTGTCAAAATAAAGTCAAAATCCTCCCAGTCAATACTGCCCAAGTAAGGCCACTGTTTAAAATCCCCCCTTTTCCACTAGTGGGTAGTTTGTTTATAAACTAGCCTGCCAATTCTCCAGGGCTTCCACCAGCATAAGTCAGCACCAGTCCCTGAGTCTTGACCTTCCTTCCAATGGTCCTAGAAACTCCCCTCTCTTTACTATTTTTAGCACCCTCTTCCATTGGACACCATAGTGGAACTGACAGGTTCGCCTCTCTGTATTGTAAATATTTCCCCTTAATAAAGCTTGTTCTCGGGGTGGCTAGGTGGTGCAGTGAGCAGAGCATCGGCCCTAGAGTCAGAAGGACCTGAGTTCAGATCTGGCCTCAGACACTTAACCCACACAAACAAAAAGCTAGCCGTGTGACCTTGGGCAAGTTACTTAACCCCAATTGCCCTCCAAAAAGCAAAAAAAAAAAAATTTAATAAGCTCATTCTCTTTTTTTCCTCTCTTCTGTGTCCCATCTTGAACCAGATTTCTTCTTTAGAAATATGAGCCATTGACCAGACCACCTCTACTTCCTAAACTATGATTTAAAGAATGTAAAAATCAAGAGTTGCAACCATGAAGTCTATTTCCCAATAGTAAGACCTTCCCTATTCTGCCAGATACCATGGCTGTGACTAGGGATCTTCCTTGAACCACATAACCTCAGGTGCTTCCACTAGTAACAAAAGTGACACATAAGGGAGAGTGCCTCCTCCTCCTTGTATTGCACTCTGGGATCTTCACTTCTTTCAGGAAGGGTGATAGAAAGTTGGCCATATGAGTAATTATTTCATGAACTCTGGACAAGGTATCTGGTTCAGACATCTTGCTACTAGGTTTTACTTCTTTAGAAGTAAGGTGTAGATTTCAGGGAAACCATGAAATTGGAAAGGATAAAAAGTCCTTTATAATTTTCACTAATGTCTAAATAAAACTTAGCATTTCCTTCAATTATTTAAAAATGTTATTCTGTGAAGGGTTCCCTAGACTTTGGAAGACTGCCAAAGGGGCCAATGGCACTTTTGCCCCAGGCAAATGAAGTGATAGTACTTTTGTTATTGTTTTGTCATTCAGTCACAACTCTTCATGACCCCCTGGACTGTCCCCCACTATCTCTCAAAGTCTGTTCAAGTTCATGGTTGCTGTTTCCATGATACTCTTTATCCATCTCATCCTCTGTTGTCCCTTTGTCCTTTTGCCTTCAATCTTTCCCAACATCAGAATCTTTTCCAGTGACTTGGTCTTCTCATTGTGTAGCCAAAGTACTAAAGCTTCAGCTTTAGTATTTGACCTCCCAGTGAATAACCTGAATTAATTTCATTAAGTACTCATTGATTTGACCTCCTTGCCATCCAAGGGACTCTCAAAAGTCCTCTCCAGCACCACAGTTCAAAAGTATTGATTCTGTGGCTCTCAGCTTTCCTTATAGGCCAACTCTCACAGTCATACATTGCTATTAGAAAAACCATAACTTTGACGATATGGTCATTTGTCAGTAAGAGGATGCCTCTGCCTTTTAGCATGCTGTCCAATTTTGCCATAGATTTTCTTCCAAGAAGCAAACATATTTTAATTTCATGGCTGTAGTGGCCATCTGCAGTGATTTTTGAGCCCAAGATGATAAAATCTGACTGTTTCCATTTCTTCTCCCTTTATGTGCCAGGAAATCATGGTACCAATTGCCATGACCTTAGTTTTTTTAATGTTAGGCTTCAAGCCAGCTTTTACCCTCATCGAGGGGCTTCTTGATCTCTCTTTACTTTCTGATATAGGAATGGTATGTCCACATAACTGAGATTGTTTATATTTCACCTCTCCTTGTTCTCCTAGATTGCCTCTGGTCCTTATCATGCTCCCTAAAGTCGAAAGGGGGGGGAAGATTGGCTCCTTTATATTGATGGTAATCCTGAAATGTGTGATAAGAAGATCCATTAGGAGGCTTCACAGGAACCTTGGGTGTTTGTGCAGGAGGGAGCATAGACCCCCAGGTTGAGGGGGGATGTTTTATTCCACCACTTAAAGTTTGAGCCCCCTTTCCCTGGGGGAGAGGTTTGATTGGGAGTGTGAGGGATTTTTTTTTCCTTTCAGTAATTTCTGGCCTTGCTATACTTTCTTAGTAAATATTCTTTTATAAAAGGAAATTGACATCAAATAGTTAGTTGGTTTTTGTGTGGGCACACTGTATGGAGATCAACAACAACAGTCTTAGAAATGTCAGCCCTTGTGGGGTTACCTCTATACCCCTGAGAGATGTAACCAACTCTCTTCTAGGGACCTAGCCATCCAGTAAGAATGGGACTTTGGAGAGTGAGCCTGGAGGTGTTACTACACATGACATCTGTAATATTCTTCCCACTCACAGAGAAGGTCCTTGACATATATGTTTCCTCTACCATGGGCAATGCCCTGAGACCTTTCTGCCAACTAGGCTTTGTGTACCAAATTGTGTCCCTCACTTTGTATCCTAAAATCTTTCCTTTGAATTTGTACTGGGCATGAAAATTCCTAGTTATAACTCTGCTTACCACATTATCTTGTTACTGTTCCTCCTGTCTTATCCATTACTACTTCATTGACTGAACCTTGTCTTTTTACTAACACTCTAGATTCTCCACCTGGACTACCACCTCTCAGCCTATGGTTTCCAAATCTGTATTTCTAGTCTGCTTCTCTCTTATGAGACCTAGACCCACATTTCCAGCTGCTCCATCTGTATACCAAAATCACATATTCAACATTTCCAAAACAGAGTTTATCATCTCTGGTTCTAACTTTTTTGTCCTGACTTAGCTATTTCTATTTGTGTCTCTGCCAAATTTTCTCATTCATTCTCCCAGGTTTTAAACCTTGAGGTTATTGGGTCATTTATGGTTAGACTCTCCCTCATATCCATGCAGTAACTACTCTTAATTACACATTCCAAACAACTCATGTCTTTTCCCTTTCTAATCTAAATGCCACCAGTGGTCCCTCATAGATTTTTTTTTTTGCTTTTTGGAGGACAGTTGGGGTTAAGTGACTTGCCCAAGGTCACACATCTAGTAAGTGTTAAGTGTCTGAGGTCATATTTGAACTCAGGTCCTCCTGACTCCAGGGCTAGCGCTCTATTCACTGCACCACCTAGCTGACCCACACTCATAGATTTTTCATCAGTCTCTTAATTGGTCTGTCAGCCTTTATTCTGTCCTCTTCAACTCCTCCTTTATACTACTACAAGAATAATATCCCTAAAGCACAGATCTGGTTATATCATTCCTTTTCTAAAAAAAAATCTTAAGTTGTTCCCAATTACCTGCTAAGTAAAAATCACTGCTTTGCCTGGCTTTCATGGGTCTCCATAATATGATTCCATGTTACCTTACCAGTCAGATCTCCTATTTACTCCCTTTTAGACACTTTGTGCTCCAGTAAAGGTAGAATATACACAGTTTCCCAACAAACTACACAAGGGTACGATAAAGTGAATGTTAGCATCCAACCTTTTGTTATCTTTGGATAAGAGATCCTGTGATTTTGTCTAAAAGCCTTCCTTTCAATTGTAAAAATATTTGGTTAATTACCTTGTCTTCTCAAACAGGGGGTGGTTTCTTACAATAAATCTTGCCAGGTGCATTCCATATAGTCTCATTTTCTCTCTTGGATGATCCCCCTCTTTCCCTCCTTCTCTGTGAAATGCTTTAGGCATCTATCCTAAGTTACTATAGAACATCAATGATTGTCTGTATACTCTAAGTAGTTCTGAAAGAGTATATAAACCAAATTTGTACACTAGGAAACTGGAATTGCTATTCAGTGAAAGCATCTCTTAGCATATAAATACATTTCTTTGCTTTCAGTTTGACCTCCTGATTTTTACCCAAAGTTATTGCATACTCAGTGACAGGTATACCTGTCCCAAGAGGTCCCATTTCTCTTAGTTAGAGAATCCCCCACCAAATCCTTCCTGTCATTTAAAACCCATTTAAAATGCCATCTTGTCAATGTAATTCTTCCTATTCATCATACACTGATATTCCTCCCCTCCATCCAATTAGAATCTAAGTTCCATGAGCAAAAGAACTATATCTTGTCTAAACTTTGAATATCTCCCAACACCTAATACAGTAATCTCTAACATGAGATGGTTAATAAATGCTTTTAAATGAATGCAGTTGTCTTCTCTCATGTCAGAAGATATTCTATTTTTTTCAAAACACCAAACATAGTTGGTTGATAAGTTATATTTTCCTCTTGCGTATATACAACTTTATGAAAGTATTAAAATGCTAATTTAAGTTGTAGTTAAAGAAAATTACTTTGGAATCCTACAATACAAATACAATCAATGTGAATCCCATGGCATACAGCCCTTCAAGAGTTGCCAAATACGACTGAGTGCATTATTTTAGATGATTTTAATTTAGATTGTTAAAATATTTCCACAGACATAGAAGACTCTTGATTAAACTTTAAACTTATCTGATTAAGTAACTTGTTATATTAGAATTGAATTTACAGGAAAGTATGTCAATTGAATGGATAATTGTACCTAAAGAGAGCAGGGGAGGATTAGAAGGTTTGGTTCATGGGTGGCTAGGTGGTGCAGTGAGTAGAATGCCAGCCCAGGAGTCAGGAGGACCGGAGTTTGGATCCTGCCTCAGACACTTAATACACACACACACACACACACACACACACACACACACACACACACACACAAACTAGCTGTGTGACCTTGGGCAAGTTAACCCCAATAGCCCTCCAAAAGCAAAAAAAAAAAAAAAAGAAAAAGAAAAAGAAAAAAAGAAAATTTGGTTCAATTATTTAAACTATTTGAACATGATGAACATTAAGAAACCACTAAAAGTTTATAGGATCAGAGCTAGGAAGGACCATGGAGGTGGGATGAAGTTGTAGACAAAGAAACTAAGGACCAGAAAGGTTAAGCAACTTATTTAATGTATTGTTGTTGTTTGTCCTTCATTTTTGAAGAGGACCAATGATATCACAGGTATCTTGATTCATGAGTGAATTGGATTTAAGTGAGGTAGAGTTGCCCAGAATCACCAGCCTCACTCTGCCAGTAACTGAAATCCAGTGACAAGGCAAAAGTCAGGATGACTGGCAATTACCCAGGATGCAGCGGATGCCCTTGGTGTCTTCAATATCTGACCAAGTTCTGACTGCTTCACATCACCTGCTTCAGCTGCCTTCATGGCTATCGAAACAATTGTTGTCATCTACCTATTTCAACTAGGGGAAGTCTTCACAGCTCTTTAATTCACCAACAGGTTTGTGATTCATTGATTACCCTCAACCTTGTTTATCCTATCTGCCTAGAAGGTTTGCTGATATGTGGCCATGTTCTTGCTACAGTTTCTTGGAACCACAGGGGAGAGTTCAGTGCCAGGTAGACAGCAAAGGTGGCTGAGCAGCCCTGAAACAGGCTTGGCAAGCCCTCACAGCAGAGGTGCTAGTCCTCCTTGGATACCCCTCACATCCCAATGTATAATAGTGGAAAAGCCAAGATTTAAACCCAAGTTTTCTGACTTGATAGCCAACGTACTCTATAGTGTAATATGCTTGCCCGTAAGGATAGGTTTTTGTGGTATGTGTTAGATCATGCCTTCAGGGATTTTCTTTCTAGTTAATCTTATATGAAATTATTTAATTATAATTTAATTTGTAATAATAATAATAATTTAATTATAATAATAATTTAATTGTAATTTCAGACTGGGTATACAAAGTTTAAACTATTGGAGCAAAGCCTTAAGAATCCTGCCAATGTGTAGTATGATTAGAACAAAGGTCTCCCGTTAGAGAATGAGCTAAGCAATGTGGGGCAGGGTTACTAGATAGGATAATCAATTTAGACCTGCCAGATCACCACAGAGGTCATCTGGTTCATCCTCCAGCTCTATAGCTGAAGATCCTGAAGCCCAGAAAGACCAAGTGATCGCTTAAGTTCCAACATGTGTCCGATACAACATATAAACCCAAGTCTTCTTGTCTTGGAAGAGAGATTTCTGTCCCACGACACTATGATTAAAACCCATGCCCTAACATTCCAAATCTAGTCCTTTTTCAACTGTAGGGGAAAGGGAGAGAAAGGAATAAGTATTTAGTGCCTCTTATTTGCTAGGGACTGTGCTAAGTGCTTTACAAATATTATCTCATCTCCTGGATACCCTCTCTCTCTCCTTTGCCTTCCCTCACTGCTTTCTTTCCCTCCCTCCCCATCATGGCCTGGCCATGACTGGAGCAAATGCTAGTGCCACCGTTGCTGCCACCTGTGGTATATGTTTCCCAGAAAGTAGTTTGATGAGTGTCCAAAGAAGCATAGGAAGTTTGGAGAGGCCACCCCCATTCTCATGTCTCCAATTGTTGGCTCAGTAGAGGCAACCAGGTCCTTGTTGAATCACGTGCCTCCATCCAGGAGGCCCAAGGAAGGCACAATGGATGAGCTTCACAGATTAGATCCAAGAAGGCAGGCATTATTGGAAGCTTGATTTTCAGGAGTTATAAATGGAAGCATGGGAGGTTGCAGTATTGCAAAGTTGCAGCAAATACTGAAAGCTCTAACCACAGTTTTGGAAACTTGGGATCTCTAAGTGATAGAGAATCAGAGAGACATCTGGCAGGCAGCTGAAAGGACACTGGACAAGTGAATGGGACAATATCTGCAGTAGGTTCCCTTGAGACTCCAGAGAAGAAAGTCAGAGTCATCCAGAGGAAGAAAGAGGAAAGCTGAAAACCCAAGAGAAAACAGTCAGGAAAAAAGTAGTGGGGGACGTGGCCACAAAATTAGTGGCTATTTGGAATATCAAGGAGGGAATGACTCCAGGCCAGTAAGGGGAATACTTCCTTCAAGTCCATCACCTCAGAATTCACATTCATAGTCCACTCCTTCCTCCTGTGTGCAGCTGAATAACCCTTCTCCTACTACATTAGCTTTTGGTGACCATCCTATTTCACAGCCAAAGCAGCTCTCTCCGAAAATCATTCAGACTGATCTCACAATGCTGAAATTAACTGCACTAGAAAGTAATAAAAACCAGGACCTGGAAAAGAAAGAAGGTCGTATAGACTATAGATGGTTTGCTTAGGGCTAACTGATCTTAGACCTCAAATAGGCGAACAACATAAACTACTTGAAAGATACAAAGAAAGATTAAATAAATTCACCTCACTGAGTAAGAAATAAAAAAGAACACACTAGAAAAATTGGCAAAATGGGAGAAGAATATGCAAGACAGACAAGCTGTGGCCATTACACAACAGTTAGATGTGGCCATTACACAACAGTTAGACATGGTGCTTCATTTACTGAACAATGGACAGATGGTTTTGCCTTTCAGAATCTTGTAAAACAACAAGAATGGGTGAATCAGCAAAGAGAGGATACTGAAAGGCAAAGAAATCTCCTGGGACCTGGAAAACCACTGACTACTAATGATTCTCAGGCACCTTCTACTAATTCTGAATCAAAACAAAGGAAAAACAAGGCTGTCAGTAGAGCAGAAAATGATCCTTTTGTTAAACCTAATTTACCACAACTGCTGACTTCAGCAGAGTACCACGAAGAAGAAAATTTTCAAACTTAGACTAGGACATCTCAAAAGGAAGAATCAGAAATCTAGGCAGACCTTGAATGTTTGGAGTCAGAAATCTTCACATAGGGGGGTGGCTAGGTGGCACAGTGAGTAAGAGCACTGGCCTCAGAGTTGGGATGACCTGAGATCTTTATCCGGCCTCAGAAAATGAGTACCCACACATAAATAATGACTGGCTGTGTAACCTTGAGCAAGTTACTTAACCCCAATTGCTTCAAAAACAAAACAAAACAAAACAAAACAAAAAAAAAGAAATCTTCGCATAGGGAAACTCAAAAGGATAAACAATGTGGATAATTTACAGTTTAAAGATCATCCCACGTGAAATGAATGATATTTGTTACTTCATCCCCTTAGAAGAGGTAGATTTAGTGAAGTATATGGGTTTTTGACCTTTATGAACAAAGATATGCTGCTGTGAAGATCTATGAGTTTAATAAGAACTGGAAAGATGAGAAGGAAACTACCACAAGCATGCCTACAGAGAGTATAGAATACACAAAGAATGGACCACTCCTGGATACTTAAACTATATGATTATTTCTCCTTGGATACAGACATGTTTTTTTACAATGTTAGAATAGTGTGAAGGCAATGACTTGGGTTTCTATCTCAAACAACATAAATTCATGTCAGAGAAGGAAGCTAGGTTCATTGTTATGCAAATCATCAATGCATTAAGATATCTCAATGAGATCAACCACCCTTTCATTCATTAAGATTTTAAATAAAAAATATCCTTTTAGTAAATGGAACAGCATATGGAGAAATCAAAATGACTGATTTTGGCCTGTCCAAAATGATGGATGATGATAGTTATGGAGTGGATGGAATAGATCTAACTTCTCAAGGGGCAGAGACTTATTGGTATTTACCTCCAGAGTTTTTTGTAGTTGGCAAAGAGCCTCCAGAGATTTCCAACAAGGTCGATGTATATGGTCTATTGGAGTCATCTTTTTTCATTGTCTATATGGTTGAAAGCCATCTGGTCAAAACCAGTTTCAACAACACATCTTGCAAGAAAACACAATATTAAAAAGCCACAGAGGTCTAGTTCCTTTTGAAACCTGTTGTAAGCAATGAAGTGAAGGCTTTCATTAGATGTTCTTTAGCATGCCATAAAGAAGATTGATTTGATGTCCTTGAACTGACTAATAATCCTTACCTTCTCTCTCACATGAGATCAAATTCTTCAGGGAATTTACATATGGCTGGACTGACAGCCCCTATCTCTCCCTTCTTCAAGTATTATTTCTTATTGATGTGGCTCCAAGATTGGCATATCTTTTATTTTCAAATGCAGACTTATTTGAGAGCATTTGAGTGTTTTATACACAAGATGAGATTGAAAACTTTGTAAACTGAAGTTCTTCCTTAATGTAATTTGAGTGGATCATGGACCATGAATAAATATATTCTTTTTACTAAAACCTTCAATGTTGAAGGATCACTACCTCTTGTATATAGACAAGAGTACTCTGTTCAAGAGGGGAAAATGGACTTTTTGTGGGGGGTGCAAGGGAGACATTGTAAATAACCTTTATAATATTTAAACAAATATTTGACTGATACTGGTAAGTTCTAATATGAAGAGTAGTTTTTCATTATTTAAATTCATGGAGAAAATATCAAACAAATTCTAACACAAGAACTACAGTGCTTGTGTCCATGAATTAACCAGTCAGCAGGAACATAAGTAAGAAGTTGATGATAGTAACCTTGCGTTATGGAAGAGTGGAATATCACAGATTTTTTGGACAGTTACACTTTGTTTTTTGCCTCTTTGGGCAGAGTTATACCTCCAAACCACATTTCTTTTTACCCATTGGTTATCATTTTGAATGGTTAGCCAGTCTTAAGTACTTTAACTCTGGATTAAATGAGTTGCATGTTTTGAAATTTTGTTGACTTAAGCTAAATTATAATATTTGCTATGTTTCCAAAATATTAGAATTTTTAACAAGTGTTTCATAATTCATTTCCTGGTCTTGTGATAAAAAGTAAATGGTAGTATGTAACCAAATGCAGACCAGTTCTATGCAGGATAATGATCAATTCCCCTTAATTTCTAGTGTAAATTGTACAGATGTTACATTTTCAATTATACACAAGTTTCAGCAGCTTATTCTTGTACAAATGTTTAAAATATGGCCTTTTCTAATTGGATATTGTATTTTTTAAAGTCTCCTTGAAAGTGTTTTAATTGCTGCTAAATGATGTTGCTTTTGCCTTTGTAAAAAAATTGAATGACTTCCTTAAGGTGCAAATTGACTATACATCATAGAGAGATAATAAAACTAGACAATTAACTAACAACAACAAAACATTATCTCTTTGATCCTTACAACAACCCTGTGAGGTGGATCTCCATTTTACATTTGAGGAAACAGGCGACTCGAGGTTAAGTGACTTGCCCAGGTTCACACTGCTAATAAGTGTCTGGGGCCACATTTGAACTCAGGTCTTTCTGACTCCAGGCCCAGCCCTCTACTGCACTATTGTAGCTGCCTACAACCATACCCTGTTGCTTCCCTTCTCAGTGGTGATACACCAGGTGGCAAATACTTTGAATATAGTACTTTTACTCAGGTGTTAGAAGAGTTACAATCTAGGTCAGTGGAGGGAGTACTTAAGCAGATGAAAGCATAGCACTTTGAAAGGATAAGTATCTTATTCTATTAATTTATCATAGTGCCTTGAAGGCCAATCTAGCAAAGTATAAAATATGGCAGGTTCTACAAGCCCAAAAAAGCTTCTGGTATGGGCTGAAAACATGTGTAACACAAAGACCAGCCTAGTTAATCTCAGTGAGGCTGGCTAACAGATGACAAAGACTTTTGAGCACACCCATTCATGAAAATCATCTATTAAGGTATAGAGGGGTAAGATCTGCTTCATTGGAGTGAGTATCCACATAGATAAATCTACAACTTTTTTTTTAAAGAATTAAGCTATTGAAGAATTGGGGGATGGGGACAGGAACTGGATTTGTGATTTGTGAAAGTCCAAGGTGAGGGTATTCTTTCTACCTGTATAGGTTGGTACCTTCTCTGAAACTTACACTTTTAGAGATTTGTACGTTGGGATGTTAAGTGATGTGCCCAAGTCACACAGCTAGTATATGTCAGAAGCAGGTTTTCCTCACTTTGTAACTGACTGTGTGAACACAGGCAATTGATTCCACTTTTCTGGGACTCACTTCTATGAAATGAAGAAATTAAGAGTGGGTAAAGAAGGGAGGGAGGGAGAAAGAGGGAGAGATAGAAAAAGGGAGAGGGACACAGAGAAAGGGAAAGAGAGAGGAAGGGAGATAGGGAGAGACATAGAGACAGGGGGAGAAGAACAGAGGGAGAGAGAGGGAGAGAAAGAGAGAGAGACAGAGAGAGAGAGAGACAGAGAGAGAGAGAGAGAGACAGAGAGACAGAGACAGAGAGAGAGACAGAGAGAGAGACAGAGAGAGACAGAGAGACAGACAGAGACAGACAGAGAAAGAGACTGAGACAGAGTGACAGATATAGGGAGAGGAATATTGAACTGAATGAATATTTTAATGGAAATGTCACTAGGTTATTTTTTTCTGTAGAGAAAGCTTATTTACAAGTTCTATTTTGCTCTCTCTCTCTCTTTTTCTCTGCTTCCCTATCAGCAGTTCTCTCTCTCCTTTTCTCTGTTTTCCATTACCATGGTGTCTCTACGTTTTCCTCTATCTCTCTGTCTTTGTCTCTCTCTGTGTGTCTTTTCTCTGTCTCTGCTTCCTTCTCTTTAAATTTTTAAAAACATTTTTGAGTTCCAAATTATATCCCTCCTCCCTCCTTCATCTACCCCTTCCCTGGGATGGTAAGCAATCAGATATAGGTTATGCATGTGCAATTATGTGAGACATTTCCATATTAGTAATTTTATACAAGATGACTTGAATAAAAAAGAAAGAAAATGAAAAACAGCATGCTTCAGTCTATTTTCAATCAATATCAGTTCTTTCTCTGGAGGTGGATAGTATGCTTCATCATTAGTCCTTTGGGATTGTCTTGGACCATTGTATTGCTAAGAATAGCTAAGTCGGGGGGCAGAGCCTAGATGGCAGAGTAGAAACAGCACTTCTACAGAACTCCAGCCCACACCACTTCAAAATCATGTAAAAGGGGACTCTGAACAACCTCTGGAGCTCCAGAACTGACAGAATGACACAGAGAAGATAACCTCCCACTGAGGACATCCTGGCAGCCCAGCAGGGAGTGGCCAGCACAGCACTCTGGGAGCTGAGCCCAGGACCGAGTGAGTTGGAGGTTTTAGCCCCAGGGTGGCCTGACCAGCAGCCGGCTGGAGGGACCCCGGAATACCAGCAGCTGTGGCTTTTCCAGAATTACCAACACATGGATGCTTAGGACAAAGTGAGAGGTTAGTTCCCTATGGACTTTGGGACCAGTATTTGGGAGCATGTCAGCTTCTTCCCGTGGGGGCTAGAAACCTCTGGGGATCCATGGCACAGCTGCCATTTTGCAGCATCAGTTGAAGCTTCAGCTCCTGGCTGGCAGAGTGTAGGGGGATCCGGTGCTCAGTTAAAGCTCTTGCTTTAACCTTCTTGGATCTGGATTGTGGTCTGGGGGGAGGTCTTGGGGTGTGTGACCAGCTTGCCAGAGTGTGTGGGGGCTTCAGAAAGGGCACCCAACTAATACCTCCTGCAGTTGAGAAGACCCCAATGTTTGGGACAGAAGCTCCCCTGTCTGGTGGCAGAGTCCTATTGTGGCAACAAGCCCAAAAGTCAAGTAATTAAGTGGCAACATGCCTAGGGAAAGGAAACAAAATAAACAGAAAAATTCAACATTAGATTCCTATTTTGGGGGCAGAGGATGGAAGCATGGAACAGGAGGAGGTCTGGGAGGTCAGAAATCCTGCACCAAAAGCCCCAAATGAAAATAAGAGTGGGTTACAGGCCATAGAGGACCTTAAGAAGGATTTTAAAAACCAAATAAGAGAAGTGGAGGAAAAATTAGGAAGAGAAATGAGAAGGATGCACAAAAAGTGTGAAATGAGTGTCAACAGCCTGACTGAGGAAAATAACACCTTAAAAAATAGACTAACTCAAGTGGCAAAAGAGGCTCAAAAAGGCAATGAGGAGAAGAATGCCTTAAAAAGCTGAATTTGCCAGATGGAAAAAGAATCTCAAAAGCTCACTGAGGAGATTCATTCCTTCAGAATTAGACTGGACCAAATGGAAGCCAGTGACTTTATGAGAAATGAAGATGCTGTTAAGCAGATCCAAACAAATGAAAGAATAGAAGGCAATGTGAAATATCTCATGGGAAAAACCACTGACCTAGAAAATAGATCCAGGAGAGATAATTTAAAAATTATTGGACTACCTGAAAGCCATGATCAAAGAAAGAACCTAGAAATCATCCTTCAAGAAATTCTCAGGGAAAATTGCCCTGATGTTTTAGACCCAGAGGGCGAAATAGAGGTTGAAAGAATCCACCAATCACCTCCTGAAAAAGATCCCAAAAAGAAAACTTCTAGGAATGTTATAGCCAGGTTCCAGAATTCCCAGATCAAGGAGAAAATATGACAAGCAGCCAGGAAGAAACAATTTCAATATTGTGGAAACACAATCAGAATAGCCTAGGACCTGGAAGCTTCTACACTGAGGGATCAAGGGCATGGAATATGATATTTCACAGGGCAAAGGACCTGGGATTAAAACCAAGAATAACCTACCCAGCAAAACTGAGTATCTTGTTTCAGGGGAAAATATGGTCATTCAGTGGAATAGAGGACTTTCAAGCATTCTTGAGGAAAAAAACAGAGCTGAATAGAAAATTTGACATTCAGACACAAGAAGCAAGAGATGCTTGAGAAGGCAAACAGGGAAAAGAAATCAAAAGGAACTTATCAAAGTTGAACTATTTATATTCCTACATGGAAAAACCATAACTGTAACTGATGAAACCTTTCTCAGTATGAAAACAGTTGAAGAAGGTTATATGGGCATATGAATACATATGAACATGTGTATATATATATATATATATATATATATATATATATATGTATATGTGTGTGTGTGTGTGTGTGTGTGTGTGTGTGTGTGTGTGTGTGTTTACAGGTATACATGGATAGATGGCACAGGTTGAATTTGGTGGGAAGGGATGATACTTAAGGGGTGAAGTTAATAGGTGAGAGAGGAATGTGGCAAGAGGAGATGAGAAGGGGGGGTAAACTATCTCATGTAGAAGAGGCAAGGGGAAGTGGTTGCAAGGGAGGGGAAGAAAAGGAAGGCAAAAAGGAGAAACCATATTCTCACTGTATTGGCTCAGGGAGAGAATGTCATACATTCTAAATGGGATATCTCACCCTGCAGGATAGTAGGGGGGGGATGAGAGGGGGGTAATGGAGGGGAGGACATATTGGGGGGAGGGGAGGTTGGAGGTACCCATTTTTGAAGAGGGACAGGATCAAAGTAGGGAATGGACCAGGTGGGGGATGGGATGGGTGGGAGGCAAATATAGCCAGTCTTTTACAATATATCTACTATGGTAATGTTTTGCATAGCTATACATGTACAACATATACTGAATTGCTTATCTTCCCAGTGGGAGTGGGTGACAAGGGATGAATGGAATGGATCTGGAATTCGAAGTTTTAAAATTAAATCTTTCATTTCAATAAATACTATTATTAATACTATTTTACATATAATTAGGAAATACGATATATAGGCATTGGGGCACAGAGATTCACCTTGCCCTAATGGAAAAGTTGAAGGGGGTATGGGAGAAGATATGGGAGAGAGCAGATTGAATGAGGGGATATCCTGTGGGACTGCTATTCTGGGGTGGTGGATAGGGGAAAAATGGGGAAAAAATTGTAACTCAAAATCTGGCAGAAATGAATGATGTAAACCAGAAGTTAATAAAGCATTTTGGAAAAAAAAGAATAGCTAAGTCATTCACAGTTCTTCATCAAACAATATTGCTGTTACTGTGTATGACATTCTCCTAGTTCTGTTCACTTCATTATGCATTAGTTCATGTAAGTCTTTACAGGTTTTTCTGAAATCATCCTGCTTTTCATTTCTTATAGCACAATAATATTCCATTACAATCATATACCACAATTTATTTAGTCATTTCCCAATTGATGGATATCCCTTTGATTTCTAATTCTTAACCATCATAAAAAGAGCACTGTATATATAGATTTGTGCAAATAGGTCCTTTCCTCTTTTGTTGAATGTCTTTGGGATATAGACCTAGTGGTGGTATTGCTTGATCAAAGGAGAATGAACAGTTTTATAGCCCTTTGGGCATCATTCCAAATCACTCTCCAGAAAGGTTGGATCAGTTCACAACTCCACATTAGTGGAGACATATTAGTATCCCAGTTTTCCCACCCCCCCCCCAACATCCAACATTTTCCTTTTTTTTTTGTCTTATTAACCAATCTAATAGGTGTGAGGTGATACCTCAGAGTTGATTTAATTTGCATTTCTCTGATCAATATTGATTTAGAGCATTTTTCCACATAACTATAGATAGCTTTTATTTCTGTGTCTGAAAACTACTTGTTCATATCCTTTGACCATTTATCAATTGGGGAATGATTTGTCTTTTTGTTTTTGTTTTTGTTTTTTGCCTTTTGGTGGGCAATTGGGGTTAAGTAACTTGCCCAAGGTCACATGGCTAGGTTTTTGTTTGTGCGTGCGTTAAGTGTCTGAGGCCGGATCTGAACTCAGGTCCTTCTGGCTCCAGGGCCGACGCTCTACTCACTGCGCCACCTAGCCACCCCATGATTTGTCTTTTTATAAATTTGACTCAATTCTCTATTTATTTGAGAAACGAGACCTTAGTCAGAGTCACTTATTGTGAATTCCCCAGTTTTCTGCTTTCCATATAATTTTCGTTGCATTGGTTTTGTTTGTGCAAAAGCTTTTCAATTTTATGTAATAAAAATTATCTGCTTTACATTTTATAATGTCCTCTGTATCTTCTCTGGTTCTAAATTCTCCTTATCTACAAATCTGACAAATAAACTATTTCATGCTCTCTTAATTTGTTTATGGTATCATCCTTTCTTTGTAAATCATGTATCCAATTTAACCTTATCTTGGTATATGGTGCAAGATGTTGGTGTGTACCTAATTTCTGCCATATTGTTTTCCAATTTTCCCAGCAGTTTTTGTTGAATAATGGGGTTTTGTTCCAAAAGCTTGGATCTTTGGGTTTATCATATACTAGATTACCATGGTCATTTACTATAATTTAATTTGTACCTAATCTATTCTAATTATTTCTTAGGCAGTACCAGATGTTTTGATAATTACCACTTTATAATATAATTTGAGATCTGGTATGGCTAGACCACCTACTTTCACATTTTTTTATTGATTCCTTTGATATCATTGAAGTTTTGTTCTTCCAGATGAATTTCATTCTTTTTTTTTTCTACCTCTATAAAATATTTTTTGATAGTTTTATTGGTATGGCACTGAATAAATAGATCAATTTAGGTAGAATTGTAATTGTATTATATTAGCATCAGCAATTCATATTTTTCCAATTGTTTAGATTTTATTTTATTTGTGTGAAAAGTGTTTTGTAATTGTGTTCATATAGTTCTTGGGTTTGTCTTAGGTAGATTCCCAAGTATTTTATATTGTCTACAGTTATTTTAAATGAAATTTCTCTTTCTAGCTCTTGCTGCTGGACTTTGTTGGTAATATAGAAAAATACTGATGAGTTATGTGGGTTTATTTTATATTCTGCAACTTTGCTAAAGATGTCAATAATTTCAAGTTGTTTTTTACTTGACTCTCTAGGATTTTCTAAGCATAACAATCATATCATCTGCAAAGAGTGATATTTTGTTTCTTCTGCCTATTCCAGTATCCTTTAATTTCTTTTCCTTTTTTATTGCTATAGCTAACATTTCTGGTACAATATTAAATAACAGAAGTGATAATGGGCATCGTTGCTTCACCACTCATTGTATGGGGAAGCTTATCCCCATTACAGAGAATGCTTGGTGATGGATTTAGACAAATATTACTTATCATTTTAAGGTAAGGTTCATTTATTTCTATGTTCTCTAGTTTTTTTTAATAGGAATGGGTACTATATTTTATCAAAGGCTTTTTCTGCATCTATTGAGATAATCATATGATTTCTGTTGGTTTTGTTATTGATATGGTCAGTTACACTGAAAGTTTTCCTAATATTGAACCAATCCTGGTATAAATCCCACCTGGTCATAGTGTATGATTCTTGTGATATATTGCTGCAATCTTTTGGCTAGTATTTCATTTCAAAATTTTGCAATTCATTAGGGAAATTGATGTATAATTTTCTTTCTCTGTTTTGGCTCTTCCTGGTTTGTGTATCAGCACTATATTTGTGTCCTAAAAGGAATTTGGTAGGACTTCACCTATTTTTCCCAAAGGTTTATATAGTATTGGGATTAATTTTTCTTTAAATGTTTGGTAGAATTAACTTGTGAATTCCCCCGGTCCTGGGGATTTTTTCTTAGGAAATTCATTGATGGATTGTTTAATTTTTTTTTCTAAAATTGGGTAATTATTTTATTTTTTCTTCTGCTAATCTGGGTAATTTATATTTTTTGTACATATTTGTCCATTTCATTTAGATCATCAAATTTATTGGCATATAATTGGGCAAAATAACTCCTAATAATTGCCTTTGCCTTAATTTCCTCTTCATTGGTGGTGAATTCACTCCTTTCATTTTGATGCTAGTAATTTGGTTTTCTTCTTTTCTTTTAAAAATCAAATTAACCAATGGTTTGTCTATTTTGTTTTAATATTGTTTCATAAAACTAGCTTCTAGTTTTTCCCCTGAAAGATTATGTTCAATTTTGCTGGGTAGGATTATTCTTGGCTGTAATTCTAACTCCTGTGCCTTCTGGTATATCATATTCCAAGCTCTCCAGTTCTTTAATGCAGAAAATGCCAAACCCTATGTAATCCTGACTATAGCTCCACGATATTTGAATTGTTTCTTTTTGGCTGTTTGCAATAATGTATCCTTGGTTTGTGAGCTCTGGAATTTAGCTATGATGTTCCCGGAAGTTTTCATTTTGGGATCTCTTTCAGCCAGTGATCAGTGGATTCTTTCAATTTCTAGTTTGCCCTCTGGTTCTAATATATCAGGAAATTTTTCTTTGATAATTTCTTGAAAGATATTGTCCAGGCTTTTTTTTTAAGCATGTCTTTTGGGTAGTCCAATAATTCTTGTATTATCAATCCTGGATCTATTTTCTAGGTCAGTTGTTTTTCCAGTGAGAAATTTCATGTTTTCTTCTATTTTTTTACTTTCTTGATTTTGTTTTATTATATCTTGATGTCTCATAGAGTCACTGGTTTCCACTTCTTCAATTCTAATTTGTAAGAAATTATTTTCTTCACTGAGTTTTTGTACTTTCTTTTCCATTTGGCCAATTCTATTTTTTAGAGATTTATTTTCATGAATAAATTTTTGTATATCTTTTCCCATGCAATTGACTCTTTTTCTTCATGATTCTCTTGCATTTAATCTCATTTCTTTCCCCAAATTTTCTTTTACTTCTCTATTTGCATTTTAAAATCCCTTTAAGCTCTTCCAGGAATCCTTTTGGGACTGACATCAAATTACATTTTCCTCTGAGGCTTCACATGTAGCCATTTTGACACTATTGTCCTCTTTTAAGTTTATGCCTTGATCCTCCCTATCACCACAGTAACTCTCTATAGTCAAGCTCTTTTTTGCTTTTTCATTTTTTCTGCCTCTTTTTTGTTTTTTTTTGACTTGGTGTTTTTATGTAAGAGTTGGGCTTTGGTCCTGCACTATCCCAAGCTTTTTGTGCTTGGGCTCTGGGTCTTCCTTTTGACTTTCCCTGAACTTTAGGGCTTAGCTGCTTGCTTTATTTTGAGGATAGGCTTCCCTTCTGGCTTATGCTGGGGGGTAGGGCTCCTGTTGGCTTCCCTTGGGTGTGGGATTTAGCTGCAGGCCAACTCCAGGGACAGGACTTTGCTGCTGGATTGCTATGGTAACAGTCTTTTTCGTGACTGACCCTGGAGGAAAGATCTTTTTTTTTTTTTTCTGGCTGCCCCAGAGGTGGGGCCCTGCTGCTAGCTTGCTATGGAAACAGGGTCTCTTGCTGGTAATCCCCAGGGGTGAGGGCTCTCACTGTTGGCCAACCCTGGGGCAGGGCTTCACTACTGGTCAGCAATGGGGTCAAGGCCTTGATGGTTGGTGACTTGTGCTGGTGTTTGAGTCACTGGGGTGGGACCTTGCTGTACTGCACAGACTACTCACTTGCCTAGGAGGCTGCTGGTTTGCAGGAGGGTGGGCTCTTGCTGTGATTTTTCCAGGCTTGGAGCCTTGTTGCAGACCGTCTGCTGTCAGGCTGGCTGCTACTACTGCTGTTCTTAGATCTCCCACCCCTGCCACCCTGGTGAGACAGACTTTTTCTGCTATGCTGGTAAGCTGCATACCTGCTCCTAGATCAATTCTGAGGTGGTTTTAGAGCTTCAGGGGGTTCCTTCCTTACTCTGCCATTTTGGCACCAGAAGTTTCTAGGCTATTTTCTGGAGACATTTTTAGAGTTAACTCCAAGCAAACATCTAATTCTGGTATTAAATGCCCTGGAACCTTCTGTGTTGGTCTTGCCACTTCATGTTTGGTTTTGTAAATAGTAAGTGCTCTTTTCTATTGTAATTACTGGATCTTGGGTTCATTAACCTCAGTGGTAGAAGGTACCCCCAGCTGGTAGTCAGTAACACTTATTTTATGCCCATTACCTGTAGGAAAATAAAACAAGCCTCCTCTTGCTGTATCAGCCTCTCGCTGTGCAAGGTGGGGGTGTGTTGATTGCCATTGAATTCTTCTAGGTCTTTGTATGCCAAAGGGAGACTATGGTGTGTAAATGCTTGGGACTGTCATGAAAGTCAGTTGTCAGGAATCGTGCATGTTGGGCTGTCTGGAAGGACTTTTAAAAGGGTAGGTGTGATGCATTATAAAATTAGGGCACTTGCTTTTCTGAGGTTCCATTTTCTGATGTTTGTTCTTTCTGGCTGACTCATCTACCTGGGACATAGTGACTCTGGGAAAAGATGAAGGCATTTGAGTGGTTGGAGATCTGGGGGGGGGGTGATTTTCATGGGAATAGTGGCTGAAATATCAGATCATCAGTTTCATTTAGTTGCTAGCTCCTAGAAACAATCATTATTTGCCACTGACCAGTCAAAGAAGTTGGGAACTAAAATACCATATAGCTTTTCTCCCTCTCTCTCTGAGTTTGCCAGGTAATACTTCGATATAACAGCCTTTGGGGGATTCTGCCACTCCCTCTTCTGAGAGAGCAAAGAAAAGAAGAAAGTGTGTATGTGTATGATTTGAAAACACACCTTTACCAGCAATGGGTGTGCTTAACCATTCAGAACTTACTGTTACACTTTACTTTCATATTTAATGTATTTTGGTATATATATTGAGTGAGTAGTTCTTCAGGGGTCTATTGAGAAAGGAGGCAAAGAATTTGGTTTCTGAGTGAGTGGGGACAGTAGTCAAGAGATGGTTATTAGTTATTTTTGTGATCAATACAGTTCCCTAGACTTAACATGTGGAACCTGGTGGCATTAGAGGAGGCTGTTTCTGAGTTTGCTTAGCTGGTGTTGAGCTGGTAGCCAGTAGATAGCTGGGTGCTTTGGTGCATTGCTCAGTTGAGTGGGCTGGTACAGCTTGAGCTTTGGGCATCATCTGGTGGCTTCTGTTAGCACAGCCCCCTGAGTGTCTGCTAAAACCCATAGCTCCCTTAGAAACAGTGTCTCCCACGGGGATACAAACTGACCTGGTGCAAGGGCAAGGGTATTTCATAAGAACAGGAAGGAGAATCTTTGCCTTTCAAGTCCCTTAGAAAGTGAGTCTAGATAGATAATCTATTGTGAGCCCTAACTAATTTGTAATAGTATACACAGGATAAAAAAGATTTTCTAACACTAACAAAGCAAAATAGAGAGTACAGAGTAATAGAATCAGTCAGGCAACTAGCATTGATTAGGAGCCTGCTATATACCAGGTACTATTCCAAGCCCTGGGAATATGAAGAAAGGCAAAAATTAGTCCCTGCTCTCAAGGAGCCCATGGCCTAATAGGGACAGGAAGGAAGGGGAGAAGCATTCATTAAACATCTTCTATGTGCCTGAAACTTTGCTAAGTGTTTCTCACTTTTGATCTCCATTTGACAGTGAAGGAAACTGAGGCAGAGAGAAGTAGAAGTTAACTGATTTGTGCATGGCAGTGTCAGAAGGGAGAAGGGAGCATATAAAAAAATGCTACATAAGTGGAAATGACAGGACTTGACCACTGATTGGACATGAGGAGTTTGAGATGAGACCTGAGTTTGAGCCTGAATAACCAGGAGGATGGTGGCATCTTCAAACAGTAATGGAGTTGGCAAGAGGAGAAGGCTTTTGTTGTTGCTGTCTTTCAGTAGTGTCTGACACTTTGTGACCCTGTTTGAGGTTTTCTTGGTGAAGATACTAGAGTGGTTTGCCATTTCCTCCTCTGGCTCATTTTACAGATGAGGAAACTGAGGCAAATAGGATTGGGTGACTTGCCCAGGTGAGTATCTGAGGCTGGATTTTAACTCAGCTCTTCCTTACTCCAGATCTCATGCCCTATCCACTTCAAAAAGGGTTTTTGGGGAAAAATAATGATTTTAGTGCAAACAGTTTTGGGCAAACTAGTTGGCAATCACTGGTGGCCAACAATATTCCCAAGAAAGTTTTGAAGAAGTATTTCAGGGAGGCAAATATGCCAAAGGCTAAAAGAGGGACCAGAGACTGTAACCAAGGATGTTGTTTTGTCATGGATAGATGCTGATTTAGAGATATAAAATAAAACTAAGGGAGAAAAGAGCATGTCTCTAAGTGTAGTGAGGACTTCCTCTAGGGATTTATGACAGACGAGTTCTTGTGGTGAGTGTAATCATTTTATAAATGATCTAGAAGGAGGGGTGCACAGAGAAATCTCTAAATAGGTGACACTAAATTCTTCTGGACTCTCCACCTGCAGCTTTGAGGCCACATGTGTCCTTCTAGGTGCATTGTCAAATTGAGGACCTTGAGGGCCACATGTGGCCTTGAGGCTGCAGGTTCCTCAGTCCTGTTCTGGGACACGAAGAGCCAAGTTAAAGGGACATCAGGTATGAAAGATCTTGCAAGGTTGCATTAATGGATAAAAGAAAATGGCAGATAAGTATGGATAAGGTAAAGTTCCATAGCTGGTAAAGTGCCTTCAACAGAGCAGTTGTTGCTCAAATGGACATTTATTTTTGTATTTGGGTGTGGTGGCACATGTCTGTGTAATTCTTGCTGCTGGGGAGACTGAGACTGATGGATCCCTTGAGTTTGAGAGTTCTGAACTACAGATGGGCAGATGGGTATCCACACTTAGTCTGGCATCATCATGGTGAGTCCCCTCCACTCCTTGCCAGAGAAGAGGGCATGAGGCTACTTAAGGAGGAGCCAGCCATCCCACATCCAAAAAGTGGGGCACGTTAAAGCTTTCCTTCCCATCAGTATTGGGATCAGGCCCATGAGTGGCCAGTGTACTTCCAATCTGGGTAAGACAGAGAGACCCAGTATCTGGGGGGGGGGGGGAGAAAGGAAAAAAAAGTCAGTGGTGAGGATGCATTTAGAGAAAAATAATAAAAATCCTACTGATAAAATAGTTGTCAAGTATGATCCAGAAGTCACAGCAACTAGAAACAGAGTAGGTAGAAGCTGGGTTTGGAGGCAGGAAGACTTTAGTTTACAACCTGCCTCAAATGTTCAACCTCCTATCTAGCTGTTTGACCATGGGCAAGCCACTTAACCTCTCTTGGCCTCAGTTTCTTCATCTGTAAAATGGGTATAACAAAGTTGTGAGAATCAAATTCTCTGTGTCTTTTTATATGTATGCATATACATATCTACTATATATGTGTATATAGCTCTGCAAATCAAAACTCAATAAGAGTAAATTCACATGTATAAAGTTACTTCTCACTGCAACTTGTAAAGTAGGTTCAACAAGTATTGTCATCCCTATTTTACAGATGAGAAACTGATGCCTTGAGAGAGTGACTTGCTTGCAGTCTCATATAGGCAAAAAGCAGTAACTAGGGAGTCTCTGCCTCTGGTTCTTACCCATGTGACCTTGAACAAGTCATTGAATTTCCCTGGGCCTCAATTTTTTTATCTATAAAATGAGATTTGAGGAGAGGGGCTCTCAGATCCCTCCAAATCCTAGGTCTATGAGCTACTATTCCACTACTAAATATTAAGGCCAGGACTCAAACCCAGGTCTTTTGACCCTGGGGTCAGCCATGGTACTCTGCCTCTCTTTGTTGGTGCCCAGTGGAATGTTGGGTATCCTTGTTGGGTCTCTAGTGGTTTAGTTGGCTGCAATCCTTCTAAATGCCTACATGGGGATGAGGCTTCTCTCAAAGGGTTAAAATTCTACAGCTCTAATTAAGGTCTAGTTTCTCTACCATTGCTGTGGCTTTTGTCAGGTGTGTGTCTCAAGCCACCCTCACTGTTCAGGCCATTTCTCTTCTGGGTATAGCCTCTGTCTGAGGGAGTAGAGATGTAAGGAGAAAAGAAGCTTGCACCTGTTACCCCAACCTGCCCTTCCTTCCTCACTCTGACCTTACTGGCTTCTTGTGCTATATAAGCAAGCTATCATTTCCAAATGATTACTGAGAGCTTAGTAATCTGTCAGCAATTTTTTTTAATCTCCCCTGCCATGCAACTTTCCAAATTTCATTCTTTTAGGCAGCTGACTCTGAAATCATTTGATACTGCCAGGCATGATTGTAGCCTGGTTTCTGGAGAGATTATAGTGAGGACAATTCTCCAGTCTATCTCGTTTGGGTCTATCAATGTGCTTAATTCCCATTCATTTGATCATAAGTTTCCTCTGCTGCCTGGGTGCCAGTCGGCCATGAGAGCTGTCCCTGTCTGTCTCTTCTTCCTTCTTGTCCCTCCCTGAAGCCTATGGAGGCAGAAGAAATAGAGATACTCCATCTAAATCTCCATTCTACCATTTTGTGGGTTCTGTAACATCTAGTGAATTACAATATTCAAAGTCTTTTTTCTCACAGCATCTCTTTGAAGTAAGTAATTCTGATGCCATCCTCCCCCTTTTTTATGGTACAGATGAAGAAATTGAAGCTTAGAGCAAGTGTGACTTGCCTAAGGATGTACCAATACCACAATTAGAACCCAAGGGTGCTTAGTCCAGGGGGATTTCTCCTCATGTCCAGCTGCCTCCTTCATAAGTAAATCCAAATGATACTGAAGCACTTACAAAATGGTTGCCAGAAAGAACTTAAAATCTTATGCTTTCATCTTAGAAGTGGAAGGGAACATAGAGGTCACCTAATGCAGCCCTCCCCCATTTTACAGATGAGGAAACTAAGGTGCAAAGAAACCAAGATACTTGCAATAAATATCAAATCCAGAGTCCTTTATCAACAAATGCAGCATATTTTTCACTGCACTACAATGTCTACAGAAGTAAAATCAAAGGGAAAATTGAGCTTATTTCTGGGGAATTTGATCAATGAAGAGATAATCAAGATGTAGAGATCAGACTCTCATTTTTATCAATGGCAGGATTACCTGTGAATTACCTGAAGATTGGAGATGACCTTCCTCTCCAAATTATTTCCACTAAAATGTGGAGAAATCTTTGAAGAAATGGGGAAATTCAACTAGTCATCTGGGTGTTTGGTATGGTAAAGACAAGACAGACAGACTGACACTATTGGGCATCCACTGCTTTGGTGTCATGGAGACAAATAGCCAAGGCTGACTGCCTCTTTTTAGGTCAGATTTATTGTGGATACTCCAAGCATTGATTTGAGCAAGCCCAGGCAGTCACTGCTGCTCACTTTCATGATTAAGGAAAAAAAAACCTTTCAAGAGAATGGAACTATTATCTGCCTTCTAGAGATGATGATAGAGCAGTGACCACTCACAGCAACCATGAGGGAGAATTCAATCAGTCAATCAATCTCCAGATGATTGCTGAATGCTTAGTAATTTGTCAGGAAATTTTTCTAATCTCCCCTGCCATCCAGCTTTCCAAGTTTCATCATTTTAGCCTGTGACAATGGTAGCCACCTCTGAAATCATTCAATACTGCCAGGCATGGCTGTAACCTTTACTACGTGCCAGGCACAGGGGATAACAGTACAAATAATGTGACATTCCTTGCTCACAAAGAACAAATGAGGTAGACAACAAGTACTTGTAATAATAAAAAGTGAATAAAATCAATATGTACAAAATAGTCGAGTACAAGGTAATTTGGGAGAATGGGAACTCACATTTGGGGAAGAAGAAAGGTTCCATTTCAAAGATGATACTTGAGCTGTGTCTTAAAGGAAGAATGACATTCTATGACATTTAGGGATGGAGTAAGGTAAGGAAGGAATATATTCTAGAAATGTGAGGCGAATAGTACAAAGGAGATGGAGTGGAAGAGAGAAGAGAGAAATTCAGTTTAGCTGGATTACAGTGCACAGTAATGTTTCGTGAGGTCAGGGAGGTAGATTGAGGCCAGGTCATGTAGGACTTTAAAAACTAAACAGAGGAGTTTATATTTTATCCTCAATATAATAAGAGGACACTAGAGTTGGTGTAACAGCAAGCAGCCTAGCATACCCAGGATGACTGCTAGCACAGGTTCTTTGATCTGCTTTTCTAAAGGAAAGCAACTCCAAAAGGGTTAACAATCTTACTTTAATCAAACATATATATCATTTCTTAGCTCAAGGGAAAAAGTCAGGACCCTGAACTTCAGAAAATACAAACAGAAATTACAAGCAGACAAAAAATAGAGACAGAGAAAACAACACAATTCAACAGACCAATAGACAGGGCTTCTAGCTGTTTGACCATTACATACATACATAGTTAGTTACCAGAGAAAGAAGAACCAACATCTGGGTTTTCAAAGCTGGGGGCTCAACAGCTACCCAGATGTAATGGTAATGGAAATCTGAAAATCTTCCATGCCCCTTGGCCCCTTGATAGGCTTAAGTGAATCTGAGAACCTTCCCTGATTTGAAAATATGCTCTCCCTCCTAATAGGCTGAATATGGTCACATGGAGCCTGTGATGGGAGGCTTGTTTTTCAGGAATGCCCACACCTTGTTACTTTGTGATTGGGCAGTGGGTCAAGAGGGTTGTTACATCCTCTGAGCCAGGAGAAGGCTATATATACCCTGATGTGAGGTTTTGCTTTGGGGCTCACTTTGGGAAGAGTTGTATGATTTGGCCAGATGAGACTCTGGGCAGCTGTTGAGCCCCCCAACTTTGAAAACCCAGATGTTGGTGCTTCCCTCTCTGGTAATTAATTAGGTATGTTTGTAATGGTCAGACAGCTGGAAGCCCTGTCTGCTGGTCTGTTTCTCTGTCTGTATTTTTTTTTGTCTGCTTATAACTTCTGTTTGTATTCTCTGAAGTTCAGGGTGCTGACTTTTCCCCCTGAATTAGGTAAATTATATATGTTTGATTAAAGTAAGATTGTTAACCCATTTTGAGTTGCTTTCCTTTGGAAAAGCAGATCTAAGAACTTGTTCTAGCAGCCATCCTGGGTATGCTAGGGTGCTTGCTGCTACACCACAGTCTCATCTGGCCAAATCACACAACTCTTTCCACAAGTGAGCCCCAAAGCAAACCTCACCTCAGAGTATATATACCCTTCTTCAGGGTCAGAGGACATCACAACCTTCATGACCCACTGCCTAATTATAAAGTAACAAAAAGTGTGGGCCTTCCTGAAAACCAAGCCTTCCCCTAACCAAGCCCTTCCAGTTGGGTTCCACTTGAGGCCCAGGGGGCAGGGAAGATCTTCAAATTCCCTTACCATTACAGTTAGTTGAAGAGTGAGGAAGGGATCCAATGGTCATATTTGTTCTAAAAGAAAGTCACTTTAGCATGAGTGTATAGGATGGGCTGGGTGGTGAAGGGGAGACCAATCAGATTGGTTAAAGAAGGGGAGACCAAGGGGGTGGTTAGGTGGCGCAGTGAGTAGAGCGTCAGCCCTGGAGTCAGAAGGACCTGAGTTCGGATCCGGCTTCAGACACTTAACGCACACACACACACACACACACACACACACACAAAAACCTAGCCATGTGACCTTGGGCAAGTTACTTAACCCCAAATGCCCTCCAAAAAGCAAAAAAAAAAAAAAAAGAAGAAGAAGAAGAAGAAGAAGAAGGAGGGGAGACCAATCAGATTGTTGAAATAAAGTAGGTGAGAGTTGATGAGGGCTTGTAGTTACTTGAGGAGATAGAAGGGGATGAATATGAAGGGGATGAATATGAAAGGCTCTGTAGAGGTTGGAATAAAAATATTTAGCAACTGTTTGGATATATGGAGTGAGAGAGAGTAAGGATTTGAGGGTAATACTGAGGTTAGGAAACTGGGACACTGGAAAGATGGACTTTCCTTTAACAGAAATAGGGAAATTTTGAAGAAAGGAATTCACTTATAACCACATATGCTGGAAAACAAAAAAGACTTGGAGAAATGTACTATTCTATTCTTTTTAAATTTCCTTATTCACATCCAAGCTGAAAAACCCATCTAAAGCAAATACCTTACTGAAGACAGATTGGAAGCATAATTTGAGATGGTAGCAAGAGCTCTGAATTTTGGATCAGAAGACCTTGGTTTGAATTTTGTCTCTAACATTTACTAGCTCAATGACCTCAAAACCTCTTTAAGCCTCTGTTTCCCCATCTTTAAAATGATGGGGTTTGATTAGATCATCTCTAAGGTCCCTTCCAAATCTCTGAATGTAGAACCAGGAGAAATCTGAGTTTCTAGATTATCTCTGAAAATAAATGCCTCTGGACAAATTGTGTAGCCTTTCTGAGTCTTAATTTTCTCCCCTGTAAAATACGAGCAATAATCCTTGCAATGTCTACCTCTCAGAGCATAAAAGACATTACAGATGGAGACAAGGCAGTATTGGGACAAGAAAGAAGCTTTGCAAAGTCCCCCATTGTGCTTTTAATCAGTGACCTCAGATTTTATGCCATAAATTCCAATGCTATTTTCAATATTTAGATCAAGTGGGACAATAAATTCAAAAAGTCCCCCTACAGTAAATTTTGTATGTCTCCTTATTTAGTCAGATTGCTTTCAAAACCATGCGAGTTGTAATCTAGGAAGAATCCCACTCCTGCCCTGGAGCTGACTGATAGTCCTGTATCTCTGTTGTGTAGTTTATCTTACATCTCAATATATTTATAAATCATTTAATTGTCAGCATGAGATTCCCTGTGGATAAAGTAGGATTAGCCAACTATAACAAATATTGTCCAGATAATACACTGCCTAGTAATCCCAATGCACTGTTTGGATTCTTGGGTGTTATTAATCCTCATAGCTCAAAGTTTCAATAATAGACCAATGTGAATGATGATAATGGTGCCTTCTGCTAGGTAACTCCTTCCTAAATGGCATAGCTTCATTTAACACTCAACATACATTTATTAAATGTCTCCTGTAAGCCAGGTTCTGAGGATGGAAAATGGAACAGTCCCTGTCCTCAAGCAGATTACATTCTACTGGATAAAAACAACAAGTATGGAGGGAAGCCAACATGAAGTAGTGACAAAGTATTTTCAGGGTGAAGGACCATCAGCTAGTAGGAGAATCAGGATAGGTCTCCTGTAGGGGGTGGCAGATGACATGTGATGGTCCAGCAAAGGAGACAGAGAAGGGGTGGTCAGACAATTAGAAGTAGAATAGGGAAAGAACAGTTTCCTGAAAATTCAGTGAAGCACAGGTAAGTAACCAGGACAATTCCAAAGGGCTGCAAAGAGTTCAAACAGTATGAGGACTGAGAAAAACCATCAGGTGTAGCAGTGAAGAAATAGAGCACTTCTCTGTTAATGAATTAAGGATAGATGGAACAGAGACAGCTGGGTGGTGCCATAGTGCACAGAGCCTGGAGTTGATGGGGTGCTTGTGCTTAGACCCAGCACTAGGACCATACCAAAGACCCTATCTCTTTCAATAACTTGGCTTACGGCCTATTGCAGTTTAGACCTCTGGAGTTAGCTGGCCTACCCTTCCTTAGAAGCAGTACAGATGTGTTTCACCACTCCCAGCTGTGATGCTGATTTCATTAACTTATAACCTCTCAGGTAAGCAGTCATACACTATGGTAAACTAGCTCTATTGTTCTTCAGTGCTATGATTGGGAGATAGACCCCATGTATAAAGGATAAGAACAATAATTAGTAGTTAAATAGCATTTTATTGTTTACAAAATGATTTCCTCACAAAAATTGTGTGGATTATATAACAGAGCCTATTTGAGGTAAAAAAAAAAGATTAATTTCTTTTCTTTCTTGTCTCTATTGTATGGTTTCCATGGTGATGTCCTTTATGGTATAATATTATTAATTCCATTTTTCAGATGAGTAGACAGAGGTTTAGTGAGATTTAATGATTTATCCCAGGTCACACAGAAAGTCAATGTTAGAGCCATTTAGAAATCCAGTCCTCTCCCACCACCAAGTCTAGAAAGCTGAGAGAAATTTTAGAGGTTATCAAGTCCAATCCTCTCATTTTTACAGATGGGGAAACTGAGAACTAGAGAGGTGAAGCAAAGTTGTGCCTAACATTTTGTGTCAAGTCACTTCCAAACATTTTCTTTGGGGGGGGTTCTTGTGTAATTGTACATGTCCTCTGACTGAAGTCACCATCTTTCATTTTTAAAAAATGTTTTTCTTTAGACAGATATTCAGTAAAGCAATTAAATAAATAAGGAAGTTTGGAAAACATTTTTTAAAAAATGTGTGAGTCTCCCTTTGAGTCCCTTCTTTTGAATGAGTGCAAGCTGCTCTATATTGCCCCTACCACCTTTCACATTCTTGTCCTTCATCCATAACTTTCCCTTCCCTTCTGTTTACCCTCCTAAATTCAATTAAATTAAATAAAATGCTTGAAATGTTATGGATACAAACATGAAAATATATTAATCCAAAAATAGATACAACACAGATGCCAGCCTCAGGGAGTTTACAATGCAGTAGATGATAAAAAAAACCCAACATGTACTCAAATGTTGATATAAGAGAGAATAAAGGAGTGGTCCAAGTTTGATCTATCAGGGTTGTCAGGATCACAGGTCTGGAGCTGGAGGAGGCACCACACATCACTTAGCTCAGCCCTCTCCTTGTATAGATGAGCAAATTGAAGCCCAGATGGGTTAAATGATATGTCCAAGGTGCTAGAGGGATCAAAGTACCATAGCTAAGATTTTATCTCAGAGTCCCATGATTTTTTTTTTTTCTTTTTGGAGGGAGCATGGCAGGGCAATTGTGGTTAAGTGACTTGCCCAAGGTCAGAGGGCTAGTAAGTGTTAAATGTCTGAGACTGGATTTGAACTCAGGTTCTCCTGACTCCAGGGCTGGTGTTCTATTCACTGCGGCACCTAGCCACCCTAGAGTCCCATGATTCTAAAGTCAATATTCTTCCACTGTACCATCTGCCTATGAGAAATCTGAGGAGGGAGAGATCACTCATTTGGAGGGAGGGAGGTCAAGGAAAGCTTCATGAAACAGCTGGCATCTGAGCTGTGCCTTGAAGGGAGGAAGGAGGAGTCTCCCAAGAAATGGAGCAACTTCAACAAGCAGAGAGAGGGTGGCGATTAATCTAGTCTATGTAAGGGGGATGTTGTGACTTTTTTAGGCCTGGGGAATAAGAGAGGGTGGGAGGAGAATGGGGGCTAGAAAGAGGGGATAGAAAGGACTCTCTGTCCAGTCTCTGAAGTTGTAAGTGGGCAATGGGGAGCTGGTGTTTTGGATCCATTCAATTCTTCTAATCTACTCACTTCAAACCTTGGGATAGTATGAAATTAAAAATAGCTTTTTCTTGTTAACCTAGAACAGGGGTCAGGAAATGACAACTCACTGGCTTGTTTTTGTATGGGCTATGAACTAAGAATGTTTTTTACAATTCAAAGTCATTTTACTGTCCTTAAAAATGTAAAAATTATTCTGAACTGGCAGACTATGGTCTAGAATTGGCTCTTTAGATACAGTTTGATGACCCCTGAACTAGACCTAAATGGAATCAATGTGATTTCTTTTCCTTCTCTTTGATCCATCATAAGACTGGGGAAATAGTTGTACAAGGATCAATAGATTTAGAACAGACCTTAAAGACCATCAAGTTCAACCCTCATGCTTAATAGATGAGGAAACTGAGAGAAACAGAGTTAGGATGTGTCTGGGGCCAGATTTGAACTCAGAAAGATGAGTCTGATTCCAAAGCCTAGCACTTTATCCACTGCCCCATCTAGCTGCTAAATAGGAGACAGAAAGGATAGAGTAAAACCCTGTATGTGTAAAGGAAGATTGAAGAGATTGGAGCCCTGATAGTATGTCTAAAAGACTGAGTGGGAATATGTATAGCAAGAGGAAGTTCTTTATTCTGGGTCCTAATATCCTTCTTCTCCTGTCCATGAAATGATATCCATATTGGGAATCCATGATGAGAAGGCTCGGTCAGATTATACATCTAAATGAGATGTTTCTAAGCTCCCTACTCTCTTTTTGAGGGAAGAGAGTGTCCTGGAGTTTATAAGATCATAGACCTCAGACTGGCAAAGATCTCAATGGTCATATATTTTACATGGCAGGAAACTGAAGCTCAAGAAATTTGACCAAGGTCTTACAGTCAGTATATTGGCCGAGGAAGGATTGGAATCTAGGTCCTCTGACTTCAGTTGTTGTTGGGCCAATGTTCTTGGCCCCATGCAACCCTGCCTGATAGGTTACATATAATGCAGCCTAGAGCCTGGGGTATGACACCAACATAAATCAACAGTTCTCTTCCTCTTTCTTACAATAACCCACATGTATATAGAGCATTTTAAACTTGACAAAGCACTTTTCTCTTGTTAATGTTGATTGGTGGTCCAAGTCTTATTCTCCTCATTTTACAAAAAAGGAAATTGAGAGGTTAAGTGTCTTTTTCTGTCAGAGTCAGAAATCAAATCCAGATGTTTCCTAATTATCAAGCTTAATCTCCTGCCTTCATTTCAGAGAAGACTCTATTCCTTCCATTATCATCTTTTTG
The DNA here is from genome assembly GCA_011680675.1 of Gymnobelideus leadbeateri. Taxonomy (NCBI): domain Eukaryota; kingdom Metazoa; phylum Chordata; class Mammalia; order Diprotodontia; family Petauridae; genus Gymnobelideus; species Gymnobelideus leadbeateri. Next base: position 1,397,548 of record WOXC01004035.1, read on the forward strand.
TACTCTCTCCTAAGTTTGCTTAGTCACAGGCAGAGATTCATGGCCAAGAATGGGATATCTGATGGCAAATTAGATGACATCCTGTAGTTGACAAATACCCACTAGAGAGACTAGGGAGGAGAGGTTAATATAAATATAGTCTGGGCACTTTGAAATAGTTGGACCAACAGGACACAGCAACATGGACCACTTTACTTACACTCCCAGGTATTGGTCTGCTTCCAGAGCTGGCTGGGTCTCTGGAACTATTAGGGACCTTTCGAGTTACTCAGTCTGTGCTCTAATGGAAAGAGCACATGATTTGGAGTCATATAGCCTGGGTTTAAATTCTAGCTCAAGTAACTATTCCCTACAAGGTTTTATAGGTCACATTCCTTCTCAGAGACTCAATTTCCTCATCTGTAAAATATGGGGAAGATCCAACCATTTTGGAGGGAGATTTGGAATTATGCCCAAAGAGTTATTAAATAGCCTATTGACCCAGCCATACCACTATTAGATCCATTTCCCAAGAGCATTAGGAAAAATGGGGAAAAAACCCTACATGTTCTAAAATATTTATAGCAGCTCTCTTTGTGGTGGCAAAGAACTGGAAATTATGGGAATGTCCATTAACTGGGGAATGGCTAAAAACTGTATATTCATTCATGATGGAATATTACTGTGTTATAAGAAATTATGAACTCAGTGATTTAGAAAAAACACGGAGAGACCTCCACAAACTAATGAAGAGCAAGATGGGCAGAATCAAAAGAAAACTGTATATAATACCAGCAGTATTTTTTTAAGAATAATATTGAAGAAGAGACCAAGATATTGATCTTTGCAGATGATATGATGATATACTTAGAGAATCCTAGAGAATCAAGTAAAAAACTACTTGAGACAATAAATAAATTTGGCAAAGCTGCAGAATATAATATAAACTCACATAAATCCTTGGAAATTCCTGTATATTTCTGTTTTTTTAATTTTAATTTATTTGTTTATTTTTAGTTTACAAGATTCAATTCCATAGTTCCTTAAGTTTCAAATTTACCTTCCCTCCCTCCCCCCACCCCCCATGACAGCATATAGTCCAGTATATGATCTGCAAATACTTTCACAATAGACATTAGTCAAGTTACAAAGGCGTATTGTACTAGATGGGATGAAAAATGGTAAAGAAGAAATAAAACCAAACAATGAAAAGAAAAAGATTAATTAATTTTCTTCCATCATTCCTGTATATTTCTAATGAAATTCAACAGCAAGAGATAGAAAGAGAAATCCCATTTAAAGTTACCATAGACATTACAAATTATTTTGGAATACACCTGCCAAAACAAACCCAGGACTTATATGATTAGAACTACAAAACACTTTTTACACAAATTAAGTCAGATCTAACTAATTGGAAAAATATCAATTGCTCATGGCTGGGTTGAGCTAATATAATAAAAATGACAATTTTACCTAAATTAAATTATATATTCAGTGCCATACCAATCAATTTACCAAAAACTACTTTATAGAGCTAGAAAAAATAGTAACAAAATTCATTTGGAAGCACAAATGGTCCAGAATATCAAGGGAATTGATGAAAATATAATGAAAAGAAATGCTAGGGAAGGTGGACTAGCTATACCAGATTTTAATCTATATTATAAAGCAGCAGTCATGAAAACTACTTGGTACTGTCTGAGGAATAGAGTAGTAGCTCAATGGAATAGATTGGGCACATGAGACTTAGCAGTCAATGACTATAGTAATTTATTATTTGATAAACCCAAAAACCCCAGTTTTTGGGATAAGAATGCACTATTTGACAAAAGCTGCTGGGAAAACTGGAATATAATATGGCAGAAACTGGGCATAGACCATTATCTAACACCATATACTAAAATCAAGTGTAAATGGGTACATGATCTAGATATAAAGGTTGATACTATAAGCAATATGGGAAAGCAAGGAATAGTTTACCTGTCAGATCTGTGGAGAGGGAAAGACTTTATGACCAAACAAGAATTAGAGAGCATTATAAGATGCAAAATGGATAATTTTGATTACATTAAATTGAGGGGCGGCTAGGTGGCGCAGTGAATAGAGCGCCGGCCCTGGAATCAGAAGGCCCTGAGTTCGGAGCCGGCCTCCGACACTTAATCCACACAAACAAAAAACCTAGCCGTGTAACCTTGGGCAAGTTACTTAACCCCAATTGCCCTAAAGGGGCGGCTAGGTGGCGCAGTGAGTAAGAGGCCGGCCTCGGAGTTTGGATGACCCGAGATCAGATCCGGCCTCAGAAAATGAGCACCCACGCATAAATCAAATGACTAGCCGTGTAACCTTGAGCAAGTTACTTAACCCCAATTGCTTTTAAAAAAAAAAAAAATTGAAAAGCTTCCGTACAAACAAAGCCAATGTAACCAAGATTAAGAGGGAGGTGGGAAATTGGGAAAGAATTTTTACAACCTATGTCTCTGATAAAGGACTAATTTCTAAAATATAGAGAGAATTGAGTCAAATCTATAAGAATACAAGTCATTCCCCAATCGATAAATGGTCAAAGGATATGAACAGGCAGTTTTCAGAGAAAGAAATTAAAGATATATATAAGCATATGAAGAAATGCTCTAAATCACTATTGATTAGAGAAATGCAAATCAAAACAACTCTGAGGTACCACTTCTCACCAGTCAGATTGGCTAAGATGACAAAACAGGAAAATGACAAATGCTGGAGAGGATGTGGGCAAATTGGAACACTAATGCATTGCTGGTGGAGTTGTGAACTGATCCAACCTTTCTGGAGAGCAATCTGGAATTATGCCCAAAGGGCTATAAATAATTTCATACTCTTTGACCCAGCAATATCACTTCTAGGGTTATATCCCAAAGAGATCATAGAAGTGGGAGGAAGACCCATATGTACAAAAATATTTATAGCAGCCCTTTTTGTGGTTGCAAAGAATTGGAAATTAAGGGGGTGCCCATCAATTGGGGAATGGCTGAACAAGTTGTGGTATATGCATGTAATGGAATACTACTGTGCTCTAAGAAATGAGGAGCAGATGGACTTCATATTTACCTGGAGAGGCTTATACGAACTGATGCTGAGTGAGAAGAGTGGAACCAGGAGAAATTTGTACACAATTACAGACACAATGTATGTGTGAAGACCAACTCAGTAATACAGTGATATAAGTCAATCCCAAAAGACTCATGATGGAGAGAGATATCTACATCCAGAGAAAGAACTAGAAAGAACTGAGTTTGAATCCAGATTGAAGCAAACTACCTGCTCTTTTTCTTTTTCTTGTTTGGTTTTATTTCCTCTTTACCATTGTTCATTCCATCTGATACAATCCATCTTTATAACCTGACTAATGTCTAATGTGAAAATATTTGCAGATCCTATACTTGATTGTATGCCATCATGGGGGGTGGGATGGAAGGGAGGGAGAGAAAATTTTGAAAATCAAGGAATTGTGGGATTGAATCTTGTAAACTAAAAGTAAACAAACAAATTAATAAAGACCAAAAAGAAAAAAAGAATAATATTGAGCAAATCATTCTGTCTATTATAAATATCCAAATTAACCTCAAAGATCCTATGAAGGAAGATGCTGTTTGAATCCAGAAAGGAATATTGCTGGGATGTAGCCTGTTGATTTACATAAACATGTAAAGACTTGGACTTATGAAGGAAGATGCTATCTGCCCTCAGAGAACTAGATGATAGGAGGAAATAAACATAGTATGGTATTACATATATATATGCTTAATTGTAGCCTCCATTAGGGTGGAGGGGGGCCAAAGGGAAAACAATAAAGTAAAAAATGCACAATAGGAAACAAAAGAAAACCAATAAGGAAGCAAAGCCAGGAAGCTTTGAAAACAATGTGTAGTATTTACTATGCATATTTTCTTGAAATGGAAATTTATCATCTTATATTGAATCCTTTTTTATGGTCTGCTGTTTATATGGCAATTTTCCCCCTTTTCTCATTTTGTTTTGAAGTATAAAATTTTAAAAATTTACAAAAAAATAAAAAGAAAAAATATGGAGGAAGATGATCTCCAAGGACTCTTCTAGAGAGGAATCTTTTATCCTTTGGAATTTTGCTTTATTCTGCCTCAGTTCAAATAGGCCTTGCAAATTTTCTCTGAAACAGAGTAAAACAAGGAGAACCAGGAGGACAATTTATAAAATAATATAACACTTTACAGAAATACAGCTTTGAAGGACTTTTAGAGAGCTCTGATTATTGTAATGACAAACTGCTGAAGAGGTCTAAAGATGAAGTTCCGGGATGCTTATCTCCTTCTAAAAAAAAAGTTGATGGATTCAAAATGCAGAATCAGCCAGTTAATTTTTGGATGTGGTTGGTGAGGGAGGGACTTTGCTTCATCTCACTATACATATTTGTTTTGACAGCTTTGTTTTATTTCTCTGTTGTTGTTGTCCAGTTGAGGGGAGAAGGAAGGAAGGAGAAACAAAGCTTAGAAAAATTAAATTAAATTAAAAAATATATTTGGGTTTGAACAACTTGCTCAGCTGAAACCTGATTTTGCAATCAGGTGGGGTAAGGTACTACACTTAGGAGAATGACAGAAAGCCTTCAGATTCTGGCAGTGAACTCGATTTCAGGGACCCCATCCTCTTTTATTCAGAGAATATACCAGTGTCCTCCAGTTTTATTTGAAGGAGTTCCCTTTAAGTCTGAGACAAGCTGTGTCCTGAAGTTTGGTGCTATCCTTGTTGATTCTTCAATAACCAATAGCAGACCACTGTTCAATTTCCTTGTCTATGAATCCATTGCCTTTTCCTTCTGACCCTATCTGATCTTCTGCCTTGACATCTTTCACCTTGTAAGTAAGTCCCTGCCCTGTCCTTATCTGCTTCCTCTAGCTTCTCCATGAGAAGCTCAGCTTTGGCTTTTGTTACCCCACCTTTAATCTCCTGGTATAAGACCAAACTCTGCCACCTCAATTGGCTGCCTCTGCCTCTGGCCTGGGTTACACTTTCCACACTGCCCAATTACCATCAACTCAGCTTTCACACATTGAATGCCTCCCAATCAGTGGAAGGGATGCCTCAGTTTCCCACTATAGACAGATTCATTCAGACAGTATATTTTCTCTGGCTGGTCCCAGTCTCCTACAAGAAAGCATACGGTAAACATGTGGCCATTGGCAGCTTCAGGACTGAGTCTACACAGTATGCTTGGGATGGCATTAGAAAGGCCCCCATGATGATGAATAGTCATTAAAGAGTTTAATGGACTCTATCTCGATTGAAGAAAGAGAGAGCAAAAGAGGTATTTTTTTCCTTCATAACCTGCCAAGGGTGTTGTTTATAATCTTCCAGAGGCAAAAGGGTCAGGCTGCTTATATTGTTGTTATTACTTTTAAGTATATTGGGACTGGCACCTGTGTAGAGTGCCTCTGACTGGCTCACTCCACATGGAGACTCACTCCACACTCCACTCCACTCACTCCACACTCCACTAGGAGAGTTGTGTTGATGTGTAAGGTGAGTGTCTTGGACAGATGTTGAAATATGTATAGATATTTGGTAACTGATTCTAACCATATGGTAAATAAGAAGTTTGGTTGACTTTAGAAGCATTCAAAAAGTTCCAAGTCAGCCCTGGCCTTGGATGTTCTGCACTTGGTTTAATGTCTTCATAATCGTGTCTGGAAAGACACAATTTTGTAAGGGCAGCAACCTTAGAGCTTCTTCCCTCTGAGGCCATGGGGCATCTGTTCTTTTCCATTTTGGGCGAAGGAAGGGATTAGAGCTTCAACTCTTGTGGGTTTCAAAACATCAGGAGAGTAAGCATTTGGGCTACCAACTATCCCAGTGTCCCATGCCTGGTGACCCAGGTCTATTCCAGGTTTTTTACTCAGCTGAGCACCAATGCCCCAAGAAGCAAGGAGTGACTTTCAGGAATGACTTTTGAGACCCAGCTCAGCAGTAGCTGACATAAGGATTCATCTGGCAGTCATGCCTCATCTGTACATTTATTTTGTGAGGCCAGTGCTATGTAGGAACTGAGTTAAGTTAGAAAAAAGATCCCAAAAAAGTAATATAGGATAGAGTAGAGTGTGTCTCCAAGATGTTGGCGGGAAGGCTGGAGGTCTGTTTGTACAATTGTTCTTGCTTATGTCTTTGTTAATAGATATCCTTCTGTGTAAGTTAATTTATGCTAAGTGGTTAAATAGAACTGATCCTGATCCCAAAAGTGAGAGAGGCACAGAAGGTGTTTCCTCCTCCTCTAAATCCTCAATGCCCTAGGACTCTGAGCTGAATCTGGGAGAGTGGGCCATAGCATACTCACCATGTAAGTGATGTCTAATGTTCAGGTACTAGTGATGGACTCCTAATAAAGTTGCCCACAATCCCAGTATTCTAACTTCCTTATAGGCCCCACTGAATAGCAGGCCCACAGGCTCACCTCCCTCCCCCACTCAATATCCTAACTTCTTCATATATGCCTCACTGCTCACTAGAGAAACAGGTGAGTCCATGAACTCATATTTCTCCCAGAAACAGGATGTCCATGTGATGGATACCAGCCATTGCCTCTAGCTAGCCACTGCCCCCAAGACCCATTCCTCATATTTCCCACAGAATCAGGTGTGTCCATACACTCAACCACAGTCACATCCATCTAGTCTCAGACAGGACCACAATAGTCAGCCAATAAGAAAGCAGCACCACCAGGATGCCTGAGCAGGATGTGGACCCCAAAACAAGAGAAGGGACTTTCCCTAAGTAGGCACCTGCACAGTAATAGGAAAGAACTGACCTAGAGTAAACTTATGACGTAGAGAGACTTATTATATCATTTTCATATATAGGTACCCCAAAATGGGTTTTTCTGTATGCATTTTGGGTAATTGCATGCACAGTTCTACTATGACTGGAACCCCTCCCCTATTACCTAATCCTTTAACAAACCCCTCCTGCCTTTTTAATGTTCATAATTTCTGTTATGCAATTGCATCTGTACCCTGTAAAAATCCATCTTGCTTTTTCTGAAGTTGCTGGTTCCTTGGAACTTAGCTTACTTCATGAGAGGTGTCAATCTCAATAAACGCCTATGCTTGGATTAGAGGTGGTCTGACTCTGAATTCTTTGAGATGGTTCCACCACAACACATCATGAAACCTCAATAGATCTTGGCAACCCTGGGTGGTCGGAGATGAAACCGAGACACTAGTATCCCACCCCACTCATTAGACAAAGGGAGGAGCATGCCTGGGAAGTTTTATGGAGTTACAGGGTCAGGATAAGTCTGAGGTGCAGGGTGGAAAAGTTGCCAAATTTTATATTAACTTCTCTTGGGAACAGGGGCTCATAAAATTGCTCTAAGTTTGTAAACATGAAATTCCACAGACACCCTTTGACCTCTTGTTAGTTTGTCTTATTTGTTCTCTTAGCAACTAATTTAGTCTCTGCAAGGAAAATAGGGAATTATTCTGCCAAGGTGGCAAGTCTGTCCTTTCTATTCCCAAACCCTTAAATAAATGCCTATGGCCCCAATCAAATTTCAAATTAATTAGACAGAGAATATAACTATAAATATTAATAATAGCTGACATTTATTGATATGGCACTTTAAGACTTTCCAAAGGCTTTATATACACCATCTCATCTAATTTTCCCATCAATCTATGTGAGCTAGTTCTCATAAGTATTACATAGTTCCCATAGGCATTGCTAACTTCTACATATATTACCCAGTTCCCTTAGGTATTACTTAGTTTCTATAGGAATCACCTAGGTCCCTTAGGTGTTGCCTAGATCCTATAGGACCTATGTCCTATGGGTATTACTAGTTTTCAAAGGTATTATCTAGCCCCTGGGCATTACCTTGCTCCCATAAGTATTGCCTAGTTTCCATAGGCATTACCTATTTCCCATAGGTATTAGCTAGTTTCCATAGATATTACCTATTTCCTATAGGTATTATTAGTTTCCACAGACATTGTGTAGTTTTTACAGATATTACCTAGTTCCCCAAAGTTATTACCTATATACCATAAGTATCACCTGATATTACCCAGTTCCCATAGATATTACCTAGTCCTCATAGGTATTACCTAGTTCTCAAGGTATCTCCATTTCCTATGGAAAAGGAGCTGGGGGAGACTGTGGGAGATTAAATGACTTGTCCTAGTAGCCCAGTTGGTAAATATCAGAGTTGAGCTTAAACAAAGGTCTCCTCTGCCTTGACCTGAAGTCCAGCATGCTTTCCACCATAGTACCCTGCAGATACCTTGGGTCTTTAAGGGGACTGATTGGCCAATTAGGCTGAAGTACAGTATTTAAAGGAACAATAACCATTGCCTAAAGTATATGATAACAGAGAAAACTATTAGGTGATTTCTTACTAGTGTGTATTTAGCAAAAAAAAAATTAAACACTTGTGATTTCATTAGTGTAGTGTATTTCTGATGAACTATACCACTCCACGTAGATACACCTGCAGCTTTTAGCTTTAGTGAGCCACCTAAGGATATTGAGAGGTTAAATATCTTGCCCAGAGTTCCAGAATCAATATGTGTCAGAGGCATATATATACATATATATATGTATATATGTATATATATATATGTATGTATATATATATATATATATATATATATATATAGAGAGAGAGAGAGAGAGAGAGAGAGAGAGAGAGAGAGAGAGAGAGAGAGAGAGAGATAGTAATTCTTCACTTCAGATTCCTTCGTTTTTTCTCCTCTTGGTTTCTTTTAAACCTTTTACAATGCGACTCCCAACCTCAGCATTCCACTGAAATTATTCCTTCAAAAGAGCAATGACAGTTCCATTGCCAAATCTAATGGTATTTTCTCAGTCCTTATCCTTAATGGCCTCTCTGCCATTTTTGACACTGTTGATCATTATCTCCTCCTGAATTTTGTCTCTTCTCTGGGTTTTAGTACCTGTTCTCTTTTGCCTCTCCTCCTACCTGTCTCCTACCTTCTCAGTCTCTTTTTCTGGATGGTTATCCACATTATTGCCACTAAACATGGGTGTTCCCTAAGGCTTTGTCCTCGATCCTTTTATTGATTCATTTATCCATTTATTTGTTTGTTCGTTCATTCATTCATTTATTTATTCTCTGTACTATCTCATTTGGTGATCTTATCAGCTCCCATAGATTCAATGATCATCTCTAATGTAGATTATTCCTAGATTCATCTATCAACTTCCAGTCTTTCCTGAACTTAAATCCCTCATTACCAACTGCCTATTAGATATTTCAAACTGGATGTCCCATAGATATCTCAAATTCAACATATCCAAAACAAAACTCGTTATATAGGGTGTCCAAAAGTCCTGGCGCAATTTTAAGCTATTAGATCTTAGTGAAGTTTTAAACTATGAAAGTGTTAAACTGTACCAGTATATTTGGGATACCCTGTATTTACACCCCCACCCCTGAATCTTTTCCTTTACCCAACTGCTCTTTTACTGTCAAGTACATCAGTCTCCATCCTCATCATTAAGGGTTGCAATCTTGCTATCTTCTCCGTTCATCACTCATCCTTCATGGCCAAGAAGTTGCTAACTCCTTCTATTTTCACTTCTCTTGCTTCACACATATCCTTTTCTCATCTCTTGAGTTTAGTCCCTTATCACATCTTGCCTACCCTTTTGCAAAGCCTTCTAATTGGTCCCCCTGCATCAGGTCTGTCCCCATTATAATTGATTCTACACTCAGCTGTCAATGTGATTTTCCTGAAGTGTAGGTCAGACCATGTTACCCCCCCTACTCAATAAAACCCAGTAGCTTCCTATTAATCCTGGATAAACAACTTTGTTTTGAATTTAAAGCTCTTCCCAACCTGGCTTCTTCCTACATTTCTGGGTTTTTACTTTACTCCCCATTATGAACTCTATGGTCTAGCCCAGGGTTGGAGAACCTGAAACCTCAAGACCCTCTATGTCCTCAAATACAGCCCTCTGACTGAATATAAACTTCTCAGAACAAATCCTCTTAATAAAAGGATTTTTTTTTCCAACCAAACGCTTAATTCCTGTTCCTCACACATAATGATCTGTTTCTTGCCTCTTGTGTCTTGGCACTGGCTGTGCCCCATCCCTGTGTCCTTACCTTCATCACCTAGAATCCTCTCTGATTTCTTTCAATATCAGTGTAAGCTCCACCCTATGCAAGAGCTGTTTGACAGTGCCCCCAGTTGCTAGTGCCTTCCCCTTCAAGGTTACCTCCCTCCTACTCTATTTGTTGTTATTTAGTCATTTCAGTTGTGCCTGGTTCTTCATGACCCCCTTTGGGTTTTCTTAGCAAAGATACTAGAGTACAATCCACCAATCACCACTTGATAGAGAGCTTATGAGGAAAACTCACAGGAATGTTATAGTCAAATTCTGAAACCCCTGACTCTGGGACAAAATATTAGGAGCAACAAGAAAAAAAACCAATTTACATATAGTGGTATCACAGAATCACACAAGATCTAACAGGGACGACACCAAAAGACTGCACGTCTTGGAACCTTATATATCAAAGAGCAAAAGAACTGGATTTCCAGCCACACATATCATACCCAGCAAAGCTAAGCATAATTTTGAATTTAAAAAAAGGGGGGGGGGGCATTTAATGAATCATCAGACTTTCAGGACTTTGTTTAAACAAACAAACCCTGAACTTAATAGAAGATTTGACATACAAGATCCAAGAGAAATATAAGAAATATATAGAGAATATAAGTATAAGAATATAAGATATATATAATATATAAGAATATAAATATATAGAGAGAAATATAAGAAATATAATAATGACAAATGATAAGGGATTCAATAAGGATAGGCTTTTATGTATATAAAACGTAAAACCTTTGTCTAAGATTGTCATTAGTAATTAGGTAGCTTATAAGAAAGACTGGGGTAGACCTGAGTATGATATGACTTCAAAAAGTAAAGCTGCTCTAGAACAGCCAAAAGAGAAATTAACTTATACAAACGAGGTACTAGAGGAAGAACCAAATACAGACAATTAGATGGGAGAGAGGGGTTGTTAGTTCTGGAGACTTAGAATTTCATTAGGAATGTGTTCAGGAGGGAAAAATACAAATATATTTAGAACAGTATAAAAGTCTTTCAAATTCAGAAAGAAAGAAAACTTTAAGGGGATGGAAAGGGGGGAGAGGATAAAGGAGGGATCTTTAGAAAGGGTGGTGAGGGAACAGGTTAAAAGGGGGACGTAGAAGGGTGTTTAGATCAATGAAAATGGGAGGAAAAATGAGGGATCCTTGGGAGGATAAGGAAGGGATTTTAGAGGGAAGGGTGAGGGAATAGGTCAAAGGGCTGTACAAAAGGGTGTTTTGATTTATGGGAAAGGGAGCACAAGGGAAGGATTGTTGCAGGGGGGTAGGTTAAGTAATAGGAAGACAAGGTAGTGGGTAGAAGTAAAGTAGATGAGTTAGGAGAGAGGAAAAAAGAGATATATACAAACTAAAAACAAAGATAGGGAAAGTATGTGTTTCTATATGTATGTATATGTATATATGTACACATGTATGTATATATCAATAACTATATATAAAAATATCCAAGCTTAATTGTAGCCTGGGGGGATGGAGGAGGAAGGAGGAAAGAAAGAACAAAATAAAAAGTACACAGCAAAGAACAAAAGAAAACCTACAAGGAAACAAAGAAAAGATGGACAGCTTTCAACAAAACACTCAGTATTTACTATATAGGCTTTCTTGAAATAGAAAGTTATTGCTATATATTCTGAATCCTCTTCTACATTCTGCTGTGGTGTGCACATGATGCGTTTTTTTCCTTTTCTTACTTTATACTTAAGTTTTTAATATGTTTCTCTTCTTATTATATATTTAAGTTTTAGTATTTATCTAAAATAAGATTTTAAAAAAGATGGTGCAGTAGATAGAGTACTGGCCCTGGAGTCAGGAGTACCTGAGTTCTAATGTAGCCTCAGATTCTTGATACTTACTAGCTGTGTGATCCCGGACAAGTCACTTAGCCCTAATAGTTTTACCAAAAAACAAAAACAAAAAAAGATACTGGAGTGGTATTTGTCATTTCTTTCTCTAGCTTATCTTACAGATGAAGAACTGGGGCAAACAGGGTTAAGTAACTTTTCGAGTCGGGTCACACATCTAATAAATGTCTGAGGCTGGTTTTGAACTCAGGTACTCCTGACTCCAGGCCTGACAGTCTATCCACTGTGCCACCTAGCTATCCATCTATTCTATATTTATCTTGTATGTACCTGATTATTTTTATATTTTCTCTTTTACTAGATAGAATGAGGCCATGCACATTTAAACCTCACATATCCCCCATTCTCTTTCAGCAATTCTAGCAGGTCCCTTGCTTTCTCTGGCATCATTTGTACTGTCCTAGATAGGGCTGATGGGAAATCTTCAGTGAGCACTGCCTGCCTGAGCTGAAGATGCAGCTGCTTTGCTGACAGCATTATTTTCCAGGTGAGCAAAGCCCCCAGTCTGCTCCCCAGTGTTTGCATGCTGTGCACTTCTCTGACAGTTCTAGACACCAGAAATTATTTTGGTTCCTATTTCTTCTAATCTCAGACCAGGACAGTTACCATCATTGTAGCATTTTAGGATGTGGTGATGTTGTTAGTTAACTGAACGTGAAGTCAGTCAATATTTATTAAGAACCTACCCTGTGCTAAGCACTGAAGGGCTACTTATCCAAATTTTCAGCAAACTCATGTATGGGAGCATGTGGGAACTAAAGGACAGCAGAGTTTACATGTTGAGGGTTTGACTGGATCCTTTCTTTTTGCTTTTTTTTTTTTTGAGAGGGGAAGGTAGGGCAATTGGGGTTAAGTGACTTGCTCAAGGTCACACGTCTAGTCTTATGTTGTCTGAGGCCAGATTTGAACTCAAGTCCTCCTGACTCCAGGGCTGGTGCTCTATTCACTTCACCACCTAGCCACCTCTGGATCCTTTCTTTATGGCACCTAAAAAGTAGATCATTGTACCCATTTTATAGGTAAAATTTGGGGAAGGGAAGTATTGGTGTCTAAAGAATTTCAGGAGTAGTGCCATCAGTAGCACTGAGTCTCTTTAAAGCAAACTTTTAAAAATAGACTTGTAAGCAATGTTTGCTCTAAGGGTAAGGTGACCCTATGACCTATGACTTTTTCATTTTGAGTCTCTATGATGTCTCCTATTCAATGGCACAAGATTTTATAGCTAACTTAAATCCTTTGTTCCACAGCCAAATTTCAGTTTTATAGCAGACTCCCAAGAACTTATTTTAAAACTTTCTTTTATTTCTTATGTTTATCTCTATTTCCTCCCTAATTTTAGTTTTTTAAATGTAGAGGTCAGATAGCCCATGAGCATTAATCATTGTTCTACATGGTTAAATGTCCATTAGATCACTCTGGCTTTATGACAATGTTAAGTACACAATGTGTAATAACTCTTAGGTCTATTTAAAAATAGCCCAGGGTAGCCATGGCTGGGGTCAGAGCCAATGATGACATTACTGCTTGTTTGATTCCATGGACTTGTTCAAAGTGAATGAAGAAATCATTATAGCAGGAGTTATAAAGTTGTATTTCACATAACCTTTTCCCTATAGATCTCTTAACAAAAAAGGATAGCAGCAAGAAGGCAGCAATGGTGTTAATCCTTTTCCTGGTATCTCTTTCTTTCCCTCTCCTTCTAGACAGCTCTGTCCTCAGGGACATTCACATAAATGAATCTGTATGGACTAATCTGAGGCCAACCTTTATCAGCCACTACTGTTCTGGCTACCAAATACCAACACTTGACATCCACCTGAGTCCTTCTTACCTCCATAGAGACCTACACAGGACATCAGACTCCCTTCAGGAGTTCCTACTCTCCTTGTAACATGAAAAACAAATCACACCTCCCTAGGACACTGATCCAGAAAGAAAATACAGTGTCAATAATAGTTTTTAAATATTTATTAAGCACCCACTGTGTGCCAAGAACTGTGCTAAGTGTTGGGGATACAAATATAAATACAAAAAAAAGAAAAGGAAAATGGAGATTACCCTCAAGGGGGTTATAATCTTATGAGAAAATGAGAGAATAATGAGATAAAAGAGGGTCCCCAGATACTGTGCAGATGTGGTTCTTGTAATGATTGCTCTTGATGGTTCTTGTAATGATTCCACAGCAAAGCTAGAGAATGGTTGAATCAGATAATTCAATTGAATGTCCATTGATTAAGAACCCAGTATGTGCAAGGTACTGTGTTAGGTGCTGAAATAAGGTCCCTGCCCTTAAGGGGCTTACAGAGAAATTTGGAATACATAGATGAAATGAGTGACAGTGAAGAGTTGTGACCCCAGGTAACTGGGAGGATGGCAGTGCTCTCCATAAGGAAGTTAAGAAGATGGGAAGGTTTTTGGAGAAAGGTAATGAGTTCTGTTTTGGATATGTTGGATTTGAAATGATTAAATGACATTCAGTGCGAAATATTCAATAGATAGTTGGTGCTGTAGAATTAGAGTTCAGGAGAGAGACCAGGGTTGATATTCAGATCTGGGAATAATCTGCACAGAGATGATTAAGAAGGACGTGATAGAACAACAAAAGAAGAGGGCCAAGGCAGAGCTTGAGGGGGCATCATGGTTAGTGGATATGATTTAGATTGCTAGCAAAGGAGACTGAGAAGGAATGATGAAACAGGGAGAAGAACCAGGAGAGAGCAGTGTCATTAAAACCCGGGGAAAAGCAACAGTATTCAGAAGGACATGGTGACCATGTGGCAGAGAAATCAAGAGGAATTAGAACCGAGAAAAATGCAATCAGATCTGCAATTAAGAGATCATTAGTAAGTTTGGAGTGAGAATTTCAGTAGAAGGTGGCATTAAAGTCAGATTGCAGATGGAAAGGAAATGAAGGTATCTAGTACAAGATGGTTTTCTCAAAGTTAGTTGAGAAGGGGAGAGAAGATAAAGGATGATGTTAGGTAGGGGTTTCTTTTTTATATTAAATTTTATGTTTATTTTTAGTTTACATCATTCGTTTCCACAAGATTTTGAGTTACAAATTTTCTCCCCAATTTTCCCCTACCCACCACCCCAAAGCAGCAATCTCACTGAATATCCCCTCCCCCAATCTGCTCTCTCCCATATCTTCCCCATCCCCCCTCGGACTTTCCAGTAGGGCACAGTGGATCTCTATGCCCCAGTGCCTGTATATCTTATCTCCCAGTTACATGTAAAATAATAATAATAATGATGATGATGATATATATGTATATGTGTATACATATACATACATATATATTTAAACATTTGATTTTAAAACTTTGAATTCCAGATTCATTCCCTTCCTTCCTCATCACCCACCCTTACTAGGAAAATAAGCAATTCAATATAGGTTATACATGTGTAGCTATGCAAAACATTTCCATAGTGGATATATTGTGAAAGACTGACTATAATTCTCTCCATCCTATCCCACCCCCCCCACTTCTCTACTTTGATCCTGTCCCTTTTTAAAATTCCAACTTCCCTCCCCCCAGTCTGCCCTCCCTTTCACCATCCCCCCTCTAATCCCCTTCCCCTTTACTCTCCTGTAGGGTGAGATACCCTATTTCGTGTGTACGTCATTCCCTCCCTAAGCCAAATTCAATGAGAGTAAGGTTGACTCATTCCCTTTTGCCTTCCTGTTCTTCCCCTCCATTGTAACTATTTTCTCTTGCCTCTTCTATATGAGATAGTTTACCCCATTCTGTCTTTCCCCATCTCCTCTCATTATATTCCTTTCTTATCTCTTAATTTTACCTTTTAAGTATCATCCCGTCCTATTAAATTGGTCCTGTGCCCTCTATCTATGTATACCTGTCAACAATTTTTCCTCCACTTCTCTTACTTGGTTTTCAAAATCCTTCTTAAGGTCCTCTATATCCTGTAACCAGTTTGTATTTTTCTTGGAAGCTTTTGGTGCAGGAGTTCTGACTTCATTGTCTTCTTCCTGTTCCATGCTTTGATTCTTTTTGTCCCCAAAATAGGAGTATAAAGTGGAATTGCTGTGGTTGCTTTGCTTCCTTTTCTTGCTCATGTTACCACTCAATTACTTGATTTTTGACCTTTTTACCACAGTAGAACCCTGAGAGGGGAGCTTTGTCTCAATTGCTGGGGTTTTCTCAAGTGCTAGAGCTATTAGTTGGCTGCCCTCTCTGAAGCCTCCACACACTCTGGTAAACTGGTCATGTACCCAGTACCTCTACCCTAGACCTTAATCCAGAACCAAGCAGGTTAAAGCAAGAGTGATTACCCCTCAGACTCATTGCCTGGCATCCCTAGAATCTGCAGGCCAGGAGCTCTAAAGCAGCCACATGGTAGCAGCTGCATGGCCTCCATGCCTCAGCCATTTCTCCCTCCACAGGCAAAGGCTGGACTGTACTCCCAAACTCCTGGTTCCCAAAGTCCACACTACACTGACCTTTCACTCTGTCCTTAGCATCTATGTGTTGATAATTATGGAAACCACCACAGCTGCTGGTGATCTGAAGTCCTTCCAGCCAGCGGCTGGTTGTGGCCACCCTGATGCTAAAACCTCTGGCTCATGCAGGGTTGGGCTCGGCTCCCAGAGCACTGTGCTGGCTGCTTCCTGCTGTCCTCAGCAGGAAGTTAGCTTCTCTATGTCATTTTGTGGGTTCTGTGGCTCCAAAGTTTGTTTAGAGTCATTTTTTACATGAATTTGGGGAGGTGGAAGTGGGAGCCATGTGGAAGTCCTGTTTAAACTCTGCCATCTTGGCTCCGCACCAGAAAATTTGTAACTCAAAATCTTGTGGAAACGAATGATGTAAACTAAAAATAAACATAAAATTTAACATAAAAAAGAAACCCCTACCTAACATTATCCATAATCCTTTATCTTCTCTCCCCTTCTCAACTAACTTTGAGAAAACCATCTTGTACTAGATACCTTCATTTCCTTCCATACACTTGGCTCCGTCACCAGCCTCACTCTCTACTCTGGTTTCTAAAGATGAGAGAGAAATATGTTTGTAGGTCATAAGAAAATAACCAGTAGACAGGGAGAGATGAAAGATAAGAGAGAAAGTGAGGATGATAGTGGGGGCAATCTGCTAGAAAAAAATGGGAGGGGCTAGGTTCAGGAGCACATGTATAGAAGGGTTGGTGTTGGCAAGCAGGGCCACATCTCCATCAGATTGACAAAATTGAAATAGTGCTGGGCTTCTAGAAGGGCACATTCTATGGGAAGTAGGAACATGTACAAAATGTACAGACAATACAAAGGTGTTGGAGGGAGGAATGTTACTAAATAGTGGCAGGAGAAAAGGACATGTTTAGTTTAGCAGGTGGTTCCTGAGCTGTGTTGCTGAAAGAAGTCAGGCATTTTTTGTGGCAGAGATGAAAAGTGAGCATATTCTAAGCATAAGGGATATCCTGTTGAAGGGCATGGATATGAAATATCATCTATAGGGAACAGTTGGTGGGTCAGTTTGTCTGGGATGTAGTGTGCATGAGAGGGAATACTGCCGTTGTTTGTAGTTCATTCTTGAAGAGAACCATGACATTAGGAAGGGGATGCCATGACTTGCAAGTGAATTGGATTTAAGTGAGGGAGGGCTGTGCAAAGTCACCAGCCTCACTCTCTACTCTGGATCCATCTGGGTCCAGTGGCAAAATATATATTAGGATGACTAGAGATGGCCCCTGAGAATACTGTATGATCAGACTGGAAAGAAAGGTTGGAGCCAGATCATAAAGGTTTTAAATGCCAGATTTGTGTTTTATTCTTCAGCCAATGGGGAACCACTGAAAATTCTTGAGTAAGAGAGGAACATGATCAAGCCTGTATTTTAAGAACATAAATTGGGCAACTGTGTTGAGGATAGATTGAAGAGGGAATGTGTTGCTGGCAGGGAGACCAGTTAGAAAGCCAACTGGTGGACGTGGGAGTGGAGAAAAGAAGACTGATTTCTCATGCTCAAGGAATAGCTAGAAGGCCAGTTTGATTAGGCTCAAATGAAGGTAGCTTCCTCTGTTGGGTTTTATAGTTGTTGGAGCATGACCAGTTGTGAATGGGGAAGAGGAGCAGCTCCCTTACAGCATGGATGCTCAGTCATTATTAGTGTTCATTCAGAAGCTCCATGGCTACACATTCCCTGGGGAACTTGAGTGTTTTCTGCTACTCAGTGGAGAAGGTCAAATAGAAGTGACAGCTTGAGTCTCTACCAGGGGACCACCAAGGAACAGGAGATTTAGATAAGCCTAGAGATTTCTAACCTTTCCACCTCAATTGTGATTATGCTAGTAGACTCTCTTCCCTTTTGAATTTCATTTTTCCAGTGAGCATTCCTATACTTGCAGGAATCCAAAGATATAACTTAGCAACCAGCACAGAAAGGGTTTGAAAGAGTAGTGGATTCCAAGTATACCTTACGGGGGTGGTACGTGGAAATGTGTTAGCTGAATCAAAAAGTACCTTGAATGAATGGTGCACAATCAACATTGTTAGCTAGGCATCAGCCCCCTCACCTTCTGGAGAATCTTGTGATGACAAAAGGAAGCTCTCTCTTCAGTATGAGTCCATGGAGCTTGAACTTGGCTGCCTGGTGAATTTGCAGAATTGAATTCATGTAGGTAAGACTTCTTACTTGTTCATTCTTTCAAGTTTATTTCATAGGACTTTGAGGCCACCATCACATTTTGGTTAAGCACATTTTGTTAACTCATATTCAAGACTTCTCTATATTGAAGACCCTTACTATGGGGGCATTTGAGATGTGAGGGGCTGATCCAGTGTGAAGCCAATGTGGGTGTATGGCCAAGTCTTGGCTGAATGGCATCCTTTGCAAGCTGTTGTTAGTTTGACCATGTAGCATGAGTAGCACATAGTGCTTAACCCATTTGCATCAATATTGGCTCTAAAGAAAAGGAAGGAGCTGAACTATGAGACATGAGGGATACAGAGCAAGCATAATCAATTATCAGAGCATGAGGTGATATTGCAATAAATGTGAGGTTGAAAAGAGATGTATAAAGCAATGGAAACAGATAAGAAAATACAGAAATGAATGGAGCACAATTAAACTAGATTGGAATTTTGAGGTAGGCTGCCATCAAGAGAAATTGTTGAGCAAAAGGGCCAAAAGATTTTTGTGCTTCTTTTGATGGGGAAGACCAGGGTGGCAATTCTAATTCCATGCCTGAAGGATCTTATTGCTCTGGGAGCCTGGATCCTGCCACCAGGTGCTATTTTGATTGTACTGGACTTATGGTGGCCATTAACACTAGATGTAGAAGCTCTTAGGAAGGCCTGAGTTGTTAGTACTTTGCGTTAAAGGTCTCTAATTCCTTTTTTCAGACTTCTGCTGACTTTGAGATTGTCTCTTACCTTTGAGTTTTTTTCTCTTGCTGCCAAATCATAACCCTTTTTGCCTTAGTTTTCTCATCTGTCAAATGAACTGGAGAAGGAAATGGATAACTACTCCAACATCTTTGCTAAGAAAACCCCAAATGGGGTCACAAAGAATTGGATTCAACTGAAAAAATGACTGAAAAATTCCTACATGATTTAGAGTGTTTGTATGAAGTCTTAATGACATCTAGGTGGTCCAGGGGATAAAATACTGGGCTTGGAATCAGGAAGATGTATTCCTGAGTTAAAATGTGGCCTCAGATACTTACTAGCTGTGTGACCTTGAACAAGTCACATAACCCTTAAATAGGGTACCTCTGTTTGTAAAATGAGCTGGAGAAGGAAATGGCAAACAACTCCAATATCTTTGCCAAGAGAACTCCAAATGGGGTCACAGAGTCAGACACACTGAAAAACAACTGAATAACAAACATTCAATTTAGTCACTCCTGCCCCCAGCATGTGGGAGGTGAGGGTTTACTGGAAAATTTAGTTAGGCTAGAAAGAATTTCACTGAAGATGGAACAAGGTCACCATAGCTTTTCCCTTAGTCTTGAATGGATACATCACTGTATTCATGGGGCTGGCTCAAGTCTCCATTGTTCCAATAGGGATCTAGTGTTCTAGAATCAGAGACCCAGAGAATGCATATTTTATCATATTTGCAAATGAAAAGGTGCTAAGATGGGGTCAGAGTTAGGATCTAAAAAGATCTTACAGTTCTTAATATTAGACTGAACCTGATCAGATGAAATTAAAATTCCATAGAGATAAAAGTAAAGTCCTATACTTGGGCTCAAAAAAGAAAAATCAAATTCACAAATACAATTGGTAAGGCATAGCTATACAGCATTTACTGCTAAAAAAAAAAAAAGACCTGGGAGTTCTAGTGTATTACAAACTTAACATGAATTAGCAATGTGATATGACAGCCAGAAAAATCTCATGGCATTTTAGCTACATTAAAAAAGGCTTAATGTACATAATGGAGGAAATGAGAGTCCCCAACTATATGTACCATGACTCCATTGATACACCGAAGATCATCCAGAGGAAGGCAGCCAAGATAATAAAGGACCTTGAGGTTATTCTGTATGGGGATCGGCTGAAGGAATTGGACATAAATGGCCTGGAGGAGGGAAGATTTGGCTGTGTTGGGGAGGGATAATAGCTGTCTTCAAAAGTCTTGAAAGTCTGTCATGTGGGAAGAGTAAATTTATCCTATTTGATCCCAGTGGGAAACTAGAAGGAATGGATGGAAATTTTCAGAAAGACAGATTTAGGCTTGATGGAAGAAAATCTTCCTTAAATAATAGAGTGATAAATGTGGAATCAGCTACCTAAAACTGAAGCAAATTCTATTTTATAGGGTCATAGATTTATAGCTGCAAGTGAAACTAAAGACTATTGGATCCAACCTCCTCATTTCTGCAGATAAGGAAACTGAATCACAGAGAAGTTAAGTGATTTGCCCAGAGTCACACAGCTATTGTGTCTGAAGCAGGATTTGACCCTAGGTTTTCCTGACTCCAACTTCAATACTCTATCTAATCAAGGTCTTTGAACAAAGGATTAATGACTATTGGGAGTGTTGCAAGAAGGACAAATGTTCAGATGGAGATTGACTAGGTTTATTCTGCATGAGGTTCTATGAAGGGATCTTTTAGATCATTTAGTTCAACCCCCCTCATTTAACAGAGGTGGAAAATGAAGCCCAGAGAAGGGAAGCAACTTGCCCTTCCATGTGCCAACTTTGTAAAGAACTTGAAACAGAAATCTAGTCCATTAATCTTTCCATTAAGCCCTGCTGCCTTGGGTCCTGTCTTCTAACTGTCCCTCATGAGCAGAGTAAACTTGGGATGCAAAAGTCTTCAAACTGAAGAGCTGATTGTCACCAAGGACTTGATGACAACTAGTTCACCATTCACATTTTACAAATAAAGAAACCAAGGCCCAAAGCGGGGAGAGGATTTAGCTAAAATTACACAGATAGTGGCAGTCAGGACAAAACTCCACAGTCTGGCTCCCAGTTGAGTGGCTTTTGACCATACCATGATTTGATTCTTGTATAGAAAGGAAATAGCTTCATGGTGGAATTTGGAAAGTTTGCAATGACAGCCTTCTTCTTCTATATATAATCTCTCCTTCCCTTTCTCTCTTTCTCTCTCTCTCTCTCTCTCTCTCTCTCTCTCTCTCTCTCTCTCTCTCTCTTCCCCCTTTCTGTCTCTGTCTCTGTCTCTCCTATCTATTATCTATAATCTATAGGCTATCCACCTCTCTGCTTTCTTTTATCAAACCTAGTCTTAGTTTACACTGTGACCTCTAATCCTTTGACCCCCTCCCCCCTTCATTTCCCTCCTAGGCATCACCCTTTCACTAGCCACTCTCTTCTCTTTAAGCCATCTTGACCCTGGGTGAATAAGTTGAAATCCACACTGTCCTCTTTCCTATCATCTTTTTCATATTGCCAACTGCATCCTGTAAAATCTCTGGTTTTTGATCACTCCCATCATCCATTGCCTTCATTCTTATACACATCCTGCTGAATGAAGGTGGAGAAAATCACTCAACCACTCTGAGTCCACTACAAATTTATGCTGTACAACTTCAATTGGGCTGCACCGCTACTAGGCAATTATACTGCATCTCCCTTTTCAACTCATTCTCCCAGTGACTCTTCTAAACCTTTTTTTAAACCTCTCATGGTTCTTCCTCTACCCCACCCCTCCTCACCTGAGAACATTGTTTCATATTTTGCAGAAAAAATTGAGTCCATTTGCTGGGAGCTCTCTCTTCTTGCCTCTTATTCATCTCCCATCACTCATATGCCTTCTGGTACTGTCTCCTTCACCACTAGTGGTTTCACATGAGAAGGTTGCAAGACAAACATGTACAAGTGATCCCATTCCATCCTAGATTGGGGATTACCCCTCTTCATCCCCTCTCTGTCATCTTTAGTCTCTCCCTGTCCATTGGCTCCTTCCGTAATTCCTACCAATGTGCCCTTACTTGATTTCTCCATCCCTACTATCATCATTTATCTCATGTGCCCTTTGTGTCTAAACTCCTTGAGAAGGCTGTCCATGATATGTGCCTCCACTTCACCTCTCACTCTACCTTACTCCTTACAACCTGGCTTTGGACAATCCCATCCCACCAAAACTGCTCTCTCCAAAGTTACCAGTGATCTTCTAATTGCCAAATCCAGTGGCAAAGGAGATAGAGAAGGGGGCATCAGGAAATTAGGAGGAGAACCAGGAGAAAGTAGTGTTCCAAAATCCTAAAGAGAAGAAAGTAGCTTGGATAAGAGAATGATCAATGGCATGAAAGGTAACAAAGAGGTCAAGGAAGAATGGGATCTGGTGGAATGTGAGCTCCTTGAGGGCAGGAGCCATTTCTTTTCTGTATCTCCCATGCTAGCATTGTGCCTTGCTTAACACAGGCATTTAGTTCATACTTATCGAAGGAAGTTGATTTGGATACTTGAAAGTCACTAACCAATTTAGAAAGAGAGTTTGAGATTGATGGTACTCAGAGGTACTTCAGAAGAAGGATTTGCCTCTGCTTAGCTGTCTCTTTCTGGGGATTGTCTTGATTTCTTCCCCTTTGAAAAGGTTGCTGTCAACAATGGAATGGAGTGGGCATCACCTTTTCATGGCATTCTTTGTGGATGCTCAAAGATAGTCAATTTGATGGGGACAGATTAGCTCTGTTGAAATTCAGAAATTATTATGACTGAGAAGCCACTTAGAATCTTTTTTCTGTAACTTTGCAGAAGTCCAATTATCTAATTTCATAGCAAAATGCCATTCTGACTGTGGCATCCTGCCTATTTGTCCTCTTAAAACTAATGAAAAGAGGTTAGTAGAAAGCAAATGGGAGGGGAGAAAAAGCACAAAGCCTGTGAGCCCACGCTGCCCTTTGACCTTCAGCTGGAAGAGGGAATTAAATATTGTCTTCTTAGCTGAGAAAAACAGTCTTAGGAGAAATTGAGAGAAAGGAAAGGAGTCTTAGAGAGATAGGAAGGCAATATGTTCTGTTGGATAGAGCAATGGTCTGAGAGACAAAATTCTTAATTTCTGGTCCTCACCTTATATTAATAAGCAATAGACTTTGGGCAAATCACTTTAGTTTTCTGGTTCCAGGTTTTCAAGAAAAAAACTTCATTTTCAGCTCTAAGTTTCTGGGACCAAGAAAGGAAACCTTCCGAAAGAGTAGCACTGACCCTTTAAAGGAGACAAGTTGAAAGGATTGCTGGGAACTTCCCTAAATGATAGGAGTCCATATATAGATCTGAGCATGGCCATGTTCTAGCTGTGCATCTCTCTCTGGATAATGTACTCCTCATATACTTGGAGCATCCTTTTTCCCTCAGTCTTTACCACAGAAATCTTCTATCAAACTACTTTTCCCCATCTAGCTAAAGTTGGAGTATCAAATCTTCCCCAACATCCAGGAGCTGCTGACAATCAGAGGACTGAGGGCTAAGATGGGAGGAGGTTGGTGTCAACCAATCAATCAATCAATAAACATTTATTAGACATCTGCTATGTGCTGGGCCCTGTGCAAGGCTATGGAGCTACCATGCTAATGATGAAATAGTTCCAGTCTTCCAGGAGTTGTATCCTATTAGGAAAGATACCATGTTCATATATTAATATGTATAAAATAAATATCAGGCAGGTTGTTTGTGTTTGTGTGTATATGTATGTGGGAGGGATCTTTGGATTTCAAAGGGGAGGAGGGAATAAACATTCCTATTGAATCTACTATTGGCCAGGAGTGGTGCTACACATTACAAATATTAGCTCATTTGATCTCACAACAACCCTGTGAGGTAGGTGCCATTATTATTCCAAATTAAGAGTTATAGAAATTGAGACAAATAGAGATTAAGTGACTTGCCCAGAGTCACACAATTAGTAAGTATCTGAAGTTGGATTTGAACTCAAGTCTTCATGTCTCTACACCCGGTACTCTATCCATTATGCCGAACCTAGCATCTCTTCCTTTCCAGGTCTGGGACTTTACCCTAGTCTAAATGAACCTTGCCCTAAATCTACCCATTAGTGTCATTCAATGAGAATGTAAGCTCCTTCAGGGCCAGAAATGGTTTGCTCTCATCTCTAGTGTCCTAGCATTAATATCTTTCTCATAGCAAATATTCAGTAAACGTTTGCTGAATGGAACTGAATCCAGAGTTTAGATATCTAATAGGAAAATAATCACCATTTGTTCCCAATTACCTTTTGCATCAATTAAAGTTTATTAGATACTACTGAGACAATTATTATTTGAGTTCCCCAGGCAGCATTACCCTCACCTACCGCCTATCACTTGTCAAAGAGTTTCCATTCCTGCTTGGAAAACTGGTGTTGAATAGGCCTAATTTGACTTCAGAGGACTTCCCTTCCCCACCTAATATCTGTTAGTGGTATTTGCTCCCTTTATGTTTTGCTTTCCTCACTCACCCAAAAACTTAGACCCTTAGCAGAAAGTTTCAGTTATCAAAGGGATAAAACTTTTGGGGATTTTATGATAATTAGGACATATTGTGAAACTGGCATATATACAGATCTGAAAATAATAAAATGGGTTAGAATTGAGAGGGACCCTTGAGATAATTTAATCTAACCCTTTTATTTTATCAATGAGGAAACTCAGGACCAGAGAAAAGTGACTTGTTCAAGGTCCCCCCAGTTATAAGTAGCAGAGCCAGGTTTTGAAGCTCTAACTTTGAATTCAGGGTTCTTTCTATGGAAGACTTCCTTTCCTCTAGAGTGTCTTTTGTTCTTTCTGACTTCATACTTTGTTTTGAGTCACCTCATTGACTAGAAGCCACTCTAGTACTAGTTGGTGTTGGTGGCCCTGGGCTTCTCAGAGTCCCATTTTGCTCTTTCCTCTTTCTGTTCCCCCAGTGGCCCAATAATTTAATTTATTCTTTCTTTCTTTTTTATTTTATTTATTTATTCTTTGTTATTCTTCCTAGGCACCTTTTTTATTTTTATTTTATTTTTGTGCTTAATAGTATTTTATTTTTTCCAATTACATGCAAAGATAGTTTTCAACATTCAGTTTGTATAATATGCTGAGTTCCAAATTTTCCTCCCTCTTTCCCTTCCCTTCCCCCCTCCAAAGCTGGCATGCAATCTGATATAGGATATACACATACAATAAATGATGTTAAACATATTTCCACATTAGTCATGTTGTGAAAGAAGAAATCAGAACAAAAGGGAAAAACCATGAGAAAGAAAAAAAAAGGTGAAAATAGTATGCTTTGATCTACATTCAGATTCCATGGTACTTTCTCTGGATGTGGATAACATTTTCCATCATGAGTCTTTTGGAATTGTCTTAGATCATGGCATTGCTGAGAAGAGCTAAGTCTATCAAAGTTGGTTATCCCAGAATGTTGCTGTTTACTATGTATAATGTTCTCCTGGTTCTTCTCACTTCACTCAGGATCAGTTTATGGAAGTCTTTCCAAGTTTTTCTGAAATCTGTCAGGGCACCTTCTGGAAACATTATTTTGGTCTGAATTCACTAGTTTCTGTTTTACTTGAATCTTGTACAAGTGTAGTTGTGTAGGGAAATCTCAACATAGTCCCTTTGGCCTTACTGAAGTCTTCACTACATGGGCAGTTTAGAGGCAGCATGGGGAGGAGAGAAGGGGAGAAAGAGCACTGGAATAAGATACTGAGAATGTGGGTTTGAGTCTCAACTCCATTGTTTCCTACCTGGATGGCCTTGATTATGTTACTTTATATTTTGTTATGTTACTTCACATCACTCTTCTCCATCTCTTGTTCGTTTTCTTCATCAGTAAAATGGGGATAATAACTCTTGCCTTTGTGGGGTTTTATGACAAATAGTCTTACCCACTATATATAAACTGGACCTGAAAACAATAGGGCAGGTTAGAATTGAAAGGATCCATTGAATTCTGGTGGGTGGCACAATAGATAGAGTGCTGGGCCTGGAGTGGTGAAGACGTGAGATCAAATTTGGCCTCAGACTTACTAACTGTGTCACCCTGGGGAATTAATTCAACTTCTGAATGCCTCAGTTTACCCAAATGTAAAATGGGAATAACAGTATCTTCCTCCCAATGTTATTGTGAAGATCAAGTGAGGTGTTTGTAAAGCATGATGCCTGGCACATAGAAGGCACCAAATAAATCCTTGCTGCTTTCCCTCCTTCCCCCCACCTCCCCACCACTTTGCCCTGTCTAATTCACAGGGTTGCAGTGAGGTGCTCTATGTAGTGAGGATGAGAAAGCATTTTGTAACCAGAGATCTTCTATAAGGACCATGATATTCCTCCATTCTAATGATTAAGTATAATGGCGCATCATTTCTCTTGGTTGTTGGCTGCTTCAAGTTCAGAACTATGTTCTGATTGGTTTCCAATTTTGTTTTAAATTTTAAGCCTGATTTTTCTTCTGACTTTTATCATCAATGTGTACTTTGTTTACTCAAATGGCTCACTTGAACTGTGTTCCTAATAAAACTTGTATTCCCAATAATCACTTGGACTGTTCCCATCAAAAGATGTTACCTATAAGCTGGAGGAAGGGTTCTAAAAGGTGTCTCTGCTCTGGACTCACATGTGGAATCCAGAGCCTAGATTCATTTTGAGAGTAGCCTGACCCCAGAGAAAAGGTACCAGGCTTTTCTCTTACTCTCTGATTTGTTATATTAAATATAACTATTTATATATGTAACCCAGGCTCAAATCCATTTGTATAAGACCAGAAGTATGTTGGAACCAGCTGGTAGTGGCTTTTGTCAGCCAAGTATTAAAATTTTCAGTGTGAGCAATTTATACCATGGAAATAAGCAAACATTACAAATCAGTTTTTGATTTATTTTTGGTTAATTGCCTAGATTTAAGAAAGTGATGGAGAAATTGTTAGTAGTGGAGATTTAACTTAAAAGTTGTTTACTTACATTTTTTTGAAAAGTCAGTTATTAAATATTTATCAGCACATCCCTGTATAAGGCTCTGAATTAGTGAAGGATTACTCTTATGATGCATGAGCTGCTGAGTTGGAGAGTCTGAGAGAAGAGACATCTTTGTTCTTCTGGCATCAATAGAGAAAACATGTGATTCCAGGAATCAAAGCCTCTCTTGGACAAGGATAGGGAAAGGACACTAGAGATTTCTATTCATGTTTTCCTTTGAGTCGCATCTAGACAGACCCACATAGATGTTATAGAGGAGTTGGAGTGGGAATTTTGGGGAAGCATCATCTATAAAGAAAAAGTAACTTTAGAGGTCAAAGGGTATGTAATTAGAGACATCCCAGGCTAGTAAGGATGAGATGAGTCTCACTGATTCCATCTTGAAGGAGGTCTCCACTATCTTAGAGATTTCCTACCCACCAGGATATTCTAATAAGATTAACTACAGAGAAAACATCCCACTGGAAAACACTGGAATATTTGGCAATTTCTGAGACTCTAAAGGTTCATATGGTTTAAGCCCATGGTTAATGTAGGGTACAAAGGAGCTAGACAGAAGATCCCCGAGATTGAAATTGGAAGTAGATTTTATTGCTGTGGGACTGTCAGGGTTACATATCCAAATCAGACAGTGAGCTGGCAGGAACTGTGTACAGGTTTTTAAAGAGATTCAATATTCAGGTTACATAAGCCCAAACTACAATTAGTGATTGGTCAGTATATGGTTTGAATTTCCTGAGCCAGGGAAGTTTACCCTAGGCTGAGGGACAGGGAACCCAGAATGGATGGAGATGGGGAACACCTGGTAGGGAGGAGGGGGGTGGGGAGAAGGAAAAGAATAGAGCAGGGATTTTATCCTAGGCTGAAATTCCTGCCCATGGATCAATTAGGGGAGAGGAATGGTGGAGTTGTGCTGATATGCTTGCTCACTGATCAATTAGGGGAAGGGAAGGTGGAATTGTGCTCAAACTTTAACACATTCTACCCCAAATTACCTGAAATCCTGTCCTTTTTACTCAATTTCTCAAATATGGGAAGTGACTGTGCAGACTCATTGGATAGGCTTCTTTTACTGTTATGTAAAACTTGTATTTGTATCTCCCTTTGTCTAGGGCCATTGCTATCCAACAGACAACTGCCTATCAGTCAATGCCAATTAGATTATTTATCTTTTAGACTTACCTGATTTACTGACCTCTAGTCTAATGGACCAAGGTGGGAAGAAGAGCTCCTTAGGAGTATCTTTGAACCTCTGGGTTGAGAAATTCCCAGACAATTTGGAGAACAATTTGGAGAACCAGCTAGGATGACTGGGACCCCTGGCTGGAGAGATGAGACTCCTAGACTCTAGGATCATTGAGAAGCCTAGTAGGTATGATTTCTTACTCTTGTCAGCCTTCTGGGACCCTGCTGACTCTGATATTCTATAGGAGTTAAGAGTTATTATTCCCAAATTCTTTATATGGTATGAAGTTATCTAGAATGTAGCTTGAGGAGACCAATTAGAAATTAGGCTGGTAAGGGAGTGATCCATGGTCTAGACTGAGGAAAAGACTGGACCCTTCATTATATTTATTATACACAGGCTCTTGGTTTTTTTTTGTTTTTGCTTTTTATAGGGCAGTTGGGGTTAAGTGACTTGCCCAAAGTCACACAGCTAGTAATACACAGGCTCTTTTGTCATTGGCTAATAATGTAGATTAAACTTAAAAATATGGGCAGGAATTGCATCTCTCTGATTTTTTCTTGTTCACCCTGCCCTAGCCTTTGGTCACTTTCACAGATCTTTTGTACCTGATATCTTCTTAGTTTTGAACCATTATTCACAGAAGTACAACCATTTAACTTGGGCTGCTGCACCTATACCTTAACATTTAACCTGTAATGACTTGGGAGTAGAATGCATGGGCTCAGAGAACCCTGTGCTATAATAGGAGGGTCCCCTTTTATTACTTTGTGACCACTTGGACCAAGACTAAGAGAAATTTGAAATCTGTGTCCTGGTTGCTATCCTCCAGGCTAATAAGCAAGAAACCTGTCTGCTTCTGAGATGCAAGGCAGAACCTGAGGTTCTTTCATATGAGAGGAAAAAAACCTTTTTGTGGGTGATCTCGGAAGATAGGGGTTCTTGATGCAGCCTGAGGATAGATTGAATCATGGCCATCCAACAAAACAAACCAAATTACAGGTCCCTTCTGGTCTACATGGTCAAAATTTTCTTTCAACTCAGGAAACTGCTGATAGGTTTATCTCTAAAGTACTTAGCGGCCTTATGTAACATTTAGAATGACTTAATTAATGAAAAGGAGCTAGTACTGGGAGTAGGTAGGTGGTGAAGTGCCTGAAGTCAGGAAGACTCATCTTCCTGAGTTCAAATCTGACCTCAGACAATTACTAGCTGTGTGACTCTGGGCAAGTCCCTTAACTCTGTCTTATTTCCTCATCTATAAAATGAACTGACTGAAGAAAATGACAAACCACTCCAGTATCTTTGTCAGGAAAACCCCAAATACAATCATGAAGAGTTGGACATATCTGAACAATAGTCAGCAATGGCCAGATGATGGGAGTTTCAATTCTGACAAATCAATCAATTTTCAAGGGTTTGTGGAAGTTCCCCATCCTAGGCACATAGATGAACTATTGGTATCTCTGGGAACTAGACATTGAAAAGAGCTTTATTATTGCCAGTTTGACAGCTGGGTGGTACAGTAGAAAGAGTGCAGGGCCTGGAATCAGTAAGACTCATATTCCTGAACTAAAATTTGGCCTCAGATACTAGCTCTGTGACCTTAGTCCAGTAACTTACCCCTATTTGCCTCAGTTTCCTCATCCATAAAATGAGCTGGAGAAGGAAATGACAACCCATTCTAATATCTTTGCCAAGAAAACCTGAAATGGAGCCATGAAGAATCTGACATGATTGAAAAAAGAACTCAACAACAACAAATTGCAAACTAATTAGAGATGAAATTTATGACTGAATTATAATCTTTTTAATAAGTGTTTCCAAGTTATGATGGAATTGAATGTTTTATTATTGCTCAAATAGCTTAGTGGGTTTTGGAGGTAATAGATCTTTAGGGTTGCTAAAAGTAGATGTGTTGTGGGTTTTGGTGTGTAAAACAATACCCAGACCCCTCTATCACTTTCTCTCTTCCCTGGAGAGTAAAAAATTGTATTGTTTTAGCAAAAGAGAAGAATGTAATTTCACTGACTGCCGAATTCTCAGTCCTAAATCGAACTGAAGCCAATTTAAAAGTTTTGTCTCCAGTGGTTCCAAAAACAAAAGGAAAATTTTTAAAAAGCAATTGATTTTACAGTTGAAATTTTAAAGCCCTATCTGGTCCTTGAAAACTGCCAGCACAGGTATTAAGTCTTCTGTCTAGCTTAGAGAGACTGTTATTTGTCAAAGGCAAATAATTAGGAAAAATTAGAAATATTTGAAGAGTGGACCATTGTGGTCTTCTGTCAATGTTTTGGCAGAATTCAATTGCCTAGGTAAATTAGAAGCAAAGTTGCCTAAAAGGAATTCAAATAGACCACATACATTTGCAAACTCTTAAGTAAGAAACCAAATTGAAAGCAATTTTCTTGACAAAATAAGAAACTGCCTATAATAACCTGGAAGTTTCCATTCTGATTAGGGAAACAGAGTTTTGCAATAGATTTCAGCTGTATAAGAAAAGTGTACTCATTTGCAAAGGAGAGATCAGTGGAAGAAAGGAAATTAATTCAGAAGATGGATTGAGATATAAATAAAGATATGAGGGATTGAGAAATTAGGCTGAGGGAAAGTGAAGCATTGAATCAGTATATGGGGAGAGGTGAAGTTCTGTGGTTTGCAGGGTTCTGACCAGAGAAGGAAGAAAGGTAAAGGGAACTAGGGAAAGTTGGAGATCTTTGCATTGACAATGTTACAGTGAAACTCAATTAGAAGGTAACAAGAAGTTTACAAAAGTGCTCTTAAGAAGCAGACAAGTTTTTAAAATGCAACTCCATTTTTGGCTTCCTCAAAACAGGAATATAGATCAAGAGATTTCACCCAAGCTGGGACAATATAAGGTCCTCAACTATGCCAGCTATCAGAATGTGGAGAATGGGCCAGAAGAAAAGCCCAGGATTTAGAGAGTAAGGCAGAAGGTTTAAGGAAGTTTTAGACATTGAAAGGAGACTAGGAAGGTTTCCATGCCTATAAAGTTGTGAATTCCACTTGGAAAAAATGTTTTGTTTTTTTCCTCAGGAAGTTAAAGTTAGTTTTGAGATTTCTCAGTTTGATTTCGCAAATTTTGATATTCTCATGCATAGGGAAAAGAAGCTAGAATCCTGTAGCACAATTTAAAATCAAGTAATTTAAACTTGAACTCCTTTCGAATTGGATAAATTACTTGGGAGAATTATTATTCACAGAATGGTTAATCTCTGCTCGGAATTGTAAATGTTGGTGACACACCTTTGTAACCTTCAGTGTCAAAGGGTTAACTGCTCTCTATACTGCTCTCTGAATGCATCTAGTATATATAGAATTCTAAGGCTGGCAGATGAATGGAATGATTTTTTCCATGCAGCTGATTTGAAGACATTCAACTTGAAGAATGTCATTTGATTGACAATAAGTTTGGTTTTGTGCTTTATATTTTAAATCCGTGGTATTTTTTTATGCTAGTCATTTTTTTTTTATGTCCGGCATTGGGATTTTGGGATTTTGTCATGTAAAATCTTGGGATGATACTTATAGTGTGATGTATTTGAATTTTTAGGAGGCTAGTTCTTTTTTTAAAAAATCTGAATGCTGTGATTTTGTAAATTTCAGCTATTATTCATTAGAGACTTTCATCTGGAAGGCAGAGTGCCCTGCTGGTTAAAGATTACCTTAAGTATTCAAAATGGAAATACTCTGATTTGTCAAAGTTAATTTATGACCTTGGGAAGTCTTATTGTCATTGAGAAGCTTTGTAACAATACCTTGCTGGACTCTTTGAATTTTCAATCCTAGGGAGATCATAAGATATTATCAGCCCTGTGAAAAAGCTACAAAGGAGGGGAATAATATTAATGATGATGTAATAATAATGGTTAGCATTTATATAGTGCTTACTATGTGCCAGGCACTGTGCTAAACACTTTCCAATTACCTTATTTGATATTTAGAATGACCCTGGGAGGTAGGTGCTATAAATTTATCCCCATTTTACAGATGAGAAAACTGAGGCAAACAGAAGTTAACTGACTTGACCAGGATCACACATCTAATAAGTATCCGAGACTGAATCTGAGTCTTTTTTGATTCCAGGTCCTGACATCCAGCTAACCTTATAATGAAATTTAAATGAAATGTAATGTTATGCAAATGTAACCTTATAAAATTCTACTTTGAGACTAGAGTTAATTAGAGACTTTGTTTTCCAGAGGAATTAAGATTCCCCTCCTCCAACACAAACATTCACTCACAGCCGCATTAAGGTTCCAAAGTTTGCTTATAATATAGAAATGCTTTTATATAGTGAATTGTTTGACTACTGACTATGAAATCTATGGAAATTCACTGGACTAATTTTAACTTTATTGGTATATATCAGCATTACATCTTTGAATTAACTTTGGATCACTGGATAAAAGTTTAAAATATTTCCCTTTTGGCCTACAGTTTGATATGCAATACCTTGGGGATATCCAGGCTAAATGTAGCTGAATTTTTTGGGTTTTGAAGGAATATAGTGTATTCATTTTGTATGTCAAATTCCTAGGTAAATTAGAAGCAAATTTACTTAAAAGGAATTCAGGTAGACCAATACATTTGCAAACCCTTTAGAAGCTGATTTGGAAGTGGTTTACTTGACCAGAGAAGTTGTCTGTAAACCTTGAGGCTTCAGTTCTGAGCTGGGAAACAGTTTTGTAATGCATTTCAACTGAATGAGATAACTGAGCTAATTTGCGAAGGGGAGATTCAGTGGAAGAAAGGAAACCAGTTTTGAAGATGAATTGGGATAGGATTTAGAAATAAAGAGGTGAGGGATTGAAAAATTAGACTGAAGGAAAATAAAGCATTTAATCAGTATATGAGAGGTGTAATTCTCTGTACTGAGATGTGTTAAACCAGAAAAAGAAAAAATAAGGGGCGGCTAGGTGGCACACTGAGTAAAGTGCCAGCCCTGGAGTCAGGAGGACCTGAGTTTGGATTTGGCCTCAGAAACTTAACACACACACACACACACACACACACACACACACACACACACACACACACACAAAACTAGCTTTGTAAACTTGGGCAAGTTACTTAACCTCAATTGCCCTCCAAAAGGCAAAAGGCAAAAAAAAAAAGAAAGAAAGAAAAGAAAAGAAAATATAACTGAAGTCTTTTGAAAAGGGCTTGAATAGTCTTAATATATATAGTCAGGATAAATACTTTTACTAAGTTTTTACTTATTGTAATATTGGTGATTTCTGTGAATATAATTGATATTGCCATCATCTTGGGAAACAATTGTACTCAGGTCTAAGCTGTAAGTAGTAAAGTTTGCTAAAAGAGATGGAACCTCTTGAGACTGTAACCTGATTTGTGTTGAGTTTTAAATTCAGATATGTTTGAATTCTTGTTAAATTGGTAAGTAAACTACCATTTAATGGAAAATGCCAAAAACTGTTCAAAAGGGGTCTCATCTAAAAATATTACAGGTCGATTAAGGTAGCAGGTTCCTCTTTGTGGAAACTCAGTTTCCCCATTGTGCTATTTCATTTCTGAACAGGAAAGTTTATTACATGGTAGATCATAAGCCTGGCTATGAGACACTTTGAATAATGTAAAAGTCTGTTGCATGATTGGCCATTCCAAAAGATATTTGTGACTTTACCTGAAATCAACAGAGCAAAGGGTGCTTTATTCTTGTTATACTTATAGGTCAGTCTGTGCTTTTAAGCTTAGGTCTAATGGAATAGTCTTGATACTACTGCCACCATGTCCATACTCATCCTTCACAGCAAATTCCTCAGACCATGGCACATGAACTATAAAGGTTTTATCTTGCTGTATGAAGAACTAACTTGCTCTTTATGAACTTATACTTTAAGAAGTGTAGATTTGATATTTCTGAGGAAGTATCAAAGTGGGAAATTATGATGCAGGTGGACTATGGGTTTGGTGAAAACATTTCCCCAGAAAAAGTAACTGTAGAGGTCAAAGAAACAGGACTTTGAGGTTGTGTAAATAGAGATCCCCAGGCTAGCAAAAACAGGTTGAGCATGACTATCTATCTTGAAGGAGGACTCTATCTTAGAGATTTACTGCCCCACCAGGGTATTCTCATAATCTTCCTGTTACAAACTTGATCTTTGGCAACTCCTGAGACCCCAAGATTAATATGTTCTAACCCAAGGTTAACACATTCTCCCCAAAATCACTTGAAATACTATCCCTATTACTCAACCTTCCAAATCAGGAAAGTGACTGAACAGTCTCATTTGAAACTCTGCTTTTGCCACCCATAATGTTACACTAATATATGTGTGTCTATCTTTTTGTTTGGGGCCATTGCTATCTACCTGGCAACTGCCCATTATTTAATGTTAATTAAATTTTTTCCCCTTTTTTGGAGTGGCAATTGCCCAAGGTCATATAGCTAGTAAGTGTTAAGTGTTTGACACCAAATTTGAACTCAGGTCCTTCTGACTTCAGGGCTGGTGCTCTATTCGCTGTGCTACCTAGTTGCCTCCTGTTAATTAAACTTTTTATCTTCTAGACTTAGATCCTGATTTATTGATTTCCAGTCAAATGGACCAAGGTAGGAGGAACTACTTTCTGGCAAGATCTTAGAACCTCTCAGTTGAGGAATCCACCCCAACAATACACATAACCTACTCGAGCAACACACACACACACACACACACACATACATACCCATTACATATATATGTGTATGTATATGTATGTGTGTATGTATACTTATCCTGGTATTCACAATCCCCTCCCCCATCCCAGTCTTGCCCAATCAACCTTTTTAGTCTTATTTCATTTTCTCCATTCTGGATAATGTTTGGACTAAGCTGTTTCATTTTTCCATATCCCATCTTTATGACTTCTTACAAGCCACTCCTTATTTCTGGAATGTTTTTTCTCATATATATTTCTCAGAGTCCTCATCTTTCTACTAGGGTCAACTTAGGGGCCACTTTTCCCATGAAGTCTTCCCTGATTCCCCTAGTCCTTAGAGATCTTTCCCTCTTCAAACAATCATGTATATACTTATTAGACTTCTCAGTCTATATCTGTCCCCCATGGTGGAATGTAGACTCATTGAGAATATAGAGACTATCTTGTTTTCATTTTTAATACACTCTGGTCCTCAGCACAGGGCCTTGCACATTGTAGGTGCTTAATAAGTATTTGTCAAATTGAACGGAGTAAAATAGCCAAAATTAGACAATATTGAACAATCATTTTTTTGAGTATAATATCTTCTTTATTAGACTAGCAAGACCTCCGGTAAATATACTTTTACTGATACTTGGTAGGTTCATTCCATTCCTGGCCACAAGCCATAGAGTACAGAAATATAATTCCATTCTCAGCTACCCTTGTCTTGACCAGTTGTTCACATCTCAAATCTACTTTTCTCTTTTGTCTTAATTGGAAATAGTGATTCAAATGCCACCTATATCCCTAAGGTCTTCAGCTGTTTATCCAGGGCTTCATAATTTTTGGCAATATTTTTTAGTTTCCTCATTTTTTTCTCACATAAATCACTAGACATAGCTGAAGATATCACTAGGCTTGACATTTCTTGAAAGGCTTCACATCTCATTTCATCAAATATATATATATATATATATATATATATATATACCTTAGAAATACAGCAGTCCTTTTTTTTTTTTCTGTTAAATCAGCAAAGGTAACCCCCATAAGGAATCACCAACCACAACTAATTCTCCCTTCTTCCACTGACCATCACTGGAAGATTTATCTCCTGAGAATTGAACTCAACATTCCTTGAAGCATTAGAATCTGCTTAATCCAGAGATGATATAGCTTCCTTCCCCCTCTAATGGAAGAGCCTCATATCTATTACAAAGCTCCAAATTTTCAGTGTTCCCTTTTCTCATTTCTCTGTGTCACATTCTTCTACCCTCCAACATCCTTGACAAAAGTGAGAACTCATTCTCCTGTCTCTTCATTTTCTTTGCCTTTTTTATTTCCTTAAAGAATTTCTTCCATTCTTTCAAGAAATACCTCATTCTACCTGATAACCTAGCAAGTTGAAATATATTCTTCAGTCCTTTTCACATTCTCTTCTATGAGAAAAGCCAAATTACACTTTGTACAAACATAGGTGTAGTATATATACTCTCCAACATTCAACAAAAAATTCGGATTGGTACCACTATGAGTTACCAATACCCCCATCCCTCACCCTGCACCCCTTCCACCAAGGATATAGCTTCCTATAGGAAGAGGAAAAAATTGGCAGAAAGTGGTGATTTTTGACATCTTGGTACAAAGAAGAATAAACACTCCATATCTGATAGGGCTATCATGGGCATCAAATAAAATAGTGTGTATAACAATTGTTATCTCAGTTGTGTCTGACTCTTTGTGACCCTATTTGTGAGTTTCTTGGAAAAGATACTGCAGTGGTTTGCTATTTCCTTCTCTGATTAATTTTACAGATGAAGAAACTGAGGGAAACAGGGTTAAGTGATTTGCCCAGGGTCACACAGCTAGTTAGTGACTGAGGCCAGATTTGAGCTCAGGAAGATTCCAAGCCCAGCGCTCTACCCACTGTATCACATAGCTGCCCCTTATGACAATGGAGTATTATATAAACATGACATTATCAAAGAACTCAGTTATAGCTATTGCTCAAAGGTAGGAGGACCACTAATAATAAATCTTCCCAGTTTCTCACAGTATCATTAAAATCATATCCTTTCCACACTAGCAATTGATGCCCCAAATGTTCTTGATAGAATAGGGAAGACAGCAATGGTGAGAGCATATTTCTAAACAACATTCTCATTGATTTGTGGAAGTTCCATCCTTTTCATGAAAGATGATTTTGCATCTTTGCATCCCAGAGAAGTTAGAAATATATTCAATAATGTGCAATGCAAAGAAATATATGCAGTCTTCATAGTCCTGAGCTTCTTTGAGGAATGTTTTTATGTGTTGATAGCAACTACTGCATATATGGAAGACATCTAATTTTCCATAGCCCTCACTGAGTAATTCTCAAGTTGTTTAAATTAAGCCACTCTAATGGTTCCTAATGACAAGAGAGAATTCAGAATAATTAGACATTATGAGCTTCTTACCACTTCAGCTTCTGAATATTAGAGGGAGAGAAGAGGAAATATTTATTCATTAGTTAGAATGACTAACTAGAAACCCTTAGGTTAATATAAACCATAATCTGGGTATTAACCCAAAGCTATTTTGTATGTATTACATTATTCATAGGATTATATATTTAAGTTTGAAGAGATCTTAGAGGTCATAGAGCCTTATCCCCTCATCTGATAGAAAAGGAATTTTAAAAAAACTGGAAAAAAAAAAGAAAAGGGATATGAGGGTCATAGAGATGAAATGACTTGTACAAAGTCATGAAAGGAATAAATAGAAGAGCCAGAATCAGAATCTGAGTCATCTGACTCCTGATGTGTAAATGTGCCTTATACAAAGGACAAACACTGTCTAACTGACTTACAAATTTCCAATACAGAGAGACAGATAGAAACAGACAGAAAGAGAGAAAGAGAGAGAGAGAGAGAGAGAGAGAGACAGAGAGACAGAGAGAGACAGAGACAGAGAGAGACAGAGACAGAGACAGAGACAGAGACAGAGAAAGACAGAGAGAGAGAATAAAATATAACAAGGTTTGACTCTGGCTCCACTCTTTCAGGCCCAGGTCTGTTACATTTTACTCACCAAAGCCTTCTAATACCCTGAGGGGATTAGAGAATGTTTTCTCTACCATTGGCTCAAGCCTCCTTGCCTATGTCCTCTCATTTTAGGAGCCCAGGGACTAGCACTCCAGTTCCATATAACTACTTAACATGAGATTAGCCTTTACAAAGCGATATTTCCTTCAATTATATAGCAAAAACAAACATGTACACATTTCCCCCAGCACCCCAGGGCCATAATTCCCTTCTGCACATATTACTTGGGGAGCGGAAGGGGGAAGGGCTTAGACTCACAGCTAAACTCTTCCTACATAGCACTATTCCCATAAAGTTCAAATTAAAGCTACAGATCCATGATCTGCAGAGTGTCACTGCTGGCCTAGCTGCAACATCCAGCTTGGATTCCTGGACTCTTGTATCACCATGTCTCATGCCCCTTGGCCAGAGAGGAGGCTCCGTTACCAGTACGTACAATGGAAAAGAATGAACTTAAAAGCCAAAGAAACATATGTGTTTCTCTGGGCTGACTTTGGGAAGGGGGAGGAAGAAAGCATCAGTTCCTCCCCCTTATTGCATAGTATGAGTGAAGGAGTCCTTCACCCTTAGATAAAATGAAAGTTGCAAAAGTACAGGTGCTTAATCAGTTCAACATTGTAGTTCCATTTAAACAGACAATGGAAAAAGTTTGCTCCCAACCCTGTGGTTGGGAGAATATTCTTGTGTGCTCCAGTCCTTCAGGCTCCCTGAAGCAGGTCCTTAGCATCTTCCACGTGTATGAAAACATCTTAGCAAAACTGGACTAGCCGTGTAACCTTGAGCAAGTTACTTAACCCCAATTGCTTAAAAACAAAAAAAAACTGGCGATGTCTGCATATTCACAGGTCTGCCATTACTCAAAGAAAGGCAAAAATTTTATCCCTGCCAAGGGACAAGGGGCTAATATTCCAATGGAGAAGACAACATTAAGACAATATATACATAGAAAAGATGCATACAGTATAAAAGGGAGGTAATCTCAGAGGGAAGGTAAGTTGAAACTGGAAGAGAAAAATTCTGTTTTCAGTGTCATCATAGAATTTGTGACAAACAAGGAAATGAAAATCAGTACTGGAAAGTATAGAGCAAAAAATAGCTCAGTCTTCAAACCCATGGTCTCCCTTGCAAGACAGTGAAAACCTAGATGCCCCCAGTGAATTTAAGTCTCAAGGCTCAAATGAATTCTATAACAGCATGTTGAAATAACTCATGCATGTAAGTGATGAGCCACTATCTATTATCTTTGAAATACTGGAGAAGGGCCACAATCTTAGAAAAGGACAGATGTTCCAGTTTTCTGAAAAAGAAAGAGTGGAGTCTGCAAACTCTATAGCCAGTGAGCTTAACTTCTATTCCTGAGTAGACTTTAGACTGTTACCAAAGAGATTGTAAGTATGCACCCATGAAAGGAAAAAGTGAACCCAAAGAAATAGACCAGCTTCATCCAAAACAGATCATGATAAATTAAACTTCTTTTTCCAACAGGGTTACTAGAATGGTAGACCAGGGAAATGTTGATATGGTTTTCCTGAATTTTAGTAAAGCATTGAAAAAAAATAACTCATGCAATT
Organism: Gymnobelideus leadbeateri; assembly: GCA_011680675.1. Classification (NCBI taxonomy): domain Eukaryota; kingdom Metazoa; phylum Chordata; class Mammalia; order Diprotodontia; family Petauridae; genus Gymnobelideus; species Gymnobelideus leadbeateri. The sequence goes on from WOXC01004035.1 coordinate 1,437,427, forward strand.
CTTGTGCATAAGATGGTTAGATTCAGGTCAGTGGATAGCAGTGAGGTGGGTTTCTGAACAAAAATAATGACCATTCATAATTTTGGCCTAACAATTAACACCAGGAAAACACAGGTCCTCCATCAGCCAGCACCACACCATTTATTACAGCAAATGGAGAAGTTTTGAATATTGTGGATAAGTTCACTTACCTTGGCAGTGTACTTTTTAGTGATGTACACATTGACAAGGAGATTGACCAAGCAATGCTAGAGCTAGCTCAGTGTTTGGGAGACTCCAAGGAAAATGTGGGGGAGAAGAAGTATTAGACTGATTACCAAACTGAAAGTCTACAGAGCCATTGTTCTGACCTCATTGCTGGATACCTGTGAAACCTAGACAGTCTACCAGCACCATGCCAGGAAAATGAATCGCTTCTATTTGAATTGTCTTAGGGAGATTCTGAAGATCACCTGGCAGGATAAGGTACCAGACACTGAAGTCCTTTCTTGAACTAAACTGCCAAGCATTCAAACTCTACTTCAGAGAGCTCAACTCCAAAGGCCTGGCCACATTGTTTGAATGCAAAATGTATGCTTGCCAAAAAGACTATTTCATGGAGAACTCACACAAGTGAGGCAAGTGTTCATATGGTGGTCAGAAGAAGCCATTCAGGGACACTCTGAAGATCTCTCTCAAGAACTTTGAAATTGATTCTGTAACATGGGAGACACTGGCACAGGACCACTCAGCATGGTGTTGTTGGGGGAAGGGTAATAGGTTCTACCAGGACTCTGATCACTATCAATGACCAGAACCCTGCAATTCAGTCTGGAAAGAATTCACCAGGCTCAGGCAAGCTTTGAAGCTGAGATTGCAAAAGTGAAATTACAGTACAGCACAGCGGGTAAGGGTTCTTATGGAACTTGCAAACTTACAGAAATCACAGGTATGGTTTTAAGGAGTCAAGACAGTGAATCAGGTGTCAATCATGCTAACTAGGTAAGTAAGGGTGGAATTAGGGAGGAGTTAGGGAGTGGTCAGTGCTTAAAGGAACATGCACTTTTAATATCAACTACCCAGGTGTATTGTCCACAATTCACTGGGAAATAGCCCAAGGAGGGGCTACCTGGAAGTGTGGTTTTAGGCCTGAAATGTCACTAAGTCAGCCAGCGATCAGGGCTAACTGAGAAGTGCCCAGTCTGCCACCCATCAGTGTCAAGTTTGACAAGATGGATGTTGGGAACCAAGGCTAATGGAGACTCAGTGTGGGTATAATTGGCTAAGGAGTTAACCTATAGATAGGGTATTGAATGATTCATGGGTGCAGCTGGCCACTCTACTAGGGGAGATAACATATGCCTAAGCTAAAATGTTTATAGATGGTGTAGTGAAGGATTCATAGTTAGCTTGTTATTGTTCCAAGTGGAGATAAACAGTTCATGAGTTGTTGCTGGGCAGAGTACTGACAGGGGGGAAGGGGCAGAGTTAATGCTCTGAGGCTGGCGAGGGGGAAATGTGATTTTATAGACTGGTTTTACAAAATGATTTTACAGACATAGATCCCAAGCACCCCTTTTACAAACTGATGTTACAAACTAATATTACAGACATAGACTGATGTTACAAATATATATATATATATCCCAAGCACCCCATCAGTGTGCCCACATCAGAGAAGGCACTGTGCTCTATGAGCAAAACAGAATTGAAACAGCTCACAGGAAATGTAGTATGCACAAATTTAGAGTATCCACCCCAAATGTTCACATGGAATATTTGTGCCCGACCTGTGGTAGAGCATTCCAAACTCATATTGGTCTGACCTGCACTGGACACTTTGAAACTTGATTCTAGCATAGTGACATCATTTTGGTCCTCTACAAGAATGAAGGACAAGAACCAACCAGTTATGGGTATTCCTGTTCCATAACTGGTCCATAAGCTCCTTCTCCACATAACCTTTAGATCTTCCAGTGAGATAAACGAGATCTTACATTCAATTCTTCCATCTTCTGGAGTATGCTATTGGGCTCACTAACTTAAACAAAACATTCTACTAAAAAAACACAAACAAACAAGGAATTGTAGTATCTTTAAGGTTTTAACACAGCAAACTGAATTAGTACAGATACAAAACATTCTCAGTGTTTTCATTTAAATGCCTGAAAGCACCTAGTGCCTGGAGAAAACTGGAAGCCCTAAATGCAGATTTAGTTAAACATTTACAATAAAGTGGTTTTGCTGAGAGTTCAATTTATTTGCTTGCCTTCTTATCTCTAAACACATTTGCATGAAAACAAGATCTGTTTAATAATTCAGTGGCTCTCTGATTTCCCACCTGCACAACATTCAGCTGCTTTTTAAATTAATCAGTTCTCTTGAAATTACAATGCCTTCCACATTATTCTAAATCTATCCATTCCTCCCCCCTTAGCTCCCCCCCCCCCAAGAGCTTTCAGTGTTTGCTGGCAAAACCATTAGCCACATCTTAGGAGAATGCTGAATAAACTTTGTGATTATTCTTGGAGCTCAACATTCAGACACTTACCCTCTGGACAAAACTGCATGGCCACACCTGAATATTTCCAGGCAAGAAATGGGCAATTGTTTCTAGGGAGAAAAAGGGATTCCCTCTGTTTACCTGAATCCCAGATGCCTTTGTGCTTAGAAATTTCTACAATTTGAACAAGTTGCAATTTGAGATGTGTTGCTGGAAGACCTCAGGTAAGAACTAATTTACTATTTAAGTACTGCATGCAAATCAGTTTAAACAGCATTAACAATAAGTAAACAGGAAATAAAAAAAATAATTAGTACATATGTAGCTTTTACAAATATTTCATTTTATCCTTACTACAATCCTGAGAAGTTTTTATCATCATCCCCATTTTACAGATAAGGAAATTGAGGCAGATTGAGTTTAAATGATTTGCCTTGAGTCACACAGCTAGTCAATATCTGAGCCAGGATTTGAACATAGGTTTACCTAGCTCCATTTCTAGCACTTTATATACTGAACCCCCTATTCGCCTTCGTAGACTGGTGATATTAATTAAATAATTGGCTTAGGAAACTGAGTAAGAAAATTCTCTTCACTGATACAGATTGAAACTATTCTCTTTCTAAAAATTCATTAATAAATTAATCTTCAACATTCACTCTTTTTTTTTTTAAAGCAATTGGGGTTAAGTAACTTGCTCAAGATTATATGGCTAGTTATTTATGTGTGGGTGCTAAGTAACTGAAGCCGGAACTGATCCCAGGTGATTCTGGGTCCTCCCGACTCCTCCTGACTGGCGGGGGCAGGGCAGCGGCACTCTTACTCACTGTGCCACCTAGCTGCCCCTCAACATTCACTCTTACAAGATTTTGAGTTCTAAATTCCACCCTCCCCATCCTTTCCCTCCTCTCCAATAGAGCAAGCAATATGATATAGGCCATACATATAGAATAATTTTAAACATATTTCCACATTAGACATGTTGTGAAAGAAGAATCAAAACAATGGTGAAATGGGAAAGAAAAAACAAAAACAAAAAAAAAAAAGAGAAAATAGTCTGCTTTGATCTGCATTCAGACTCCGTAGTTCTTTCTCTAGATGTGTATGGCATTTTCCATCGTGAGTCTTTTGGAATTGTTGTAGATCCTTGCATTGCTGAGAAGAGTTGGTCATCACACAATGTTGCTGTTACTCTGTACAATGTTTGCCTGGTTCTCACTTCACTCAGTATCATTTCATGTAGGTCTTTACAGGTTTTTCTGAAATCCACTTGTTCATCATTCTTATGGAATAATAATATTCCATTACACTCATATACCACAACTCATTCAGTCATTCCCCAATTAATGGGCATTTCCTCAATTTCTAATTCTTTGTTACTACAAAAAAAGCTGCTATAAATATTTTTGTACATGTGGGTCCTTTCCCCTTTTTTAATGATCGCTTTGAGACACAGACCTAGAAGTGGTATTGCATCAAACAAAGGGTATGCACAATTTTATAGCCCTTTAGACAGAGCTCCAAATTGCTCTCCAATATGGTTGGATCAGTTCACAACTCCACCAACAATGCATTACTCTTCCAATTTTCCCACATCTTCTCTAACATTTATTATTTTCCTGTTAGCCAATCTGGTAAGTGTGATGTGGTACCTCAAAGTTGTTTTGATTTGCATTTTTCTAATCAAGGTTGATTTAGAACATTTTTTCATCCAACTATAGATAGCTTTAATTTCTTCATCTGAAAACTGTTTGATCATATCCTTTGGCCATTTAAATTGAAACTATTCTTCAATTTATAGTACAGAGTAGGAGAGTGATCTGGTGTAATGGGAATGGGAATTTGAAGATCTTCCCTGCCCCTTAATAGACCTAGGGAGGAGTTTGAAGACCTCCCCTGCTTTGAAAGTAAACTCTGCCCCCTAATAGGCTGAATGTAATCACATGGAGCCTGTGACAGAGGGAATTTACTAAAGGGTGGAGCAGAGCCCACAGGAAGCTTCTCAGCTGTGAAGATAAAGTCTGTCCCTTGATAGGCTGAATGTAGTCACATGGAGCCTGTGGTGGGAGGAGCTTGCTGAAGGGAAGCAGAGCTCATAGGAAGCTGGTCAGAACTAACCAGATGGTGAGAAGGTACTCAAGCAAAGAGAGAGGGAGAGGTTTGTGAGTAGATATTGATCTTGTATTAGTTTGTGGCAAGGCTGAAAGATGCTGTGGCTCTCAGCATTATTATGGCTTCTGAATATCTTTGGTACTATGATGGAATCAGCTTACTGGCTTTGGGATTCAGTTCTCTGGTGTCTAAATAAATCCTTCAGTTCTATCCTCTATCTGGAGAATTTGGCATATTTTGGGATCTACATCATGTTATACTTATAGTCATGTTCTTTATTGTGGTCATGGGTGCTATGAATATTGCATTGGTGCCACACCTGGTAAACTGAAAGATTGGCTCTGTGGTCTCAAAGCCAAGGGCAGGACACATTTTATTTCTATTAATGATATGTTTATATATTTATTTTGATATTACATTAATTATCTCCCACATATTTTTTCTTTTTAAATTTATTTAATTTTTAGTTTTCAACATTCATTTCCACAAGATTTTGAGTTAAAATTTTTCTCCCTGTACCTCCCACCCCAAAACAGCAAGCCTACTGAATACCTCTTCTCCTAATCTGTTCTCTCTCATATCCTCCCCCATTCCCCCAACTTCCTAGTGGGGCAAGATGGATTTCTATTGCCTGTATATCTCATTTCCTGGTTGCATGTTAAAAATAATTTTTAACATTTGTTTTTAAAAAAGATTCTCTCCGTTCTTCCCTCCTCACTCACCCTCACTGGAAAGATAATTCAATATAGGTTATACATGTATAGGTATGCAAAACATTTCCATAGTAGTTATATTATGAAAGACTAACTATATTTCCCTCCATCCAATCCGCCCCCCCCCCACCTTATTCTATTTTCTCCTTTGACCCTGTCCCTTTTTGAAAGTCACACATATATTCTTTAAAGTAGTGATCTCCAAAGTTGGAGGTGGGTCTCCCAGGAGGCCTTTGGCATTACTCCCAATGGGTATGTGATCAAGCGGTCAAGGGTGGGAAAATAGTCCCTATATCCCTCTCAAAGTCACAGCCAATCATGGAGCTTTTCTCCAAAAAAACTTTCCCCCCAAACCCCTCAACTCTGCCCTTTCCCCACCTTTCCTGAATTCCCAGTCCCCTAGACTTTCTGAGCCCTCTCAGGGCAGTTATATGACCCAACCACTACCAGTGCCACAAAAAATTGTCCAAGAATTTATCGTTTAGGTATTGCCACCAATTATTCGATCAAAGACACAGAGATGGGGATACTACCCCCCACCCACTCCTGCAATTTATTACATTCAGAGAGCTGGCTGAACAACTATACCAATAAAAAGTCATTGATTCCAGAATATCAGTCTCAGCAAGCTCGCATAGATTTTGGTTATATAAGCAGGAAATGGGTACAATGGAATTTCAAAGAGCAAATAAGGGAAGATAATATTTACAGAACAAAAAACAAATAGCAGAAGGGGAAAATATCAGGTAAAATAGGAAACTAGCTGGTAAACACCAGAGCTAATATTTCAAACTTGAATTTGAAGACAAGTAGAACAGAAACTAACGAAGGCTAGAGTTGATTTCTCGAATTGAGTTTGCAGACTTTGGCCAGTTATATCATTTGTTCATCTTAAATAAATTGTGGTAAGAAAGTTAAGCCAGAAATTCTCTTATGACACCAGGGTATTCATGGGAGTAGCCTCATAGGTGTCATTGGAAAAAGTCTGTTCCATCTGAAAGCTGATAGAAGCATACTATTTTTCACTTCATTTTTTTCTTTTTGGTCTACCTTCTTTTACAACATGACTAACGTGGAAATATGTTTTGCATAACTGCACATGTATAACCTATATCAGACTGTTTGGGGAGGGGAAATGAAGAGGGAGGGAGAAAATTTGGCACTCAAAATTTTTTTAATTGAATGTTAAAAATTGTTTGTACATGTAATTAGGGAAAAATCAAAGATTAATTTTTTAAAAAGTCTGTTCTATTCCCAGCATACCTCCATCTTGTCTTCAAGATCTTCTGGATGCAACAGACATCCTCTTAAAGGGTACACTGTTCTCTAGGGCAGTGGCTGGCAAGTAAGAGCCCTCCTCCCCCTTTCATTTCAAGTGGGATAGAATGAGTCAGAGAAGATGAACAGACAGATGGCATGTAACAGACTGAAGACTGACAGTCTGAAGTTACATTGCCATTGCCCCTCTCCCCCCATTACATCAAGGGCACTGCCCTCCTTCCAGGCACCCAGGCTCATACCCTCAGTGTCATCTCAGTAACTGTTCCCTCTCACTTAACCCATGTATCCAATCAGTTGTAAATATAATTGTTTCTACTTCCACCTCTCTCCCAACTGTCCCCTTGTCTCTACTAGCATAATCACCACTCTACTTCAGCCCCTCATCACCTCTCATGTGAACTATGGAAACATGACTCCCAACTGGTCTCCTTTCCTTACTGCCCTCCCCACTCCAATCTATCCTTGCCTTATCTGCTGAGCGATTTTCCTAAAGTGAAGATCTGACCATGTCAGTCCAAAACTCAACAAAGTCCTATGGCTCTCTATTGACCCTTCAAATATGATTTCATCTTTAGCTCATCCTTTTTAAAAAAATATTTAATATTTTTGGAGGGGGGAAGGCAAGGCAATTGGGGTTAAGTGACTTGCCCAAGGTCACACAGCTAGTAAGTGTGTCAAGTGTCTAAGGCCAGATTTGAACTCAGGTCCTCCTGACTCCAGGGCCCGTGCTCTATTCACTGTGCCACCTAGCTGCTCCATATTTTATTTTTAATATAGGAAATAAAACAAGCATTTCCATAGCATAGTATAATAAAAAAGATGATTGGACATAAAATTGTAAATCTATTATGTATAACTTGCTATTCCTATTAAACATATAATAAAGTTATTATGTAAATTTCTTTTTTTCCTCTCCGTCTCCCTTTTTCTTCCCTACCCCCTCAACCTTAGAGATCGCTATCATTAGACACAAATGTGTATATACATGTAAAACAATTTTATTCATACTTCTATTTATCAGTTATTTCTCTGGATTCATATAGTTCATATTTTTTCCTACAATTTCTAATTTTGTTTTGTAATGGATATAATTTATACATATTACACCCATGGATATAATTTATGGGGGCATTTAGGTTGTGCAGTGGATAGAGTGCTCGATCTGGAGTCAGGAAAACTCTTCTTCCTGAATTCAAATCTAGTCTCAGACATATACTTGTTGTGTGACCCTGGACAAGTCACTTAACCAACATATACTTGCCGTGTGACCCTGGACAAATAACTTAACCTTGTTTGCTCCAGTTTCCTCATCCATAAAATGAACCAGAGAAGGAAATGTCAAACTGTTTCAATAACTTTGCTAAGAACTCCCTGAATCAGGTCACCAAAAGTTGGACACAAATAAAACAACTGAACAACAAAAATTTATATTTCACACATATTACATATATATATATACATTAAGTATATTACCTACATAATTTATACATATGACAAGCATATAACATAAAAATAAGCAAATATATGCGTATAAGGGATGTCACCTCAAAATTGCTTTACTTCTCCTTCAAAAAAGTCCGAAGACCACTGCCTCGAAGCATACTTGTATAATGGATAGAGAACTGACCTTAAAAACAGGAAGATCTGGGTTTAGTCCTGCCAGCTGTGTGACCTTGGGCAAGTCCCTTAATTCTCAATAGGCCAAATTACTCTCAAGACCCTGAAATGTGTGTGTGTGTGTGTGTATGCGCATACATGTGTGTTTATGTTATGTATGTTGTTTGGGAATTTCTCAGCTTCCTAAATTATAGGAAAGATAATGATATGTGTTGGTAAAGGAAGTTTTTCTTTTGAAGCTCACAACACTGATGAAGTCATAGCTCTGGTAAAAAAAAAAATTTGTCTATCTTGAGAATAAAATGGAAAATTCTCCCTTAGAAATAACCTGATTGGAGTGGCTAGGTGCCACAGTGAATAGAGCACCAGCCCTGGAGTCAGGAGGACCTGAGTTCGGCCTTACTAGCCATGTAGCCTTGAGCAAGTCACTTAACCCCAATTGCCCTGTCTTTCCCCCTCCAAAAAGAAAAAAAAAGGCAAAAAAAAAAAAAAAAAGCAAAGCAAAAGCAAAAGAAAGGAAAAGAACTAACATGGTTATGGGGCTTTTCAACTCTCAATGGCCTCATTCTAAGTAGACTTCTTTCTCCTTCTGGTTCTTCCCCATAAGAGAAAGGATGCCTGGGAGCATGGAGAGGGGAACAGGGGAAGAAGTCAAATGGGAAACTGAGGGTCATTAAGTCAAGCCTTTCATTTTACAGATGAGAAAACCTAGCAATGAGCAGTTAGGTGGTGCAGTGCATAGTGGCCTGGGCCTGTAGTCAAGAAGACTCATTTTCTGAGTTCATATCTGGGTTCAGAAGCTTAATAACTGTGTGACCCTGGGCAAGTCACTTAACTTTGTTTGCTTCAGTTTCCTCATCTGTAAAATGAGCTGGAGAAGGAAATGACAAATCACTCCAGTCTCTTTGCCAAGAAAACCCTCAAATGGGGTCATGACGAGATGAAAGTGACTGAAAATAAATGAACAACATAGGCTTTCAAGGCACCAAGCTAGGTGACTATTTGTCAGGGATGTGGCAAAAGGGATTCCTAGGCAGGTAAGATGTATGCAGCTGATTCCCAGATTTATGTATCCTCTCTCCTGAGCTCTGGTCCCACACTACCAACTGCCTTGGAGCCTTCTCATACTAGATGTTCTGTAGACATCTCCAACTCTACATGCCCAAAACAGAACTGGGGGGCTTTGCAGTAATCTAGGTGAGACACAATGAGAGCCTGAAATAGGTTGTGAGAAAGGCTTTTGGAGATAGAAAAGATAACATTTGGCAGCTTATTTGATATGTGGGGATAGCTAGCATTTTATATAATGCTTTAAGGTTTACAAAGTGTTTTACAAACACTTTCACTTTATCCTCACAACAACCCTGAGAAGTAGATTATTATCACCACTTTACAGAGGGGAAAACTGAGGCAGACAGCAGTTCATTGACTTGATCAGGATCACACAGCTAGCAAGTGTCTTTGAGCTGGATTGGAACTCAGATCTTCCTGACTCCAGGTCTGGAGCTCTAGTCACTGTACCTACCATTTGATTGTAGTGGGGTTAGTGAGATTGAGGAGTCAAGGAGGAGGTTGAAAATGGGTGATTGGAAATATGATGATGTCCTAGACAATAAAAAGGAAATTTGTAAAGGGGAGGATTTGAGGAGAAAAATAATGTATTCTATTTTGCACATACTGAGACTGACATGCTTATGGGGTATCTTATTCTAAATGTCTAATAGGCAGTTCATGATAAAGGATTAGAAGGCTGGATAGAAACTAAAGCTGAATGTATAGATCTGAAAATCATCAGCACAGAGATAGCAATTGAGATCCTCAGGATTCTAAACATAACTGGAAGGAAGGGGCTTATAACCTGGGAGCTATTGGTTTATAAATAGATTTCAGGAGGATACTGTAAATTTGAATGGATAAAAAAAAATTACATTCTTATTTTCATTAACCTCTTACTTAAATTTGCTGAGTACTTCCTTTACTGAGCATTTCCATCATCAATGTGGGCAACATAACATTCTGAGAAGGGATCCAAAGATTTCTTTCATCTGCTTCCCAGAGGAACAAAAATGATTAAGAATCCTTGCCCTAAGGCGTTGGGGAATTCTCTATACAACTATCTACTTGAACTCCCATTCAGTTCATCCTCCCAATGTCAAATGCCAGTAATTATTCCTCAACATCATTTGCCACTGTCATTTAACCAGTGGATATCTCCTCATTGTCATCTATAAAGAATTAGCATCAATTAACTTTTACAAAAGGGTTATTGATGGAGAAGATACAAGAAGAACACAAATAGAAATACACTCCTCCCAAACGAATCATATTTCTTTTCTTTCTACCATGTTAGACCTTTGGGAGAGTGAACTCAGACTTAAACCATAGGTTGCTATAAACATTCTTTCTCCCACTAAATCCTCTTCTCCAGTATGACATAGCTGATACCCAAGTCACTGCCTTGTTTGCAGGGTACAGCATCTCAGCCAATGGGTTGATGCACTGCTGAGATGGGTCAAACAGGTTGCTCCTCCATCAAAGTTCACAATTCCTCTTGAAATCTGGCAGCTCCCAAGACTTGGCCACTTAATTTTGGTAGCTCTTCCAATCTTTCAGAGTTCACAAGGTCATAGTTTGCTCGTTCCATCTCTGACACTTATTCAAATAAAAGTAAGAAAGAAAAAACACAACAGAGATACAAGAAATGTCAGCTCAAGGCCATATATAAGGCCAGTATGGGAAATAAGAGTTCAAGGCCTCTACTTCAGCTGGAAGTCTGCAGGAGTTCTGGCCTTGTTGGGCATCAGGGAAGAAAGACGTACCATTTTTGCTATTCATGCCCTTTATATAACACACAATTCTGTTTCAGCAGCAGTTAAAATGCTTTTCTTTACCAAATGGCAAGCAGACAGGAAATAATCACAGAGATAAGGCTCTTCCATTAACCACCATCATGCATTTCTGGAAGTAAGTTCCACAAGCATCCACATGGATTTGGGACTGGGCAGAGCATGTTGGATAATTCCTTAGTTGGGTCTCTTTTGTCTCATTCCTCTATTATACTTTCCTATCTATGAATTTTCTAGAATCTAACAGACCCTCCATTCTATATGGGTGGCCATTACCTATATCGCTCTAGCTTTTAGGGTGCTAAATATATTTTATTAAATATATTTAATAATTAATATAAATATATTATAAAATACATCAATATATAATTAAATATATTATATATTTACATAAAATATATTGATATATAATATATAAATATGTAATATATATTAAATATATAAATTATTTATAATTTATAATATAAATAATTATAAAATAATTATGTTTAGGGTGCTAAATATATTTTATATATAGGGAGCTCATGATTCAAGAATTATAAGGTTAGTAAAGAGAAAATAAACAACAAAGGTGCTATTAAGTTGGTTCATGGTCTGATTTTCTAACTTAATCTTTAATTTTTCTAATTCATCCTCCATTTTACACACACACACACACACACACATACACACACATACACACATATACACACAGTATATATTTAATATATACTATGTGTGTGCACATATATACAATATATGTATGTATATATACCTATATATACATACACACAATCTATGTGTATAACTTTAGCAAATAGTTTAGCATTCCCTCAAGCTTCTGTCTATACCTCATATATGAGAATACTAGGGGTGTCTTATATTTTTAATAGATTAGCAGACAAATATAGGAGGCTGGAATGGATTCTAAGAACCTAATAGTCAGACCTGCCCATTATCTTTTGGAAGATTATATTTATATTTATTTATTTATTCATTCATCCATTTATTTATTAAAGCAATTGGGGTTAAGTAACTTGCTCAAGGTTACACAGTCAGTTATTTATGTGTGGGTGCTAAGTACTGAGGCCAAGACTGATCCTCCCAACTCCAGCCTAGCACTCTTACTCACTGCACCATCTAGCCACCCCTAAGATTATATATTTTATACCTAGAAGGGATCTATGTGATGATTAAGTCCAATCCTTTCATTTTATAGATCAGGTTCCTGAAGCCAGGGGTTGCTGGTAAATGTTTAACAATTGGCCCTCCAAGAGAAAAAAAAAAGTATGCTTGATGAACTTTTAAGTTTAATCTTCACCATTAACATTTTCTCCATCACTTCCTTACTTCTAGAAATTAACAACAAAAAAATGAAGTCCTAATTTGGAGCATTTGCTGATTTCTGAGGTTTAAATTCTCACAATGAAAATTTAAATAAACAATAGGCTCTTCCATTGCCCTTTGAGCTGGCTTTATTATACCTCTACCTGAGAACCAGCTAAGTTAAGTAAATTATCTTTGGGTACATAGCTGGAAAGGTGAAGAACTGCAGTTCAAACCTATGTTGTGATTCTGAGGCTAATGTCCTTTCTAACAGAGAGAGACCCCTCCCCCTTACTCTGGGGGCAATGACCAATCTAGAAAGCAAGAATAGAGGAATGTATAGCTTAAAGGGACAGGACAGGTCTGAAGGAAGTGTCTTTTCCAACAGCCAAGCATCAGTGAAATGGACAGAGTGGGGAAAAGCTTTTTTTCTGAAAAGATGGGAGTGGGTGGGGTAGGGAGTGGGATGTGGTGCTGCTGGTACTGGAACTCTATACTTTTAGCTGAATTCCTTAGGGAAGGGTAAGGGTGTAAGTTTGGGAGTCTTCCTTTAAGACTGTCTGCTTCCACATGAGAGTAGGATGGAGGTCTGGGAAGGAAAAACACTGAACTAAATATAAACTGAACCATTGAGGCTATTTTCTGAGATAATCTTTAAATCCTCTTCCAGCTCTAACAGGCTATAAGTCTATTACTGGATTTTTGCCAAGCATTTGGCAAGATGGAAAGTTTATACGTCATGTAAACATCCTATTAGATTACAAGCTAATTTCATGTCAAATGGTTCATAATATTTGAAATAATTTGAAAATTCCCAATTCCCTCTCAATCTACCAACTCATAAAACTTTAGCTTAGAACTAGAAGGGCCTTAGGATCATCTAGGACAAATCCCTCATTTTATTGATGAGGAGATAGGTGTAAAGAAGGAAAGTGACTTGTGGACAGAGCTGCCCGGCCTGGGGTCAGGACGATCTGAGTTCAAACATGACCTCAGATATTTACTAGCAGAGTGGCCATGGTCTCTTTTTACCTCAGTTTCCTCATGTATAAAATGGATATAATAATACTGCCTACATCCCTGGGTTGTTGTAACAATATATTATAGTACTTTGCAAACCTTAAAGCACTATATAATAATAATAATAATAATAATAATAATAATAACTTTTAAAAGTCCCAAGGGCTCAGGCAGATCTGAAAGTAGAACTTATGTCCCATGAATTTCTGCTCTATGATGCCCCCTTTCTCAGGAATAGTTTTTAGCTTTGGAATCTCCAAATGCTTGCAAAAGAAAACAAATAACTACCGACAGTGAAAATTCTCTTTGGTCTAGAGAACATGACCTTGTTTTTAGCATGTGGTTAAATTTAGAAGCTCATTTCTCTGAAAATATGTCTTATAGTGCTGGGTATCTTTGAGAAGAATGATCATTCCATTAGGGCTACCAATAGATTCTTCTCCCCTTCCCCCAATCATGCCTTCACTTTTCACTATAATTTCAGCATTCTCTCCAACATCAGAGTGAAATAAGTCAAGAAAGATCCTGGCTGTGGTTAAAAGCTCACTACCATCTCTTCAAAACTCATTGTCCCTGAGTGAGTAAAACTCTTAGAGACAGATAAGGTGGAATCTTATCAAGAGAATGACTTCTCTTCGACATCTTGGGATATAAATAGAACCAGCTGAGGCCAATTATTCCCTTTTCTGTCTGCAAAGCACAGAAATGCTCTCTGGCTTCACCACTGACAACAATGCCTGTCTGGTGGCTGCATCTCTTACTGAGTTCCTAACTATAAGGTTTATTCATGAAAATACTTGGCATATCTCAAACCCTTTTGTTGGGAGCCATAGACAGCTAGGTGAGGGAAGTTTAACTGCAGTAAATCACATTTCTGAACATGGACCTAAGAGTGATGATAATAAAATTTCCTTAGTGAAACACAAGCACTTATGAACACATAATCCATTGGACTCAGTTAAGTTCAATAAATATTTGTAAAGGACCTACTATATGCAGAACACTGTGATAAGTACTAGGGGAGTACTATCTAAAGTTTAGATAAAACCTGCTATTTTTGCTGTAAGGGATTTTAGGGTTCACCTAATCTAACCTCTTCAGACAGTATATAAGATGCTTCAAATCTAGTTTATGTTCATTTAGTTTCCTACTCCTATGAGTAGGCAAGGGGTATGAAAAACACAATGTTTCCTGTAGGAGCTGTTTTTAGATGAAGATGGAAGAACACTGGCCCATTGAGTCATGGTTCCTCCGCTGGAATGGGGACATGAACTTGGGGTCTGGTAGACTTGATAGAAAACATCTGTTTCCAGGGCCAGTGGTTTTCCAGGTCTCAGTAGTACTGTCACTAGATGAAACCTCTGATTTCTTCTTGGTACACCTTCATGGAGAAGGGAGAACGGCAACTCCAGGCACACTGCCTTCGTGTGTCTTTGACTTTTTAACCTTTAGTTTCTCAACATTCTCTCATGCAATGGTTCTTCTCATCATTTCCTGTTACCACTTTCTCTTTTCCTCCTCAAACCCACTCTGCTACAGGGTCACTGGCAGAGTGACAGGAGGGATTTAAAAGATTTGGGGGATGCCATCAAATTACTTAAGGTTTCACACCCTTTACAAGATTAAAAAAAAAAGATCCATTCAACATCTGAAAAGGTTGTACCCTTTTATAAGATGAAAATGTGACTACTCCAAGTCTGAAAGGGACAAAACCTCAACACTTTATTTCCTGTGTTCCCTGCCTATTATAATTGGTAATTCCATCAGTGGACTGAGGAGACTCAATTGATTAGGGATGCCAGATGAATCTGCCAGTACACAAGGAACTATGTTCCATGCTGAAGGAAATACATAGATAAGTGAGCCACCTGACTTCTCCCCAAGGAAATTTATAATCTAGTCATCATTATGTGACTGTGCTTTAATTTCCAATTCTCTCAAGGAGTGAAAATATTGCATATAAAGAGGAAGCCTAATTGAATAATGAAGGTTATTATTTTTTTATTAAATGTCCTCCTGTAGGATTTTGGAAAAAAGAAAAAACAAGAAAAAGGATCCAGGCTATACTATATAGATTTGGGTTGCATATGAGGGCTTTGGTTGGTTCAATAAACTAATAGGATCATATGAAGAATACTTCATTTATAATAATCCCTTATTTCTTATTGTGCTGGAATGGAAACACAGAATACACTATTGGAAAAACTTTTAAAGGAACTTTTGGTAATTCAAAATATCAACACAGTGGAGACTATGGATATGTTCTGATTAAATAAGCTGCAATGTGGAATTTTGTTTTTTGATAAACAGCATCATAGTGTCATCTGTTGAACTGTTATTCATTGGATAGCATTGTGAGAACCTCTATGATGTTTAAGTGAAAAGGAAATCAATAAGTGCTTGCTAGGCTGCCAGGTGGCACAGTAGACGGAGCGTTGGGCTAGAAGTCAGGAAGATCTCACTTTAAACTTTATCTCTGATACTTGCTAGCTATGTGTCCTTGGGCAAGTCAGTTAATCTTGAACTGTAAATTTCTTGAACTGTAAAATGGGGTTAATAATGGTCCCCCAGGGCTGATGTGAGGATCAAATGAGAAAATAATTCTAAATAAAGACCTTAGCACAGTGCCTGGCATATTATTATGATTATGATTATGTGTCTGGCACAGTGCAAAGCATTGAGAATACAAATATAGAGACAGTCCCTGTCCTCAAGAAGCTTACAATGTAATAAGTGGAAGGGAAGGAATTAGTATTTTGGAGCACCTAGAGTGCCAAGAACTGTGCTCAAAAGAAAAGATCTCACTCAGTCCTAATAGGAGGAGTTATTGCAAAATGGGGAGAGGAGGCTGGGAAGGGCATTTTGTTCTGGTAAATCACAGGGATGGTGAATGGAACAAGGGGGAAGGCAATTGATGTACTCTTCTAGGAGTTTTGGTGGTATTGACTTTAAGCTGACTATTGCAAACAGGAATTTATCTGTTATACAGATTGGGTTATGATTTTTATGTCTAAAGGCTGCACTTGGCTATTGGAGGGGGATATATTTTCTGTTAGCATTATGAGAATGTGTGAAGCAATTTAAAAAATAAATAAAAAAATAAAAGCTGGAAGGGGTTGTTTGTACATGAGCCAGAAAGTGGCCGAAGTGAAAGAAAAATGCTTTAGTGAAAACAGGACATAATTGGTGTTGGAAGAGATCTGGCTTTGAATGCTACCACTGATACTTTTTTCCCTACCCCTTTCTTTCAATTTTATCGATGTATTTTGTTTTTACATCACAAACATTTAAACATTACGCCTACTTCCTGAGAGGTCTTTATAGTAAAATAAAATAGTTAAGTAAAAATAAGAAATTGACCTTTTGTGATTCAACATTTCATATCTGCAATACTCCCATATCTTTATTTAAAAAATTAACAGAAATCTATTTGTTTTCTCTCCCATCCACATTCCACTGGGGGAGAGAAAGAAAAAAAAAGCACATTTCTTTTTTCTTCCTTTTTAAAAATGATCTGAAGGTTTATTTAACACAAATAAAAATGTGAAAAGCTTTTTCACTTATTTTCTTCACTCCTTAGTCTAGCATTTGAATGGGTGATCTTGATAGCTAGCTTAGCTGCTTTCTCACGACTTTCTGATTCTTAGAGGAAACATTGTGAATAATCTCAGCCAGTAAGATTTGTAGCACATCAGAAACACTTCTAGCTCTTTGACATTTTGCACCAAAAACTTCCTGAATCCACTTGGTAACCTGCGTTTTATCTTCTTATTGCTTCTATAAACAATCCTGGGCATCAAAATTTTTTTTTTCCTTTTGGAGGGGGGAAGGCAGGGCAGTTGGGGTTAAGAGACTTGACCAAGGTCCCATGGCTAGTAAGTGTTAAGTGTTTGAGGCTGGATTTGAACTCAGATCCTCCTGACTCCATGGCTGGTGCACTATTCATTACACCACCTAGCTGCCCCTGGGCATCAAGATCTAACCCTTAAATCATCTTCACACTGTTATTAATGCCTCTTGGTTTACACCAATTTCTCTTGATCCTGACATGTCTGTCTGACTAGTGTTGGATGAATTTTTTGATCCTCTTCTTAACATTTTAGGCTTCACAAGGGGTCTGAGGGCAGGCATGATGCTGGTAAGAGATAGTGGCATATCCATAGGAAGCACTGAGAGAGAAAGAATGAAAGTAAAAAAACAAACAAGCCACATTTCTTATAACAAATATACATAATCAAATAAAACAAATTTTCCCAATGACACACAAAAATATTTATTTTTCATTTTAAATCCATCAGTTTTTTTTTGGTAGTGGATAGCCTATTTTATGATATATACCCTCTGGAATCATGAATAATAATTATACCAAACTTTAAATCTTATGTGGTCATGGGAACTTAATTTCTTTGAACTCTAATTTCCTGATTGGCTAAATGGTAAAGGCATTAATTATGAAATATCAATCTTGAAGTCAGAAAGACATGAATTCTAATTTTGTCCCTTTGTGACCATGGGCTAGTCACAACCTATCAGTATCTCAGGCATGGTATCTATGTATGACCTTAGGTTATAGAATAGTTAATTATATGCATCAATGGAGGGATTTTCCACAACTGGACTTTCTCATGTTGATAAAGCAACAGGACTAGACCAAAAAAAATGCATTTGGGGGGAAGGGTAACAATAGGACCTAAAATATTTATTTCATAATCATTGTGGGGTGTAAATATCTATTTATCTAAATAGATAAATCTTTGTAAATACTATAGTGCTACATAAATGTCAGCTGTTACTATTTCTCTTTCTTATTCTTGATCCTATTTAGGTCTTGGCTGCTACTGGAAAGAGTCAAAGTTCAGGAGACAAAAGTATTGCTTCAATAAAAGAAACTAAGGAGAAATAAATGGTTTATTAGGCAGCACAAAAGTATTCATTATAAATGGACAGCTGAGCCTTTCCTATCTCTTTTGCTCCCTTCTGTTAGCTACCGACACAATCCAATTTAAACAAGAAAGATCAAGATATGGGCCAGTCCCCATGCTCAGCTACTATCCTCACTTTCTCCTGCTGATTAGAAGAGTTAAGAGGAAATGACAGACTTTCCATGGTTCTCAAGGAGTTGGATGACCTTTCATCCTTTGCTTTTATCTCTCTCTCTTAATGGTTATTGTCAGTCTAGTAAGCATGGTTAATATGCATTTACCCATTCATATTAAATCTAAATTCCACTGCCCCCACCTATTGGCCTTTTACCATTTCTTCCCTGAATTTACTGAGCCTTAAGTCACAGGAATCTGGTATATTGGAATCACCCACCACAAAAAAAAGAAGAAACTCTCTGAACCATAGATAGTGCTTTACTGCTGACATAGAAACTATAAAAGCACTAAATGATATATAATAAAACATCTACTTTCTAGCTATATGTTAGCAGATTCTAGCCCCATATAACTATCAGATATTATAAGTTCTGATCGTAACTAGAAATCCCAGGCTTGTTTAGTTCTCCCAGGAGGGAAACTAGATGTGGCCAGTCCTCCTAAAAGCAGGCAAAAGAGTGTAGATAATATAATCCAGATCCTAGTTGATAATGAACTAATTCTATCTTGTAGAGTCATTTATTAGGTAAAGACTCAGGATCTTTGTTCTCCCAGACTCAACTCCTCTTCCTGGTAGCATGGGGCATGAACCAAAGACCTAGATAGGACTATAATTTTATATAGCCAGCACTTTTTCTTTTGCTGTCTTCTGGCAGGAACTTCCAAATGAGTCTCTAAATGAGATCATCATTCATGCTAGTAGGTGAAGAGATTCAACAGGGGGAAAGAAAAGTCTATTTTTGCCATTTCATCCTGGAACTTCTGACCTTGAGACTTCAGTTCAAGTTTACAGTGGCCAAAAGTCATGTCCTAGGCCTTCTTATTCTTTAAGCTCCTCATGGTGTCCATGGTATCTCTCTCTTTCTTCTGAGTATTTGTATGTGTCCTTTTGTGCTCCTCACTGGTCCCCAAAGCTCCTGGGATCTTCAGATCATGGAAGGGACAGGTGAAGTCAAAGTCATTCAGCAAACAGATATTGTCTGTATAGCAGCCGAGCTCTCCCTTTGACCATTTTTGATGATTTGGGTACCACCACTGAAAAGTAGTTTGTGCTATTCTCAGACTTCTCCCTCCCTTTCCCCACTCCTCCCAGACTCCTGTGGGGATTAAAATTATCCAAACTTTGGGCAGCTAGGTGGCGCAGTGAGTAGAGCGTTGGCCCTGGAGTCAGAAGGACCTGAGTTCAGATGCGGCCTCAGACACTTAATGCACACACAAACAAAAACCTAGCCACATGTCCTTGGGCAAGTTACTTAACCCCAATTGCCCTCCAAAAAGCAAAAAAAAAAATTATCTAAACTTTAATAAAAGAGACTGAGGCAGAGCTTTGAACCAATAACACTATTAAAGGGTCCATGGGCCCCTCTAATGAAGTGGACCTCAGAACTTCCTCATGATCTGAGATCCTCTCTCCTTCCAGGGCCCTGTTTTTATAGGGTTAGATATCTAAACATTCAAGAACAGCTATACCAAATATAGAATAATTTCATTGGTTGACATTTAGGTGTGGACTAAAATAAGCAAAAATTATCTGTTAGCAGGGTTATGAATTGGGTGAAGTGAGGAATATCCCTACTAACTAGACACTCATGAGGTGGTTATAAGATGGGTGAAGCAGAGGGCATGCCCACTGACTGGGTGATCATGAGATAGACACCTGCTCATGTTGGATTAGAGAGAATAGTCTGGAGGCACAGAAATAAATTTGGGGAACTTTCCATGTAGCTGAGTCACTTTCCTCACTCTGGGCTTGGTCACCAATGCAAAAAGGGGTGGGGGGCCTCTAGCCAGCTTCTTTGGGTCACTCAAGTGATCTTACCATCTGCAGCTCACATCTCTGGGGCCAAAGGTAACAGAATTTATAATCACTACTCCTATGGAAACATAATGAACTGACTAATACTAATTAGTGCTTGAGTTGGGGTTCTCAGGGAATCACCTTTATTACTCCTATTTGTAGAGGGTAGGGGGTGGGGAATTCGTTTTCTTCCCTTCAGTTCTTTACAGAAAGTACCGGTTCTTTTAGTAACCAGGAAGAAAAAAACTGGTGTGTAGGAAATATTTATATTAACATTATGTTGAGTTTGTAGTACAAACAAAATTAAGGTAGCACTTTTTTTTTTGTATATCTCTATTTTTATGAGAAGAGATCTGAATTTCATCCTAGTTTTCCTCTGTTCCTAGAAATGAGAATATTTTATAAAATTATGACAAAGGTTCTTTTGGAAATATTTTAGTCTCAATTAACCTGCTTCAAACCTTGTTTCACATCTCTGTGGACTCAACTTGTAACAGGCTGAATTCTATAAAATTTTGATATGTTTCCTAGTGTATTTATAAAATATTTAAAATATTTCAACATTTTTTCATTAGTGGTACTTTTTCATCCTTAAAATATTCAAAGTCAATTTTTGAAATAAAAGTTCATTTTCATATTGAATGCTATAGAAAATAACATTTGTTTGCTTGTCTGAACTAACCTGGAATTGGGACTTTTGTGGGGAGAAATTTTAACACATGAGCCTCAGTACAGCATAGTGCATGGTTTGCTGGTCTTGGGGATAGAAAGCTCTGGATTTAAATCTCACCGTAGACACTTTCTAGTTTAACTCTAGACACATCTCTTACTCTCTTCTGCTTTCCAATTTTTTGTATGTAAATGGAAGGTACTAACATCTGTAGTACTCACCTTTAGAATCAAGATTGGTAGAATAGAAATACAGCTAAGTTTTACCCCACAACTCTTCTACACACATTGAGAAAACATACCAGATACCCTTCATCATGAAAACCAAGAAAAAAATAATAGAGAATCATATTTTCAGTCCAGGTTGGCAAAGGGAGAGAGAAAAAAGAGCTTGAAGACATAAGGGTTGGGGTCTCACAGGTACAGTGGAACGGAGGCTATCAGTATAGGCAGAGGCTCTATACCAGGATGAGAAATGGCTTCAGATCCAGCAAAGAACTTGTACAAGGTGACATAGGTGCCAACTGGAAATTCTGTACCTTGTTACTCAATTCTGGGTCACTCATCCAAGATGGATTGAGAATTGGACATGGCATTCTAGGATGAGGGATCATTGTGGTTCATGGGCTGGGTACTGAGTAGGAAACAAATTTGGAAGTAAGCAGAAACTATGTAACTTTAATCTTAGGAGCAGAGTAAGGTCTCAGTTTGAGCACTCCGCCTAGACTGAAGCCTGTAGGGGATTAACAAGGGCAGGAATCCCAAATCAAAGGAGAGTTTGAAGTGCTAACAGTATGAAACAGCAGAGCTTTCCAGCTGGCTGATAGTGGTTGAAGTTAATAATAGTTTCTGGAACTCCGGTCAGGGACATGCACATAGGCACATTGTTCAGATTCAAACTCAGGTTAAGATCTGGTAAGATTCAGACCAGGAAGACAATAATCAGATATTTCCCTGTATCAAACCACTTTGAAAGCACTGAAAGCTTGCAGGTCCAAAATGGAGACTGCTTCTGAGACTCTGGAATAATGTAACACACAATACCTCAAGAAAGCAGCAACAAGATACAAGTTTAGTCCAGACGTTCCCTCTAGAATCACGCACAGCCAGACTTTAACAAAGAGTCTGAAGTTGAGAAGTAGGCTAGAAGAATGAACAAATAAACAAATAGAAAGAATTCTACCAGAAAAAAAATTTTTTTAACATGTTTTACAATGACAGGAATGCTTAAGACATAAACCCAACAGAAGGGAATAACACCAAAACATCTATAAGCAAAGCCCCAAAGAAAAACAGACTGGGCACAAGTTTGACTAAAATACCTGTTTTTAGGAGGTAAAAATATTTGTATAGTTGAAATGAGAGTACTAGAGAAAAAATAGAAAAGAAATGAGAACTATGGAAGAAAGACTTACAAAGGGAATTAACAATTTAGGGTAAGAAGTGTAACATTTTGCACAAGCAACAGGATCCCTTAAAATTGGAATGGACTAAACAGAAGATAATACACTATGACACAACAAGAAATATTAAAACAAACTCAAAAGACTGAAAATAAATAGAACAAAATATATGTTATAGCAAAACCAACAGACATAGAAACAGATCAAGGAGAAGAAAAAAATTAAGAATTATTCAACTACCTGAATGCCATGGATTAAAAAGAGGGGTGGGGGCTAAGTATCATAATTTTTGTTCAGATGTCCAGATCTCTTTGAATCAGAGGGCAAATGAAAATAGAAAAAAAATCCACTGGTCACTTTTCAAAAAACAAAACAAAATGAAAACTCCTAGGAATGTGATAGCCAACATTCAGGCATCCAGGTCAAAGGAAAAAAAAATATTGCAAGCAGCCAGAAAGAAAGAATTTAATTATCAAGGAGTCACAGTCAATATCAAACTAGATTTAGCAGACACCATTATAAAGAAACAGAGAGTTTGTAATACATATTCCAGAAGTAAAAGATTACAGGCTTACAGTCAAGAATATCTTACTCAGAAAACTCGAGAGTAATCCTATAGTAGTAAAAATAGATCTTTATTGAAGTAGAGGACATTTAAGTCTTCCTGAAGAAAACATAAGAGCTGAGGAGAAACTTTGAAGTGCAAAAATCGGAGTCAAGAGAAACCTAAAAAGGTAAACATAAGAGGGCAACTGCAAGGGATTAAACAAGGATAAACTGTGTACACTGTAATATGGGGAGATGATAAATGTGTTTTCTCAGAGCCTAATCATCATTCTGAGTCACAGAGTCCAATTTGACAGAGGTCCTGAGGGTGGTTCTGTTTTGTTTTGGTGATCTTAAAAGAAGAATAGAAAGGGAGGGAAAGAGGAATACCCTAGGAGGGAAAAGAGAGAGAGGAAAAATGGAGAAAATTATCTATCATAATTTGGGTATGCAAAAAAAAAAAGTGTACAACAACGAGAAAGCAGGGATTGAGAAAAGTGGGCAATTCTTTACTCATGTTCTCATCTGAACTGGTCAAAAGAAGAAAGAGTTCACATAAACACACAGCTGTGTACAGAAATACACTTCACTAAAGGGAAAACAGGAAGGGAAGGGGTTAAGGGGAAAGAGTGGGGAGATAAAAAGGAGGGAAGATTAAGAGACTGATTGTCCCTAAGCAAAATAATCTAACTTAAGAATATTCAAAAATATTTATAGCTCTCTTTTTTTTTTCTGTGGTGGCAATGAATTGGAAACTTAGGGGGTGTCAATCATTTAAGGAATGTCTGAGCAAGTTATGATATATCCATATGATGGAATACTATTGTGCTGTAAGATATGAAGGAGCAGTTGCAGAGAAACTCAGGAAGATCTGCATGAATTAATGCAGAGTGGTGAGCAGAGCCAGTATAACAATTTATGCAATGATAGTGTAAAGGCAACTTTGAAAGACTTAGGAACTCTGATCACTGTAATGACTAATGCTGACTCCAGAAAACTCATGATGAAAAATGCTACCTACCTCTTGACATAAAGGTCATGACCTCAGTTCAGAATGAGATTTAAAAAAAAGGCAATTAAGCAGTACAGTAGCTGCTAGAATATCAGTCTTAGAGTCAGCAGTATCTGAGTTCAAATCTGGCCTCAGACACCTAATTAACTGTGTGATCCTGGGCAAGTCTTCTAAACTTTGCCTCAGTTTCTTCATCTATAAAATGAGAATAATAATAATAGTACCTAACATAATAACTAAGTTATTATGAGAATCAAATGAAATAATATTTGTGAAAGTGCTTAGTACAGTGGACAGCGACAGAATATGCACTATATAAATGTTAGCTTTTTTTTTTTGATGGGGGGATGTGATTGTTGTGAGGGTTTATTTTGCTTTGACTGTACATGTTTGTAAAAGGGGGTTGTTTTTTTATTTCTCAAGGAAAAGGAAATAGGAGAGAGAACAAGGAGATTTTCATTGAATAAAAAGGAAAAAATAATGCATAAAAAGAATAAAATATGATAATGTCCATGAATGTCAGTTATTATCATTGAGTTTTCAGGGGCTCTTTATTTCATTATGGAACTACGGACTTTCCTCAGAGTGATGCCTTTTGAATGGAGTAAGGACTGAACTCAGAGACATTAGCCTGCTGTTGTGTGGTAAGTCCTTCTCACCTCCACCAAAAGTCTTGACATCTCATGATGTTTTCCATGCCAAAACCTGGAGTCATTGGCTCACCAGCCACTGAGCCAGGTCACTGCTACCCTCTGCTGGCCATGGTGAAACCTGCTGGGTTAAAGAATAGCACAGGATGCTATTCTATCCCTGTTCAGTTTGTCTGTCCTAGGTCATTGTCTTGGATCACAATAGTCCCAAAGACAGGAGATCCCTTTTGGTACACTCTAAGGGCATCACCAGGACTACCCTCCTCCCTGCCTCCTTTTAGTGGTGGCTCTTTCCATGGAGAACATGGAGGATGGCAGCAGTGGTAATGTTCCAGCTAAAGGGAATTCAGAAATGTTCAGCAAGTCTGCACCTTAGTTACTAACACATGTGCTTATGTAGAAAAATTGAATGCAGCAAATTAAGAGAACTCTTTTTCAAGTTTGAGACATTTTTGTTTACTTCAGTAGTCACTCACTGTAAAATATCTCATCCCCTTTTACCCCCTTGTATTTGGTTTGTTTTACTTACTTTATACCTGCTGTGTAAGATGATTCTGGGCCTTGTTGGGGTAGGAACTTCTAGAATGCATCAACCACAATTGTATCAACCAAATGTTGATCAACCAAATCATACAATTCATTCAGCCATGACCCATTGGGTATGACCTTGGCCCTACCCAGCAGCAAAACCAGAGGACATACACATTTATCATTTAAGGGCCAGGCTATGTAACTGAGTTAGAATGGTACTATTTCAAAATTCAGGAATAAAATAATAAACTATCAAAATAAGATAAAAAATATATAAATGACTAAAATTATAAAATATATTTTCTGATATATTGAGAATTATCAAGCTCATGCAAAGCCTTTATTTGAAAGCTAAAGGTATTTGATCAGCACCAAAGCTATTCCTCACTTGGCTATATGATAGTTCCCTTTGATATCATTATTTATTTTATTATTTTAATTTCTATTTTAAAATAAAACATGGGGGAGATAGAAATAAGGAATAGTGTGTATCATACTCACACACACATGCATGTTTGTGTGTGAATACATTTACCAAGAGATGGAATTGAGAGTCAGAACCCAAGAGAGAGAACTATTGGAAAGGCTTGGTTTCCAGTCATAGGGAAGAAGAATGTGTCAGTCACAGTTGAAGAATAAGTGGGACCAAAAATCAATACAAGGCAGAAGGCAACCAAAAAATCTGGAGATATTGACATAAGGAAGCATAAGGTATAAATTGAGATCAGTCATACATAGGGTCATATAATGCAGGCAAGAAGGGATAATTCTGACGTTCAGTCCCTAAAATCAGACAAGGTTTCTCAGAACTTATACACAGCAATGACAGGAATTATTGATGAGTCTTTGTGATCCCCAAACTACTTTTACTTCTATTTGCTCATCCTGACACCACAGCATGAAACTTGGAGCCAGGGTGGCTTCTGTATATGAATAAGGATCACCTGGCTCATTTGTTGCAAAATGATGCAAACCACATTCAATTTACACATTTGATGCTGTTTGGACAAGTTAGCTTTGCACTAAGGCTTTCAGATTGCCATTTCTCAGTTAGTAGATGATAGTGACCAATACCTGGCCATAATCAACAGAAAGGACTTGCTGTTCATCAAATGCTCATCCCTACCTAATAGACACATCACCTAATACCAGAGGATCACTTAGGAATAACTTCCAAGCTCTCTCTGACTCTCAAAGAGCTAACTGTTTCTCTATTCTTTAGCTCCCTTTGTGGAAAGTACCTTTTTCTCCTTGATCTGACATTTATTCATATTCACTTTATAACAGGAACATGTCTCCACAGTTATATTACTGACTGTGCACTTTATTGATTCACTCCTAATTCAAGGATATACTATATAACAACTTCAATCAGAATACTAGAAATTAATAAAGCAAATAACCCGAATGCACCAAGTGTTAACTATTTTTGTCTCAGCCTGTGTGATACTCCTCATATCTGGTAGCAACACATCTGGTAAACCTGCAAGCTCAGCTTACTTCTTAGCTCCCCTCTCATTTCTCCTCCCCTCTTGTCTTGGGGAAGTGAGGAACAATGTCCACACAAGGGCTTTTCTAATTTATGAAAAACCTAAGAGGATCATATGTTCATAGACTTAGGGTTGGAAGTAGAGATCACTGAGTTCAACCTTCTTATTTACATATGAGGAAACTGACACCCATAGAAGTTTAGGGACTTGCCCAGAATCACATAACTAATAATTAGCTGAGGGAGGATTCAAGTCTAAGTCTTCCTGATTCTAAGGCCAATGCTTGATCCATCATGTCAAGGCTCAGTGTTTAGTCTCTTGCTATACTATACAAACTCAGAGGGCTTTTGCTGGTCTCTACTGTGGCAGCATGTGTTTCACAGGAAAGCAATATTTAGACCTCAGGTCTCATTCCGAGAGCCATTTTCTTCATTCCTCAATTTCCAGTTGCAGTAATTTAGTTTCAAGTTTTGTCTTATTCACACAGGAAAGTGTGTGTGTGTGTGTGTGTGTGTGTGTGTGTGTGTGTGTGTGTGTGTGTGCATGAGAGGGAAGGAAGGAGGGAGAGAGAGACAGAGAGAGAGAGTTAGAGAGAGAAAGTTTTCCTCCATAGGATAAAATTGATTCAAGCAGAGGAAAAATGTGCAAGCTTTGTTAGGAGGATCTCATTCCCTAAATCTCCCCTTTTACCTTCAACTTAGCCCATCTTTAAATTCTGCATCCTTTCAGCTTTTTCCTTCATTATTTGGCTCCAAAACTATCTGTGGCAACATATGAGTAAACTCCCTTTAAAGTCTCACAAGTAAGTGCATTCTATGGGTGTATTTATAATCCCTGTATCCTCCTTGCAGTAAAAAATTTGCAGTTCCTATAGATTACACTGGGTAGACTTGAACATCTATGAACATAAATCACTAGCAATATAAATTGTCATACGATGTATTTACAAGTAATCATTCCAACTTCCTGGCCCAATGAATATATTAAATGCCTAATTGTAATGCCAATGTGATACCCATAGCAGCTGGTATGAAATATTTATTTGGGACATTACTATTAGGATACCAGAAAGCAAAGTTTAATAAGGTACTCATCACCAATCCAGGTAGTGCCGACATTGCAAGAGACATTGCAAGACATTATATCTACTCCAAATTGTCACATTCATATAATGCAAAATTTTATGGGGTGAGTGGGGCAATTGGGGTTAAAGTGACTTGTCCAGGGCCACACAGCTAGTAAGTGTCAAGTGTCTGAGACCAGATTTGAACTCCGGTCCTCCAGACTCCAGGGCCAAATGTAAAATATTTGTAATTAACTATTCACAAAATCCAACTCTTCTTTGTTTTTTTCACTAGAATGCTAATTTTTAGTAATTTTGACATCAATTTCTTTTTATTTGAAAACAGAAAATAGTTAAAACATTTAAAAATAGATGGTACTTAAAAAACATACACATAGCCACTTGACCTTTTGTATCAAGACTAAGCATTTTAAAAAATGTATTTTGTATCAAAGACTAAGCATTTTAAAAAATGTGCTTTATTATAGTAAAATAAAATTCAAATTCAAAATTTTATTCATAAAAAGCTACACTAAAAATTGATTCAGGAAAGTCACGACTGCACATAATAAAATGGAATTGTATTGTTGTACTGTCAAAACACAGAAGTTAATATTCCTATAGAAGTAGAAATACTTGGAAATTCTCAGTTCCTGATAAAAGTTTGCAATCTGTTATTCAGAATTGTAAGTGCATTAAACATGAAATATTCATATACATCATCTATATCTATACCTAATTTTATGTATAATTAAATTCTTTCCTTAATATATAATTGGCAGTTTTTTCATTGATTAGATTTTGCATTGACCATTGTTTGACAGAATGTTGTATGTCCTTTATATTTTCTTTGAAATCTACTGGTTTTACCATGAATGTAAAAAGCAATTGATAAATTATGATACAACTAAGATAGACAAAAAACTATATATATATACACACACACACACACACATACACACACACACACACACAATATAATTAGGTCTTGGTCCTTTCTAGGGACTACCCGGCCCAGTCAGTCTAGGGATGGTTTTCCATTTATTTATCTTCAATTTTGCGTAATCCCTGTATACCAAGATACTCTGTCACTTTGTTGAAGATGCTGACAATGAACCTGAGAATCAGATTGCTGTTTATTTCTATCTAAGTTTTTTTTTTGGGGGGGGGGTTGAGGCCATAGTTCAACAGTAGTCCCCTTTTAGCTGATCTCTCCCCTTAAGAGGCATACTGATGGCAATCTCCACTCTTCTGTACTTTCTGGGATTCCAAAGCATGAGCTAATAGGCAAGTGTGATTCTGACATAAATATCAGCAGGCATGGGGTAAAGCCTGTGGCATTGTTCTTGGTGACATAGAATCCCCTTCTTAGCTTCCTTCCTCAAAGTCACATTTGTGGGTTGGGCTCCCCAGGTGGTGATTATTCCAGGTTCAAGGTACTTTAGGAGACTGCATGTCTAACACTTGCTCCTGAACTCCCATGAATCTATTCAATGGAATCTCTCCTCTTTTTTCCCATTTTATTCCAGTCTCTGATGAAGAAGCTACCCCTCTCCTTGTCAAAGCCAAACCTTCTACATATACCTTCTATCCCACCCCCTTTCATCTTCTCCAGCTGGTCAGTGAATAAGCATTTATTAAAGACTTACTATGTGCCAGGTACTGTACTAAGTGCCGGGAAGAGAAATAAAAGCAAGCCCATCTAATCATCTCTCTGCTCCCCATCTAATCTTTAGTTTCTTTTTGGATTCACATGGCCTATGCTTTATACACCTGCCTCTCCATTTCTGTTCCCTAGTGTGTAGTGCACACTGAGCTCAGAGTTGGCTGGTGTTACTTGCTACTCATCTTTGATAGGCAGGATCTAACTTCGTGTTGTTTGAAATACAAGTTATTGGATTGTTGTCAGTCCATGCCTTAAGAGGAGCACCCCACCTCGAAGTCAAGAACTTCACTTTGTTTTGTTGTTGTTAATTTATTTTCAGTTGTGTCTGACTCTTCCTGACCCCACTTATGGTTTTCTTGGCAGACATATTAGAGTGGTTTGCCATTTCCTTCTCTCATTCATTTTATAGAGGAGGAACAGAGCAAACAGTGTTAAGTGACTTGCCAAGCTAGTAAGTGCCTGGGGCCAATTCTGAACAGAGGAAAGTGAGTTCACACCCTACTGCACCACCAAGCTGTTCTTTCAAATGGTTTATGAGGCCATGAGTCTATCAGGAAGTCCTGTTTGGGTAAATGCAATTAAGTTTCTGGTGATCTTTACTCTCTTAGTACAAGACTGCTCCTCGGCCTTTAGGGCTATTCATACTAACAAAAAGGTTTTTTGGGGTTTGCTTAAGCCAACATTGTTGTATGAGTGAAACATGTTGCTGCTATAGGATTGCTAATCCTGGCCAGCCATTTCACAAAATATCATTTCGTTGAAAAAGTGTTAATAAATAGGAACGTGTGGGTGGATGGATGTAAAGTCATCTCCACCAATGGAGAAAACAAAGCAAAAAAAAAAAAAAAAACTTGTGGTACACAGCTAATTGCTGGTTGGTCATCTTTGTACAATGGACAAGACTTTACATTGGTGACTATATGTTTGTAAAAACTGAAGTTATGAGTGTTCAGAGATTAAAAGATTTTTATGATTCTTTTCCAAAAAAGGTACAGACAGTCTCCCTATTATTCAGGTAAGTTGAAGTTAATTTCCTCTACCCACACATTCTCATACAGAACAATAAGACATCTCTCCATTGCAGTATTCATGATAAACACATTCAGCTGGTAATATTTTGCATGTAAAAAAAGCTTTGGCCAAGAGTGGAATCGCAGACTTATTCAACTCCCTCTTTTGACAGAGGAGAAAACTGAGATCCTCAGAGATTAGCTGATTAGTCACATAACTAGTGAGGGGAAGAGCCAGGACCGGAATCCAGGTCACTGTACTCCTAGGGCATTGCTTGGTCCTGCCCAGTGCATTCTTTCAAGATGCTGAGTAGCATAACATAAAAGAAAACAAGTAGGTAGAGGCAATTAGCTGCTAAATTCAAACCGTCTTGACAGCTATAGCAGTATATGTCCTCTTCATTCCCCTGCTTCACTTTGGTATAGAACAGATTTGGTTCAAAATATATTTAATTACAAAGAAAAGTTCATTAAGATTAAATAAAAAGAATGGAAAACTTAGAGGAGGGATTAAAAAATGAAAAAGCTCAGAAAAGGTGAGTTAGATCTTAGTTACTAAAACCATTTTGAAATTTAAATAAACAGCCTGGACAAATGCATGTGGGCCGAGCTTGCACCTGGTAAGACCACTCCTGGGTTCAAGTCCAGCCTCTGCTTTAGGACTTGGGGTCGTGGATCAGACCATTGACTTCTCAGTGCTAGTTTCTAAAATGTTAAGTTGTAGATGAGTTGCAGATTTGCATTAGTAGACTAAATTTCTAAATGGGGAGGTCCCTATAGGGTTGAAGTAATTAGAAAGGACCAACAAGAAAAAAAATGTTTAAATGCTGTTCACTAAAACTAAATTCAACTAATTTTTTTTTATTTTAAAATAACTTGTAAGTTAACTTTTAAATTTTTTTCTTTTTTTTTCTTTTTTCCTCCTGGCTTATATAGATGGACAAAGCTTTATTCTGGAAAAAAAAGATGCCTCCTTTCATTCCCCTCACACCCCCTATCCTAGCCTCTTTGTCCCTCACCCCAGCACTGTGGTGATGGCATTTTCTTGTTCAACTTTTCATCTTTATCCCATAGGCATTTATAGATTCTCAGTTAATATTTTCCAACTTTAAATAGAGAAAGGGAAACTGGTGTTCTCTACCATCTTTCTTTCCATTTACTCAAGCTGTAAATAGATTTTTTAGTTTGTGATCATAAGTCTCAGTTTCTATAATATGACCCAATACTACCCCTCATTCACTCATAGATCCTTGTTCAATAGCTCTGACTCCCACACAGGATCAAAGAATCACAGATTTAGAACTGAAGCAATCTTAGAGGTTATCTAGTATAATTCCTTTATTTTACAGATATGGAAACGGAGGACCAAAGACATTAAAAGACTTGCCCAAAATCATACAGATAGGATCTGGCTGAATCAGGATTTGAACTTCTAACATTGCTGAGAAAGACCACCAGTGAAGGTGAAGTCATGAGTTCTTGATACAGACAGCTGTACTTTGGGACAGAAAATTGCATTGTCTGTTCTCTCCTGCCACCCCAGTGAAATTGTTCCATAACTCTTCAGTTTACGACTATGATATGTAACAGTTCCAAAAACCTAATTCAGCAAGTCTTTCTATACATTGATCTGGAATATATCTCTTTGAAATGTTCACTCAATGCGCCTAGTTCTGCCCTCTGGGAATAGGAGTAAGTCTCTTCCAAAAGATAGACCTTCCACTATTTGAAGACAGCTATCACAACCCATCCAAGTCTTTTTTTTTTCCTGCTTAAAAATCTCCAATTTCTTAACCAGTTTAATGCTCCCTCAGCACCCTAATCTCCTCTACTGTCTTTCTTCCAATTGCTATATAATTGGAGGGGGCCATTCTGGATATTCTGTGAATTGGCCTAATTTTGGAAAAGGATGTCCAAGACCTCCACAACAAGTAGATGGTTGTTACTCCTAACAAAACTTGTGGTATTTTATCCACTGTGAATAACAGTGGGTCTAAGGTGAGTTCTGTTTGGGAATCCATGTAGAGATGTCTAATAGGCAGTCAGCAATACTGGACTAGAGTTAAGGAAAGAGGCTGAGGCTGGTTATATACATATTCATATACACACATAGATACATATCCATCTCCCTCTCTCCCTCCCTCCCTCCCTCTCTCTCTCTCTCTCTCTCTCTCTCTCTCTCCATGGTATTTAAACACATAGGAGTTGATGAGATTACCACGAGAATATGAAGAGAGAAAAGACCAGGACATTCCATAAGCATCTCAAATTCAACATATCCAAAACAAAATTCACAATCTTTCCCCCAAAGCACACACCTTCCAGTTTCCCTTTGTTGAGTGTACCACTATCTTATCTTTTCAGTAATCCATGTTGGCAACCTCAGACTCTTCTTCATTTCTTCCATTTCCCTCACCTCCCTCTTCAATCAGTTACTATATCCACGATATCACTCACGTCCACTACCTCTCCATTTATATGACCACTACCTTCATTCAATCCTTCATCAGTTTTCACCCAAAGTGTTGAATAACCTCTAGATTTGTCTTCTAGTCTTTTTTTTCCTCCAATATTGGCTCCATATAACTGACAAAATAATCTTCATAGAGCACAGATCTGACTGCGCCACTCCCCTACTCAAGAATGTTCAGCGCCTACTGACTCTAAAATATTTTGGTTGTCTTTTAGAGACCTTCATAATCTAGTTCCAGATCTCCTTACTAGACTTATTTTAAATTCCTTCCCACAAATACTCTATGTTCTGCTTGCTATTCTATTTATACAAAATTTCATCTCACATTTCTATACCTTTATAGAGGCATCCACCAAACCTGAAATTTTTTTCCTCCTTATCTGTCTCCAAGAATTGCAGCCTTTCTTCAAGGCTCATCTGGGTAGTGCCCCTAATCGTACTAGTTCTTTGTGATCTCTTCTCCCCTCCCACTTTTATATATTTTATATTTATCTGTATATAAGTTTTATTTCCCTCAGCAGAATACAAACTCCTTGAAGGCTAGGACTGTTTAATTTTTGTTGCATCCCTGTATCTAGCACAATACCTTGCTCATAGATATCTGATGTCTTTTGAATGAATTTGTTACCAAGAATGTTTCCTGGGTTAACTCTGGCAAATGGAAAACTACTAGAACTGTATCTAGAATAGTTGTATATCATCCCTAAATCTTTGGGGCTAAAGGATTTTTTTTTATAGGAACATAGGTTATAATGGAGGTGGACTGCTAGACTGTAAGCTCCTTGAGGTTAGGAACCATATCTAATTACTCCTTATAGCTCTTTTAGCCTGGTACATTGTTGGAACTTGCTAATCAGATGTAGTGTGAAGAATATTGTTTCAATGTTTCTAATAACTTCAAAACAGAGGTAGACTGGGGTTTGCAAGATTGAGGGAGAATAAAAGGTCACCCTGATGGTCAGAGGAAGAAATGTGCTGGTAAACACATGGACATGATGTGTACAAGCAGAGTTTGATATGATATAAATGTGATAGAACTATTAAATATCCACAACACCAGAGTAACCTACTTCTTGATACTTGTTTGCTTGTTTCTAAAGATCAAATTACTTAGAGCAGAGGATTTGAAATAAATGAAAACTAATCAACTCACTGTCAAAACAAGAATGCTGTGACTTAGAACAAGAAATTAGATATAAATTGGACTTGACAGGTCCTAAATTGAAGCAGATGGAATAAAAAGAGAAAGGTAATATTACTGAACCATTTTGAAATGATGACTTTGCCTTTTAATGGAAATTCCACCCAGAGTACATGGTCATTGGCCTTGTTATCCCTCAGAGGAGCTTCTACATATGGTATGCCTAGCAGATAATAATGCCATTGATTGAGGCAAATTGACTGTGGGCAAGATAAGCAAGAGACACAAATGTGTGATGGCTAATGTCAATTTCAATCTAACAGAATGGCTAATGACCAGTGTTCAATGTGAATTGAAGTTTAAAGTATTCCCATCACCCATCCTTAGGATAAGTTCAGTGTGACCAATACACCATACCCATTACATGAAATACAGGCAGAGTATAGAGTTTATTTGCTCTAGTCATTGGTCTATTATGTTTTGTTTTGAACATCATCTGGATCCAATCTACCTTGCTTTTTCATCTCACATCATTCCTCTCCCTTTCTTGTTGACTATGCTACTGGTTTTTAAACATTTTGGTCTTAGGATCCTTTATATTCTTAAAAATTATTGAAAATGTCTATGTATTTTTGTTTATGTAGGCTATATATATTTATAGTATTAGACATTAAAATTGATGGATTTAAAGAATAGCTATGTATTGATTGATCAAAATAACAATAAACCTATTGCACATTAAGATAAATATTTTAATGAAAAAAATACATGCAAAAAAACCCCAAATTAGAAAAGCAACATTACCTTATACATTTTTACAGATGTCTTTAGTGTCTGTTAATTGAAGCCACTTTGATTCTCATATCTGCTTCTGCATTCAATGTGTTGTGATATGTTGTAGTTTAAATATATAAAGAAAATCTGATTTCACACAGATATATAGTTGGAAAATGGAAGAGTAGTTTAATAGGCAAGTCATGTCTTTTTTTTTTTTTTGCTTTTTGGAGGGCAATTGGGGTTAAGTGACTTGCCCAAGGTCACAAAGCTAGTTTTTTTTTTTGTTTTTTTTTTTTTTGGTGTTAAGTGTCTGAGGACGGATTTGAATTCAGGTCCTCCTGACTTCAGGGCCAGTGCTCTATTCACTGCACCATCTAGCCGCCCCAAAAGTCATGTCTTAGTATTATTATGAAATTAATTTTGACCTTATGGACCCTCTGAAAGGGTCTCTGGGACCTTCAGGCGTACTTGGATCACAGTTTGAGAAGTGCTTCTCTATGGACTACTAGCCTACAAACTGGAATACTCATTACCCCACAAATATTCCTCATGCTTTTCCATATTTTCTGTCTCCAGTCCTTTACTCACATAGTTCTCAGATTCTGAAATACCACCTACAAATATTCATTTGTTGAAATCCTACCCATTCTTCAAAGTTCAGTTAAGGTGCCTTCATGAAGACTTCCCTGATTCTCTCAGTAGGAGTTGATCTCTTTCCCTTCTGAAATTTCCTGGTACTTAGACACACTATTGTGCTATTGGTGGAACTATATTTCAATTTGTAACTATGCAATAAAAGTTCCTGAACTGATCATATCCTTTGATCTACTG
The DNA here is from genome assembly GCA_011680675.1 of Gymnobelideus leadbeateri. Classification (NCBI taxonomy): domain Eukaryota; kingdom Metazoa; phylum Chordata; class Mammalia; order Diprotodontia; family Petauridae; genus Gymnobelideus; species Gymnobelideus leadbeateri. The sequence continues at coordinate 1,472,962 of WOXC01004035.1, forward strand.
ATCCCATTAATGGAAATATACTACCAAGAAAGTCATTAAAAAAGATCAATATATACCAAACTATTGATAGAATTATTTTTGTGATAGCAGAGTACTGGAAACAAGTGAAGAGTTCTTTGATTGGAGATGGCTGAGTAAACTGTGCTATAGGAATATGATAGCACAGTATTTGTGGGTAAGAAAAAACAAATATGAGGAATTCCGAAAAACATGGGAAGAATTGTGTGGATTAATGGGAAATAGGCTGGACAAGAAGAACAATATCCATGGTGACCAAATCAAGGCTTATTAATTTCAGCATTAAGTCTTCTGTGAAACCTTTAAGTCCTAAAAATGGACACTTCAAAGTTTTTCTAGACTATAAGCTCCTTGAAGGCAAGGACTATATCTAATTTATCCATGCAAATTTTCCAAGATACAGCACAGTGATTTATATATGGTAGGAGTGCACTAAATATTTGATGAGCAAATGAAGGAAGGAAAGTAGGGGAGGTGAGGAGGGGAAGCCAGGGAGCAGGATCTTCTTTCTCTCATTGCTATTTGGTCTCTATACAGGGTCATCCTTGGGCATGCAGTGTGTGCATCAGAAGGGGGTCCACTTTCTGGAACGTATCTGCTAAGAGAACCATGCCAAGAATACTGAATGGTTTGTGATAAAAAAAACTTTTGTGGATAACACCCCAGACCATCTGGTTTAACAAACAGGCACTGAAAAGTCAAGGAGAAATGGGAAAAAAAAGGAACAGCTTTAAAAACTGTACATATGCAAAGAATGTCTCTGTTACAGACAAAGTTTATGAGAGTAAACAGGAAGTCAAAAGAATAATAGCATTGGGGTGGAGGTGGGAGAGTCAACTTCTTGAAGACTTTAGGAAGGTCTGAAGTGCTCTTAAAGCAACATTTGATTCTTTGATACTTCAGGGCTGATTGGTGAAGAGGTGCTAATATAATAATTTACTTCAATAGGGTGCTTTCCTCACCAAAAACTTGTGGGGTAAGTTGAGCAAATCTAGTGGGTAGAGTGCTGACCTTGGAGGCAGAAAGACTTAGACCCTTAGTACCCATGTGACCCTAGACAAGTCACTTAACTGCTGTCTGCCTTAGTTTTTTCATCTGTAAAATGGGGATAGTAAGAGCTCATATTTCCCATGGTTGTTATAATGATAAAATGAGATAATATTTGCAAACCTTAATGTTCTCTATAAATACTAGCTAATGTGCTTATTGTTGTTACACTTATTTTGTAGATGAGAAAAGAAAGGCTTTGCCAGTTTAATTTTTGCCCAAAGTCACATGGCCAGTTGATGTTAGAGGTGGACCTTGAACACAGATTTTTTCTTTTTCTTTTTTTTCTTTTTGGAGGGCAATTGGTTAAGTAACTTGCCCAAGGTCACACGGCTAGATTTTTTTGTTTGTGTGTGCATTAAGTGTCTGAGGCCGGATCCGAACTCAGGTCCTTCTGACTCCAGAGCCAATGCTCTACTCACTGCACCACCTAGCCGCCCCAGCTTTTTTTTTTTTTTATTCTGAGCCCCGCTCTTTATTTACAACCCTGTGCTGTCCCTTCCAGTGATTTGCCCAAGGTCATCAGTGGCAGAGTTAGGGCTCAAATCCTGGTATCAAGACTATCTCTCCGTAACACATCCAGAAGTTAGCAAGGACATTAAAAAATGCACTTAACAGTATAAATTCAGGCTGATAATGCTAGAGAAATAAATACACAGAGAGAAAACCCATGGAAATTAGAGAGTAATTGATCCTAAACCAATGACTCATACATTTTTATCTGGGGATCTTATTTATTGAGTTAAGAATTCAGAGACATATTTATGAGCTATGCAAACCTGTTCAAACCACTTAATATCTGTCTCAGTTTCCTCATCTGAAATATGGGAATAAAAACAGCACTTATCTCATAGGGTTGCATGAGGATAAAATGATAGGGTATCTATAAAATGCTTTGCAAATGCTGATTATTAAACATTGGCCATTCCAAGAATTCAGCAAATATTTGTGTCATTATGGGCAACGCATAAGTGATAAAGAACCCAAAGTGAAACATTCTTTGTCCCCAAGGAACTTTTATTCTAGTGATGGTGGTGGTAGGGATTCAACATGTTCACAAATGAGCCAAGAAAATTTAATTTGAGGAGATATAGAGTACAAATAACTATGGGAATCATGGGAGGGATTATGGGATTATGCCAGGGTATTGGCACCTGGATTGAATCTTAAGTGAAAATAAGAATTCAGAGGTAGAAGTCAGAAGGGAGTGTAAACCTGGTGGCAAGGGGATGAAGACAGTGTGTTGAATTTAGGAACCAGCTGGCAGGTTACCTTTTGGAAACCCAGTTCATAACCTGCAAAATGGCGGGATTTGATTAGATGAACTCTGAGGTTCCTTTCAGTTCTAAATATATGACCCTATGTTCCAGTTTGAAAGGAATAGGAATTGTGTGAATGGAAGGAATATGAAATAAATCTGAAAAGCTATATTGAGCCAGATTGGAGGCATTTTGAATTCAAGGCAAATAAATTTGTATTTTATCCTCAGGGCAATAGGGAACAATTAAAGATTTTTTAAAATATTATTTAATTTAGTAGGGGACTGACATGTCAAAACTTATACCCTAAGAAGAACATTTTAACAAATATATAGCATTTTATATATTTTTTATATATCACTTCAATTACTTTTCCCCTATGTTTCATCACTTTCTATTTTATTCATTTGAAATTTTTTTCTTAGCATTTTCAGTAGTTTTTAGTATTTCTCTTCCATTCCGTCACAAGTAAACAAGAAAAGAATAGAGGAAAAAATCCTCATAGCAAATATATATATATATACATATATATATACATGTATATACATTCATATATATATATATAAAGTTTTTCAAGGATGTTTTTCTTTATAATTTATTATCACATACATTTTTTCCTACTGCTCACTTCAGTCTGCCTCAGTCCATCAAGATCTTCCCAGTTTCATCTGAACCTATCCATTTTATCATTTCTTATGGTACAATGATATCCTATTATAACTATATACGATAATTTTTTAGACATTCCCCAATAGGTGGGCATCACCTCAATTCTCAGTTTTTAGTTACTATGAAGAGGGCTGCTATAAATGTTTTTGTATATTTCCTCTTTATTCTTTCTTTGATTGCTTTGGGGTATAGGTCTTTTTCCTCTTTCCTTTATCTCTTTGGGGTATAGGCATGGTACTAGTATTTCTGGGTCAAAGGGTATAGAAAATTTAATGACATTTTGAGAATAGTTCGAAATTGCTTCCCCGAATCGCTAGTCCACTGCTCAGCTCCACCAATGGTATGCTAGTGTGTCTGTTTTCCCATAACTCCTCTGATATGACATTTTAATCTTTTGTCACCTTTTCCAAGCTTATGATTGAGCAGTGGAACTTCAGAGTTGCTTTAATTTCTAGTGATTTGGAGCTGTTTTATTCATGTGATTGCTTATAGTTTGAATTTCTTCCTTTGAAAATTTCTCATTCATATTCTTTGACCACTTATATATTAGGGAATGACTCAGTTTTATAAATTTGAATCCGTTAGGAAGAGCATTTGAGAACTTATTTAAAGGTTGGATTGCATAAGGAAAAACTAGGAGCAGCACTTCAATGAGGAGGCTATTGGAGATAGGATAAAAGGACTTGAATTAGGAATGGTGGCCTGAGTTCAGCTGCTATCCTATCCCTTCTTTCCCTCTTTTAATCATCCTAAGCCTCATTTTTATCCTCACTGTGGTCTCTAGATCCTTTGTAACTATAAGATATAATATTTCCTTATGATGTTTTCCATCTTTAGTGTAATATCACAGTACCTAGAAAATGTATAGTGGATACATACCAAATTCATTTATGCAGTAAACCTATATTAAGCTCCTGCTTCATGTAATATCCTATAATACATGTGCTATGTACTGCAGGATATAAATAAGAAATGCACTCTGTGGGTGTGATAAAAATACGTCAAACAGACGCATATAATATAACCAGTGTAGAGAGAGCTAGCAGTCAAGAGTGTTGTAGGAAACAGCAATATGGACCAGGAGAGGGATGGAGAGAACTTTACCTTGAAGGAGGGAAAATGAGGATTTATGAGTTTTTGAGTTGGAGACTGATGTGAATAGAAGCATAGGGTAAATATGTGTTATAGGAATGAAAGAAAGAATGAATGTAGACTAGTTCTCATTTCTGACCTGCCATCTTTTGCCCATAGAGAGATTTTATTACTCTGGGAATCACTGTTATCATCAATCATCATTTGTTGAGCACCTGCCATGTGTGATTACTTTGTCCTGAGTGATGGGCACATTAGTTATATATTTCATGGAAGATAATCAGCAAAGTTAAAATCATCTTTGGGTCTGTTGAACCAACACTAAATTTGTTAAAATCATTCTTTCTTTTTCAAAACCATAAGAAGGAACACACAGAAAAAATTCAATTCACTATTTAATTCAATAAACACTTATTAAGTGATTACTATATGCAGGCACTGTGCTAAGTGCTGGGGATATAAGAAGAAGCAAAAGGCAGTCCCTGCCCTCAAGGAGGTTACAGTCTAATGTGTGTGTGGGGAAACAACATGCAAACAAATATACACAAAGCAAGCTAAGTACAGGATAAATAGGATGTTATTAAAAGAGAAAAGCACTGAAATTAAGAGGAATTTGGGGAAGGCTTCCTGTAGAAGGTAAGATTTTAGTTGGGACTTAAAGGAAGTTAGGGAGATCAATATGTGAGGATTTAGTAGAAAGATCTTGGAGAAGATCAGGTGAGATTACAGAGAGAACTATTCACACCTCCTTGTGAGCTGTATTTAGATAAGCTACATTAATGTAAATACCCTACATGGGCAATACACACACACACACACCTTATACTAGGTTAACTGATTCCTGAAATTCAGGTGTTTATTTCTTTGAGTAAAAATTGATGGCCCTTGTTAAAGTAAAAATAAACCCAAGAGAAGTAATTTGATGGACACTATGAGCCATTTACATTTTAGTGTGAATAAATATCATGTCGTATGCTTTACTAAAAATAGACTTTTCTTGAAGGAGTAGACTTCATAGAATCTTTGATGTTGAGCTGAAAGAGAGTTGGAGGCTGCTGGGCTTAGTCTAGTGCCTGGCCTATTGTATGGTTTAATTAGTGCTTTTTAGTTAATAAATGTAGTTTTGTTGTATTATATTATTTATTATAATTATATACATATTTGTTATATTAGTGAATTTAACTAATAAAGTCTTAGAGACTACTGATGGGGAAACTGAGGCCCAGGAAAGTTAAGTGATGGTGTCCATGGTCACATAAGTAGCTCACATAAAAGACAAGATTTGGATCCTCATCTTTCAACACTGTTTCCAATATTCTTATGACACTGAAGTATATTTTTAAGTTCGACAGAGAGGAGGGAAGAGAGGGCACATAAAGGAGAGGATAATAAGTCAATGAAGATTATTTATTTATTTATTTATTTTACTCAAGACTTCCTTTTACTGAGAAGTGATAAAAATGGAAGATAGATGCCTTAATTTGGTTCTGAAATAGTGCTGTTCTGGATCAGGCCTAACAAGGCAGCCCCATGATCAAAGCTCAGGTTTTGAGTACAATGAAACATTTGTAGACCATGACATGCAAACAAAATGACTTTACTTCCATTACAAGGCATATACCCCAAGGTCATTGATAAGAAGAAAGCCCTCATATGTACCAAAATATATAGCAGCACCTTTTATAGTAACACAGAACTGAAAACCAAGTATATGCCTATCAATTGGGGAATGTATTATCATATAGATGGAATGGAATATCACAAATTATGAATGTGATGAATACAGAGAAGCATAGGAAGACTTCCATGAACTGAGACAGTATGAAGCAAGACGAACCAAAAAGAAGTATGGACAATAATTTCAACAATGTAAATGGAAAGAAAAACAACCACAACACAACCAAGAGTAAATGCTGCAAAATGATAAAGAACAAGTATGGCTTCAAAGGAGAGATAGGAAAAGATAATGGCACCCCATCCCTTTGCATGAGTGGGAGGTCTATGGGAATGGAACACTGTAAATATTTTCAGATTTTAAAAACTATATTGATCAGCTATGTTGATTTTTTTCTCTTTTCTTTTTTTTGCTTTGAAAATTTTGGGGAGAAATGTTGGTGATAATAAAAGAACAGATATCAATAAAAATTAATTTAAAAAAAAGAATTCAAAAGATGAAAGGAGAAAGGAAAGTGCATTTTGAGGACAAGAACCAGTGAGCAAAGGCTAAAGTGATGACATAATGTGGAAACATTCAATGCCCAGGGTCACACAGCTAGTAAGTGTCTGGGGCCAGATTTGAACTCAGGAAGATGAGTCCAAGCTTGGTGTTCTATCCATTGTTCCACATTCATCCCACCTTACCTATACCTATAATATGTACAGCTCCTACCACACCTACTATATGTATATTGAGAGTTTAAATGACTACTTTCCCATAATAATGACTGATATTTATATAATACTGTTTTGCAAAGCACATGCCTATATAATTTCATGTGAGCCTCACAACAATACTTATTTGCCAGATAGGTATTGATATTATAGGTATTATTATCCCTAATTTACAGATAAAGAAACTGAAGACCAGGGAGACTATTTTACTTGCAAGTGATTTCATAGCTAATAGGGGTCCGAGGTGGGATTTGGACATGGGGTTTTCTGATGCTAGGACCTCTATCAACAATGCTAGGCTATTATGGTCGGGGGCGGGGGGAGGTGATTCACTGATACCTTATTTCTCTTTGTATGCTTCCCAGGACCTAACATACAGTTCTACCCATAGTTAGCCTCAGAATGTGCTTATCAAACTGGATTGAATACCTGTCCTTGTGTACCGACAGGCAAATGCCAACATCATGTTGCCTATGGCTCCTTTATATTGCTGCTAAGAATCTGAGTTCTCATGTCTTTAAATGTGCAGAAACAGCTCCGTTCTGATGAACTGAGATTTGTGTGGCTCCAAGCAATGTAAAGCAGAAAGCAATTTTTATTTAATTCTCTGAGTTAGACCTGGCTGACAAAAGGATCAATTGCATGTAGATGCAAGGCCCATGCCAGGTAGGAAGAGACAGGAGGAGGCCTCCTCACTAAGATAAAAGATAAGGAATGAGAGGCAGATTAGACAGAGAAAAACCTTTCTCTGATGAAAAAACCAACAATTACAGGGTTTCACAGAGACTGACAGCATCACACTGTCGAATGAATTTTCTTTTTTTTTTATTTTAATTTCAACTGCATAAGGCAAAGACTGAGAATAGAGTCAAACTGGTATCTTTTCTCTTGTCAGGGGAATGGAAGTGACAGCTGATTCCCAACTCCCCTGGGTAAGAGGAAACAAGGAAGACCCCAGGGAAAGAGTGTGGTATGATGGAAAGAACTCTAGATTCAGAATGATAGGACCTGGCTTCGAATCCTGTCCATGCCACTCCTTCTGATCTTGGGTGAATTATTTAACTTCTCTGGGCCTCAGGACCCTCATCTGTAAGGGGGAAGGGTTGGACTGAACTTTAAGATACCTTTTTGGTGGAGTCATAAGATTTAGAACTGGGAATGAGGTGAGAGGTCATCTAGCCCATCTCCCTTTATTTTATAGCTGAGAAAAAATGAGGCTCCCAGAGGACGGGTGCCTTGCTCAAGGTCACAAAGGTAGGAGAGTAGGAACTTATGTCCAGACCTTCTCATCCCAAAGTCACTGCTTTTCCCTCATTGTTAAGACAGGCCCAGGAAATGATAAGGATATCCATTGGAATTAGAGGCAGTTAGGTGTTGCAGATGCATGGGCCTGGAAGCAGGAAGATTTTAATTCAAATCCAGCTTCAGAGACTTACTTGTTATGCAGCTCTGGGCATGTTACTGGTCTTGCCTTAGTATCCTCATTTGTAAATGGAAATAATAATAAAATAAATAAGATAAAATAATAATAAAATAAAAAACCTCTCAGGGTTGTTATGAGGATCAAATGAGATAATATTTGCAAATCTCTTTGCAAAGGTTAAAGCTCTATATAAATGCTACTATTATTTGTATTATTAAACCTCTAAATGTTGCTTTCCTTCTTCCTCCCGCCCACCAAAGAGAAAATCAAATTTTATCAGCCATCTTTTACAAGTAAACTCTGCTTTCTCCTCCTTCTGACAATCCCTCATCTTCCCTTCTTTATAGCCTTTCTCTCCTTTGCTTCAGAAGTCTCTGAAGAAGAGGTTCCAGGAGTTTGTCTTCTGATAATTTCCTTCCTCCCATGTGAATTTAATTTCTCCTTATAGAATTCTTCACTGACACCAACAGACATTCTCTGGTCTCCCCCATTCTGAAAACTCTTCACTTTACTCTTCCATTTCTTGCCCCCATTTATTTATTTATTTTAGTTTTCAACATTCACTTTTATAAGATTTTGAGTTCTAAATTTTCCACCTCCCTCTCTCCCCCCCACCCCAAGACAGCCTGCAATTTGATATAGGCTATATGTGTACAATTATATTACATATATTTACATATTAGTCATGTCATGAAAGAAGAATCAGAACAAAAGGGAAAACCACAAGAAAGAAAAAACAAAAACAAAAAAGAGAAAATAGTATGCTTTGATCTGCATTCAGATACCATAGTTCTTTCTCTGGATGTGGACAGCATTTTCCACCATTAGTCCCTTGGAATTGTCTTAGGTCACTGCATTACAGAGAAGAGTTAAATCTATCGAAATTGGTCATTGTGCAATGTTGCTGTTATTATGTACGAGGTTCTCTTGGTTCTGCTTACTTCACTCAGCATCAGTTCATGGAAGTCTGTCCAGTTTTTTTCTGAAATCTGCCTACTCATCATTTCTTATGGAACAATAGTAATTCATTCATATACATGGTTTGTTCAGCCTTTCCCCAATTGATGGCCATCCCATCGATTTCCAATTCTTTGATACCACAAAAAGAGATGGTATAAATATTTTTATACGTGTGGGTCCTTTTCCATTTTAATGAACTCTTTGGGATATAGACGTAGTATTGGTATTGCTGGATTAAACAGTATGTATAGTTTTATAGCCCTTTGGGAATAGTTCCAAAATCCTCTCCAGAATGGTTGGATCATTTCACAATAAAACAAAATTAAAAAGAAAGAGGGTTTGGGTAGAAAGATAAAGAGTTCTGTTTTAGACATGTTGAGTTTGAGATACCTATTTTTCATCTCATTTGAAAGTCAGTTAGAGATGCTTGACTATAGCTCAAAGAAAGACTAGGGATATATATATATATATATTTAGGAATGATTTTCATCAAGATGATAGTTGAACCAATGGTAAATGATGAGATCCCTAAGTGATATAGTGTAGAGGGAAATGAGAAAATGGAATAGCACAGAGTTTTGGGGATCATTTATGGTAAGTGGCATTGAATGGGAAAAGATCTAGCACAGGAAAGGAAAGGTGAGACAGGTAGAACAACCCAAAGACAACAGTGTTACAAAAAGGCATTGCGGAGAGGATTCAAGAGGAAAGGTTCAGGGTCAGAGGCTGTAGAGGTCAAGATTAAATGCATAGAGTTAACATTTGTTGGGGTAAATTAGACAGGTCTTTACTATGGATAGTTTGTGAAAGAAGTGAAGAGTCATTCTGTGACTCCCCTTTACCCAGCTTGTCTTGTCTTATAGCCAAGAAACAAAGATATCAAAACCTGGGATTTGAATTACTTAGTATTACTTACCCACAGTTAGAAAAATATAAAAAAAACTCAGAACATGATTTGCATGGGACATTGGGCATTACTACAGAATTTTCTAACTAGTTAGACAATAGAAGAGATATATATATATATATATATATATATATATATATATATATACGTACATACATACACACATGCATGTTTGTATGTATGTATGTACAAATGTGTGTATATGCATGTGAAAGTGTGTTCAATACTTCAGAAAATACCAAGGTGTTTAAGAAAAGAAAAGCAAAAACCTTTTGGTATGAAAATCAGCCCAGGAACAAATTTTCAGGTAATTATTAGAAAACTCAAAGTAGGTGACAAAAACTTATGATGGACAAATTGGTGAATTTCAGGTAAAGATAACTTTAAAATTCAGATTCATCAAATAACTTAGAATTAGATATAGATGTTATTTAGGACTGGAACTTAATATTATTCTGGGAAGAGCAGGGGAATAGTTCTAAAGTCAAATTTAGCTCCCCGAACAAATATTAACAAAGAGAGCAAAATAATTGATTTGAGTTCTTAATTTTAAAAAGGAGATAATTTTGCTTGCAAAATAAGTAAAAAAGAGAGATATATCTAAAATCAGAGTGATAAATTAACAGAATTAAAAGTTCTCTCTCCCTCCCCCAACACCTAATGGAATTAATAAACAAAATGAAGACCTAGGATTTCAAAAAGATCAATAAAACAGGGAAAAGCCATTAGCTAATTTAACCAGAAAAAAGAAGAAAACTACAATAAAATACAAGAAGAGGAAGTCACAATAATGAATAATCAAAGAAAATCATTAGATACTCTACATTTTAAAATATCAACAAAATTGAGTCAATAAGAGAAATGGATGAGTATCTGTAGAAATATAAAATACCTGAATTGAAAAATAGAGAAATAGATTTTCTAAACAAACAAATATCAGAGGGATAAATTGAACTGTTTTTTTTAAACAATCTGTCACTTTAAAAAGAAAACCTGGAGCCAGATGCATTGACAAGAAATTCTATAGAACATTCAAAGAACAAATGATCCTATTACTAGATATGCTATTTTCTAAAATCGAGAAAGATGGCACTCTATACAATTCTTTATATATATATTATAAATTATAAATTATGGTGCTATCTTTAAACCAGAGATAGCAAGGTAGTGAAATGAAACAGAACTATAGATATAGTTTTCACCATTGTGAAAATATAAGTAAAATACTGAGATGTAGAATATGGCAATTTTGCTGTTGTTGAACTGTTTTTCAGTCATGTACTATTCTTCATGATGACATTTGGATTTTATTTTTGCAAAGGTACTAGAGTAGTTTGCCATTTCCTTCTCCAGCTCATTTCAGAGATGGGGAAATGAGATAAATAGGGTTAGGTGACTTCCTCAGGGTCACACAGCTACTGTCTACAGTCACATTTGAACTTAGGTCTTCCTGATTCCAGGTCCAGCACTCTATCCACTGTGTCATTGACCTGCTTAGAATATAGCACTCCCTAAAGTTTATTCATTATGAACAAGTAGGATTTACAGTAGTAATTCAAAGATCATTTAATACTAGGACAATTAACATAATAAATAATAGAAAAATATAAATATCTTATTTAATCAATTGAATCTTTTGATAAACTATAATACCAATTTAAAAACTTTAAAAGTATGAAAATGGAACACTTTCCCCCTTAAGAGATTAGAAATATTTGTTTCAAGAGCCAGTTTTTATATAACTGAGAAACTGTAGAACCTTACTTGCTCAGAAGAGGAGGTAAGCAAGACTTGCTATTATTATTTGACAGTTCTAGAAATGCTAGTTAAGGCAATAAAAGCCAGAAAAGAAATGTGAGGAATAATCAATGGTAAATTGGAGATTAAAAAATATATATCTATATATTTGTGATTGATATAATAGTTTCTTTGGAAAACAAAAAATCAACAAAACATTGAGATAATAAGCAACCTCAAAATATTGGTATATAAGAAGCCCATAAAAATCTGTATTTCTCTAAATCACCAATTAAAGTCAGAAGAATATAGAAAAATAAATTCTATTTAAAATTGTTTTAAAACTACTAAATATCCGAGAATTAGCCTACTCAGATACACATAGGACTTATAAAAAAAGTGAACTAGAATATAATTTTTACAGAAGCAAAGGAGGAGCTAAATAATTGGACATAGAGGAAAATGTACATAAAGGCAGACTAAGCAAATTTTTAAAAGGTAACAATATTTCCTAAATCAGTCTATAGATTTAATGTTTTACCAGTCAAAATACAATGCCATATTTTATGGAATTAGACAAAAAATTATAAGATTAAAATGGAAGAAAAACATTTAATATAAAGGGAATTTATAAAATAAAAAAGGGAAAAGGATATTTAAAACTTCAGATCTCAGATTATAACATAGAATAGTAATCAATAAAATTATCTAGTATTGGATAAAAAAAGAAAAATGGATCACTGGAAAGGATTAAATAATAATGAAAAACAGCTACACATAAGAGTCTAGTGCCATAAACCTGGGGATATAGAACACTCACTATGGAATTTATTAATAAACAAAAATTACTTGAAAAATCAGCATTTTGGTGAGAAATCAATCAACTGATCAACAAATTATGTGTATCTATATCTATCTGTCTGTCTGTCTAATTATTTAGTTAAGCACCTATAGTAGGTGCTTAGTGCCAAGCACTAAGCTAAATGATCAGGATACAGAAAAAGTCAAAAGAGAGTTCCTGCCCTCAAGGAGCTTACAATCTAATGGGGGAGACAGCAAGTAAACAGATTTATATACAAAGGAAGCTATATACAGGATAAATAGGAAATAATGGAGGAGAGGCATTGGAATTAAGAGGGTTAGGGAAAGCTACTTGTAGAATATGTGATTTTAAGGGAGGAAGCCAGAGAGGTCAATAGTAAGAGTTGAGAAGGGAGAGTACTTCAGGCATGTAGAACAGCCAGAAAGAATGTCTGGAGCTGAGAGATAGAATACATTGTTCATGGAACAAGGAAGGAAGAGTACTTGTCTGGCAGTAAAGTATGTAAGAAAGGAAGAGTAGGAGGGGATTAGGTTATGGAAGGTTTTGAATTCCAAACAGAGCACTTCCTATTTGCTCCTGGAGGTAATAGGAAGCCACTGGAATTTCTTGAATAGGAGATTGGCATTATTGGCGCTGTGCTTTAGGACAATTACTGGCTGAATAGAAGGATGGACTGGAATGGGTACTATACTAGCCTATCACACCATACACTACAATTAGTTCCACATAAAGTAATGATATTAATGGCAATATCTATGCCTACACTTATATTTACATCTACAAAATTCAAAAGAACAAAGAAATGCTACAGCTTTCATATTGTGAGTGGATGAATTCTTGATAAAGTTTGACTTATAGGAAAGCAGGGGAATAATAGATAAATGTTATTATATAAGAACAGAAAACTTAAAAAAGATACAATGCAAAACGATGCATCCAGAACAAAGAAATAATAAACTGAGGAAACAATTTTTTTTCTTATTCAACAATGTTGATGAAATTCTGACCAAGTTCATGAGAAACTGACATAAACATAATACAAGAGCCATGTTCCAATAAATAAATGGCTAAATATACAATCATACAGCTCCCTAGTGTAGAAACAAAATATCAACAGACATTTGAAGATGTACAAAATTTCTAATGCTCAGAGAAATACAAATTAAACAACTCTAAGATTTTACTTATTGTCAATTACATTGACAAAGATAATAAAAGGTGACAAAACTCAGTGCTAGTGTGACCATAGTCCCACAGAAATCCTATTATACTGCTACTGGAATTGTGAATTAGATCAACTTTTTGAAAAGCAACAAAGAATTATACAATAAAAGGTGCAAAAGTCTTTCTTCCTCTTTGACCCAGTGATACCTCTACTGGAACTAAATTATAAGGACATTACTGATATGCAAAAAAAGACATTTCTTTACAAAATTTTTTCTAGAAACTTTTGTGATATCAAAAAAATAGAAACAAGTCAGGTGCTTAATGACTGGGGAAAATCTAATTAAATTGTGCTTTACATCTATAATGGAATGTTACTACACTACAAGAAACAAGCAATTTGAAGAATTCAAAGAAATATGTAAAGGTTTATATGAGGTGATATAGAGTAAGGAAAACAGAACCCAAGAAACAAATATATACAGTGACTACAACTGTGTAAAGAACAACAATGGCAAATAAATATATGTTACATATCCCTGAAAAGTTAAAAAAATAATAAAAATCATAATGATGGGAATATAGGAAGTGTATATATGGGAAGGAGGGACAGAGATGTTGAGGTCTTCATTGCCATACCCTCCTCTCTTACTGTCCCACCCCATCCCCAGCCATAAGTCCTTGATTCTAAAATTGAAGAAGTCTCTTTATTAAAGGTAAAAAATAATCACTAACATCACATTTGAAGTTAATTTAGTCATACACTTGGGCTATGCCCTTGGACTAATCTTTTTTTTTTTTTTGCATTTTGGAGGGCAATTGGGGTAACTTGCCCAAGGTCACACGGCTAGGTTTTTATTTGTGTTGTGTTAAGTGTCTGAGGCCGGATCGGAACTCAGGTCCTTCTGACTCCAGGGCTGACGCTCTACTCACTGAGCCACCTAGCTGCCCTGGACTAATCTTTATAAAGGAGAATTATGGCTAGAAAAGACAGAAACAGAGCTGAAAGATGGGAAAGGAAGAAGAGCTACACAAAAAGACTTGAACTCCATTCCCAGGAAAGGAAACTGTGCATCTTTGGTAGCTCTCCAAGCATCTGTTTGTACCCAAGAGAGGAGGAAAAGAGTGGCACCAGACAAGGCCAGTGGCAAAATGGTGAAGAATTCATCATCTAAGCCAGGAGCTCTATGAACATGAGTCAGCAGCAGCAGCAACAAAAATAATGACATCAGAACATCAAAGTACATCCTTGACCAGGAGGTGAATCCTATGACCAAGCTTGCTGCCCTCTGAGGAGTTATTCTTAGATACCATCTACTTTAATTCAATTAAAGAAAACAATTCAAAGTGACTATTATGTGCAAGAATTGTAATGTATGCAGGGCCCAAAGATGAGATAACAATGTAACAGTCCCTGTCCTTTAGGGAAAGGGAAGATCTTGGATAATTCATGGAGTTAGTTGGGAAGCCCAGGACCAAAGAAGTGAGTTCTCAGCAACCATATCAGTGCTCCTGGAGAAGATAACCACTTACAAAAGGATTGACCCAAGTCTGATCATTTTATGAGCAGATATATTCTAGGAATTGTCTGAAAAAAAACAAAAAAACCCCCCCCACAACACCACCTGGGAGGCTTGTTTTTCAGGAAAGCCCACACCTTGATACTTTGTGATTGGGCAGTGGGTCCAGAAGGTTGTTACATTCTCTGAGCCAGGAGAAGGCTATATAAACCCTTAGGAGAGGCTTTGCTTTGGGGCTCACTTTGAGAAGTGCTGTGTGATTTGACCAGATGAGACTCTGGGAAGCCGTTGTTGAGAGCCCCCCAGCTTTGAAAACCCAGATGTTGATGCTTCCCTCTCTGGTAACTGTGATTTGGTATTGATATAATGGTAGGACAGTTTGGAAGCCTGTCTGTTTAATCTGTAAGCTCTGTAACTCTGAAGTTTGGGTGCTGACCTTTTCCCCCTGAACTAGGTAATGTATGTTTGTTTGATTAAAGTAAGCTTGTTAACCCATTTTGAGTTGCTTTCCTTCACAAAAGCAGATCTAAGAACCTGTGTTGGCAGCCACCCTGGGGATATTGGGATGCTTGCCGATACAATAGGGTAGAGCTGAATTGAAATGGAAAAATGCCTACTCAATTGTCCTGCAAACCACTTTACTTTCCTTTTTAAAAGCAAGTATTTAGGGGCAGCTAGGTGGTGCAGTGAGTAGAGTGCTGGGCCCTGGAGTCAGAAGAACCCTGAGTTCGGATCTAGCCTCAGACACTTAACACACACACACAAACAAACAAACAAAAAACCTAGCTGTGTGACCTTGGGCAAGTTACTTAACCACAATTGCCCTGCAAAAAACTAAGAACTAAAAACAAATATTTTATTTAGTTTCCTTTTTAAAACGTTTTTTGGAGGGGGGAGGACAGAGCAATTGGGGTTAAGTGACTTGCCCAAGGTCACACAGCTAGTAAGTTTTAAGTGTCTGAGGCCAGATTTGAATTCAGGTCCTGCTGACTCAAGGGCCAGTGATCTATTCATTGAACCACCTAGCCACACCATTTATTTAGTTTTCAACATTCACTTTTATAAGATTGTAAGTTCTAAATTTTCCTCCCTCCCCCTAAGATGGCATGCAATTTGATATAGGCTATACATGTACAATCATATTAAACATATTTCCATGAGTCATGTTGTGAAAGAAGAATCAGAACAAAAAGAAAAAAAAACTATAAGAAAGAAAAAGAAAAAAAAAAGAGAGAGAGTAGTATGCTTCAATCTGCATTCAGACTCCATAGTTCTTTCTTTAGATGTGTAGACATTTTCCATCATCAGTCTTTCAGAATTGTTTTAGATCATTGTATTGCTGAGAAGAGTTAAGTTTATCAAAGTTGGTCACCATGCAATGTTGCTATTACTATGTACAATGATCTCTTGGTTCTGCTCACTTCACTCAGCATCAGTTCATGTAAGTCTTTCCAGCTTTTTCTGAAATCTACCTGCTCATCATTTCTTATGGAACAATAGTATTCCATTACATTCAGATATCACAACTTATTCAGTCATTCATCAATTGATGGGCATCTCCTCAATTTCCAATTCTTTGATTCCACAAAAAGAGCTGGTATAAATATTTTTGTACTTATGGGCCCTTTCCCCTTTTTATGATGTCTTTGGGATACAAACCTAGAAGTGGTATTGTTGGATCAAAGCATATGCACACTTTTACAGACCTTTGGGTATAGTTTCAAATTACTCTCTAGAATGGTTGATTCAGTTTGTAATCCCACCAACAATTCATTAGGGTTTCAATTTTTCCTACATCTTTTCCAACATTTATTATTTTCCTGTTTTGTCATGTTAGCCAATCTGATGGGTGTGGTACCACTTTATGTTCCAAATATGGGGAAGTTTAAATATCAGCCTCTGAGTAGATTGCAACAGTAGGTATAAGTTACTGAATCTTATTTGGCAATGTATTAATGTCATATTTTATATGTAGTGTTTCTTTTGTGTGTAGGAATAAATTACCTGTTACCTATCTAATTCATATTGTACATGGGACATTTATTTTACTCCTCCTTTATTGGAAGATCTAAGATGTGAGCCATAATCTGTCCTATAACTAAAATAATCCAAGGGACAAAGAGGTAGAAATTTAACAAGATGAAGAGTATGAGAAGAGAGAATTTAGTCTTTTTCTTGCTAGAAACTGGGCTCCTCAGGAGTGAATTTGGTTTAAATTATGTGCTTGGGTACCATACAGAGAGAGGCACAGTACTTAAGCCCTGGGCCCAGTAGCAATACCTCAAAAGACTAGACTGGTAAAATACTCAGAGTAGCAATCAAAAGATTGGCATATGAAGGCCTACATGTCCCTTGCCTTTTTGTTGATGCCCAATAAAACCAACTTACCTTTGACTTTCTACCATTAAAGATCATTTTTTTTCCATAGGGATATTTCTGGGGTAAAGGAAAACCAATAGAGTTACTCACAATCCGTTGTTCCCTCAAAGGAATTGACTGCCACCATCAAGGCAAAGTCCCTAGGTCATTGCTATTTGCTCATTTTGAAAATCCATTTAATAATGTTGCTGAGCTTTCTGAAGCTGTGCTTTATTTTTAATGCATCACACATTTCCACTGTCATTTGGGTGTTTGATGTTATGCAGAAAAAGTCATAGAGAGGTTAAATGGAACCTAGAAGCAAATGGGAGAGAGAACTTGCTCAGGATCCTAAGCCCCTGAGTTTTTGTTTGTTTGTTTTTTTGCTTTTTGGAGGGCAACTGGGATTAAGTAACTTGCCCAAGGTCACACGGCTAGGTTTTTATTTGTGTGGCTTAAGTGTCTGAGGCCGGATCTGAACTCAGGTCCTTCTCACTCCAGGGCTGACCTACTCACTGTGCCACCTAGCCGTCCCTCCCCTGAGTTTTTTTTGAAAAACAAAAGTCATACCCTTACTTTACTAAAAAAAATTAATAAAAGTTTGCTCAGCATCATTCATCTTAGTCTTTATATCCTGATTTTTTCAGCCTCTTTTCCTCTTGTGGTTCAATGTACCATTATTGCTGTTGCACAAACTGATGCCCTTTGGGTCCCTCCAAGATTAAGCCAAATTGACTACAGCTGTTCAAACAATATCAGTAAGTTCAAGTTGAGAGATATTGAGTCCTTGATCTGAATTTATATCTACTGGTATTCTGAAGAATTTCTTATTTTTTAATTTTTTTTTCTTTAGGTAAAGATCTTGGTCATTAAAAAAAGTTTTATTGAAGCTATTTCAATTGTATAAAACTGTAACTTCTCAGTGATCCTTCCTCTCCACACTCCTTAGAAGGCTGATTTGAAACAAATAAGTACAGTCAAGCAAAACAAAAACACCCATTGATCATGTCTCAAAGTGTATGTTGCGTTTTTCCATTATTTCACTGCTGAGCTTTACTGGTGGTTAGCGTCTGAAATTTTCTGAAATCACAATGGGACACTACATTATAGAGATGTTGATTATTTGATTTATTTGCAGAATCTCTCTTTTGATGTAAGGTTTAAATATGACAAATTAGATTGGGCTGTACAATCTCATTTTTAATGATCCATCGTTAACCAAGTCAATGTTACTTTCTGGTTTTGGGTTCTCCAATTCCACCAATGGCACCAACTGCACTTTAGAACTGATTCTAATCTAACAAGTATATAATGAAAGCTTAGCATATTCAAGTACTGAACCTATGAAAGGAAAGAAAATAAGAGGAAGCATGGCCTGATAGAAAGAGTCCTGGATTTGAAATCAGAAGACCTAATTTCAAATATAAACTCTACTGCTTGCTACCTGTGTGACCTAGAGCATATGGCTTCAGCTTTTAGAGATTTAGTTTCTTTTCTTGCAAAATGAATCCCCACATGTAGCCAAAGTTGGAATCTTCCTTTCCCTTCCTCTCTACCTGTGATGATTTAACAGAAATGGTAATAGCCTATGGACTCATTTGAAAAGAGCAAAAAAAAATCCATGGAGATTGGAAGGAGGAAGAGGGTGAAAATAGAAGAATCCTGAGGGGGTTCACAATATTATAGGAAAGAAAATCTGAAGTGAAGAGAGTGTTTACTTCTCAAATACCCAAGACAATGAAAATACAATAAGAATAAACAAATATAGGAACTAAGGGCAGCAGCAACAACATAATATATTTGATCAAGAAATTTCTTCTTAAATGAGATGGGTGAAATCAGATAGTCAAATAAAAGTGATGATGGAGAAACATGTGTGCTAATTTGAGATAATATCCTAAAACATCATGTACTAAATCTCCCAACACCCTGTCTACAAATAAATCAATGTTTTTTCCAAGATTAATTTACAGAATCAAAACGTGCATAAAAAGGCCTAAGGGAGGAAGAAGATAAAAAGGAAAATATGATGCCTACAATGTGTCCAACAATGAAGGGAAAATAAACCTTAGTCTCTCAGGAAGAAAAGAAACTATAAGAGAATGAGTGAGGAAACAAAAGGAAGGATTGGAAAAGAGAGTAAAAAATGGGGAAGTCTTGTTTCAGTGTTGTGAGGGGGTACCTTTTGCTGAATGCTCTCCCATAGGGGAAGATAGATGGTCTATAAATAGAAATCCCAAATTTACAAGGAGTATAATCTACAGAGGATTGTGCTTAAAGAGAAACATCATCCTACTTTAGGAGAGGAGGAGTCAGAGCTCCTGGGAGCAACTGACACTGAGAAGATGGGGAGGCAATGGCCTAGGTAGGAGATTTAAAGGCACATGGGAAAATGACCATGAGGAGGTTAAAGGTCAATAATGAACTCTATAATTAGGGACAAAGGAGAATTCTTACCATGGGGCAATATCCAGTCACTTGCAGAAATTGATATTTCTAAGAGTGAGGCCCACCAGAAAAAAGGGGCGTGGATATCTACAAGGCAACAAGATAGAAACTGTATAGAAGGAGGAAGCCAAATTAAGTACCTTGGAAGCTTTAATTCTATAAGAAATATAGACCCCAAAGAAAGACTAAATAAATATAAAAGGAATAATTAAAGAATAAAAGTCTAGAATAGATATAAAGGGAAGATAAATAACAAAGGAAGAAGAGAAAGAAATCATTTTTTATAAAAACAAGGCATAGAAAATAAACTACTAAAAATGAAGAAAAGTTGAAGGTGGGGAGAGGAAGGAGGATTTTGATTTGAAGGAGGATTTTACTTAATTGAGAGGGAAAAGGGTAGAGAATGAAGTGATTACATAAAAATAAGCAAGAAAGAGTAACTGATAAGTTAAGCAAAACTCTAAAACTAGAGAAAGGGATAATGAATAGGAGGTAGAGGACTTCAGGGTGAAGAGAAGAAAGCCAATGGGAATAGGATTTCCTTGAAATAGATTAAACTAAAATAATTTAAGAGACGGTATACTGTGTTTATAGAAGAAGAGAGAAAAAAATTAGACTTTAGAAAAAATAACTCTTGATATTACAAATGGTGGTTTCAACCATCCAAAAAATGACTATTTGAAAAAATAAAATATTACAACCTATTAATTATAAGAAACACCTTTGAAAAACATAGATAGACACTAAATAAAAATGAAGGGTGAGGAAAAATTTTCTATGCATCAGATGGATGCAAGAAAAGCAGGAGCTATAATCATGTTATTAGACAAGGCAAAAACAAACATTCAAAATGTAAAAAGAAATAAACAAGAAAATTACATTATGCTGAAAGGAACAATAGACAACTAATGAATATTAAACTTATATGTTCAAAATGCTGTATCATATAAATTAATAAAAGAAATATTAACTGTGCTACCAGAAGAAATATAGAATAACACAATAGTGGCAGGAAATTTCAATGTCCTCTCAGTTTTGAATAAGTCTAACAGAAAGATGAACAAAAGGGAAAATATAGAACTGAACAAACCACTGGAGAAACTAGTGCTAAAAGCCATGTCATCTTCCAAATGGAAGTGCTAAAGAATATACATTCCTCTCAGCAATCCATATAACTTTTATAAAAATTAACCACATAGGACAGAGAGAAATTGCAAAGAAATGTAAAAAGGCACAAATAGTAAATAAACTCTTTACTGATCATAATGCAATAAATATAGTAATGAATTCAGGGACCATAAACAAACTATACAGACACAAATGAAAACATAACAATGAAATCCAGAATAATGAGTGACTCAAAGAGCAACCCATGGAAACAATCACTAATTTTGTGAGAGAAAATGACAATGATTAAACAACATACCAAAATTTCTGGGATGCAACTGAAAGCAGTCCTCCAGAAAAATAATATTCCTACAAACAAAACAGAAAAGGAGACAATTAATAAACTACATATGCATTAAAAATTAGAATCACAATAAAAACCCTCTAAAGTAAAACAGAATAGATTTTAAAAATTAGAAGAGAAATAAATGGAAAATGAGAATCATAGGAAATCATAGGAAATAAGACTCAAAGCTGGTTCTTTGAAAAAGATTAATAAAATTGTTGAATTCTTAGCAAATCTGATGATAAAGAAAAAAAGCAGAAAACCAAATCAGGAAAATAGTAAATTAATAAGATGAAATCACAACAAAACAGGAAGAAATAAAAAGAACAATCAGAACCTATTATACTTGGTTATAAGACAATAGACTTGAGCACAAAAAAGAAAGATGAAATCTTAAAAAATACAAAATACTCTGTCAGAGGACCAGATAAAATTTTTAAATAATACAATCTCAGGAAAGGAGATAGAACTAGCTTTAAAGGAACTCCCAAAGAAAACTGCAAGTCCTACAGGATAATTATATCTAACTTTCAAAGAACAATTAGTACCCATATTTCACAAATTATTCTCATGAATAGAAAAAGAATGCACTGTACCAGAATCCTCTTATGTGGCAAATATAATTTTACTACCTAAACCAGGGAAGGATAAAATACAGGAAGACTGGTAGACCAATATCATAAATGAACAACAATTCAAAAAATTTAAATAAGATGTTGTCAATAAGACTACAAAGATTCATTCAAGAAATCATTCATTATGACCAAATTGAAGTTATACCAGGGATTCAAGAATAATTCAACATTAGGAAAGCAATCAGCATAGTTTATTATGTTAAAAAGAAAAAAAATATCCCCAAACCATATGTTTCTGCATCAGATGTGGAAATATCCTTGGACAAAGAATATTTATTAATATTAATTTTTTTTAAAAAGGTTATACCTTTTTTTTTTTAACTTTAATTGACCTTTCTATTTTTTTCTTTTTGGAAGGCAATTGGGGTCAAGTGACTTGCCCAGGGTCACACAGCTAGTTTTTTAAAGGAAATCACAGAAAATAATTTTTTGTGTTAAGTGTCTGAGGCCAAATTTGAGCTCAGGATTTCCTGACTCCAGGGCTGGTGCTCTATTCACTGCGCCACCTACCCGCCCCAAAGGGTATACATTTTTTTTTTTTTAAAGCAATTGGGGTTAAGTAACTTGCTCAAACGGCTAGTCATTATTTATGCGTGGGTGCTCATTTTCTGAGGCCGGATCTGATCTCGGGTCATCCAAACTCCGAGGCCAGCGCTCTTACTCACTGCGCCACCTAGCCGCCCCTTTAGGGCAATTGGGATTAAGTAACTTGCCCAAGGTTACATGGCTAGGTTTTTGTTTGTATGGATTAAGTGTCGGAGGCCGGCTCCGAACTCAGGTCCTTCTGATTCCAGGGCCGGCGCTCTATTCACTGCGCCACCTAGCTGCCCCTGGGTATACATTTTTAATGTCACAAAAGTACTTACCTGAAACTAAAAGTCAATTACTTATACAACACTAATATACCAGAAACCTTTCCAATATATATAGAAGCAAAACAAGCATGCCTATTCTCATTACTATTATTTGATGTGGTTCTTAGAAATGCCAGAAGTAGAAATAAAATGAGAGAAATAAATTTAATACACAAATACAGGTAAAAAGGAGATAAAAATATCTCTCTTTGCCCATGATATGACGATTTACTTTGGAAATCTTAGGGAATCAGCAAAGTTACTAATTATTGTGATAGCTTCAGCAAAGTTGCAGGTAACAAACCCTAAAAATCAATACTATCTCTCAATAATGAAAAAAAAATTCAAGAGGCAGTAATAGAAAGGGAAATCCAATTCTAAATCACTACAAACTGCATCATGTAGCTAGAGATCAATCAAAGCCCCCCAAAATACTTGTGCAGATTGAATTATAAAGTGTTCCTTTAAGAATAATTTTTAAAAGCACCTTAAATAGTGGGGGAAATATTTGATTCTGTCTAGCTATTTTGCTGCACCATGCCAATGTAATAAAAATTATAATCCTGTCAAAATTAATTTACACTTTTAATGTTATACTAATTAAATTATCAAAGGGATTCTTTAGAGAACTTGATAAAATGATAACAAAAGTAATTTGGAAAAAAAACACATCTAGAATATCAAGGGAAATATTGAAAAGAGGTAGAGATGAAAGGGGAATAGTACTTTTAGTCCTCAGATTATATTATAAAGCACCAAACATCAAAATATCTGATAAAATACAGAGAGGAAGATCAACTAAACAAAACAGAATAAAAAACCAGGGAACACAATTAACCAATGTTCAATAAACCAGAAAACATACTTTACTTTTGAAAGAACTCCATCTTTGCTAAAAACAAAAACAAAAAACTGCTGGGAAAACTAGAAACAGTCTGGCAGAAATCAGGGTGAGGCCAGCATCTTATACCATATTCCATAATACAGTTTAAATGGTTATGTAGTCTAAGCACATGCTAAAAAAAAAAAATTAGAAGAGAACCAAATCACATACCAAGGAATAGTTACAAATGATAAAATTGCAAATGATTAAGTCTTTTCTTTTCTAATGCTAAATATAATCATTTCCTTCTACCAGTTTCTTCAGTGGCATGATCTCTCACATTCCTGGTGACCTTCATCTGGTGAACTCTAGGTAGTTAATGATGTGTATATAGTTTTGATAAACTAGAAATTATAAATGATAAAATTATACATTTTACAAATTACAAATGATAACATAAATAACTTTGATCATATGAAACTGAAAAACTTCTGCAGAGGAAAAATGAAAATACCTACCATTAAAAAAAGCAGGGGGGGGCTGAGCCAAGATGGCTGAGTAGAAACAGCTCATCCAAGCCACTCTGCCCCCAGATTCCCCCCAAATTATGTAAAAGGGGACTCTGAACAACTTCTTGAGCCCCAGCACCCACAGAACGACACAGAGAAGCTAACCTCCCACTGAGGACAGCCCAGCAGCCCTGCAGGAAGGACCAGCACATCGGTCTGGGAGCCGGCAGCGCACAATGAGCAGGAAGCGGAGCCGAGCGGAGCCCAGGTCCCTGTGAGCCGAGGTTTTAGCCCCAGGGCGGCAGGGCCAGCAGCTGGCTGGAGGAACCCCAGAACGCCAGCAGCCATGGCTACTCCAGAATTATCAACATAGACATGCCTAGGACAAAGTTAGAGGTTAGTGTCCTATGGACTTTGGGACCTGTATTTGGGGGAATGCGTCGGCTCCCTCCCCTGGGGGCTAGAAGCCACTGAGGAGACACGCCATTTTGTAGTTTTCAGAGGCAGCTCCAGCTCCTGGCCTGCGAATTAATTGTAGGGAGATCCAGCGATCAGTCTTGGGGGTAATCGCTCTTGCTTTAACCTCCCTGGATCTGGATTGTGATCTACGGTGGAAGTCATGGGTGGGTTTACAGCTTGCCAGAAACGGAAGTTGCCCCCCACACATTCAGGACGAAAATTCCTCTATCTGGCCTTAAAGCCATAGTGTGGCAACAAGCCCAAAAGTCAAGCAATTAAGTGGCAACATGCCAAGGCAAAGGAAACAGAAAAATGCAACCCTAGGCTCCTATTTTGGGGGCATAGAGTGGGAAAAGGACTGTGAGGTCAGAAGTCCTGCTCCAAAAGCCACAGGGGAAAACATGAGCGGGTTGCAGGCCATAGAGGACCTTAAGAAGGACTTTAAAAATCAAATAAGAGAAGTGGAGGAAAAATTGGAAAGAGAAATGAGAAGAATGCAGGAAAAGTATGAAATGAGGGTCAACAGCCTGACTGAGGAAAACAACACCTTAAAAAATAGACTACTCAAATGGCAAAGGAGGCCCAAAAGGGCAATGAGGAGAAGAATGCCTTAAAAAGTCGAATTTGCCAGATGGAAAAAGAATCTCAAAAGTTCACTGAGGAGATTCATTCCTTCAGTTAGACTGGAGCAAATGGAAGCTAATGACTTTATGAGAAATCAAGATGCTGTTAAGCAGATCCAAACAAATGAAAGATTAGAAGGCAATGTGAAATATCTCATGGGAAAAACCACTGACCTGGAAATAGATCCAGAAGATACAATTTAAAAATTATTGACTACCTGAAAGCCATGATCAAGAAAGAACCTAGAAATCACCCTTCAAGAAATTCTCAAGGAAAACTGCCCTGATGTTTTAGATCCAGAGGGCAAAATAGAGGTTGAAAGAATCCACCGATCACCTCCTGAAAAATATCCCAAAAAGAAAACTCCCAGGAATATTATAGCCAGGTTCCAGAATCCCCAGATCAAGGAGAAAATACTACAAGCAGCCAGGAAGAAACAATTTCAATATTGTGGAAACACAATCAGAATAGCACAGGACCTGGCAGCTTCTACACTGAGGGATCAAAGGGCATGGAATATGATATTCCAGAGGGCAAAAAGAGCTGGGAATGAACCCAAGGGTCACCTACCCAGCAAAACTGAGTATTTTGTTTCAGGGGAAAATATGGTCATTCAGTGGAATAGAGGACTTTCAAGCATTCTTGAGGAAAAAACCAGAATTGAATAGAAAATTTGACATCCAGACACAAGAAGCAAGAGATGCCTGAGAAGGTAATCAGGGAAAAGAAATCAAAAGGAACTTATCAAAGTTGAACTATTTGCATTCCTATATGGACAAACAATAACTATGAGTGATGATATCTTTCTCACCATGAAAATAATGGAAGAAGGGTATGTGGTCATATGAATACATATGTGAATGTGTGTACATGGATAGAGAGCATAGGTTGAATTTGTTGGGAAGGGAGAATACTCAAGGGATGAAATTATGAGGTGAGAGAGGAAAGTGGCAAGAGGAGATGGGGAAACACAAGGTAGGGTAAACTATCTCATGTAGAAGAAGCAAGGGGAAGTGGTTGCAAGGGAGGGGGAGAATAGGAAGGGAAAAAAGGCAAAACCACATTCTCATTGAATTTGGTTCAGGGAGAGAATGACATACATACTAAATGGGATATCTCAACCTGCAGCAGAATAGGGGGAAGGGGGATGAGAGGAGGGATGGTGGATGGGAGGGCATCCTTGGGGGGAGAGGAGGTTGGAAGTACCCACTATAGAAGAGGGACAGGATCATGTAGGGAATGGACCAGGTGGGGGGTGGGATGAGTGGGAGGGAATTATAAGCAGCCTTGTACAATATATCTACTATGATCATGTTTTGCATAGCTAGACATGTACAACATATACTGAATTACTTATCTCCCCAGAGAGAATGGGTGACAAGGGAAGAAGGAAATGGATCTGAAAGTCGAGGTCTTAACATTAAATGTTTCAAATATATATAAATAGTATTATTAATACTCTTTTGCTTATAATTGGGAGATAAGATGTGCAGGTATTGGGACACAAAGATTCACCTTCCTCTAATGGAAAAGTCGAAGGGGGTATGGGAGAAGGTATGGGAGACAGCAGATTGGAGGAAGCGATATCTTGTGGGACTGCTATTCTGGGAGGTCGGGTAGGGGAATAACGGGGGGAAAATGATTGTAACTCAAAATCTGACGGAAATGAATGATGTAAAACAGAAGTTAATAAAGCATTTGTTTAAAAAAAGGAACAAAAAAAAGCAAACGATTAAATGGGAAAGAAATCTTTGTATCACATTTCTCTGATAAAGGGTTGGTATCAAGATATATAAACAATCAACCCCTACCCACATATAACTAAAACTCATTTAGCAATACAGAAGTGGTCAAAGGATAGACAAACAGTTTTCAAAAGAATTGCACACTATTAATGGTCACGTGAAAAAATGCTCTAAATTATTACTAATTAAAGAAATGAAAATCAAAATAACCCTGAGGTTTCATTTCATAACTTTCAGATTAGCAAAGAGAACAAAAGAAGGGAATAGTAAATGATGGTGGGATTGTGGGAAGATGGGTATACTAGTTCATTCTTGGAGGAGCTATGGATTAGTGCTACCATTCTGGAAACAATTTAGAATTATGGCAATAGGGTGTCTAAAATGTTCATACCATTTGATCCAGAGATTCCACTACTAGGTTCACTATTAGATTCCACTACAAGCCTCAAAGAGACCCTTGATGAGAAAAAAAAGTCTCCATATATAGCAAAATATTTATAACAGCACATTTTGTGACAGCAAAGAACTGGAAGCAAAGTATATGCCCATTGATTGGGGAATAGTTAAACAAATTGCGATACATGAATGTAATGGAATATTACTGTGTTGTAAGTAATGGTGAATGTGACAAATACAGAGAAGCATGGAAAGATATCAATGAACTAGCACAGAATGAAGTAAGAAAAAGCCAAGAAAACAATATATACATAAGTATATAGTAAATGGAAAGAACAACCACCAAAAAAGTGAGTGTTGCAAAACTATAAGGAACAAGTATGTCTCAGACACACACACACACACACAGAGACAGAGAGATACTCTTGTCTTATATGGGAGGAGGATGGAGGATATTAAGCATCTCAAAATTTTCAAACACACATTCTTCTTCCCATGACTTCATTACAAAAGGTCTGTTTATCTTTCCCCTCTCATATCCTTCCCCAAATTCTTTTATCTTAAGCTAATGTAAATCAGTCAGTTTGAATGAGATATTATGTTATGAATTTTGAAGTTTAGCTCACTTTCAGATTTCCTGGCCAACCTTCTAACCCTATTCTACCTTACTCACATCACATCTGGAGTATTATATCCAATTCTGGGCAGACCACATCTGGAATATTATGTTCAGGTATGGTGACTATATTTTTATTTTACTTTTTTGCTTTTTGGAGGGCAATTGGGGTTAAGTTACTTGCCCCAGGTCACATGGCTAGGTTTTTGTTTGTGTGTGTTAAGTGTCTGAGGCCGGATCCAAACTCAGGTCCTTCTGACTCCAGGGCCGGTGCTCTACTCACTGTGCCACCTAGCCACCCCGTGGTGACTATATTTTTGAAAGATCATTGAACAACTAGAGTTCTTCCAGATTAAAGTCATAAGGAACGGGAGAGACCATGCCATTGAAGAAAGTAGTAGAAGAAAATGGAGATATTTGGCATTAGAGAAGAGAAGGCTTAATGTAGATATGAAAGCTTTCTTCAAATATTTGAAGATCTATCACCCAAATGAATGATTTGATTTATTCTGCTTTCCTAATACCATGAGTTGTCTCTCTTATCTGGGACCTTTTAAACATCTTAGACAGTGGTATTTTCCTATTTTTTCAGTACCCTAGGATGCAGTTCATCTGGGCCAGGAGGATTGAACATATCAAGGCAGGTGCAGAGCAAGCCTCACTTAATTTTTAGATCTACAAGAGGTAGAAGTCACAAAGAGGCCAATTTAAGCTTGATATCAGGGGGGAAACAACAACAATAAAACTTCTAACAATTAGAATTGCATTCCAAAAGTAGAATTACCTAGAGAGATGGTTAATTTTCTCTCACTAAAAGTTTATTGTCTAGTCAAAGTAGAACTATCTTGTCCAAAAGAAGGTTATATGGGATTTTATCAAGTGCTTTCCTAAAATCTAGGCAAATGCTATCTATATGATCCCTTGATCTATGCTATCCAACAAGGACATTAAATTAGTGTGACATGATCTATTTTTTAAAAAATGAATTTAGGCTCTTTGTGATCACTATTTTCTTCTCGTGATATTTGCTAATGCAATATAAGATACCTTCCAGGATTTTGTCAGGAACCAATCTCAAGTTCTCTGACCTATCAGTTGAAACATTGGAAGATTCTTTTCCCCATTTTGAAATTTTGAAACTTTTCTAATACCGTGAGTTGTCTCTCTTCTCTGGGAACTTTCAAACATCTTAGACAGTGGTATTTTCCTATTCTTTCAGTACCCTAGGATACAGTTCATCTGGGCCAGGATGATTGAACATATCAAGGCAGGTGAAGAGCAAGCCTCGCTTAATTTTGATTAAATTTTCATTGATCCCAAACTAAGAAATCACAGTGTGAGTGCTTGCTTCAGCAATTGTGCTCTTTTCCCTTGCTTCAGCAATGACAAGTCATATTGGTTTTAGAAAAGCATACAACCCTCCAGTCATCTTGCTCTCTAGTTTCCTCTTTCTCTTTTGAATTATGCATAACGTTGTTCCAACTACTAAAGCCCTTTGAATTGTCCAGTAAAATCTTTGAACAATATGATTGCCAAACAAAGACTTGTCTTTATTCCATAACAGCATTTGGGTGCAGGCTTACTGTGTCCTTCCTTCCTTTGGGTATCAGGCATTTTTGTTCTTTCCATTCAGGAGCAGTCTAGTCCAAAGCTCATTCTGCTTAACAGAGAAGATACCAAATAAAGGTTAAACACTCTGCTTTCTCTTAAATAAGTCTTATTCTTTCTTTGGTCCTCTTTCCTTAAACATGAACAATCTTATTTCTTTGTCTTTAGCTCTTGTTGACAGACGCAGTTCATTATGAGCTTTAGCACTCTTGATAGTATTCTTAAAGGATCATAAGATGATTTGGCATTCATTCATCTTCCATTATCTGCCTTTGACTCCACATTCTGTATATCTTTTAAAAGCCTAAGTTTGCTAATCAGTTCCCACATAGTCTCATCCAACTGCTTTGATAACCTTCCCTGTCCTTTTTCATCAGAATTGTTTCTCTTTGGTTCTTAAGAATTCCACTCTTGGGGTGGCTAGGTGGCGCAGTGAGTAAGAGTGCCAGCCCTGGAGTCGGGAGGACCTGGGATTGGTTCTGGCCTCAGTTACTTAGCACCCACACATAATAAATAACTAGCTGTGTAACCTTGAGCAAGTTATTTAACCCCAACTGCTTAAAAAAAAAGAATTCCACTCTTGAAAGTTGCCTATACTTTCTCAGCTGACATCCCCTGTAGAATTTTAGACCATAAGATTCTATCTATCCTTTCTCTGAACTCTTTGAAATCTGATCTCCCTAAATTGAGGGTGCACATCAGAGTATTCTCTGCTTTCTTCTCCTCCATCACATATTCTAAAATGGGCTATTTCCTCTTGAACAACCAATTTTTTTCTTTCTTTTGAGAATCTGATTAAGAATAGAATCCCTATTGCCCATCTTCCCAGTAAGGGTGGGTAACAAGGGAGGAAGGGAAAGAATCTGGAATTCAAATTTTAAAATAAAATGTTTTATATATATATATATGTGTGTGTGTGTGTGTGTGTGTGTGTGTGTGTGTGTGTGTGTGTGTGTGTATATGCAACTGGGAAATAAGATATATAGGCAATGGGGTATAGAGACCCATCTTGCCCTACTGGAAAGTCAGAGGGGCAATGGGGAGGATATAGGGGAGAACAGATTGGGGGGAGGGATATACAGTGAGGTTTCTATTTTGGGGTGGTAGGTAGGGGAAAGACGGGGAGAAAATTTGTATCTCAAAATCTTGTGGAAATGAATGATGTAAAATAAAAATAAACATAAGATTTAATTAAAAAAAAGAGAATAGAATCCCCTCTTGTTTTTAGAGGATATAATTATAATTATGGCAGATCATCACTAAGTTATTAGTTGCATTGCTTTTGGCAGAGAGAAAGAGCTCCAGCAGATATCCAGATAATTGAAGTCCTCCACAACTAGTATATCATGTCTTTGTTTTAGGGCTGTGATCCATTTCATGAACTCTTCATATATCTCCTCTTTCTTTTTTTTATTTTTCAGGCATAGTTCAATTTATTTGTTTACAAACATCTATGTGGTTGCCACAGCAACTGCCTGGGTCCTCTGGACAGACACTCAAGTGTGAGTCTTCACAAGATGGTCGGTGAATTCCTGATAAGGAGATTTAGTGAACACAGTCTCCTTCCATAGGTCTGGGGTTAGATAGCTGTATGTTTTGGAGATGGCATCAAAGGTAGCTTTAGCGAAGTTGCCCAGAGTGGCAGTATAGCCTCTTGCAGAAGTGTAGCAATCATCAATTCCAGCCATCATCAGGAGCTTTTTAGGCACAGGAGATGAGACAATGCCAGTTCCTCTAGGGGCGGGGATCAGGCCCACCAAAACCGACCCACATCGCCCAGTGACCTTGCAGGGTACTGTGTGAGGCTTGCCAATTTTATTCCCCCAGTAGCCACGTCTCACAGGAACAATGGACAGCTTGGCCAGAATGATAGCACCACGAATAGCTGTGGCCACTTCCTTGGAGCACTTGACACCCAGACCAACATGGCCATTGTAGTCACCAATGGCCACAAAAGCCTTGAACCTGGTACGTTGTCCAGCTCTAGTTTGTTTCTGAACAGGCATGATCTTCAAAACCTCATCTTTCAGTGAAGATCCCAGGAAGAAATCTATGATCTCAGACTCCTTGATAGGAAGCGAGAAAAGATAGATCTCTTCCAAAGACTTGATCTTCATGTCCTTGACTAACCAGCCCAGCTTAGTGACAGGAACCCACTCCTTGTCTTCAGCCTTTCCTCCCCGGGCCCGGCGGCCACAGCCCCGGCCTCAACCATGGCCCCCACTGCCGAAGCCACAGAAGCCTCCCCGGCCTCCGACGCCGGGGCTCCCGGGGCCTCCCGCACCTCCAGCAGCACCAGTGTCATCCTCCATTTGGTGTTCACCAGAAGTAGAAGCTATCTCCTCTTTCTTTTGGGTGTTTTGTAGTATACTCAGATAAACCAATTATGTCTTTTTATTCCTTTGTTAATTTTCGCCTAAATGTTACCTTTGATACTTCCCTCTTAATTAAGTTCCTAGATTTTTTCACTTGAGTATAAGGAAAAGGATTATACCTGTGATTTTACTGATATGGGGAATCATAAAAGGGAGAACCTTACTATACCAATGTAGGTTGGCATATTGTGTGCAATTTAGAGTCTTAAATTGCCTAGAGCACCAAAATCAAGTAACTTGCTCACAGTCACAGCTAGCATATGTCAGGAGTAAACGCTGACCCCAGGTCTACCTGGCCCTGAGGCCAACATTCTACCTATTATGTCTTGGAAACACTTAGTATACCATCTTATACACAATGTTCTACTTCTCTCTTTTACTTATCCTGCTCCTATTTTAGAAAATATTTTCTTTCAGAGCCACAGTCTAGTCATGAGTACTATCCTACTAAGTCTCAAGGATACTTATAAAGTTCAATTTTCCTCCCCATAATAGTAAATCTACTTTATCTTAATGCTTAATTCTTATTTATTGCTTAAAATCTTGATCATTTTTAAGTATAAATACATACACACATACAGACACACAACACATGCATGCCTGTATAGTGTATATCTAATGTTATGGATTTTTCTATTGTTCTGTGGGTTCCATTCTTGGAGTTACATATCCCATGAATTTCTGAATGTCTATTGCTACTATTCTTCAACATTATGGCTACATTTCTTTTAAGCTTAGAGTATAAAGGTTTATAATTTTCTCCTTTCTTGTTTTTTTTTTTTTCAGTTTAAATACCTCTTACTTATAGCCAGGCTCCAGAATTCCCAGATCAAGGAGAAAATATTACAAGCAGCCAGGAAGAAATAATTTGAATATTGCAGAAACACAATCAGGATCTTGATTTAATTTGTAAGATCCTAGGAAATCCAAAAATTCAAAAATTTCTTAACCACTCCACTTCCCAAACCTGAATTTCTTTTCCAAAGTTCTCACATTTGTTCAAAATACCATCGGTGCCCCTTTGTCCTTTTATCGTCCAAGATTTCATAATCTTTGGCAATTCTTTCTGGAAGTATCACCAGAAGAAGGTCAGTCATATGGTTTGACAAGTCTTGGAAAGTTCTCTGTCCTGTTTTAGAAACATGCCCCTGGACAATAATAGACCTCTCTATTGCTGTTGATCATATGGACAGATAGATACATCTACCCTACTCAGAAGAGAGTATCACTACTTATTTCTTTTTCCTCTTACTGTTGCTGGATTATTTCTCACTTTATCATCCCATCATAATTGTGCCTTAGAGATGACAAACTTGAAGCCTTGCTAGAACCAGATTAAAATGCAATTGGAAAATGTTTAACAAAATTGATAAGAATCTAATAAAACATAAATAACATTAATTTGTGGTTTTCTACGTCAATATTTAGTCTGTAGGAAACTAAATCTATTTGAGCTTGACACTATTGCCTTACAGGACGAGGCTAGGTAAGTGCAAATTCATTGAGATAAATAACAAATTTGCTATAGCTTCATTTTGTGACAGTAATGGTCAAATATGCGTGTTTCTTCCAACATTACGTTGACTCTGAACATCTGAACATCTGAACATCTTTGACCAGATTAGACCAAACAGAACTAGTTTTCCCACTTTTAGTTAGTTCTCTATAAGTTAAGTCATGGGTTGTGTGCCATATACATTTTTTCATTGTTCTCTTTTGCTGTTTTTAATTCTATGGTTTTAAAGACTGGATATTATTCTAAGTAAATAAGCAAAAGTTGTAGCTCTTAAAGAACACACTTCAATGCCTTTTAGGGCTGTTGCATCAACTGGTGTGGGGAACTATTTTGAGGATCATTTGAATTCACAAATAAGATAAGGTGCATTATAGATCAAAAGAAAGTATGGTCAAAAATGTAAAAGAACACCAAGAACTAAAAAAATTACTGCATAAATAGGTTAATTAATGCCAATGGAGTTGCCTCCCAGATATTTAAAGTTTGGGGTAATGGATCTATCTTCATGACTTTCTCTTGGAATCCTGTAGTGTCCGGGTTTGAAAGCTGCTAAGCCTATACCGTTGGGGTGGCTCCTGGTGAATTCCAAGATACTGTTGTGGGTTTCTGATGATCTTGGGACTTTTGAAGGGAGTCTTCTGTTCTATCTACCTCTGAATACCAGGCCTCAAAAGGCTTCATGTGTCTCTGGCCCATCTTTCACACTGGGAGGCTTATGTCATTGCAAAATTCACCCATTCTCCTTATTTATTGGAAATGAAACACTCATTCTTTGCTTTTCTTGATACCTGGAGAAATATAAACTGTTTAGGGAGTTTCAACATTAGAATTTTTTATTCTTTGCCCTCTACTTAATACTTCTTTAATGTCTTGCTGGTCACAGCAAATTTCTTCTTCCTTCTCTCATTACAACGTTTTACTAACTGTATTCTCCCTAAATCTCTTTCATCTCCCTTTCTTTAACTCTTCAAGAGTTTCCAAATTTAAAATCCTTAATTTCTATCTCTAACCTTTCCCCCATTTCTTAAGTCCTCCAAATCATCTTCCCAATTCCTTCTTTAGCTAAAGTCCTTTTTACCCCCCTTTGCTCTTCCGATACAACTTCTGCCATAGAAGTCGAATGAATAAAACATCCACTGCAAAAGAGTGAGAGGTGAATGATTCATTTATTGAACAGTCACTGTTTTTTTGGTTTTTTTTTCTAGTAATAGATTTTGAAGATGGCATAAAAGGAGCAGGTGCAAGGCAAAAGACTCAATTTAGCTGTTTAAAAAATTTTTCCCCTACATTTTATCTTTTATACTCTGACTTTGAGGAGAAGAAATTGGGGGCCTAGTCAGGGAAGAAGATATACCATAGGTTAGTTTTTTCTGGGTAACTAAATGAAAGCTAGCAGTATGAGGCAAAGGAGGGAGAAAGTAGTGGGGTGAAATGCTCAAATTAAAGGGCACCTGGAATCTCTTCCAGCATTCCCTTGGGCAAGTCACATAACTAATTTGGGTCTCATTTTCCTCAGTTATGAAGGTGTCAGACTGGATGTTTTTTTGAAGGTCCCATCTAACCCTAAAGCTATGATCAAATGATCTTACCTCTAATAAGCCAGCTGTCATCATACCTCTTTTGTCTTACTTTCCACTGTTGGATTTTCCTTGTGTGCCCCCTTGTAGTTGATGATTTATTCCTGAGATTATTTACAACAGTCCTATATGTTCTGTGAAACCTCTATGAAGGATATATGGAAAGTCATGGTCAAGAACTGAATAGTATGACATAGAGAAAGATCTGTAGTGGCAGAGAAAGCAGCTATAACATTAACATCAATCACACCATAAAAAGTAATGGGTTACAATAAAAAACTCATGTGGACAAATTTTCCTCTACCATATCATTTTTTTTGCTTTACCTAGAATGCCTTAAAGGCAGTTAGTTGTTGTAATGGATGGAGCGCTGGTATTGGAGTCAGTAAGACCTGAGTTCAAATCTAGTCTCAACACATCCTAGCTGTGTTACTCAAGTCACTTAGCCTATCCCTACCTCAGTTTCCCATCTGTAAAATGAGGATAATTATAACACCTATCTTCCAGAGTTGTTGTGAGAGTCATATGAGATTATTATATGTGTAGAATACCTCACAAACGTTAAAGTGCTGTATAAATGCTAGCCTTCATCATCATCATCATCATCATCACCACCACCACCACCACCACCACCACCATCATCACCCATCATTATCATGGTGTCACCTGAACAACACTATTATGGTTAGCATTTGACATTTGTCAAACAACAGATAAATCTAGCTCACTCGATTAGTTGAAACATAACCAATTATGGCTTGACTACCCGCTTTACAATGTCTAGTGAGCATGACTTTAAGTTAAGCCAAGAAATGTTTTCCTAACTATAGCAATTCTCACTTGAAAATATGATATTCACAGAATTGTAACATCTGCATCTTGCTCTGTTCTAAGTGGGAAAAAATCCACACTTCACAATGTGCTGACATTTGCCTAATGTGTGGGAGACAATAATTTCTTCTAGGTCATTACTGACTAAAGACAGAATTCTACCTGTATTCTCCTTCCTTAAAAAAAAATTGAATGATGAGGAGGGTTGTCAACACATAGAAATGTGATGTGTGGTAATATAATTTTTAAATATCCTCTTTATTTATTTATTTTTTTCATTTATTTATTTTTTTGCTTTTTGGAGGGCAATTGGGGTCAAGCAGCCTGCCCATGGCCACATGGCCAGGTTTTTATTTGTGTGTGCCTTAAGTGTCTGAGGCCGGGATCCAAACCCAAGTCCTTCCAACTCCAGGGCAGACACTCTATTCACTGCACCACCTAGCCACCCCAATATCCTCTTTATTTAACAAGTGAGTGTACCTTAGTTTCAATCAATGCTCTATTGAATATTTTATAACTTGGCACGTTCTAAGTAAATAAATCTTTTAAAACATGGATATATGTATATGATCATTTAAACATATAATACACACATATGTATATACACACATCTAGCAATCTATTTTTCTATCTATATCTTTTAAAAGATCTATCTATGTCTCTCTGCCAGGTTAGTTTTTGCTTGACAGGTAAAAATGCGTATTTGTTTTTGAAAAATGGACATTCTGTTCTGAATCTGCATGTACATTAAGGAAAAGGAAAATAATGGCCCCTTAGCTTTCATTCAGAAATAGTACAACATGCAAAATCAATGCATTCTTTTTTTTCTTATTTAAACAAATGCTTTATTAACTTCTGTTTTACATCATTCATTTCCGCCAGATTTTGAGTTACAATCATTTTCCCCTCGTTATTCCCCTACCCAACCTCCCAGAATAGCAGTCCCACAAGATATCGCTTCCTCCAATCTGCTGTCTCCCATACCTTCTCCCATACCCCCTTCGACTTTTCCATTAGAGGAAGGTGAATCTTTGTGTCCCAATCCCTGCACATCTTATTTCCCAATTATAAGCAAAAGAGTATTAATAATAGTATTTATATATATTTGAAACATTTAATCTTAAGACCTCGAATTTTAGATCCATTTCCTTCCTCCCTTGTCACCCATTCCCTCTGGGGAGATAAGTAATTCAGTATATGTTGTACATGTCTAGCTATGCAAAACATTATCATAGTAGATATATTGTACAAGGCTGCTTATAATTCCCTCCCACTATCCCACCCCCCACCTAGTCCATTCCCTACATGATCCTGTCCCTCTTCTATAGTGGGTACTTCCAACCTCCCCTCCCCCCAAGGATGCCCTCCCATCCATCATCCCTCCTCTCATCCCCTTCCCCCTATTCTGCTGCAGGTTGAGATATCCCATTTAGTATGTATGTCATTCTCTCCCTGAACCAAATTCAATGAGAATGTGGTTTTGCCTTTTTTGCCTTCCTATTCTCCCCTCCCTTGCAACCACTTCCCCTTGCTTCTTCTACATGAGATAGTTTACCCTACCCTGTCTCTCCCCATCTCCTCCTGCCACTTTCCTCTCTCACCTCATAATTTCATCCCTTGAGTATTCTCCCTTCCCAACAAATTCAACCTATGTCCTCTATCCATATATAACTGTAACCATATACACACACATTCACATATGTATTCATATGACCACACACCCTTCTTCCATTATTTTCATAGTGAGAAAGATATCATCAGTCACAGTTATTACTTTTCCATATAGGAATGTAAACAGTTCAACTTTGATAAGTTCCTTTTGATTTCTTTTCCCTGATTACCTTCTCAGGAATCTCTTCCTTCTTGTGTCTGGGTGTCAAATTTTCTATTCAATTCTGGTTTTTTCCTCAAGAATGCTTGAAAGTCCTCTATTCCACTGAATGACCATATTTTCCCTGAAACAAAATACTCAGTTTTGCTGGGTAGGTGACCCTTGGGTTCATTCCCAGCTCTTTTGCTCTCTGGAATATCATATTCCATGCCCTTCAATCCCTCAGTGTAGAAGCTGCCAGGTCCTGGGCTATTCTGATTGTGTTTCCACAATATTGAAATTGTTTCTTCCTGGCCGCTTGTAGTATTTTTCTCCTTGATCTGGGGATTCTGGAACCTGGCTATAATATTTCTGGGAGTTTTCTTTTTGGGATCTTTTTCAGGAGGTGATCGGTGGATTCTTTCAACCTCTATTTTGCCCTCTGGATCTAAAACATCAGGGCAGTTTTCCTTGAGAATTTCTTGAAGGGTGATTTCTAGGTTCTTTCTTTGATCATGGTTTTCAGGTAGTCCAATACTTTTTAAATTGTCTCTCCTGGATCTATTTTCCAGGTCAGTGGTTTTTCCATGAGATATTTCACATTGCCTTCTAATCTTTCATTTGTTTGGATCTGCTTAACAGCATCTTGATTTCTCATAAAGTCATTAGCTTCCATTTGCTCCAGTCTAACTCTGAAGGATTGAATCTCCTCAGTGAACTTTTGAGATTCTTTTTCCATCTGGCAAATTCGACTTTTTAAGGCATTCTTCTCCCCATTGCCCTTTTGGGCCTCCTTTGCCATTTGAGTTAGTCTATTTTTTAAGGTGTTGTTTTCCTCAGTCAGGCTGTTGACCCTCATTTCATACTTTTCCTGTATCCTTCTCATTTCTCTTTCCAATTTTTCCTCCACTTCTCTTATTTGATTTCTAAAGTCCTTCTTAAGGTCCTCTATGGCCTGCAACCCGCTCATGTTTTCCCCTGGGGCTTTTGGAGCAGGACTTCTGACCTCACAGTCCTTTTCCCGCTCTATGCCCCAAAAATAGGAGTCTAGGGTTGCATTTTTCTGTTTCCTTTGCCTTGGCATGTTGCCATTTAATTACTTGACTTTTGGGCTTGTTGCCACACTATGGCTTTAAGGCCAGATAGAGGAATTTTCGTCCCAAACATGTGGGGGGCAACTTCCATTTCTGGCAAGCTGTAAACCCACCCACAACTTCCACCCTAGATCACAATCCAGATCCAGGGAGGTCAAAGCAAGAGCGATTACTCCCCAAGACTGATCACTGGATCTCCCTACAGTTTGCAGGCCAGGAGCTGGAGCTGCCTCTGAAAACTACAAAATGGCGTGTCTCCTCAGTGGCTTCTAGCCCCCAGGGGAGGGAGCCGACGCATTCCCCCAAATACAGGTCCCAAAGTCCATAGGACACTAACCTCTTACTTTGTCCTAGGCATGTCTATGTTGATAATTCTGGAGTAGCCATGGCTGCTGGCGTTCTGGGGTTCCTCCAGCCAGCTGCTGGCCCTGCCGCCCTGGGGCTAAAACCTCGGCTCACAGGGACCTGGGCTCTGCTCGGCTCCGCTTCCTGCACATTGTGCACTGCCGGCTCCCAGACTGATGTGCTGGTCCTTCCTGCAGGGCTGCTGGGCTGTCCTCAGTGGGAGGTTAGCTTCTCTGTGTTGTTCTGTGGGTGCTGGGGCTCCAGAAGTTGTTCAGAGTCCCCTTTTACATAGTTTGGGAGGAATCTGGGGGCAGAGTGGCTTGGATGAGCTGTTTCTACTCCACCATCTTCAATCAATTCATTCTTAACTGAATTTTAAAAGCAGGGTTACTAAATATCATTTTCCTATTGGTTGCATTACAAGACAGAATGGAGCTAACATAATATCATGGAAAGAACACCAGATTGAGAATCAAAAGCCCTGAATTTGAGTCAGCCTCTTTTACTAACCAGATATATAACAAACCAATTCAATTCATAATTTAAATATTTTTTCAATAATAACAATAAAGTAATAATTCACACTTAGTGTTTTATATATTAAAACATTTTCTTCACAATCACCCTGCGAGGTCAGAAATATAAATACAAATATCCCCATTTTATTGATGAAGAACCTGAAGTCCAGGGAGAGTAGGTAACATTCCAAAAGTCCATTATCCATTATGTACAAGACAGTGTAGGAACTTCTGAGAAATAAGTCAGGTTAACAAAATATAGTCCTTTTGCTCAAGGAAACCATAAATATCTAGCTCTCATGGAAAGGAGGAAATAAGTATGTATTAAGCACCAGGCACTTTTTAAAAATCTTTTTTTTTTCATTCTTGGAGTGGGGGAAGACAGGGCAATTGGGGTTAAGTGACTTGCACAAAGTCACACAGCTAGTAAGTGTTAAGTGTCTGAGGCCAGATTTGAACTTACATCTTCTTGACTCCAGGGCTGGTGCCACCTAGCTACCTCAGGGCAATTGGGGTTAAGTGACTTGCACAAAGTCACACAGCTAGTAAGTGTTAAGTGTCTGAGGCCAGATTTGGACTTACATCTTCTTGACTCCAGGGCTGGTGCCACCTAGCTACCTCACCAGGCACTTCTCAAAGTTTATTTGAATCTCCCAACAACCCTAGAAGGTAGGTACTGTTTTTACAGTTAAGGAAACTGAGATAGAGAGAAGTTGATTTACTTAAAGTCACAAAGTTAATAAGTGCCTGAAACTGATGGCTTTCTGACTGCAGGCTCAGTACTTTATCCACTATAGTATCTAGTGCCCTCTATTAGGGATTATCAAATATACATGTCTATAGTACAAAGAATAAAGGACTACTGTGACTCAGGTCTTCTTGACCTTGATTCAAGTCGTCTCCCAATTGTACCAGTTAGCATACATCTTTTTTTTTTTTTGATTGGTGCTGACTTTATTGTATTTTAATATTACAGACAGAAGTTATACACAGTTAGTGCCTTTCAGTCTCTTCTCTTGGAAACATTTCCATTATTCAACATGCGCATCTTTCATGAAACCTACTATAACTTTTCTAGACCTCAATAATTTCCTTCCTATCAAAGTCATAATATCACAGAATCAAATATTTAGAGCAAGAAGGGGCTTCAAAGACAACTTAATCAAACCTCTTCATTTTACAGATAAGGAAAGTGAGTTGCAAGAAGTCTAAGCGACTTGCTCCAGCGTAAGTCTTTAAGTAAGATCCTGGTTATTTCATGTGGCTCGTCTGAGAACCAGTCTAGCTAAGCCTGGAGAGGCACACACAACACATTATGGTAACAGTATAATGAAATTCTTGGCCGCAGTTATCCTTGAAGATTGCTCACTAGACATTGTAAAGGGGGTAGCAATCTTTACAAATGGAGGCACTATCCATTCCTATCAATCACAGTTCCTTGAAGATTGAAGAAATATACTAATAACTTCACAAGGTTGATGTGAGACTCAAATGAGATGCAAAAGAAGGTAAAGACTTTTGTCACCATAAAGAGCTACCTAAGTGTAAGCAATTATTAATCATTCTTTTGTGAAAAGGAAATTTCATTGGCTTTTAAGTTCAAGAGTTATATGGCACTGGAATGGTTCCATAATATTTAATGGCTTCATGGCTGGGGCCAAATGCTTAAGTGTAGAGCCACTTAAAAATAAAAATAATGTAGAAACAAGTGGTCTATTTAAAATAAAGATGTGATTCTGCTTTAGCTTTTAGGAAAGGGGTTCTAATTTTACATAATTATTTCTGATCTTTAAAATAGTAAAATCTGACCCTTTAAGTCTGGAAAGTGGTGAAAATTTTTCAGAGAAAACTCATTGAATAAGTGGTAAAGTCTCAGTCTAATGACGTTCAGGAAGATGAGGAGCTGGCAAAGATCTTAGCTTCACTGAAGACTAGGAGTATGCTGGTAAATGTTTAACAACTGATTGAAAAAAAATGCACGAAGGACATATTTTTAAATTGAATGTTCTTAGCCCCTCCCTCTTCTGTACCTTCCTATAAGGAAGGATACTATAGCGTCCTTTGTTCCATGGAGTCTGGGAATTTTCTTTGTAAAGCTCCATTTTACACTTTCCTCTGTAACATTTGGTTTAGCTATTCCAGAATTGAAATTCTGCCAAAAAGTTTCTGAGACATGTGGGCATATACTCATTGGGTCACTGTCATTCTTGTTTAAAGAAACACCTTCCAAGACTTTCTGTGGGTGTTAAGTAAATAATTTCTCTGTTCTAGGCTTCTGAATCTTAATCAAAATGTGTTTCTTCCTCTAACCTCCTCCTGTTTCTGTAACACCTTTAAACCTTTCCTTTATGCTTGATCAGCCATATGTAGTTGCCAATGGATTTCAAATGAACACCATATTTCTTGTTCATGGTGACAAAGGACTTTGACTTTAGAGGAAAAAAGAACATTTTAAAAAACTTAAGACACAACCATAGTCTGTTAAAGATTCATCATTCATTGGAACTCATTAAATCTTATTATTTAA
The DNA here is from genome assembly GCA_011680675.1 of Gymnobelideus leadbeateri. NCBI lineage: Eukaryota > Metazoa > Chordata > Mammalia > Diprotodontia > Petauridae > Gymnobelideus > Gymnobelideus leadbeateri. The sequence continues at coordinate 1,515,093 of WOXC01004035.1, forward strand.
GGAAGGGATGTTTTGGGGACTCACTGAGGTTACTCTAGATGAGTCTTGTTAATTTAGAGAGACATATATGGGGCTCTTCCCCAGGCTTTCCTGTGATACTATGAGCCATACTAAGTATATCCTTATATTCTCAGGTCTCCCATCTGTGTCCAGAATACCACCCATCCACAACCCTTAGGCACATGTGTTCCTATATGGCTTTAATTCACCTTGAGGGTGATGGAGATCCTATTTTAAATACTATCTACTAGCACCTTGGAAATCTTTTTGTCTTTACTTGCCTGTTACCCCCCTGTTTTCTTTCCCTTTTGATGAGGTACAGGCTCTGGGAACCCACTTGAGCTCTCCTTGAATCTTCCCACTTGAGACATTTGCTTGAGGCCATAAGCCTTTCTTGTGGCTCTGCCCAAATCTTTGTTTCTAGCTTAGTCCTACTTTGTCCAGCAACTTCCACCCTTGATCCTCCAAAAATATCTATACCCAAATCTGTTATACCCTTGATCTGGCCTGTTTGTTGGCTCCTGGTAGCCTCTGGCAACTTCCCACCCTTAGTCACTCATTACTGGAGTCTGACCATATATAACTCCTCCTGAAGACCCTTCCTAAACTCCTCCTCTAGACCACCCCTAGATTACTTCCCACAACCTTTCTGTATATCAGACCCATCTTGCCTCCAAGAGAATGCCAGAGAATGATTTAGAACACTAACTCTTGTATCAGATTATTCTGGCCACCTTGTCCAGAGACTGAGGCTCCTTAAGATTCTACCCATTATGGTAAACTTTTAATAAACTTTGCTTTTCTCTGGCTGAGAGAAGACTTGAGTTGAATTCATTCAACAGGACCAGGAGTGTTGGTATTTTGGGGTCTCAAGCACCCCTAACTGTATACCTCTACATTTTATGTTTTCTTTACCTCATCAATTTTATGGTATTCTTAAAATGAGCAATAATAAATAGTGCATTTATCCTTGGAACTAAGACTTCATATATAATTAGGATTCAAACCCAAAGCTATATTACATAGGTTTTTATCACAAAAATCTGAAAGTCTTTGAATTTGTTAAATGTCAATTTTTTTTTTCCATTCGGGACTATAATTAATGTAACTGGGTAAGTCGCCCTTGGTCATAATCCCAGCTCTTTTGTTCACTGGAATATAGTATTCCAAGACCCACAGTCCTTTAATATAGAAGCTGCTAGTTCTTGTGTAATCCTTATTGTAGCTCCATGATACTTAAATTGTGTGTGTGTGTGTGTGTGTGTGTGTGTGTGTGTGTGTGTGTGTTACTTTTAATATTTTCTCCTTAATCTGAGAGTTTTGAAACTTGGCTATGATACTCATATAAGTTTTCTTCCTGGGACCTCTTTCAGGTGTTGATTGGTAATTTTTTTTCCTATTTGTACTTTGCCTTCTTGTTCTAGAACTTCAGGGCAATTCTCCTCGATAATTTCTTGTTTCAGGATTCTTTTTTTATTCATGATTTTCAGGTAGCCTGACTATTCTTATATTATTTCTCCTCTACCTGTTCCCCAGATAAGTTGTTTTTCTGATGAAAAGTTTCACTTTCTCTTCTATTTTTCATTCTTTTTTACTTTGTTTTTATGATTTCTTGGTGTCTCAGAACATCATTAGCTTCCCCTAACCCAATCTAGTTTTCAAGGAATTATTTTCTTCCTTAAGTTTTTGATTCTCTATTTTCAGTTGGTTGACTCTCTTTTCATAATTTTCTTTTTTTTTTTTTTTAAAGCAATTGGGGTTAAGTAACTTGCTCAAGGTTACACGGCTAGTCATTATTTATGCGTGGGTGCTCATTTTCTGAGGTCGGATCTGATCTCGGGTCATCCAAACTCCGAGGCCGGCGCTCTTACTCACTGCGCCACCTAGCCGCCCCTTTAGGGCAATTGGGGTTAAGTAACTTGCGGAGGCCGGCTCCGAACTCAGGTCCTTCTGATTCCAGGGCCGGCGCTCTATTCACTGCGCCACCTAGCCGCCCCCATAATTTTCTTGATTGCTCTTATTTTTTCTAATTTTTCCTCAATCTTTCTTATTTAATTTTTAAAATCCTTTTAAAGTTCTTCCATGAACTCTTTTTGTGCTTGATACCATGTGACTTTTCTCACTAAAAAAGGAGTGGCTTTCTTAGCTCCATTCTCTGTCTGTGAATATGAACCTAGATCTTCTCTATCCCCATGGTAACTATCTATGGTTAGATTCTTTATCCTTTGCTTACTCATTTTTATTTATTTATTTGTTTATTTTGTGTTTAGCATCTACTAGTATAATCAAGTTGTAGTCCTGAGGTATGGGGAATGATGCTCCAAGCCTTACGTCCTTCTTACTGTCATTTTCTGAGGTCTGTCTTGAACCCTGAGGTCTCTCAGATGGTTGCAAACCACAATTGTCCTCTCTGCCCTAAAATTGAAACCAGGGACTCTGCTCTCCTGCAAGTGCCCACAGCAAACAGGGTCCCTGCCCATCACTACTGCACTCACTAGGTGCTAGTGTCGGGGTGCTTGGGGTGTCTATGTTTGTAACATCAGTTTGTAAAATCAATTTATAAAACCAGTTTGTAAAGTCACATTTCCCCACCCCCCACCCCAGCCTCAGAGCATTAACTATGTTCCTTCCCCCCCCCCCAGCCCCCCAGCAGTCTACCTAGCAACAATTCAAGAACTGTTTATCTCAACAACAAGCTACACCTATGAATCCTTTACTAAACCATCTATAAACTTTTAGCTTAGGCAAATGTTATCTCCCTCTAGTAATAATGGCTAGCCACACCTATGAATCCTTTAATGCACTATCTGTAAGATAACTCCTCAGCCAATTAGGCACACCCTGAATCCCCATTAGCCTAGGTTCACAACATCCATCAAATATGACAGTGATGGGTGGCAGGCAAGGCCCTTCTCAGTCAGCCCTGCCCGCTGGCTGACATAGTGATGTTTCAAGCCTAAAACCACACCTCTAGGTATCCCCCCCCCCCCCACCTTGAGCTATTTCCCAGTGAATTATGGGCAATAATAATAAAATAATAAAAGTGCATGTTCCTTTAAGCACTGACCACTCCTTAACTCCTCCCTAATCCCACCCTTATTCACCTAATTAGGACAACTGACACCTGATTTACTATTGTAACTCTTTATAAACTATACCTATGACTTCTTTAAGGTTGCAGGTCCCCTAAGAACTCTTGCCCACTGTAAAGCATAACAATAAACTTTTTACCAACTTGACTCAGAATGCTTGAGCCTATGAATTCATTCCAGACTGCCCACTCAGGGACTCTGGTCATTGTAGCCTCTGTAACACGTATTCTTCCCTTGTCTCTAGCTCCTTCTCGCTTTAGTCACAGCCTGGGACTGTGGGGTCAGCACGGTTGTGCTTGGTGTCCCTTGAAAGTGGAAGGACCTTCAATCTTCTCCTATTCATCCATCCCCAAACTGTCTTTGAGATGAAGGTTTCTAAGGCTGAGGCTGCCTCTCAACCCAGCTACTACCCCCATGGCTTGTAGTTTGTTGATTCTGGAGAGTCAGTCTGGAGATGTCTGCACTTCATTCAGGTTGAACTTCTGCCCTGAAAGTTGGTTCTTTCCCGGGGTCTTCTCAAATTGTGTTAAGAGGACAGCTACTTTACCCCATGTTTATTTCTGCTGCTCAGAGGCATGGTGGAGGAAATTTGGAGAGCTGAACATTTTCTGACCTACTCTGCCATCTTCTCAGAATCCTCTCCCCCAAGGTTATGTTTCCTTCCTATGGCTATATCACTTGGATTCAGGGCAAATATTTCATTGCTTAGTAGCATTTCAAATCTACCACAGTAAGGGAGCGTATTAAGCTGTAATCTGTCCAATCCCATAAGCAAGAACACTGGAATCCTGCGGTTTGTGGAGGTGTTTGATCATTTAGCTCTGTGCTGCCTTCTTTTTCTGTCAGTGTGTTGGCAAAACTTTCCCATCCATTACTCAAAATGAGGTCTGTGACATTTACTTCTTTTTTTTTTTAATAGTATTTTCCCCCCAATTACACATCAAGACAATTTTAGCATTCATTTTTACAAGATTTTGAGTTTCACATTTTTCTCCCTTCCTTCCCTTCTTCCAAAAACGGTAAGCAATTTGATATAGGTTATACATGTTCTATATCATGTAAAGCCTATTCTGTATTAGTCATAGCTATGAAAGAAGAAACAGATGAAAAGGGAAAAAACCACAAAAAAGAATAAAGTATGTGGAAAAAATATGCTTTGATCTGCATTAATGGTCTATCAACTCTTTATCTGGATGTAGATAGCATTTTCCTTTGGGAGTCCTCTGTACTTGTCCTGGACCATCATGTTGCTGAGAAGAGCTGAGTCATTCATAGTTGATCATCATACAATGTTGCTGATATTGTGTACAATGTTTTCCTGGTTCTGCTCATTTCACTTTGCATCAGTTCATATAAGTTCAGGTTTTTCTGAAATATGCCTGTTCATCATTTCTTATTGCACATTAGTATTCCATTATATTCATATGCCACAGTTTCTTCAGCCATTTTCCAATTGATGCAATTCCTCTCAATTTCCAATATTTTGCAACCATGAAGAGGGTTACTATATTTTTGCATGTGTATGTCCCTTTCCCTTTTTTATGACCTCTTTGGGATACAGACCTAATTGTGGTATTGCTAGATCAAAGGGTTTACATAGACTTTTATATAGCCCTTTATATAGGTTTATATAGCCCTTTGGGTATAGTTCCAAATTACTCTCCAGAATAGTTGGATCAGTTCACAACTCCACCAACAGTGTATTGGTATCCCAATTCTCCCACATCCTCTCCACCATTTATCATTTTCCTTCTTTGTCATGTTAGCCAATCTGATAGATATGAGGTGGTACCTCAGAGTTGTTTGAATTTGCATTTCTCTAGTCAAAAGTGATTTAGAGCACCTATGTTGCCCTGAAGCCTAGTAGGGGCCCTTGTATCTGGTGCTGTGTTGAGGAGATGGGGTAGGAGATGGGTGGCACTGCTGGAGGCCATACCTATCTGGCAGCTTATCTGAGGCTGAGCTTGGGTCCTAGTGATGGTGTCTGGCATATACTGAGGTTGGTGGGATGTTTCTGCATTTTCCTGGAGCTGCACTGAAGCATATGGTGGTCTGGCCATTTGAGGTTGTCTGTTTGCCCAGGGCTATGCTGAAGCACATAGTGGTTCTCAGAACTGGAATCTGCCCATTTCCCTGGCTATGCTGAGGCACATGGTGGTGGGGTAGGATTTTAGTGTTTGAGTTTGCTTCACTGCACTGGGGCTCTGTATCTACTGCTGGTTTGTGGGGATTCTTCATGTCCTTAACTATGCTTCCCTTTTATTAAAGTAAGACAGAACTTTCCTGCTAATCTTTCAAGTTTCTTGGGCTCAAAGATTGCTCACCCCATGTTTTTGCTGGTTTTGCTGTTCCAGGATTTGTCTGGGGACACTATTTTATGACTGCTTGCAATGAGAATGGGACAAATCACTTAAGCTGGATGTCACCCCCTGTCCATTACTGTGATGTGCCACCTATGGACCTGGCATTGACCAAGTTCCAAATGACAGCTCAAGAACTGAACTCTTGAATGAGACTTCTTGGGGCTTAAACAGCTCTATGTCCAATTTCAGCTTGAAATAGCTTTGGAGAAGAGACCTTCACCCCTTACCCCAAGATTTTGAGCCCCATTGGTTTGAGGGGGAAATGATGGGGGTGCTTGTCCCCAAGCCCCCACCCTAAGCTGTTGTTTTATGCGCAAAGTTTTTCTATTATCCCAGTTATATTGTTGCAAAGTTCTGTTGACATCAGTTTTTCCACCAGTTATCCCCAAACTCTCATTTATTGTTAATATATTTTTGCTATGGGATAAGGAAGATCTTGGGGCCAACTGTAATGAGAATGGGAATTTGAAGATCTTCCCTGCCCCTTAATAGACCTGGGTGGGGGAGAGTTTGAAGACCTCCCCTCCTTTGAAAGTAAACTCTGCCCCCTAATAGGCTGAATGTAATCACATGGAGCCTGTGATGGAGGGAATTTGCTAAAGGGTGGAACAAAGCCCACAGGAAGCTTCCCTGATGTGAAGATGAACTCTATCTCCAACAGGCTAAATATAGTCACATGGAGACTGTGGTGGGAGGAGTTTGTTGAAGGGAAGCAGAACCCACAGGAAGCTGTTAGTCAGAGCCAGAGAGACAGTGGGAGAGAGAGGTTTGTGAGTAGATATTGATCTTATATTGGTTTGTGGGAAGGCTGAAGGATTCTGTGGCTCTCATTATTATTATGGCTTCTGAATATCTTTGGTACTATGATGGAATCAGCTTACTGGTTTTAGGATTTGGTTTTCTGGTGTCTAAATAAATGTTTCAGTTCTATTCTCTATCTAGAGAGTTTGGTATATTTTGTGATCAAATGTCATGAGATATTTCTAGTCACGGTCTTTATTGTGATCATGGGTGCTGTAATTATTGCATTGGTGCTACACTGCTTAGAGATGAACATTGGAGAGGTATGGCAATTTACTGCTTATTCTGCCATTTTGGCTCCCAAATGTCTCTGGCATTTACTCCTGCATGTTTCAGTGAGGTCCCCTTTACCTCTGTCCACTGCATTCCACAGTCCACCTCCACTGCAAGGGTAAATGTTAAGAGGAGGAAAGAGAAGTCCAGGAATAAAGTATTTTGTAATCATCTTTGGAGGCACATCATCCTTCATTGTCCAGGGTGTGTGTACACCATATATTATTTCATTTACACTGCTGATAATCCTTTAAGTCAACTGATACATGTATTATTCTTTCCATTCTGCATATGAGGATACTGAGGTTCAAAGTGGGGGAAAACGTTGACTAAGGTCACATCATTAATTTGAAGAATTCAGGTGAGCTATTTTTAACTCATATACCAATGAGAATCTACTCTATAACATAAAAGACAAGTTGTTATCTAATAGGGGGAAACAACACAGATAAGTAAGTAGGAGGCAGGAAAGGGATTTTGGTTGGAGGAATCATTGGGATTTTTAAGGGAGTCTTTCCAGCAGTAATGGTAGCAGTTATTTGAATGCTGTTCCTTAGAACCAAATCAATTGTAAAAGGTAGAAAATGGAGGAAAAAGAGGAAGAACAGATAATGGCAAGACGCTTTTATTGGAGAGATGGGTCTGGATTTCTTAATGGATGGCTGGATGAGATGTGAAACATCTTAAATATCAGACTGTCATCAATGACATTTGATTAAAATGGTTTCCCACTTTTATTTTATCTCCATTAATTTTGCTGGTGAGAGAATTTCTTAATTTTATTTAAGCTGTGTTTTATAGTGGATAGAGACCTGGTCTCAGAGTCAGGAAGGTGTGGATTCAAGTTCTACCTCTTATATATTCTTGATATGTGACCTTGGTCGAATCACTTACCCTCTCACCAGTGGTGTTGAACATACTAACTCAGAAAACCAAAGTTGACATGATCTACTTCTTATTACATTTTTTGTTAATTTTGTTAAACATTTTACAATTACATTTTAACCTGCTTGGACTGTACAGGGAAATTTTGCCTCTGGAGTTCAACACTTCTGCAGCAGTCAACTTTCTAATATTATAAGTTGCAAATAATTTGCTGACCTGCATTGGTAGAGTGAATTCCCTCTCCTGGAAGTTCCCTATACTAATGGAACCATAGGTCCAATACCTGTACTAGATTGTCCACTTTGGTTTTTGTGATTACCTCTAATTTAGGAATTCCTTGATAAGGAATTCTTCCTGCAGCCTTAGTTATAAAAGATGACTCCTCCCACTTTCCTTGATTTTTTTAATGTGATGTTTTATATTAGATCATAATCCACTCTGATCTCTTGCTATTTAGCTACATATCCCCAAACTTGTACTTGTAAAGTTGATTTTTAGGACCTAGTGGTAAGATTTACCTACTAAATTTCTTCTTAATGTTCTAGTTTGTCAAAATCATTTTGTGTCCTGATTCTGTCATTCCATGGTAGCTCTCCCTCCCAACTTTGTGCCATCTGAAAATCTGATCAACATGCCAGCCAACAGATATCCCTGAAGCATCCCTTTGAAATTTTTCTTCCATTTGTTATCAAACTGAAATCTCTGAGTTCAGTGCCAAATCCACCTAATTATACTAATAGTTATGGGAACATTTCTTCATCTTTTCCACAAGAATGTCGTGAGAGATTTTGTTAAATGCTTTGCTAAGATGTGGGTAAATTATAACTGCATCATGTCCAGATAGGATAAGTAGATAACTCATCTAGCAAGTAACCCTGTCCAAAAAAGGAAATGAAGCTAATTTGGACTGATCTTGATGATTTTTTTTATAACTCTTTATAATTTCTGCTTCCTTTTCTTGATATCTGTTAACCATCCTTTTAACAATCTATTTTTGGCTTTTCCTTGGAATCAGAATCAAGGTCAACTATCTATCATTTGCAGATTCCATTCTCTTCCTTTTTAAAAGCAGCTCATTGGTTATAATCCTTTACAACAAGACTACCTTTCAATGTGAAGGTATTTGTAGAACCTATATATGATCACATGCCACTATGAGGGGGTTCGGGGGAAGGAGAGAGATGGGGAGAAAATTTGAAACTTAAGAGATTGTGGAACTGAATGTTGTAAACTAAAAGTAAATAAATAAAATTTTTAAAAGAGGTAAGAGGAGTCTAGGTTGTAAAGTACTTTGATTGAAAAAAAAAAACCAATTAGGATAGCACCTGTACTTCTCCAATGCTATAGTAATTCTTTAATCCATCATCTTTCAAAAATCACTGATAATGGCCTACTACTCACAAATGGCCAGCTCTTTCAGCAACCTGGCATGTAGTTTATATGGATCTAATGTCTTGATTTCAAGGGTAGCTAGATCCTCTCTTACCATATCCCAATTAATGGTAAATATCCACTCCTTATTAACCATTTTTATTTTTTACTTCCAATTTGCAGATAATTTTCTTTGACAGAAAGAAAATACAGAAAATAAAATAAAATGTGAACAATTCTGTTTTCTTTCTATTGGTGTAACAAAAATAAGGTTTATGTGGCCAGAAATACATCTATTTATTTATCTCATATCACCGCATTTCAGCTATTTGCTTCCTGGAACTATGCTTTCTAGTTCATCTTGTGTGTTGTTTATACTTTGTACATCCGTGAATGGACAGCTTATGTCATAGGTTTTATTGCTACCTTCCTTTTTTCATTTTCTCTTTCCAGTGAATTTCTGAGTATGTTTACTACTATTATTCTTGTTTTACTACACCTACTCTCCAAGGTGCCCTAGCTTAGAAGATATGACCATAACAAACATTTATATAGTGCTTTAAGGTTTGTGCAGATAATTTATCATAATTATCTCATTTGATGCTCACACCAACCCTATGAGTTAATGCTGTAGGTATGGCTATCCCATTTTACATATTGAAAAACTGAGACTCGAAAAGATCAATTGACTTGTCCACAGACATTAGTTTATAAGTGTCAGGACAGGATTCAAATCTAGGTCTTTCTGACTATGATTCAAATGGTCTTTTCTATCATGCCCGGGTATAGGCAGACATTTTTTCTCCCCCCCCCTTTATTTTCCTTTTTTTGCTTTTTGGAGGGCAATTGGGGTTAAGTGACTTGCCCAAGGTCACACAGCTAGTTTTTGTGTTAAGTGTCTAAGGCTAGATTTGAACTCAGGTCCTCCTGACTACAGGGCTGGTGATCTGGTGATCTAGGTGGCTGAGCCACCTAGCCACCCCACCCCCATTTTTCTTAAGTTTAAATCCATTTTGAATAGATTTGTAAGACAGAAGGTAAACATATTCTTATTAACCTGTGTTAGAGGTGTTCCATCCTTGGCCAGGAGATTACAATTCCTGTATTTTTAAGTTGTGACCCAGATATCCAAATCCCATTCTGAGGCACCATTTTCTCAACCAACTGTTCACTTCCCAAATCTTCCTCTTCTTTCTGAAGCTTTTACCTTCTTTTAGCAATGTTGGTGGAAATAAGTCTTCAGTTTCTGGCTTAGAACTTCAGAATCTTTAGCAAAATTTCCTGTTGTTTTTTTTTTTCTGACAATGTTATACTCACTTTAAAAATGAAGAAAATCAAGTCTCAGAAAAGTTAATCAATTGGTCCATGGTCACATTAGTTAAGAGTTGGGATGAGATTTAAATTCATAGCTCACTGACTTGAAGTTCAGCACCCTTTCTCATTACAATATGGTGCCTCTCATATAACTAGTTATAGCAGTGGGAGAAGCTGGATCTGGAACCCAGTAGTTCTCTCCCTACCCCAAGAGGTAGCCCATCCCATTTTTAGATAATTCTTTTAGATGGTTCTTTGAATATAGATTGGGTTCTAGCCGCTCACCCTCTTAGCAGTAATCTTACAGACTTCATGAATGCATAAAATGGAATATGAAAATGACAGACAACTACATTTCTAGGTTTTGGTCTGGTGGGTCAAGGAATTTTTAATTTTCTTTTATAGCATGGAATATAATTGTCAACAGTTATATATAAATATATTTTTAAAATTCTAAACTCTAGACATGGAATCAAGAGAGTGGATCTTAATTTTGGTTCTACTACACACTACTTGTGTGACCTTAGGCAAGAAACTAAAGCTTTCTAGGATTCATGTTTCTCCTCTGTGACATGGGATAATATTTGTACTATCTCTTTCTTAGGGTTGTGAGGACAATCAAGCAAAATGCTGCCATTGACAATTCTTTGTTCCAAGTCTGCTTTGTTACTTTGCATTCTTCATGTATTTATATAGTATCCTACTGTTACAAATATGTAACTTCTAAACAAATACTTCAAAACAAGTACTTTACCCCTCAAGGAGTTAGCCTGGGAGGCTTCAGACTTTCTTAAATGATGGCATCAGTGCTGCTTGCAACATTTATGGCCTCTTGTTGGGAAATTATCTTTAAAACCGATTTACCAATCACAGAAGAAACTTTGTCTTCTTGCTATATAGTTTCTCCAATAACTCAATTCACCAATACTTTGCCCTACAGCTGAATTTTCAAATACATATTATTGCCTTTGATTCACTTAACTAAGCAATCTCTTATGAAGTTAATTTTTAAAAATTCAAAATCCATTTCTTAAGAAATCACATGATAAATCTAGTTCTACTAAAGTACAGTGCTCAATGATTAAAATAGCCCAATCATACAATCTACCTACCTCATTCCAGTTAGAGCAATATTATTTTTTTCAGTATACTCCATATGTACTTAAATTTTTAAAATAAGTTTTTATTGATATCTTTTTTATATCACCATAATTTTTCCTACAATCCCTCTCCTACTATTTCCCAGAGGCCATCCTATGTAACAAATAGCATTTTCTAGGAGACCAATGAAAGTAAAGGAAGTTAAAAAAAGCAGCATATCAAACATCAATATAATCTTAAAATATTTGCACTGTTCAACAATGATGGACCTCCCATCTCTGCAAGGAGTAAGGTGGGGATGTCTTCTCATAGCTTTTCTTTTGAGTTATGTTTGTTTTGATAATTTGGCAACATACACTTTTGATTTCTTTGTGGTTTTTCTTCCTATTTACATTATAGTCCTTGTACTTTTTTTTCTTGGCTTTACTTATTTCACTTTGCATCAGTTCATGTAGGTATTTCCATATTTCTCTGTGTTTATCATATTCACAGTTTCTTATAGCATAGTAATATTCCATTAAATTTATATACCACACTTTCTTTAGCCATTCACCAACTGAGCATCTATTATTTTTCTAATTCTTTGCTATCACAGAAAGTTGATATAAGTATTTTGGATTATATGGAGACTTTCTTATTATTAGTACCTCCTTATGTATATCTAGTAATGGACTTTCTTGGACAAATGGTATTTTATATTTTAGTAATTTTGTTTGTTTAGTTCTGAATTGCTTTCCAAAAGGGCTGTACTAATTTATAGCTCTACCAACAATGCACTAGTGTGTCTATCTTCCCATAGCCCTGCCAACATTTACTTTTGTCATCTTTACCAATTTGCAGGGTATGAAGTGAAACCTCAAGGATGTTTTGATTTAATTTTTCTTGTTATAAGTGATTTGGATCATCTTTCATGTAATTGATAATAGTTTGCAATTCTTTTGAGAACTGATTATATCTTTTGATCAGAGTTTGTTATATATAAACACACACATACACACATATATACAAATAAGCACATGCATATATGTGAATGTGGGGTCCCAATTGTAAAGATGGTAATAGTAAAAAATAATTAAAATTAAAAATAGTAAAAAGTGAAAGCTATTAGCTTAAACTCTGTGAAAGGTGGAAGCCTAGACTTGGTGACCTGTTAAAAAAAATAATTCAGACCCTGAGTCATAACTTAGATATTTTGACCAATGAAAATCATAACTGAATACCCTGATCCAGATGTGACCAGGCAATAAAAATAACATGGACACAGTGACCCATATGTGGTCAACAAAGAAACCGAGTTTTGGGCATTTTACACAATGACATGTCCAAACTCATTAATAAGCTGAAAACCAAAAATATCCACCAATAAGTAGTGATGCACTCTCTAGCTCCACTTCCCTTTGTCTGTTTTCTATAATAATCACTGGACTTTCCTGGGGTCTCTAAGCAGGGACTGCTCCATTATTGAAACTTCTCATTTGGGGGCTACTCCAGATTGCCTCTTTTTATGTAAGTGATTCTACTGATTAAACTAATACTTCTTATAATCAAACTGGATTTCCTGCCCTCTTTCTTCAGAATAAAATTAACTCCTCCTATTGGGGAAGCTGAGAATATCCCAGTACACAGTGTTATTGGCTCTTGGAAAGGTACAGAGTTCTACAGCCAGGAGAATTCTGGACCTTATAGTGCATATACATATAGATGTATTTGTTAATAGCTTATAAATCTTTGATATGAAATGGGGTGGCATTTACCAAGAATATTTCACCTTCAGATAAATATATTATTTGGACTCACAAAGTAATTCTACCATCTCCACTATAGTTCACTCAAAGCCCTGAGTTCAATTTCAGTTTTCACAAATCTCACATATATGAGTTGAACCAATTTTCACATGAAAAGAACTATAAAGTCAGATTTTGTAGCAGTCTTGCAAATCTACTTATATCAGTTCTGATGTTATTCAGAGGAAACACACCAGTTTTGTGACGCTAAAAGGCAAAACCAAACACACAGGAATCTTTTGAATCAGAGTATTAAATCTGGAAGGGAATTGAGAGATCATGTAATTCAACTTCCATTCCATGGATATAGAAACAGATCCAGAAAAGTTAAATGAAACAGAAAAGGTAGATCAATGGAACAGAGCAGGCATACAATTTACAGCAGCAAATAAATATAGTAACCTTGTATTTGGCAAGTGTAAAGACTTCAGTTTTGAGGATGAGAATTCATTATTTGGTAAAAAAAATAATTTTGGAAAACTAGAAAGCAGTGTAGCAGGAATTGGGCATAGATCAATATTTTATACCATTTACCAAGCTGAGATCAAAATGGATCCATGACCTTGATATAAAGAGTAAAAAGAAAAGTAAAAGAAAATCTGAAGAACATGCAACATATTACCTATTAGACTTATGGATAGGTGAACAATTTAGGAATAAACAAGGGACAGAGCAGTGCAAAGTGTAAAATGGATAATTTTGATTACATTAAATTAAAAAGTTTTTGATAAATAAAACAAATGTAGCCAAGATCAGGAGGAAAGCAGAAAAATGGGAAAAAAAATTTACACACAGTTTCTCAGATAAAGGTCTCATATCTTATGTGTATTAAGAACTTTGTCAAATCTATAAGAATACTAGTCATCTATTCCTCAAATAATAAATGGTAAAAGGATATAAACAGGCAGTTTTCTGACGAAGAAATCAAAACAATTTATATATGAAAAAACCATGCCCAAAGAGTTATTAGATTTCCTATACCCTTTGACCCAGCAATACCACTGTTTCCCAAGATGATTAGGGAAAAAGGAAAAGAACTGATGTGTTCTAAAATATTTATAGCAGCTCTCTTTGTGGCTGCAAAGAACTGGAATTTGTAGGGATGCCCCTTAACTGGGGAATAGATGAACATGTTATGCTATATGATGGTGATGGAATACTACTGTGCTATAAGGAATGATGAACTGAATGATCTTAGAAAAACATGGATAGCCTGGCACGACATAATGAAGAGCAAAATGAGCATTAGAACTAAATGAATTAGGGTGGCTAGGTGGCACAGTAAATAAAGCACCGGCCCTGGAGTCAGGAGGACCTGAGTTCAAATCCGACCTCAGACACTTAACACTTACTAACTGTGTGACTTTGGGCAAGTCACTTAAGCCCAACTGCCCTGCCATCTCCCCTCCAAAAAAAAGAACTAAGTGATTATTGTTTTAATAGCAATATTGTTTTAAGAACAACTTTGCATGAATAAGTTATTTCGACTATTATAGACATTCAAATTAATGACAAAAAACTCATGAAGGAAGACATCTATCCTGAGAAAGAACTAAATATATAGAAGTATGTATAAAACAGTTTTACATATATACTTATTTATGTCTAATGGTAGCCATCTCTAGGGTGGGAGGGTTAGGAAGGAAAAAAATGGAAAAAAGTTATATAATAACTTTATTACATATTTAAAAGGAATAGTAAGTTATACATAATAGATTTGCAGTTTCATGTACAATTATCTTTTATTCTGTTCTACTATGTTTTAGAAATGGTTCTTTTATTTTTTAAGTTCAGAATAAAATAAATTTTTTTAAAGGTGAATGACTTGTCCAAAGCAATATAACTAGAAAGTGAGAGAACAGGGACTTAAATCTAGGTCATTCATTACAGAACTCAAAGCTCTCTTCTTTATAGAAATGTGGAATTGTGTGTGAGTGTATGTATGCATGAATAAGAGTATTATTGAGGGAATTATCTAATGGAAAGCACATGAGTCAAAGTCAAAAGAGACTCTAGGCCACCATCAAGAAGGGTCTTGTAATGGTCGAAGAGACTAAAACTCAGAATGCTAACTAGGCTATATTTTCCTTCCTAAAGGTTTTCTGTGAAAGTTTCATAGGAATACCTCTCTCTGATTGCAGGAAGTAATTGGTGCCACAGGGGTGACATGATTTAGGAAGAGCTGAAGTCAGTTAACAGAAACTGCCAGGTGCCTCTGGGAGCTACTTTTCCTCTGGTTCCTTTGTTACTTACAAATCTGTTTACCATGCAACTAGTTCCAGTCTAGCTGCTTGGGATGGAGTCGGGGGAGGAAGTTGAGTGTATGCCAGACTTTACAATACAAAGTAGATAGAACAACAAAGTAAAAGCTATTAGTATTTGCTGCCTTCATTTTCTTTCCTCTCACTTTCTTTGAAATCTATTACAATCTGGATTCTGACCTCATCATTCAAATGAAATTGCTCTCTCCAAATGTTCCTTTATCTACATTCTTTTAATTGTCACACCTGACAGTCTTTCCCCAATCCTCAAGCTTCTTGATTTCTCTGATGCATTCAATATTGTTAACCAAGCTTTCCTCTTGGATACTCTCTTATCTTTCTGACTTTTTGTGATATTGCTGCCTCCTGGGTCTTTTCCAACCTGTCTGACCACTCCTCAGCTGATTTTTGTTGTTGTTAGATTATCATCCTCCCCTAACTGAGACTGTAACTCTAGGCTATGTCCTATGCCCTCTTCTTTTCTCTCTATACACTCTCTTACTTGGTACCCTCATAATTGCCCATGGATTTAATAATGATATTTATCAATACGAATCTCTGTTCAACATATCAAGTCCAAATCTCTCTTTTTGGGATCTTTTTCAAGAGGTGATCAGTGAATTCTTTCAATTTCTATTTTGCCCTCTGGTTCTAGAATATCAAGGCAATTTTGCTGATAATTTCTTGAAAGGTGGTGTCTAGGCTCTTTTTTTTGATCATGACTTTCAGGTAGTCCAATAATTTTAAAGTTCTCTCTCCTGGATCTATTTTCCAGGTCAGTGGTTTTTCCAATGAGGTATTTCACATTGCCTTCTATTTTTTCATTTGTTTAGATCTGTTTTATAGTATCTTGATTTCTCATAAAGTCATTAGTTTCCAATTGCTCCAATCTTATTTTGAAGGAGTTATTCTCTTCAGTGAGTTTTTGAAATTCCTTTTCCATCTGGCATATTCGACTTCATAAGGTATTCTTCTCCTCATTACCTTTTTGAGCCTCTTTTGCCATTTGAGTTAGTCTATATTTTAAGGTATTATTTTCTTCAGTGTATTTTTGGGTCTCCTTTAGCAGGCCATTGACTAGCTTTTCATGATTTTCTTGCATCATTCTCATTTCTCTTCCCAATTTTTCCTCCACTTCTCTTACTTGATTTTCAAAATCCTTCTTGAGCTCCTCCATGACCTGTAATGAGTTCATATTTTTCTTGGATGCTTTTGATGCAGGAGTTCTGACTTTGCTGTCTCCCTCTAGCTCTATCCTTGATCCTTCTTGTTCCCAAAAAAGGAATCTATGGTTTGATTACATTTCTTGGGCTTGCTCATCTTGCCAGCCAATTACTTGACTTTTGAGCATTTTGCCAGTAGAACTCTGCTTCCAGAATGGAGAGAGCTTCATCCCTAATTAGTGGGGTTTTCACAGCTGCTAGAGCTATTAGTTGGGTGCCCTCTCTACAGACACCACAAGCTCTGGCTCACTGGTCACACACCCTAGGACCACCACCCAAGACTTTAATCCAGATCCAAGCAGGTTAAAGCAAGAACAATTACCCTCTGAACAGTTGCTGGGTTCCCCTGCAATCTGCAAGCCGAAAACTCCTTAGACAGCCAGGCAATGGTGGCTGCTTAGCCTCCGCACCTCCACTGCTTTTTGCCCTGGGGGTAGGGGCCGGACTGCACTCTTGGTCCCCCTGTTCCCACAAAGTTCCACACTGACCTTTTACTTTCTTTTTTGCATTTATGGGTCAATAATTCTGGAAACCATCACAGCTGCTGGTGAATCTCTCTCCTAACGTCTGCTCTGGTCTCGCCAGTAGTCAGCACTGTCCTGGGGCCTGGAACCATGTGGCTCACATGGGGCTGTGCTCAGCTCCCAGTCTGGTGTGATAGATTCTTCCTGTAGGCCTGCCAGGCTTCTTTCAGTCGGAGCTTTGTTTCTCTTTGTCTCTTTGTGGGGTTCTGTAGCTCTAAAGTTTGTCTAGAATCATTTTTTTTTACATGTATTGGAAGTGATTGGAGAGGAGCCAGCACCAAGTTTGTGTGCTTCTATCCTGCCATCTTGGCTCCACCCCCCCGACTGTATTTCTTGTCAAGTCCAAGTCTCTCTCTCTTGGGTTCCAGTCCCATATCAGATACCTACTGGACATTTCAGACCAAAAAAAGGAATTACAGGAGTAAGCACAAGCAAAAAAATAAAATTATTTCTTTTTTTAGATGACAGGTTGATTTACTTAGAGAACCCTATATAGAGTCATCTAAAAATTAACTGAAACTATAAACACCGTAAGATAAGTTGAAGAATAAAAATAAACCCAAATAAATCATCAGTATTTCTGTGTATTGCCAAAAATTCAGCATAATATATATAAAAAGAAATTCTATTTAAAATTACTTCAAAAGATTAGAACATACTTAAGAGTCTACTTTCAAAGATACACATGGGAACTACATAACTACAAATACAAAGCACTTTTAATGCAGGGAGACATAAATAATTGGAGAAATATTAATTGCTCATGGGTAGATGGAACCAATATAATAAAAAGGCCAATTTTGACTAAATTAATTTAGTTTTCAGTGCCACACTGGTCAAACTACCTAAGGATTACTTAAAAGAGCTGAAAAATTAGTAACAAAGTTTATCTGGAGCAAAAAGAAGTCAAGATTCTTGAGGGAAATTATGAAGAAAAATGAGAAGGTAGCAGCCTTACTTCAAAGCAATAATCATCAAAACAATTTTGTACTGGCTAAGAAATGGAGAGGTCAATCAGTGGAACAAATCAGATACATAATATACAGAGGCAAACAAGCGCAGTAGTCTAGCATTTGATAAACCCAAAGATCACAGATATTTGGGTACGAACTATTTGAAATATAAGAACACTATTTGACAAAAATTGTCAGAAAAACAGTCTGGTAAAAAAAATTAGGTGTAGATCAATATCTCACACCATTTACAAAGATAAAATTTCCAGTTGGGTATAAAGACATAAAGGCTAATGTCAAACTAATTAGAGAAGGGAAGAAATTACCTGACAGGTCTACAGACAGAAAAGGAGTACATGACCAAATGAGGGATATAGACAGTCAAAGATGGTGAAATAGACAATTCTGATTGCATGCAACTACAAAGTTTTTGTACAAACAAAACCAATGCATCTAAATTTAGAAGAGAAGTAAGTAACTGGGAAGAGAAAACACTTTTATATGTTTCTCTGATAAAGATTTCACTCTAAGATATATAGAAAGATTGAAATTTATAAAAAAAACAGGAGCCATTTCTCATTTGATGAATGACCAAAGGATATCAATAAGAAGTTTTCAGAGGAAGAAATCTAAGATTCCACAGCCAGATGAAAAGATGTTCTAGGTGTCAAATTGATGGGCTCATAGGAAATGGATAGTTAACAAAAGTCCCAGTGTAGCCTGAACTAGATTAAAATATTATTAGGAAACATTTAACAAAATAAATGAAAAAAATACAACCTAATGTTAAGCTGCCCACTCAGATCTGTTTCTATTTGCCTTTGACTCCATTGTTCTAATTTATTAATAATTAAAGAAGTGCAAATTAAAACAATTCTGAGGTTCTATTTAATACCTATCAGATTGGCAAAGCTGACCAAAAAAAAGAAAAAAAAAGAAAAAGAAAATTATAACCTCCGGAGGAGCTGTGGGAAAATAGGAGCATTAATGCTCTATTGGTGGAGTTATGAACCAGTCTGGCAATTCTGGAAAGCAATTTGGAACTCTGCCTTAAAAATTTTTTAACTGTGCATACTCAGTGATATCACTACTAGGTCTATATGCCAGAGGGGGGAAAAAGATTGTAAAGGACCCACGCGTACAAAAATATTTATCACAACCCTTCTTGTGGTGGTAAAGTCTTGGAAGGTGAGACAGTACCCATCAATTATGGAATGGTTGGATAAGTTGGTATACAAATGTGATAGGATATTACTGTGCTATAAGAAATGATGAAGAGGATTATTTCAGAAAAGCCTGGGAAGATTTGTATAAAATGACATAAAATTGAGCAGATCCAGTAGAAAATATATATAACAATAACAATACTATAAAGATGTAATATTTTGAAAGATTTAGAAACTCTAAATATTATAACTAAATAATATAATATATACTAATATGACACAAAAACAAAATTCCATATAAATAAGGATGAAATATGCTTCTTATTAAACATTAATAAGTCTCCACAGAGAAAAGTGAGTCTCAGATTGAGACATATTTTTTGGTCATGGCCAATATTTTTGTTTGGTTATGCATATTTGTAACAGGGATTTTGTATTTCTTTAATTCTCAATGAGCGGGGGAGGAGAGATGGTGGTAGGGAGAGGAGGCAAAGTTTCATTTATTAAAAATTTAAAATATTAAAAATGCATTATCTACCTTCTCCTGACATTGTGAGAAAAGCAGCTTGAGAACTTTAAAATGCTATAAAAATGTGAATTTTTTGTTTTCAGAGTTATTATTACACATTTCTTACAGAGTTGAGTTCTTTAATACCTGACTATTGACTTCTGAATGATAACTAAGGTCAGACTGGCAAAAAGAAAAGAAAAAAAATTCCTCAGGGAGTATTCAGGATTGAGGGAGTCTATCCATTGACCCAGGAAATTAAAATCTCATTAAGCAAACAAGTAAGAGGTAAAACATTGTGATGGTATATAATCATCATCATTAACAAGCATTTATTAAACACCTGCTATGGGCCAGCATGCTAAGCACTGAAGTTACAAAGAAAGATTAAAACCACAGCCCTTGCCCTAAGGAGTTTTCATTCCAATGAGAGAATAAACATGCAGTCAATATTGCACATATAAAATATACACAGAGCAGATGGGAAATAATGGTAGGACAGCCAGGCTAGGGCAGCTAGGGGGCACAGTGGATAGAGTGCTGAGTCTGGAGTCAGGAAGACTCATCTTCAGGTGATCAAATATGGCCTCAGGCACTTACCAGCTGTATGACCCTGGACATGTCACTTAACCCTGTTTGCCTCAGTTTCCTCAGCTGTAAAATGAGCTGGAGAAAAAAATGACAAACCACTCCAGTATCTTCATCAAGAAAACCCCAAGTGGGGTCATGAAGAATCAGACACACCTGAACCAGGTTGATTCTAATTCAAAGACATAAGACTTCGAAAAGCTTTGATTTTTACAGAAGTTTGTCTATGATTATGAATAAGAGGGAAAAGGTCTTTCTGTCTCTGAACTAAACGTTCCCCAAGATTGTGTCCTACTTTCCTCCAGCATGTGCTGGCATTGATTCCCAATGGGGAGTGTTTTTGGATTGTGCTGCTGCTGCCTTTCCCATATCTCACCTCCCTACAGGCTCCTCCAGGAAGGTTATTTTGGGGGAATCCACAAATGAATCCTGTAAATTAAGACATGACAGGCCAAATTGCCTCCCAGTCGTTTGTCATGTTTTGCACTGTTCCAATTCTCACATGTGGCACTGGATACAAAGCAGATCTGTCTTTGTGGCTTTTGCCTCATTTCTCACAAGTCATGGTGAGGAAATAAGAATGGAGAGGGAGAGCTGTTTTTGCCCCAAACCAAACAGTTAACAGAGATCTGTGATTGTTTTTCAATAGGACCTGGTTCACCTTCCTTAAATAAAGTGAAACCGGAGGTTAGGGGGAGCAACAGTGCTATCGGGAAAGACCTTAACTTTGAAGAGAACAATATAGTAATAGGTCTGGAAGGAACTTTTGAGGCCTTTGAGTTGAACCCCTTTATTTTACAGATAAGGAAACTGAGACCTAGAGAGATTAAGTGACTTGTTGTTATTGTTTAGTTGTTCAGTCATGTCTGACTCTTCATGACCCCATTTGTGGTTTTCTTGACAAAGATACTGGAGGGGTTTGCCATTTCCTTTTCTGGCTCATTTTACAGATGAGAAAACTGAAGCAAACAGGATTAAGTATCTTGCCCACAGTCATTTCAGCTAGCCTCTGAGGCTGGATTCAGACTCAAGAACATGAGTCTTCCTGACTCCAGGTCTGGTGCTCTATCCACTGAGACAACCAGCTGACCCAGGCAATGGGCAAATGACTTGTTCATGGTCAAATAGCAAGTAAGTGTCTGAGGGAAGATGTGAACTCAAATTTTTCTTTGATTTCATGTCCAATGCTCTACTTATTACATTTCTTAACTATGAGAGGATTCCAACAGTATCATAGGAACAGCAATGCATATGGAACCAGAGGTCCTGAGTTCTAAACCTACCTCTGATATTTAAAACCATGTGACACTGGGCAAATTACTTTCCCATTCTGACCTTCCAGCTTCTGTGTAAATAGAAGAGGTTGGATTGCATGATACCTCAGATCCCTTGAAATTCTAAATTATATTATACGTACAGAGAGTTGAAGAACAATTCTGTAAAGGCAGCACAATATGACCCAGGGAATCAAAGTCAATCAAACAAAAAATAATTTCTTAGATTAAAAAAAATTGCATTGTTGAGTAGGCTGGTTTCATGATTCATGTAATCCCGACTGTAGGAACTCAGTCGTGAACTGATTTTTTCCCCCTCTTAATAGTATTTTATTTTTTTTCCAATCACATGCAAAGATAGTTTTCAACATTCACTTTTTCTTCCCTTTTGGAGAGCAATTGGGGTTAAGTAACTTGCCCAAGGTCACACAGCTAGGTTTTTATTTGTGTGTGCGTTAAGCGTCTGAGGCCGAATCCGAACTCAGGTTCTTCTGTCTCCAGGGCCAACGCTCTACTCACTGCGCCACCTAGCCGCCCCGCAACATTCACTTTTACAAGATTTTGAATTCTAAATTTTTTTCTCCCTGCAGCCTGCAATCTGATATAGGCTATACAAGTACAATTGTATTACATATATTTCCACCTTCGTCATGTCATGAAAGAAAAATCAGAACAAAAGGGAAAAACCACAAGAAAGAAAAAAAACAAAACCAAAAAAACAAAAGAGAAAAGAGTGTGCTTCCATTTGCATTCAGACTCCGTCCTTCTTTCTCTGAACATGGGTAGCATTTTCCATTAAAAGTCTTCTGGAATTGTCTTAGGTCATTGCATTGCTGAGAAGAGATAAGTCTAACAAAGTTGGTCATTGTACAATGTTGCTGTTACTATGTACAATTTGAACTGAATTTTTTAAACTCTTTTTTTCAACCCAGTCTTTTGAACTGCATGGGTGAATAATCTAATTTAGCCATAGTTGTGGGAAGCCTCAAAATTTCTTTAGCATCTAAATCACTCTTTGCTAATAAGGGACTTGGGAGAAGCAAGTGAATAACTGGAGAATCTCTTAGACCATGGAACAATTAGTCAGTTGGGGGACAAGCATCTATTAAGTGTCTACTCTATGCCTGTGCTAAGCACTGGGTTGTGGCTTAATTTTTCTCATTCACAAAGTGAATAGGTTGGACTTGGTGACCTCCAATGTTTCTTCTGAATCTCATTCTATGACCTTATCATGATCACATTTTCTATCAATCATCATAAGCTTCTTTGTCACTATTATCTGGAGACCTCAGTAAAAAAAAGTCCTTAGAAGCAGTTTGGCACAAAAGATTTTAGATTTGAAGTCAAGAAGTTGGTAGCCATATTAGAGTCCCAATCCCTCCTTTTACTGATGAAGAAACAATACCATAGTGCTGAAGTGACTTGCCTATGGTCAAATGCATAGCAATAGCTCTGGAATTTGAACTGTCTCCTCACTCCAAACTCAGTGCTCTTTTCACTGTATTTTGGTATGTTTGACTTCGTCACAATGGGCATCAGATAATTCATTGGGTCCCTCAAACTCAAAGTTTCTTTGCTTCTTTGATTTTACATATTTCTACTTCTACTCATGTGTCATGAATTACCATCACTAAATTGGTCCATGGCATTCTTCCACCTCTGTGATTTTAAATGTGGTTTCTCTCTCTCCTTTCCTTTCCTTTCCACCCACTATTTCTTTAGCTTCATTGGTATCTCCAATCATTAGGATCTCTCCCAATTTATTGATTAGTTAGCCCCAATCTGGCTACATGACTTCTTTCCAATACTAAACTACAAAGAAACCCACTTCAAAAGTTTATCTTTTTAATAATTTAGATGCTGATGGCCCCCTAACCTTTAACCCTCATGGAACTTACCATTAAGTAGAAGCGACATGACATGTAAACAAAAACCTACAATTCAAGGTAGGATAGTAAAATACAGTGAGAGAGGCAGGGAATATTATGGTTAGACTGCAGAGGTAAGAGAGAATTTTTGCCCAGTAGGATCAAAGAAAGGTTCATGGAAGAGAACTTAGAATGTCTTACTGCTTTGGTTGGAAGAGAATTGGCCATGTCTATTTGAACACATTTATTTCAAGGAATTCCTGGACATGTTTTCTTTCAGATATATAATTTACTTGGCTATTCCAATTTTCCATCTCTCAGGAAGAAGTGATGCACAGGACAAACTTCACAAGGATAAATGTAGTCAGGATCTCTTGCATCATCTTTGAAGCTTATTTTTTTCTGGCCCTAACTCTTCTAGCCCATATACACTGCTCCAAAAAGGCCTACATGATGAAACAGAGATGTGATTGGAGCAACTGTCTCACTCACATGCAGGGAAGGTAGTCTTCCTGACTCTTGTAACCCACTAGAGACAGTTTCTTCATATTTTTACAGCAGGACAATCTATTCCCAGGGCAGGGACTCAGGCATGCATTAACCAAATGACTCATGTAATTGTGCTGATCTTCTGTAATTTCCCTCCTAGTGGCCCCTGCTCGAATCATAGTGCATTTATTACACACACACACACACACACACACACACACACACACACACACACACACACACCATTTAATTCTTAACGAACACACTGTACTTCTCATTCTCCAGTAAAACACAAGCTCCTTGAAGGCAAGAATTGCTTCACTTTTATATTTATTGGATGCATACTGTGTGTTTAAATAAACGTTTTCTGATTTTATTATGTCTCCTATTCTCAGCCCATCTCAGTCTCAGACCACTTCTTTACAACCTTCATCTCCCTAAGGATACAGTGGGTTAGGGAAGGTGGGCTTCTTTTTAGGGAACCAAAGAGATCACCAGCAGGTTTTGATTGGTCTTTAAATTATGGCTTGAACCACTGGCAGGAAAGTATACCCAGTCTTGGCCTTGAGGAGCAGGTGCCCCACAGGCTTGATAGATATTGCTATCTCCCTCTTAGAGGTGGCAAAACTTAGACCTTGAGAAATCCTATTGTCTTAAGCTCAGTTTAAGTGTTGGGAAGAGACCATGGTCTTAGCCTTATCTCCTTCAGGGGAGTAAATTTTGGTCAAAGTAGTGCTCACATTCCTATTCACAGAACACTCCTGGTCACCAAGCCAGAAGAAGAATACAGATGAAGCTACCAAATCAAACCCTAGAGAGGATACAGCCCTGTTATGAAATGTTGATATGCTTGGCAACAGTACACCTGTATAATATCTGGAGACTAGGAAAACTCGTGTCATCTTAACCTTTCCAGGACTCAGTTTGCCTTTTTGTAAAATGAAGGCATTGGTCTAGATGATCTCTAAAGTCCCTTCCAATTCCAAGACCCCATGACTGTGATTATTATTCATTTTAGAGCAGTTAACCATTTTCTAGTTTCTAGGGAGTATATAATGAGGTTGGGGGTGGGGAGGGGGTAGAATTCTACAGTATGAATTAATTCTACAGGTCATTTCTTTTTAATGAGATGACTTGAGGCAGTCTCAAATGACTTGTATTTAACCTCTCAATTGGTAATGGGCCCCATCTTAACTGTTTCCTCTATCTTCTGTGGCATTTTAAAGCTCCAGGGAAATCAAAAATAGTAAACTTATCAACAACTAATTCCCTTCTTGTGGTGAAAGTAGTTATGCCAGTGGGGGGAAGAACAGATCCAATGTTGGATAGTTTTCTTATAGGTTTAATGTCTCTTCATGAATCCTTGTTTCCTGAACAGGTACCAGCTGTGTGGTTATGACCTTTAATTTACATTGTCCCTCTCCCTGATTCATCCATCTTTATTCTTCTGCCTATATTTTATCTACCTCTGGGTTCCAGGGTGTATTCTGATGATTCCATTAGTCTGACAACTGCTGAGCCAACATGCATCACAGGCTTTATGTTCATCCATGATAGGCTCTGACTTTCTCTAAGAAGGGAAAGACACAAGATCCAGACCTCAGGAAGGAAGCTAAAGGGGAAAAATCCTTATACTTTTAAAAATCTTTTTAAATCAAGTTCAAATAACCATTTTTTTATATTTCTTTGTCTCATGAGTTGCCACGTTTTAAAAAAAGTTTTGCCGCCAAGTGGCCAGATATACTTGTCTGTTATTAACTGGGCTGGCCCTCAGAAAATATTCTCAGTCTAATCCCAGGGACATATTCAAAACCTTTCCAGCATGACAGGATCTTCCAGAATTCATGATGTGTTGACATAGCCTTCAAGAACCAAGGGTTGCCTTCATATTCTGGTGAGGGAAGAGAGTTAGACTTTTGTGAAGAAGAAAGTGGAGTCTAAATGGAGAGATGGCTTACAGGCACTTCTTAGAAAGGCAAAGAAAAAAAATACAGTGTGTTTTATGATATGCCCCCAAACTACAAGAAATATTATATCATAAAATGTTTGATCACCAAATATTTTGGTGCTAGTAACCAATATTAAAAAAAGAGACAACCAAGAAAACATTTGCAGTTCATTAACCAACATTGGTTGCTAAGGATGAAGTAGTAAAGAAAATATGTAGACTATGCTAAAATCCTTTCAGTCAAATCAATAATATATTCTGATATTCATTTATTTCTGAGTCATTAACAATATAACAGTACAGTGACTTTATACTAAGGTGACAAATGCCAAGGTAAAAAAAAGTTGAGGATGAGGAGAAATATGTGAGAATATATGGTTCAGGAAAAAGGACACTGATGACTTGCAGGTTATACAAATGCCTCGAGCCTAGATATCATGAACACTTTCTTCAAAAATAGTTCGTAGGGACTTAACATAAGAATCAAACAATTCCACAAAGAATGAAATTAGCTATATTTTAACAGACAGGAAAAGATATTTTATGTATGTAGAGGTTATCCTTGAGTCAGTTGTCTATGCACAGTCAGACCATCTACTCATCATACCTAAGATGTGAATTTATAACCAAAAATGAAGGTAACAATGAGAAAAATATGTGGTATAGAATGAAGAAGATTTAACATTAAGTTATTTAAGCAACTGAAATAACATTGACATCAATTATAATAATTTCAGCCAGAAGCTAAACCAATATAAATTAATTGCATTGACAAGGAGACCAAGGTAACACAAGAAAGCACCTTAGTCAGCAAACATTTGATTTACTTGCCAAAGAGAGATATGGCTGCCAATGGCAACACAGTATTAGCATATAAACTTAGCTATAAAATCTTAGGAAGGATGATGGTTGATTATGAGAAATAATACCATCTCAAAACAAAGCATGGTGAAGCTGTAAAGGGCAAAACCAGTCTAAAGAAAGTTACCTAACCAAGCAAAATCATAATAAAGGCATGGCAAGAAGAAAATGTAAAGATGACTAGAGAGAGAAGAAAAATGGAAAAGATTTGCAGAAAATATTATGACAAAACTGTTTACTCCAGAAAGCACAATGGAACCACCACACATGTACCCTAACATCACAGTCCCTGTGGTCTTTACAGAGGAAATAGAAATGGTAATAAAGATGGTAAAAACAGCCAGATTGGATCAACTATGTATAAAGGAAATCAGTGTTTGAGATAATATAATTGTCAAGATATTGAGAGACTGATTTATGAAGTACCTAAAGGAAGAAAAGACAGTAAAAACATGGAAAAAATTATTGACCTTATTGGTACAAAAAAAGATGACTGAGATAATATTATGTTATTATTATCCACTTATGCTTACTTTGCCTTTGACACAAAATCTTTTCCAGGGTCATCAATATGTGAATTTGGGGCATCTTTAGAGAGTGTATTAATAGGAAATCACAGACTTTTGGAAGTGATATTTAACAATGGGCCACATAAATTTCATCTTACAATTGACTCGAAGATATAGAGAATAAGGGATGTTACTGTGTTTTTTGTCTGATGACTAAAAAATATAGCATTCAGTTCAATAGAGACAAATTGCCTTACAGATTCTCTTACGACAAGGTGTCTCCTATTCCATATGTGCAGATCATTCAGGCTTCCTTGGAAGATATGACAATATCGTTGTACAATAACCTTAGCTAAACATTAGGCAAGGAACAGAAAGAGATGTGGAAAGTGAAAAATTACAGGTGGATAGTCAGAGCGCTCCCTCCCCTAGAACGCTTACCATGTCAAGAGAAACACAGGAATATCTCTGACATATTTGGTGCACCCCCATAAGGAAATTTTAAGAAAGCATGAACAAGAGTCTTTTTTTTCTTGCTTTTTGGAGGGCAATTGGGGTTAAGTGACTTGCCCAAGGTCACATGGCTAGCATTGTGTGTGTGTGTGTTGTGTTTGAGGCTGGATTTGAACTCAGGTCCTCCTGACTCCAGAGCCAGTGCTCTATTCACTGCACCACCTAGCCACCCATGAACAAGAGTCTTATGGGATGGGCAGGCACAGGTGGAAGTCTGCATCATTGGAGGGTTCTCCCAAATGAATGAGACTATAGATCAATTTAAGCATTAAACACTGACTTTAGTTTGATTTGGTTTAGTTTGGTTTGATTTAGTTAGAGATGAATTTAAATCAAAAACATCCACAAAATGCCTCTTATATTCCAGGAACTTGGCTAGGTTCTGGAGATACAAAGTAAAAAAAAAAATGAAACAGTTCTTGATCTCAAGAAGTTTCTATTTTTCTGGAGGTGTGTGCATGTGTGTGTGTGTGTGTGTGTGTGTGTGTGTGTGTGTGTGTGTGCGCGCGCGCACGTGTGCATGCATGTGTAACACGTATGCACAAATAATTACAAATCATATACAAATTGGTACAAAGTCATATCAAGGCAGAGAGCATTAATAGCTGATGGGATTAGAAAAGCCTTATTTAAGCTATGATACCTGAACTATGCTTTGAAGGAAGATAGAGATTCTCATAAACAGAAATAAGCTTATGCTATTCAGGCATGAATCATCACTGTGCAAACACTTGGAAATAGCTGATTGAATGGCATGTATGAGAAACACTTAGCAGTCCAGTTTGATAAGAAAAAAGAGTATGTGAATGGGGAATAATATTACGTAAGATGAGAAAGGTAGACGAGATCCAAACTATGGAAAGACTTAAATGATTGTTTGAGGGTTTGTGTTTTATTCTATTGACAGTAAGGAAACATTGACAATTTTTGAGTAGGGCTATAACACAGATCTCTGTTTTAAGCGTATCAATTTGGGGGGGCAGAACCAAGATGGCAGAGTAGAAATGGCACTTCCAAGGTGCTCTGCCCCACACCACTTCCAAACAATTCCCCAAAAGGGGAATCTGAACAACTTCTGGAGCCCCAGCACCCACAGAACGACACAGAGAACCTCACCTCCTGCTGAGGACAGCCCAGCAGCCCTCCAGGGAGCGGCCAGAGCAGAGCTCTCAGAGCAGGCAACACAGCACACTGGGAACCGACAGCGCAGTGCTCTGGGAGCCGAGCCCAGGCCCACATGAGCCTCGGTTTTAGCCCCAGGGCAGCCGGCCAGGCCTCCAGCCGGCTGGAGGAACCCCAGAACACCAGCAGCTATGGCGATTCCAGAATTATCAGCACAGATATGCCTAGGACAAAGTGAGAGGTTAGTGCCCTATGGACTTTGGGACCAGTATTTAGGGAATGTGTTGGCTTCCTCCCCTGGGGGCGAAAAGCAGCTGAGGAAATGCCACACAGAGGCCATTTTGCAGCATCAGTGGCAGCTCCAGTTCCTGGTCTTCGAACTGTAGAGAGATCCAACAATCAGTCTGGGGGTTAATCGCTCTTGTTTTAACCTGCTTGGATCTGGATTGTGGTCTTGGGGTGGAAATCCAATTTGCCAGAGCGGGAGGAGGCTTTACAGAGGCCACCCAACCTCTGGAAGTTGTGAAGACCCCACGTTTGGGACGGAAGCTCTCCTGTCTGGTGGCAGAGTCCTACCATGGCAACAAGCCCCCAAATCAAGTAATTAAGTGGCAATATGCCTAGGCAAAGGAAACAAAATAAACAGAAAAATGCAACTTTAGACTCCTATTTTGGGGGTAAAGAGGATCAAAGCATGGAACAGCAGGAAGACTGTGAGGTCAGAATTCCTGCACCAAAAGCCCCAAATGAAAATACAAGCTGGCTACAGGCCATAGAGGACCTTAAGAAGCAGATAAGAGAAGTGGGGGAAAACTTGGGAAGAGAAATGAAAAAGATACAAGAAAAGTATGAAATGACAGTCAATAGCCTGACTGAGGAAAATAACACCTAAAAAAATAGACAACTCAAATGGCAAAAGAGGCTCAAAAAGGCAATGAGGAGAAGAATGCCTTAAAAAGCCGAATTTTCCAGATGGAAAAAGAATCTCAAAAGCTCATTGAGGAGATTCATTCCTTCAGAATTAGACTGGAACAAATGGAAGCTAGTGACTTTATGAAAAATCAAGATGCTGTTAAACAGATCCAAACAAACGAAAGAATAGAAGGCAATGTGAAATATCTAATGGGAAAAACCACTGACCTGGAAAATAGATCCAGGAGAGACAATTTAAAAATTATTGGACTACCTGAAAGCCATGATCAAAGAAAAAACCAAGAAATCACCCTTCAAGAAATCCTCAAGGAAAACTGACCTGATGTTTTAGACCCAGAGGGGGAAATAGAGGTTGAAAGAATCCACTGATCACCTCCTAAAAAGGATCCCAAAAAGAAATCTCCTAGGAATATTATAGCCAGGTTCCAGAACTCCCAGATCAAGGAGAAAATACTACAAGCAGCCAGGAAGAAACAATTTCAATATTGTGGAAACACAATCAGGATAGCCCAGGACCTGGCAGCTTTTACACTGAGGGATTGAAGGGCATGGAATATGATATTCCAGGGGGCAAAAGAGCTGGGATTGAAGCCAAGAGTCACCTACCCAGCAAAACTGAGTATTTTGTTTCAGGGGAAAATATGGTCATTCAGTGGAATAGAGGACTTTCAAGCATTCTTGAGGAAAAAAAACAGAGCTGAATAGAAAATTTGACATTCAGACACAAGAAGCAAGAGATGCTTGAGAAGGTAATCAGGGAAAAGAAATCAAAAGGAACTTATCAAAGTTGAACTATTTACATTCCTATGTGGAAAAACAATAATTGTGTCTGATGAAACCTTTCTCGTTATGAAAATAATTGAAGAAGGGCATATGGACATATGAATACATATGTGAATGTGTGTATATATGTTTACAGGTATACATGGATAGAGGGCACAGGTTGAATTTCGTGGGAAGGGATAATACTTAAGGGGTGAAGTTAATAGGTGAGAGAGGAAAGTGACAAGAGGAGATGGGGAGAGACAGGGTAGGGTAAACTATCTCATGGAGAAGAGGCAAGGTGAAGTAGTTGCAAGGGAGGGGAAGAACAGGAAGGCAAAAAGGCAAAACCTTATTCTCATTGAATTTGTCTCAGGGAGAGAATCACATACATACTAAATGGGATATCTCACCCTGCAGGAAAATAGAGGGAAGGGGGGTGGAGGGGAGAGCATTCTAGGGGGAGGGGAGGTTAGAAGTACCCACTTTCAAAGAGGGACAGGATCAAAGTAGGGAATGGACCAGGTGGGAGGTGAGATGGGTGGGAGGGAAATATAGTCAGTCTTTTACAATATATCTACTATGGTAATGTTTTGCATAGCTATACATGTACAACACATACTGAATTACTTATCTTCCCAGAGGGGTGACAAGGGAGGAAAGGAATGGATCTGAAATTCGAAGTCTTAAAATTAAATGTTTCAAATGTATATAAATACTATTATTAATACTATTTTGCATGTAATTGGGAGATAAGGTGTTCAGGCATTGGGGCTCAGAGATTCACCTTGCCCTAATGGCAAAGTCGAAGGGGGTATGGGAGAAGATATGGGAGAGAGCAGATTGGATGAGGGGATATCTAGTGGGACTGCCATTCTGGGGTGGTGGGTAGGGAAAAATGGGGAAAAATTTGTAACTCAAAATCTGGTCGAAATGAATGATGTAAACCAGAAGTTAATAAAGCATTTGTTAAAACAAAAAAAGAATATCAATTTGGCAGCAATGAGGAGGATAGATTAGCAAGGGGACAGACTATATATAAGCAGAACGAGAAATTAGGGTGGCACTGTATTACAATGATTAGCTCATTTTAAGCCTATGCATAATATAATTGCTCTTCAGGTCTATTTCCCTTCTTTCTTTCTGTATGAAATTGATTTCAGGTAGAGAGTTAGGAGCATAATTATAATTTAAAGATGTAAAAACCCTCCTTAGCTTACTGAGTCTTATAAAAACAGTGGCCTTTAGATCCTTTCTTGTGAAATATGAGGGTGTGGAGGTCAAGAGTAAAAGGAGGAAGGCTTACCTCTTCATCAGGAAGTAGAGCTAAGAAGAGAACACAGAATTTTGAAGTACGGAGTTGCGGAGGAGAGGGAACTCGTAATGTATGCCTCCATTTTTTTTCAATAAAATAGAAAGTGAGGTTCTCTGATGAGAGAAAAGAAGAAGAAATTATGTAGAAGGTTTGAGAAGAGAAAGTTTAAAATAGCTGTTGTGAAGAGTGTGGGAGAGCGCCAAATAGTAAAGAATAAATGCATTTCTGCTTTATCAACAAGAGTCCAGATTATATACATTTTTAGTCTGGGATATATGCCTTTCTCCAGGAGCATTTATCTTGGGCTTCGAGGGCATGCAAAAGGGAATAGCTATTACTGGAGAGGGTAGCCACAGATGTCAAAAAGATGTAAAGGGTATGAAGTGAAAATATTCAGGATAAAGAGGAATTAGTTAACTAGGACTAGAACTAGAACTGCCCAGGGCAGGGGTCTTATCAACCAAAGTAGTTTAGCTGTGGGAAGATGTGAACTAGCAAATTTTCAGAAAGAGCCCAGTTTTACTTTAGATTGTTATTTGTATTAGTCTGAGAGATTAATAATTTAGACTATTTGAAGCTTAGATAATAGAGGTGGGTGGGGTGGGGTGAGTGGAACAGTGGGTATACTATAGAAGATAAATGAATAGACCTTTACAGTAGGGTTCACTATTTTGCTGATGTTTTTTCAAGTTTCAGAACATTGGGCACATTTATACTTATTGCTTTCCAAAAATTAAATACACTGTGTTGACCTGAATATAGTATATTCTCCTAAAATAAGATCTCATGGGCATGTGTTTGTGATACACACACACACATACACACACATACATATATTTATATATATGCACACATATACATGTAGGTATATATATATTTATGTGTATATATACACATATTGATATGTATATATTTATAGGAAAATGTAAATTTATATATAATTCTCTATATGAAAATTATAAAAATTACTTTATTAAGGAAAATTGTTTTTAAAACTTCACATTTGAATATCCAAATTATACTAAAATTCCTTGCTCTTTATAAAATCTCATCCTGGGGTGGTTAGGTGGTGCAGTGAATAGAGTGCCGGCCCAGGAGTCAGGAGGACCTGGGTTCAGATCTGGCCTCAGATACTTAACACACACACACATATACACACACACACACAACAACTGGACAAACTGCTCTGACTTAAAGCCAAAAGGTTCTTAGTTCCCTTATGCCTTTATGATATTCTGATCTAGAACTGATTGAAATGAAAAATGCCTAATGTACCTACAAAGCAAAATACTGTAACACAGCATAGGATAAAGGGAGTGGCAAGTTTGGGTCAGGATAGTGAACTTAAGCAACTTGAGACAGAAAGACAACATCTGGTGCCTCAATTACGGTCTTTGGTTTTAGCTGTTTACCAACTGCTCTTCCATAAACCAGCTCTAGCCCCCAGAAATCTTTTCTCAGTTAACAAAACTTAAAAAAACCCCACAACCCCGACTTCCTTCCCTTCTACCTTTTTCTTGTATCCTACTTCTCTCCTTAGCTTCCCTCTTCTTTCCAGGCTCTTAGCCAAAGTTCCCTGAGTCACCAACATCTGACAAGCTGAAACTGAAGCAGGTGGCAGAGAATTTTGATATCTTACTTGTCTAAGGTATAGTTTGGATTTAGAAAGTTGGCTATAGTGTTCTAAACTTCAGTGCATTCTGTTTTTTAATATGCAACTGCAAATATTCAGGTATTTTAGCTAAAGCATATTCTACTCTTAAATGGTAAAACAGAATTTAGCATAGAAACTGCAAATCAAATAATAACTCAAAAGCATAACAGGTAAATCATGCTTCATGAATTCTCCCATTTCTAGTTATTTACAGAAAGTATCTCAAGCAGAAGTTCTTGCTAAGGGGTCAGAGAATTTATTTTTTTCCCCTTGATAATATAATTGATTTCCATTGTAGTTCTGTGTACTTTATTTTATGCATTTAAAAATATTAATTCTGAAAAGGTTTCATCAGACTGCCAAAGGGGTCCATAATACAGAAGGTTTATGAATACCACATCTTGAGGATTGAGATAAAGAGGGGAACCCCATCTTTAGGGAAATTTGTAAGGCTGCTTAAATCCCAGATCCACAGAGCCCTTTGACCAACAGTACAAGATGAGTTTTCTCAAGCTAATTTTGTTGTTTATCTGAGAAGATACTTGAATCCAAGCTAAAATACTAGATTTATCAAAATGTGACAGGTCACTTATTATAAACGGAAACAAGCCTGGATAATCCTTAAGTATTGTTGGAATAGAGATAATTCCACCCACGAATCTGTTTGTATTGGACATCATAATGTTGGGTATAAATGGCAAGGACATGAAGGCAAGTCATTGTGGTTTATCTTTCTCCCACTGTGTTACCTGTAGAAAACATAAAAAGAAAACCTTTTTTTTTTTCATTTTGACTATCTTATAAGACATACAGACCATAGAGGTATCATGCAAAAGAAGGAATATATATAACCCAGACAGCAGAACTAAGAGCTGTAAGTGGAAAATGCAAAAATGGTAACAGGCACAATGTGAGGGAAGAACCCCTGTGCCCCCTCCCACTCCCTACTCCCTACCCCCATGAAAACTACCAAAAGTGCAATGGAAACCTCACATAGTGGTGCTTTCCCCTTAATTTAAGGGCTTCAAGCAGAGAATGAGTGTTAAAAAGGTTTTCCTTTTGGGAATGAGTTGGACAAGTCAACAGCTGAGGTCTGATCCCATTCTAATCTTCTATAATTCTATAACATTTTATAGAATTTTGCACACCACAAACATTTAATAAACATTTGTTGACTGCTGTTGAATGAATCACCTTCCTAAAATACATCTTAAAAAATCTGCAGAAATAAACTGCAAATGTATCAATGTCATAAGTTTTTTGGGTTGATCCATTTAGCCACAGCAGACTTAGATCTAATTTGCATTTCAACAGATTAATAAGAAGTTATTCTCTTCTACCCCAGTTTTTATTTGTTTATTGGCACTCTCAGATAACATTACTTTATGATTAGGATTACCGGTCCTTCTTGCTACAATCTGGGCTCAAAGGAACTTGGTGGTGGTTGGGGGTATATTTCGGGAAATGTGCTTAGTAATTTTTAATTAGCAGGAAGGGGAACCTTCTGGCTTTTTTTCCTACCAAATGATTAAATGGATTTCTTTCTAAAACTAAATATTTTTTTGCAATTATCAGGGAGGGATCAATTTCCTGCCTTGGAAAAAGAAATGTGTGATACATAATATTTTTGCTTCAGAGGTCTAACTTCACAGGCACACAATTCTATCTTGTAAGATTTTTAAGAAGTCAATATAATGATATCTTACTATAGGATTACATTTTTATAACTATAGGCATACATGGTTAAAAATCAAAATAACTATGCTAAAGGTCTCCACAAGGACTAAAGTAGTTTTCTTTAGTAAAAGAATTGGAACACTGGTTGGTTTCACTGTGTCAGTTGAAAGAAAAAAATGTCAAGATGTTTTCCCTTCTGTCCTTTCATCTAGGCAAATAAGAATGAGTGGGCTGGAAATTCATTTACCTCAAAGAAGGCCTAGCTCATTAAGTCTAAAATAGCTTATTTCTGGTGTTCATAACATTTTTCTTGCATGGTTCCTGAAATACATACCCAAGCTACCCTGAAAACGTTCTGGGGAGAAGAGGGTCTGACCTGCTTATATAATAGAGCTAAGGCTCACTGAGGAAAGTACTATAGGGTTGGCTCTGGTTCTGTTCAGTTCTTTCAAAATTACCACTTTGAAAGTTGGTTGCCATGGCCACTACTGAAGTCCTAGTCTTAAGTCCTTCAAAGACAAGGAATGCAGAAAGTGAAAAACTTAATTCTTTACCAAAGACCACCTCTGAAAATATCTTCTCCTTAGTTAAAAGATGACCCTGCCTTTGACTGGACTGTGAAATTGCCTTTGCCCACTCTTCCTATCCCTTCCCCTATCTTCTGCCTGTATTTTCCTGTTTCTTTGGAAATAGAAGCAGAGATAATAAGCTTTAGAAGGAAACTGTGAGTCTCTAGTCAGATCTGCCAATGGTCCCCTCATTCAGGTTTTAAATAGAAATAGACTCTGACATCTATATTGAGAGTTCTCAATATTTATTGATGTCACATCAACTAAATATGGTTTGGGAAATATCTAAAATGCAGTTAGGAAATTGCTTTTCTGCAGTGGATAGAAGAAATTTCTCTACCCCTCTAGTACAGATTCCAAACCCCATTCTTTTGTCGTTGAGTACCTAATTTTGCATTCTTAATGTGTCATTTATGAGTAGTAAAAGAGTTTATCAGCTGCAGATGTCTGGGTGGGGTGGGTATTGACGTGGGTTAGATTACTGATGAAACTGCTTGGCTATGAGATGCCTCTGTAGGAAGCAATTGATGTATTTTTAAGAAATCACACTACGGGGGGAGAAAGTCATGAACACAAAGGCAATGTGAGTGGCCTTATGCACAGCCCAGCTGCTAGCAACACTGATTTGAGAAGCTTGGCTATGGGTACAAGAGTGAGAAAAGTCTGTGTCTCAGTTTCAACAAAAGCAAAATGAGAGATGAGGAAGAAGATGCCAGGAGGGCTCTGTCTCCTAAGTGAAAAATTTCATTTTGCAGGAGAAAATAGATGAAGGTCCATAGGAAATAAAACTGGAACTTAAAACTTAGTTCACATGATGTTTACGTATGTGTAACGGAAAAGATACTAAACTAAGATTATTGCGAGGACTAATCTAGGCTTTATTACTCATAGGCCTTAGAACCTCGGAATTCACTTCCTTTCTTGGACCAGATTATCATAAAGATGTATAGGAACTCTAAATCCTCTGTTTCTCTGAACACTACCTTTCCTTAGAAGACAGAAATGGCTTTACTCAAGTCTGGACATATAAAATAGCTAAATTTCTTTTTTCATGCTAGAGATTTTTTTTAAAAGAAACATTAGGTCCATACATATTATTGCTATATATTTTTAGGTGGGCTCTGCTAGAAGCATTTCTAAAATTTTAATCCCGTATGTCTTCCCTCTTACAGTCTGTTGTCTTTATCTTGTGAGAGAAAGTTGTGCGATACTAACTCAGAGTCAATTCTGGTCCAAAGTGGGGAAACTATAGATTTAACTCTGAGTAGGCTCTAGCAAAGCTCCCAATGCCATGACAGGAGCCATTCACTTGGGACTTTGCTTCTTTGTAAGTGATGCTAAGCAGGCAAGGTCATCCTTAGCTAACACTATGTGGTATACCTTAGCCCTGACTCAGGTCCTTGGAGGTGAATACCTGATGATACATGAAAAGACAAAGCTTCTGAAGAAAAAGGGGTGGGGTGTATTAGCAAGCACTTCAGCACATCTAGGATGGCCTGCTAGCTAATCCTACTTTAATTGCAGAGAAAGAAGTGAATATAGAAGATACAAGCAGAGAAATGAGCACAAATACCAACAGACAGGGCTCCAGCCATATGAACATAGCAATATTACTATACTATACACTTAACATACGTCACTGGACTGAGCGAACAGAGACTTCTAAGCAGTTGGGGTGGGGCAGCAGAAGGCTCTGAACATATGGCTATTTGGAGTCTCACCAGGAAACAAAAAAGATCCATCTGAAGAGCAAACCCCCAAAGCAAAATGCCAGCCTCCCAGAGTGTATAACAAAGACTCAGCATCTGATTGGCTGAGTACTGAGGAGTTTGAAAATCCTTGTACCCCAGCACGTAATTGGAAACTCCCCATGGCTTAGACCCTGATTACCTCTGGGCCAGGGCTCTATGTGCCTATTAATGGGCAGGGAATATCTTCAAAATCCCTTAACATTATAGGGGAGGAGGGCAACACCTGTCTCCACTGTCATAGGCCTTAAAACACCAGGTCTGGAAGAGACCTTTCCAGGTTATCTGATTCCATTACCACATTTAAAAGGTGATTAAAATGAAGCTTCACTTAGAAAAGATCATGAGATGAGTTACTAGTAGAACTTGGATTTGAATCTATGTCTGATGATTCAGACAGGTGAAGGTTCTTTGCTTTCTACTAAGCTTGTTCAGGAATTAAAAGTTTCCTTGGTATGAGAGGACCTGAGCTTAAGTCCCCAAATTGCCACTAATTCATTGCATGATCTTGCACAAATTGTATTATCCATCACTTGATGAGATCCGCTCCATATCTAGGGAGTCAGGCATCTGCTAATGACAATCTTTGAAGAATCAGATGTGGATAGCAATTATGGTCTGACGGATACTATTAACTCACTCATAATATTTTTGTAATTTTATAAATGTGTGTTGTGTTAGTTTAGTCACATTCAACTCTTTATTGTCCCATTTGGAATTCTCTTGGTAAAGATACTAGAGAGGTTTGCCATTTCCTTCTGCAGTTCACTTTACAGATGAGGAAACTGAGGCAAACAGGATAAAATGACTTGCCCAGAGTCACATAGCTAGTAAGTATCTGAGGTTGGATTTGAACTCAGGTTTTCCTGACTCCAGACCTGGGGCTTAATCCACTGTGCCACCTAGCTATCCCATAATTTCTTAAATGGGATCATAAATTTAGAGTTAGAAGGAACCTTAGATGTCACATGGGGAAACAGAGTCCAAGGACACAGAGTTAGTAAGGGGTAGATCAAGAATTTGAACTGAGATCTTTCACCTTCAAACTCAACATTCTTTCCATTGCAACACACGGGTCATATATAGCATTATTATTCCCCATATTGTCTAATCAATTTCATATTTCTCTTTAAGCAATCACAAAATATATGTCTGCCTAGTGACCTGACAATTACAACCTTACAAGAGCAAGCCATACTCAAAACACTGACAGATAAAAACATCTTCAATTGAAAGCATAACAGAGGTTTCTCTAGCATGACCAGAGTAACAATGCTATCCATTAGAATCCTGTGATATAAATAATTTCAATAGAATCCCAATGTACAAAATGTCCAGAACAAAGAGGTAAACATTGGAAATAAAATGTTTAATGTATACGTAAAAGCAGATGTCTAAGAAAATAACTGAGTCAGTGAACCACTGAACATGGCAGAGTAAAAGGAATAATTATAGTTCTCCATTTCCCCACAACTATTCCTTCCATGACCAACGAAGGGCACCAGAGTGAAAAATGAATGGAAAGTCCAAGGAGAAATGACAGTGGGTCATTTTTCCAGTCTAACATTTAGGACTCAGCACAGAGGTAAGTGATCAGAGAAAGGGTTACAACCAAGGGTGAGTCTGTAGTTCAGTTGCTCTGTTCTTGAGAATGAACCTGTATTCAGCTCACATACTGTAGCTGAGTAACAAGAGCAGGGATTACTGACTGTGGTTAAAACCTACAGCTCTGTGACTATGCCCTAACAGAAGTTCCCACCTAGCAGATAGGGGCAAGGTTCAGCAATTGTCTACTGAAACTCCAATCAGTGGCCAGCTCGCAGTAGTATTGCCCAGACACAAACTGGGGTTGGGAGTTTTCAAATCTTAGACCAAGGTGGAAGCAATCAGACAATGCCTTTCAGATTCAATGAAACTAGTTCAGATCACTTAGGGTCTATTGAAAGTTTATAGCTCTATTGCTTGAACCAGCTCTGGGTTTCTTGAAGACCATAACTCTCAATACACAGAGAATACAGTGTAAGAACTCCAGATAATATAGATCAGGGACAAAGAAAGCCCTAATGCCAAGGAAAAATTCCTTTTAGAAGTGGATGATACCTGCTCCTAGCACAGAATCTAAATAACCAGCATTATTTATGTTTTTGTATTTATAAAATTTGTACCTGAAAAAAGTTCCTTAAATTAAAAAAAATATTTTACTGTTTTTATTTATTCATCTAACTTTTTCTAATGATCAACTAAAAAAAGGTAAAACTCTCCCTTTTCCTCTGGCAGTTCTTCCAGCAATAAATAACTTTCATAAAACTTTATTATTAGTTTGAATATACATCTTTTTAAGTGTATAAATAAAATGATATATTTTTCAAAGTAAACAACCTCCGGTAGTTGAAAAAAATTACAGAACTCAGCAGAAATAGAAAGAGAAATTTCACTTAAATAAGAAAGAAAAAATAAATTCTTAATTGTAAAAATATTTATGAACATTTAAAAATAGAAAATAATTGTATTTATCTTTTGCCTTGATAAGCCATTTCATCTCTGAACTTTAGTTTTATTAATTTTTAAAATTCTCAAGTAATATGGCTGAGCTAGCTTATAGGGGGCAAATTCTTAAGGTATGCAGAAATATTCTCTGCTTTCTTCTAATACAACCATGTGAAAATTTTGAGGAGACAGTTTCTGACCATGAATGACTTAAGGGTTGGTACTGTGTGATGGTCAAGTCTTCTAATTGACTATGGAACTAGAAGAAATACTAAGTCAGATTCAACTGAACCATAAATGAATATATGTGCAAAAATAAGTGCCTTAACCTTTGCTTAGTCTCTCCCTTCCTGTCAGCCAGTGTAGCAGAACTAGGGAGGTGGGAGCATAGCAGTCAGCCTCATCCTTCTACCTGGCTGCCATGTGTCCATGAGTACATGGAACAACTATATTTTTGTGTTTCTTCTTTTCTGATCTTAGATGAATGATTATTCTGAGGCAGGAGTACCCAGGAGCCCTTTTGAGTTTGAGACATCCAAAGGATATATCAGAGGTCCCACCAGCAAACAAATTCAGTAAGAGAGTTCATAAGAGGTAGTCAGAGGGGTGGCTAGGTGGTGCAGTGAATAAAGCACTGGCCGTAGAGTCAGGAGGACCCAAGTTTAAATCTGGTCTCAGACACTTACCACTTAGTAGCCATGTGACCTTGGACAAGTCATTTAACCCCAATTGCCCTCCAAAAAGCAAAAAAAAAAAAATTAGAGTAGCCACACCAGTTAGGAAATGACCAAGAAGTGACACTCAGATAAACAATCCAGATATTAAACTATATATATATATATATGTTGGAATAGTATATGAGCATCCATTCTCAACAACAGTCGAGCCAGCCAAAGAGCCAGTAGAGCAGCTGGGTGACAGCTAGTGTTACCTTTCCTGGCACCTGAGTAGAAGGGAGAAGGGAGTACCCTCATTAATAGAATGGCTTGGCCCATCAGGGGAGCAACCTGGAATGGTAGGAAAGTAACCTAGTCCCAAAACCCATGCAACAGAGAGCCATGTCTAAGTGAACTTCATGAGGATTCCAAAAAGGAAGATAGCAACTTTTAGAGCCAGTAATTGGAAGATATCCCTTGGCCATAGCTGTTCTCAGCATGTGAACCTTATTCTCTATGTTTAAACCCATCCTTACTAGGGACTTTGTGCAAGTGGAAGTATGCATCTAGTTTGGAGGGAGGGGTAGTATGTTTTACATCAACTGTTCTTGCTAGGCTTCTTGCTAAATCCCCTTTCTAAAAGCTAATTGATGACTATTAGTTGACTATTAATAGAAAGCACTTGGGTGAGAGATTATAAGGGGTTGTACCAGAAATGCCAGATCCCTCAGGGTTTCCCCATTTAAATCTGAGGTGAGTAGTAGTGAGCTGCACCCCTCTGGGAAATCAGGTGAATGGAAGCACCCAGGTGAGAGAGCGACCCCAGACAGGGCTGCCACCTGCAAAACATTTGTTTTATCACACAACGTTGTGAAGGAAGCACTTTGTAAACTGTTATGTCATAGATAAGTTAATTGTTATTATTATTATTGTGACTTACAACCAAGAAAGAGAGTGAAATCCCTGTGCTGATGAAACCACAGATCCTTTGTGTTTTATGGTTATTACTATATTGGGAGCGAGGGAAGACCCACTCAAGCGTGTATGTTTTAGTGAAAAGGGCATGGACATAGGAAGTTTTTTGGTTCACATGTAGTTTCTTCTTTATTTTAAATTATAAGGAGAGGAATGGATGTTCTCTGGTGTCTTTTTCAACTCTGAAATTCTGTTTGTGAAGTAGAGATTCAATGGCAAAGGAAATGGCTTGTTTTACTAAATCCCAAGGTTATGGATTTTGAGAAGAGTCCAAGTTTGATTTGTACCATAGCCAAAAGCTTTGATCATAAACACACACGAAAACCCAAAAACCCAACTGACTTGATATTTTGAGTCAAAGTTTAGATTTACCTTGGTGAATAAAATTGTGATTCATGATTTCTTCATTGTCACACATCGACATCTCAGCATCAGGCTTCACTTATTGCATTCTAATTTGTAATATCATTATTTCAGTATATAACATCTCCCTGACAGAGCTTCTGGAGGGCAGAGACTGGTACATTCATCTCTGTATTTCCTATCTAGTTGCTTTTGCAAATATTTGTTGAATGAAAATGAAGTGAATTCTACTCTGCCCCCCACTCTGGACTGAAATGTCAATTTCAGCTCCCTGTCTCTGGTGATAATGCACATTTCACTAGTTTATTTACTTGTAATCTTAGTAGCATTTTGCAATAGATAGAAAGCTAGGCACAGTCAGGAAGATGTGGTTTCAAATTATTTTTCTAATATCTATTGGCAGTATGACCCTAGGGAAATCACTTTATCTCTCAATGCCACTTGTGGGAACAATGTCTTAACCCCTCCCCTCAATGTGAGGTAGCCTAGTTTTTCCTTCAAAGATATTGAAATTATTCTTCCATTTGGATGGCTCCAGAGACTAAAGGCTCAGGCTGTTGATATCACTCCCTTATTGCCCAAGCACAGATCAGTCACAAGAAGGTCCAGACTCCCTTTCTGATGCTTGGACAGTGGAAGTTGATGGACAGCTCAGGCAGGGGAGCTACATTTGAGGTGCCCTCAATACTATCCTTGTTGAGTATCCTTCTCTGCGATAAGTAAGCAAATTTCCTTTTGTCAACTGTTAGATAATCTACAAGCATTTCATTTTGTTCCAGCATGAACTACCTGGGGACTGACTTGAATTAATCCTGGACTAGTCCATTGCCCCTATGAGTAATAGAGTATTGATGGAGAGAGTTTCCTTAGGATGAATTTCATGCACCCTAGTAAACTCAAAAGTCTTACACTCCTCTTCCGCACAATCAGACTTTTCAGGTCTTGGAGCCTGATAAATTTGAGAGTCTACAAGATTTTCACTCTCTATCCAGAACAGATTTTGAGAACCCCTCTCACCTGGATCTGGGGGTCAGCAGCAATGACCACAGGGAAGAGACCATTCTCCCACATGCTTACCAATAAAACAGCACATACATAAACTTGGCCATAACAAAGAATTTTCACACCGTGGATCTCTTTTGAGCCTTACAATCACCTTGTCAGTTAAATTATTATTTATTATTAATTAATTATTACCCCCCCCATTTTACAGGTAAGGAAAAGAGCAATGAACTTACCCAAGATAGTTTTGCTAGAAAATGGGAGAACTGAGCTGTGAGTAGGTCTTCTGACATCAAGTTCACCTTCTTTTCCCTCTGCAACAATGTCCCACAGCTAATCACTGCTTGCATTGTTTCTGTGGTTATTTTCACTTCCAAGATGGGAGCCTTTGGCTAAATAAAAACAAACAAACACCCCCAAACAAGTGTCCTGCCTCCTATCCTTAGCCAATGGCTTTGGGCAACTCTCTATGGCCACCAGTGGATTTTAAAAGAAAAGGAAGGAAGGATAGATTTCTCCTTTAAAGATTATGACCCTGGGTTATGGTGTTTTCTCACTCCCTTTTTCTCAGCTCCCTTTTCCCTTTTCTCAGCCTTTCTTCTACTTTTCCCATTATAAGCCAACCAGTATATACAGGTTAGATTTCCACATTACTATGGCCTGTATGAGAGCATCTAGGGAACCAGATGATGCAGTGGATAGAGTACCAGGCCTGGAGTCAGAAAGATTCATCTTCCTGAGTTCAAATCTGGCCTCACTTACTAGCTGTGTGACCCTGGACAAGTCACTTAACCAAGTTTGCCTTAGTTTTCTCATCTGCAAAATGAGCTGGAGAAGGAAGTGGAAAACTACTTCAGTAACTTTGCCAAGAAAACCCCAAATGGGATCCAGAAGAGTTGGGCATTGTTGAAAAACAACTGAACAACAAATGGTGTGAGAACATTTTTGTGCATTATGAGAGAGGACGGGTAGGAAGAAAAATTACATACATTCAAGAAAAATGACAAAGTCAGTCACATACTTCTAGGTTAGTTTTACCAGCATTTTGAACATTAAGTCACCCTTTGTACTAACATGTCAGGACTGTGAAACATTCCACAGAAGCTTCACTTTTGAGTCAGTCTTTTCATTTATGGAGGACATAGTCAAGGAAGTTAAAAGCTAGGAGGTTTCCAGGGACAATGAGTTCCAGTAGGAATACTGGTTTGAAGTTTTGCATTCATAGTGAAACATTCACATCCCTGAGACTGTCAAGCTTGAAGGAATCTTCCGACACGGAACATACTGCCTGCC
Organism: Gymnobelideus leadbeateri; assembly: GCA_011680675.1. Lineage (NCBI taxonomy): Eukaryota > Metazoa > Chordata > Mammalia > Diprotodontia > Petauridae > Gymnobelideus > Gymnobelideus leadbeateri. The sequence goes on from WOXC01004035.1 coordinate 1,559,318, forward strand.
TTCATTGTATTGGCAGCTTGTATTGTGCAGTCCTGATAAATGTGAGGACATCTTTGTTCGCTCAGCCTAGAAATGGAGTATTTTTTTAAGGACTTTGTACATAAAGAAAAGCAAACATCAGGGTCAGTAATCACGTTTTTGGGAGATTCAGCATCTCTGAAGGTTCTATTCCTACTGCCCTTACTCCAACTTTTTCATCTATATAGAAGTTTTATGAAGTTATTTATTTTTGGATGACATGACAAAGTCTAAAAAGTCTCCTCTCAAAAAGAGGAATGCAGCACCTTCTGTTGGTTAAACTATCCCTTTCCCTATAATATGATTAAAAATCTGCATCAAGGCAATGCCCCTTCTAGGTAGTTCAGTATAATGGAAATTAGACTTTGTGCTAGCATTTACATAGCACTTAAGATTTGCAAAGTTATATATAAATATGACTTCATTTGGTCTTCACAAATCTGTGAGGTAGATGCTAAGGATAACCCAGGAGAGGCAGTTAGGTGGTGTAGTAGGTTTGAAACCACAATGACTTGAGTTTGAATCTTACCTCAGACACTTATTAATTGGGTGATTATAGTCAAACTGCTTAACCTATGTCAGTCTCAGGTTTTTCACCTGTAAAATGGATGAAATAATATGATCTACCTAGCAACGTTTGTGTGTGTGTGTGTGTGTGTGTGTGTGTGTGTGTGTGTGTGTGTAATATTATTATTAGTATTAAAGGAGGCAGGGTTGTTTAATGATAGAGAGGTGTCTTAAAGCCAGGAAAACCTTGGTTCAAGTCCAGTCTCTGACACCTACCATGAGACCCTGGTAAGTCATTTACCATTTAGTACAATAGGTAACTCTTTATAAATTGCAACAAAGGTGATGAGGGAAACTCCTTATTTGAGAATTCTCTACATGATAAAATCACAGGTTCAGTCTCTATGCATTGTGAATACAGTTGTAGAAAATGAGGCTTAGAGAGGTTGATGACTTTCCCAGAGTCATACAGTTAGTGTCCGAAATGGAATTAGAGGGGCAGAGTCAAAATGGTGGAGCAGAAGCAGAGACCTGCCTGAACTTCCCCAAATCCCTCAAAATACCTATAAAAATGACTCTAAACAAATTCTAGAGTAGCACAACCCACAAAATGACACACTGATGCAAATTTCCAGCCCAAGACAATCTGGAAGGTCAATAGGAAGGTTCTATCACACTGGGCTGGGAGCAGAGCACAGCTCAGTATGGGTGGCACAGGCACAGATGGGGCCAATGCAGGCCTTAGGGGACTGAATCACTGGCAGCTGTGGTGGTTTCCAGAATTCTCAACCCATAAATGCCAAAGACAGCTTCGAAGATCTGTCACCTGGGTGAGAGAAGAGTATGGTCTGGACTCAGTCCCAGCCCCAGGGCAGTGGCAGCTGCTTCTGGAGCTCTCAGCCTACAGACAGTGGGGGAACTGAGCTGCTGATCTGGGTTGCAGTCCTGGGTGGTGATCCTGGGATGAGAAGGAATGCTGGCATGGTGGAGCTTGTGGCAATAGTGGAGAGGGAATCCTCATCACAGTTCCAAAGCTGAAAAGAATGCTTGTAGTTACTCACAGACCAGAGCACAGGCCACCTCTCCTTTGATCATACCACTTTAGAAGAACTGAAAATTTACAGGTCTCTAAAAATATTTCTGGAAACAGCTGCACAAAACTCCTGAAGGTTGGGGCAGTACACCCTCCACTTAACAAAGAACTCAAAAGTCAAGTAATTGGCTGTGAAAATGAGCAAATGGGGAAAAATCAGACTATAGAATCTTGCTTCCTTGGTGAAAAGGTACTTACTTATGTCCTTGGGGACAAGGAAAATCAAAACATACAACCAGAAGAAGGCAACAAAGTCAAAGCTCCTGCATCCAAAACCTCCAAGAAAAATATGGTCTCAGGCCATGGAAAAGCTCAAAGAGGATTTTGCAAATCAAGTAAGAGAAGTAGAGGAAAAATTGAGAAGAGAAATGAAGTGGAATTAGAACCCAGGTTGTCATGACTCAATCAATGTCCAAGATTCTATCATTCCACATTGCTGCATTGGATGGGAATTTAGAACACTTGTTTCTAGTATTTTCTCTGCCACGAGAGCTAGGTCCCAATTAGTGTGAATAAAGAATCCCCTGAAGTGATCACAGTATTTGAATTTGGGCTGTTCCTGCAGGCTGGAAGCAATAAGCATATTTTCTTAAGTATATTCTCAAACAGTGCATATTTGAGTCCATGCACCCATTTCGGAGGATTCAGTACCCCCACTAATCAGGACCTAGCCATAATTTGGCAGGGTTACATTGGGTGAAGTCACTTCACCACTTTGGCCTTGAGCTTCCTTCTTTGTAAAATGAGGAGGTTTTAAATCTATTCTAGCAGATTATCTCTAAGGCTCCTTCTGGCACTAACACTTGTGATCTCTTCAATTTCTTGGCAGGTCTCCAGACTATTTGATTCTCTCTCTAGTACTCAGAAGCTTTCCTGAATAGAGCCCCGTGAAAACTTTTTCTGAAATTCCAAGAGCATGAACTTACCCCCTGTGAGTGCATCATCCAGGAGAGGTTCCTTTTGTTTTTATGAATTTAACTGAGAGCTGGCCAGGAATTATGAACAAAGTACTAGATGTAGTCAGAAGACCCTAGGGTTGCATCTTACTAATGACATTTGGAAACTACTTTGACCAATGCCAGGTCAACACCCCTGAAATTCAGTTTCCTTATTTGTAAAATGGGCATTGGGTAAATCCTTGTCATTATGAACATGACAGGGCTCTTATAAGGAAAGCATTGTAAATGTCAAATCACTACAAAAATGGGTGGTTTTGCCAAGTTCCCAACCAGCCTATTGGCCTTGTTCCTTAATGGAAAGGAGCATTTCTTCAATAAAGAAAGAGATGTCATATTTAAGCACATAAGCCTTGTAAGCATATTCAATAGATTCCATGGGACCTGGCAATAAAACATTTGGAATTGTTAAGGATATTTAATGGTTTCGATCCATGCTTAGTGACTAAAAAGTCTCACCTGTTATATATTTGAAGGGGGAATAATTTAACTTTTTAAGATGCATGTAGGGAATATGCTTGGATGAAAAAACTGAACTAAGACATAGGATGATAGAATCCAGGTAAACCGACTGTGTAACCATAGGCCAGCTATTTAACCTCTCTGAGTCTCAGTTTCCTCATTGGTAAAATGAGTTTCCCCACTGATGATATTTCCTGCTACAAGGAATTTGTGAGGAAAGCCCCTTGCAAAGCTTAAAGCACTGTAAAAATGCAAGGTGTGTTATTCTTGTTGAACTTTGAGGACCTTAAGAAGAGTAGCAAGAACAAATAGGAGAAGACAATAGGAAAATGATAATTTTCCATTTGATAATGCAGAACTCAGCCTAACGGAGAATAATAGCAGTTTATTGCTTTAGGAAAGGGTTTTGTGTAAGTATCTTCATGCAATTTTCAGATCATTTTCTCACAAAAGAGTCCTCACAAATATGAAACCAACCAAGTGAGAAGGATGTTGTCTGTCCCCTGAACAAAGCCAGCTAGCTGTTTGCTTGACTCGCTGGTGTGAATTTGTTTAAATTAGCATTATTTGGTCTACTGTTTTTTATGGTCATTATGCAGAAAGCAGTTTACTCTTCTCCATTCTGGTTGGAGGACAGTGATGTTAGCATAATTGAAGCAGATGCTGTTTCTTTATATAATAGGTACATATGTGAAAACCCAGTTGGGCCTCTACTGTCTTCAGGCTTCAGAGACTTTGTAGTTAGGGGCTTTCAAACAAATCCTTCAGCAGCACAATGTGCAAATACAAAGCCAATGGACAAAGGAAAAGAGACATAACATAGTTACATCAGGCTGCCAGGGGCCCAAGATCAGAATACCAAAGGTTTAAGACTGGGAGGGGCCTTAAAAGGTTTCTTTTATTTTACAGGTTGCAAGGGAATGCTGACAAATGTTTAACAACTGACTCTCCAAACAACAACAACAACAACAAATCCAACAAACTATTAAGCTTAATATGCATTAACATTTTCTCTATGACTTTCTTAAGTCTAGGAAATCAACAAATAAAAAAATCAAGTCCTGATTTATAGCATTTACCAATTTCCAAGGTCTAAATGTTCACACTGAACATTTGACAATCAGCTCTTCAGATTCACTTTGAGCAGCTCTAGCACACAGAGACTTTTGGGTGCACTCTCCCAGCTCTACTCAGCCTTAGCAAACTAGATCTCTGGAGTTTAGTGGCTACAACTCCCATCAGAGTACTAAGGGCAACAGTGAGGATCTTGGGGCTTTTAGATTATTATTATTTTTGAACCTCAATCTAGCATGTCTCATTAATATCATTCATTAAATTGCGATTTTCTCAGTATTTAAACCAACTGATCTCTCTTCAACATCAATTAACTAATTAACATCAATTAGCTTTTACAAAGGATTGATTATTGCTATGAAACAGAAAGAAATGATGTGTAAACTTCCCAAACCAATAGCACACTCTCTTTACTATCTTAATCACTTGGGAGATTGAAGCCAAACATAATGTGGTTGCTAGGAACAATCACACCACCAAGTTCATCTCTGGGTGTAGTGTAGTCAATGGATGAATCTCTTCTTTCCTTGTAAGATACGGTGATTTGGCTTCTAAGTCAGTTCACTATTGGACTGAGTCAAGCAGGTCATTCCCCAAGGTTAGAGCCTCACTGAACTTGATCATGATTACTACCAGATGACTGCTACAGACTTGGGTTGCTGGCCCTGGAATGGATCTTCCAAATTTTGAAATTCACAGTCATGATCTTCATGACATAAGTTCATTCTTATCTCCAATAAGCCTCCACTTGAGATCAGGAAAGAATAAACACAATAAAGATTTAAGAACAGCAGCACTATGTGTTTATGGTCATACATCAACCAGGTATGAGAAAAGACCCAAGGCTACTCCTCCACCTGAAGACCCACTACAGTTCTTTCCTTGGCTACCAGAGAAGAGAGAGAAAGAGAAATTCTCTCTGCTTAAGTCTTCTGAATGCACATTCAGTTCTGGCTCAGCAGTTAATTAATATTTGTCACCAGTCAGTAAGCCAGCATGAAATAGAATACCTTGATATTCTCTGAGTCAGGGAAGAAAGGTCTTCAAACCATCCATCATAATTTGCCAGAAGCAGGCTCACCCAGGAGGCTTTGCCAAACCTCTCTCCATTAATTTTTATAAGGTGTAGCATTGTGTGTGCTCTAAGGACTGACCCCATTGACAGTTTCCCCCTTCCCTCATTACATACATATGAGAAACTATGGCTCAGAAAGATGTCTTGGCTTACACATAGATGACAAGCAGCAGGGATGAGATTTCAACCCAGGTTCTCCAGACTATAGTGGGTGACATAACAGACCCCAGATTATCAGATTTATGGTGGAAGATGGCAGAAACAGAGCTTCACCTGCAGATGCAGAGTTTCCCCCAGAGAACAAAAGGACAAAGCTTGCATATGCTTAAACCACAAAATAGGGGGAAGGCTTCAGGAAAAAAGAGATTGGGAGAGGATATAGCAAGAGCTGATTGATTACATAAGATACCTTGATCTCAATGTCTAAGCTAAGTCCTGAAAGCAGGGAACCTTTGAAGTCTCCCTGAACAGATGCTATCACATAGGATGTTCTAGCGGAGGGGCTGTTGGGGTGGGGTGGTGGATGCTTACCATCTCAGGGAAGGAGGAGATGAAGGAGGTAGGGAGGGATAGAATTTAGAACTCAAAACTTTAAATAATACACAAGATGGAGGGAAGTGTGTTTAGTTCACCAAGATGGAGGAAGTTGTGCCCAGGTTATGACCCACATTACAAATCCAACAATCTTTTCACTGCACCACACTTTTTGATTTTTTTTCCTTTGAAAGAGACAAAAGGAAAAAAAAAACATTGTTGACAGAAAATTAATGGATTTAATGAAAAGACATTTTTCATTTTTCCTTGTTGTTTTAAGCACATATTTCCTTTTCCTATCCAATACAATTTAAACTCTAGACCCCAGCAGTCAAAGTCTTCTATGGTCAAGCTATAACCTACTTTTTCCAATTCTTTTTTATTTTCTGCCACTTAAAGAGTTTTCCATTATAACCAAACTGGACCACTCTGTTCTATTTTTAACTAATCTTTTGCCATTTCCCATCTTTTCATCTCTTTGCTTATTCCATCTTCCATTCATGAACTAGACCCTCCTCCCCACCTTCCCAATTTTATTTTGAGGTCATTTTCCACTTCAGCCCTGTAAAATAAAAGTTCTCTCTTCTTCCTAAAATTTCCCATTTTACTTTTGGCCAGCTCCCATTTAACCCTTTTACATTCTAATTTCTATTGTACTTATTCATGTATATCTCATTTCCTGCTCTTCCTCATTCCCAACCATTAGACTTGAGGGCATAAGGTCTTTCAGTTTTCATCTTTATATACCCAGTAACAGATACTGGTGGCTAATAAGTGTTTTCTGAATTAAGTTCTCACCTGTAAGCTTTTGCAACAAAGATCAGAGCTCCATTCTCATCTGTGCTACTAACTACCTACAGGTATACCTTGGAGACATTTCAAGTTTTATTCCAGGCCACCACAATAAAGCAAATATGAAATATCACAGTAAAGGAAGTCACATGAATTTTTGATTTCCTAGTGTATATAAAAGTTATGTTTACACTATACAGTGTCTTCCTTCCTTCCTTCCTTCCTCCCTCCCTTCCTTCCTTTTTTCCTTCCTTCCTTTTCACAAAATGACTAATGTGGAAATATTTTACATGATTGCACGTGTATAAAATATATTAGATTGCTTACAGAATCAGGGAGGGGTGGGGGAAAGAGAAGAGAATTTGAAACTCAAAACTTAAAAAACAACAAAAGTTAAAATTTTTTTACATGTAATTGAAGAAAATAAAATATTATTTAAGAAGAAATAGCTAGTTAGCCAATAAGCATTTATTAAGTGCCTACTATTCACCAGGTATTATGCTAAGTGCTAGTATATAAACAAAAGCAAATGACATTCTTTCCTCTTAAGGTGCTCACAATCTACTAACATGAAAATGACTATGTGCAGACAAGCTCTACACAGGTTAAATTGGAGATAATCACCAGGGGAAGGCACTCACATGAAGTAGGGATCTGTAAAGGCTTTTTTGTAGAAGATGGGATTTTACCTGAGATTTGAAGGAAGCCAGTAGGTAGAGATGATGAGGGAGAGCGTTCCAGCCCTGGAAGACAGTAAAAATGCCCAGTTTGGAAATGGAAAAGAACATAATCTAGTCTCAGAGTTGACAGAATCACAGAATGATAGAACTGGAAGGGATCTTAAAAGTCATCTTGTCTAATTCCCTCATTTTGCAAAGACAAAAATGAGGCCCCAAATTACCCTTGTTCTATTAGATAGCATCAATATCAAGTTAACATGAATCACCAATATTATACAGTGATAAGAGAAAATAGAATGCAAGGCAAGATTCAAAGAAATAAAAAATGAAGGACTTAAGAAGTTTCTCTAAATTGGATTGGTTGTTACTTATCACTTTAAGCCAATGCTGGTTATCCATTTTACTTCATAAAGCAAATTAGTCTTGTTTCAATTTCCCTCCCCAAGTACCCTGGGCCATGTATCTATAGTTTCTGTCTACTTCCCCCCATTCCCACTGTTCATTTAGTTTTGTTACTTTAGGCCAATGTCAAAAAATCTTAACCTCCTTTTATTCACTCCAGTTGATCTAGTAATAGAGAGAAAACAATTTCTTCCCTTCAAACTCTCAGTTAATTCTATCTGGATACTTCTAACTGTGCATCTAGTCCTTCCAAGAAAGAACTGGACTTCCTTTAGGAATGTGGTTTTTCTCTCTTCCTTAGCTTTATTGCAAACATTTTCCATCAATCTTTCTAATTGATTTTCTCATGGCAAAGTAGGAAAACTAAAATCCATGTCACAGGGCAGCTTCCTGGTCAGTGTCAAATTCCTTTGTAGTCTCTGTCTAATATTTAAAAGGTTTCCTTGACAACCACACTGCTCTATCATTCATTCTAGATAATCTTCTCTGCTTCTTAGATAGTTAGGTTAATATATAAAGAGATTCTCTACCAAATTTGTGACACTTTTTGCTTTAAAACTTTCTTCTTACAGAGGATTTCCTTTAAAAATTTTTGCTTCAGAATATTTTAAAACAGAAAAAGTTTAAAAAACAACAACATAAATCTCAGTGTGTTCCTCAGATCATATCACATATGCAACTTGATTAGAACACAATCTTGGTCAATATTAATTGCCACCAAGCTGATCCATTCTACTTGGAAATCTCTTCACCCATGCCTGCTGTCTATAAAGAGCACCCTATGTTCCATTCCTTTCCTACCAAATTGTTCTTATGGACTATTCCCAATTTTTCCCTCCACTAGTTGTCATATAGTCTAATAAACTAATTTAACATATGATATCAATGGATACAATGGCTTAGTATGTTACCCCTTCATCAGTAGTTACATGGTTAATGAAAAAAAAATTTGCTTACACAATGAATTATGATCAGGAATAAGCTTTACTGTAATTGCAAAGAAGAGAGATTCAAAGAGGTCAAAATTTAGAATTAGACTTCTCTCCTTAAAGAGTAAATTTCATGTAGAAGATTTTATACCTTACAGAAGGGAATCTCCATTAAGATAATTTATAACTTGTAGAGAAAAAACAAATATAGAGTATCATCAAAAAGTGGAAAATCAGGGAAAGTGCAGATGTTCTTCAGATTTTTTGCATTCGTATTAGAAAGGTTCTGCATAGTTAGGACAGAGAACCTTTTAGGTTTAACATAGAAATTTGCTCTAAATCACTTTTAGAGAAAAGCAAATTTAAAAAACTCTGAGGTATCACATCAGACCTATCAGAGTGGCTAATATCATAAAAAAGGAAAATGTTCACATTGGAGGGGATATGGGAAAACTAGGAAACTGATATATTGTTGGTGGAGTTGTGAACTAATCCAATATTTCTGGAGAGCAGTTTGGAACTATGGCCAAAGGGCTATAAAATTGTGTATATCCTTTGATCCAGCAATAGCATTGCTAGGTATATTTCCCAAGAACATCCAAAAAAAGGGAAAAAGGACCTGTTTGTACAAAAATATCCATAGCAGATCTTCCTGTGGTGAAGAATTAGAAATCAAAGGGATGCCCAACAACTGGGGAATGGCCAAACAAGCTGGGGTGTATAATTGTAATGGAATATTATTGTGCTATAAGAAATGACCAGTAGGATGATTTCAGAAAAACCTGGAAAGACTTACATGAACTGATACATAGTAAAGTGAACAGAATGGGGAGAATGTTATACATAGTAACAGCAATATTGTTTGATGAAGAACTTTGAATGACTTAACTATTCTCAGAATTACAATGATCCAAGACAATGCCAAAGAACTAATAATAAAGCATACTATCCATCTCCAGAGAAAGAACAGAGATTGACTGAATACAGATTGAAGCATGCTATTTTTCACTTTCTTTTGTTTTTTATTTTACTTGAGTCTTCTTGTACAAAATTACTAATATGGAAATATTTTATATAATTGCACATGTATAACCTATATTGCTTACCATCTCAGGGAAGGGGGAGGTGAAGGAGGGATGGAGGGATAGAATTTGGAACTCAAAACTCTAAATAATGTTCAAAAATTGAAAAAAATAAAATAGCATTTTCAATTCTTGAGGCCACCTGCAGCCTCTTCAAGGTAAAGAATACTGCTCTATTAAGAATTAGAGTTTTCTATATCTTTATTAATATGTAATTCAGGTGTGGCACCAGAGTCACCCATAAAAGTGATATCACTTGCAAATGTGGCATCCAAAGTGGAATCCATATCCCCTTTCCCTGTCTTTCTTGGCTCACTTACTCATTTCAGCCTCCACTCCTGCTGGCAGCTCTGGGAGTTTTCCTAAAGCGCAGAGCAGAAGTATAGCTTATAGTCCCTTGGCTATAACTAACATACTCCCCTAGAGGCAACCATGCTGTATTTGGGTATGAGAGAACACATTACTACTATTTTACTGCTATTGCTCTAGAACCCCAATTGGTATGCTTCCCATTTCTAATAAATCAGTGACCACAACAGCATTAACTCTTAAACACAAAAGTTTTTTTTAGTCAAAGCTAAAATAAAATCATTTATAACCTCAAGATTCACTTATTAGAAAGTAATAAGAGGAATAATAACATTTACTTAATAGAAAATCAGAGTAGGAATAATTATAACAGACTCTCCTTGAATTGGGTCAAACTGTCCTATCAATGTACAAAGTGTCTGTGTGGAGTATGGGCAATACTTATAGAGACCTACCAGAGAGGCACATGAGTGGGGAAGCCCATGTGCCCAGGAGAAGTCACAACTCAACACTTCAGGCCTTAATTCCTTGATCCCCTCAGAAACAACCTATATCACAGGACATCATTTCAAAGCTAGCAGCATCTCTCCTAGACCTCAGTGTTCCTCTATTGGACAAAACCATTCATTTTCAGCTCTTAAACCAATGAAGCAGTAACATACTCTGTTTTTTTCACACCCACCCTTAACAGGTTGCCAAGAAAAATTAACACTCTTAAACCAAAAAAATGGTCAAGCTCTTTATATCTATAAACAGCAACAGATCTATTTTCTCCAATCAGTTCCACTCCTCTTCTCTCCACAAAGCACAGGTCATAGCAAAAGAGACATAGAACTGTTTTTTCCTCCTGTGTCTCCTCAAACTTTAGAAGTCAGAAGAAGGCAACATACGAACTCAGAAATTTCCCCTCTCTCAGACTACTGAAAGAACTAAAGAACCACAGCTTCTAAGTTTTTCACACAGCAACAGGATGAATCTCTCTTCCACTGAATTTCTAGCAGCGGCCACAGCCTTTCTCCAGCCAATCAGCTGACCTTTCTTCCAATCAGCAAGTTCCAACAAAGCACCCCCAAATCTGTCATTTCAACCAGAATCCTTCTATGCCTTCTGTCTCTGGCTTCTTGTAACTGCTCCCATGCTTAGCTTATGTTCCTGCTTCTTCTATCTATCTCTATCATTTTCACAGCTTTCTTCTCTGACTTCTTACACATCTTTCAATACCTCAAATAAGGGCCACCTGGTGGCTGATGTCTCATCTTGATCTTACAAGATGAAGCTCTTGAGATACACCTTTCTATCAGGTATAAGTTCAACAAACCTTATGCAGAGTGTCCCCCAAAGTACTAATGGAACCCAAAACTGTACTGACTTTGGGGGCACCCTATCTGATATTCCTGTTATCCTCAAACAATCATTTGTTCTGTAATTTTGCCAGTTTCCTTCTTTAAACTCTAAAACCAGAATTATACAAAGAGGTTGGTGGACCAAAATACTCTGTAACCATGTTACCTTGGTCATTGTTCTGTCTTCAAAAAGGTCCTCTCAATACATTCATCTGAGGTAAAGTTCTTTACCTGGTCTTGGCATCTGGAGGGGTTGTTAGTGATCTCTTTTTAGTATATTGTAGGTTAGATGGTACAGGGGATAGAGTGTCAGTCTTGGAGTCAGGAAGACTCATCTTCCCAGAGTTCAAAACCTGCTTAGTAGCTGTGTGACCCTAAGTAAGTCACTTAACCCCATTTGTCTCAGTTTCCTCATCTGTAAAATAAGCTGGAGAAGAAAATGGCAAATCAGTCTAGTATCTTTGCTAAGAAAACCCCAAATGAGACCATGAAGAGTTGGATACAACTGAAACGATGGAGCAACAAGACTTTATGAAGTTAGAAGAGCAGGCAGCCAGGCAGGCAATAAGCATTTATTAAGTGTTAATTATGTGCCACAAAAAACATCTGCTAACTATTGCTATGGAGAAAAAACACTCCTCATGGGCAAGGTAATATCAAGACTGGAGTAATGAAAATCAGGAAAAGGTGATTTTTACTGATGAAACTCACTCTCATTCATGACTATATTAAAGTTGTTAAAAGAAGTCCAGCTGAGCCTCTGAGATATGGAAACCTTCATCAGATTGTAGAACATCAATATAGAAAAATAGCTTTGGGGATTTTTATTTCTTGTGGGTCTGGAAGCTTTGTCCTCATTAAGGGAATGATGAACTCTGATACATATGCTGATAGACTGAAAAGTAGAATTATAGAGGCTCCTAAATGGAGATGATACTGTAATATGAACTTGTATCACACGTGCTCTGAGATCTTGCTTGATTTATACTCCATTGAAAACCTATAGGTTATAAGACTTTGAAACAAGGATTATTCACAACAGTTTACTTAATATTCAATGTAAGGCATGATTTCATGATAAGAATTGAAGAATATGTATACAAATGTTACAAACTCAATATCAAATTGTGCAAAACAAATTATAGGGCAGAAAAAGACAGATATTCAAAAAAGTATTAAGATTTATTGTGTAAGTCAATAAGCTTAAATTTATTTTGGTCCAAATAATTAGGACAGAAGAAAGCACTTAATAAATAGTTATTGATTGATTGTAGAAGGAATTCTTAAGCAGGTAGAGGTTGGGCTAGTCAGCCTGAGGTGATTTCCAATTCTTAGATTCTAAGATTTTGATAGCACTGAGCTAGGAGATGGGAGAACTGGGTTCTAGTACCTACTTTACTATAAGTTTCTGTGACTCTGTGCAAGTCAGTTAATCTTTATGAGCTGCAATATCCTCACTTATAAAATGAATGGGTGAAGAAAAATTTTTTAAAAGAAGCAGGATTCTTAGGTACAAAAATATTTAAAGCAGTTCTTTTTTTGTGGTGGTAAAGAATTGGAAATCAACTGAAAAACTTAGCAACTCTGATAAATGCAACTGAGCCTCTATAATTCTACTTTTCAGTCTATCAGCATATGTATCAGAGTTCATCATTCCCTTAATGAGGACAAAGCTTCCAGACCCACAAGAAATAAAAGTCCCCAAAGCTGTTTTTCTATATTGATGTTTTACAATCAGATGAAGGTTTCCATATCTCAGAGGCTCAGCTGGACTTCTTTTAACAACTTTAATATAGTCATGAATGAGAGTGAGTTTCATCAGTAAAAATCACCTTTTCCCGATTTTCATTACTCTAGTCTTGATATTACCTTGCCCATGAGGAGTGTTTTTTCTCCATAGCAATAGTTAGCAGATGTTTTTTTCTGGCACATAATTAACACTTAATAATATATTTATATATGCCTATAAATTGGAGAATGGCCAAATAAGTTATAGTATATGATTATGATGGAATACTATTGTGCTATGAGAAATAATGAATATAATGGTTTCAGAAAAACCAGGAAGACTTACATGAATTTATGCAAAGTGAAACAAGCAGAACCAGAACAACTGATATAGTAACAACAATACTGTAACAGTAATCAACTGTGAAAAACTTAGCAACTCTGATAAATGCAATGATCCTTGCCAATTCCAAAGGACTCATGATGATGAAAAATACTATCCACCTCCAGATAGAGAACTGATGGACTCTGAGAGCAAATTGAATCATATTTTTTTTCTTTATTTTTCTTGTCCCCTCTCCCCCAATATGGCTAATGTGGGAATACATTTTGCATAACTTCTAATGTATAATAAGTGTCATATTTCTTGCCTTCTCAATGGATGGATGAGGGAGGAAGAGAATTTGGAAGTAAAAATAAAAATCAGAAAAAGAAAAAAGAGGGGTGGCTAGGTGGCGCAGTAAATAGAGCACTAGCCCTGGAATCAGGAGGACCTGAGTTCAAATTCAGCCTCGACATTTAATACTTATTAGCTGTGTGATCTTGGGCAAGTCACTTAACCCCAATTGACCTGCTTTCCCCCTCCACAAAAAGCAAAAGCAAAAAAAGAATAAAGTTAGAGTCTGGGTTCAAATTGAGCTTTTCTCATTTCTACCTTAAAAAAAAGAACAAAACATAAAGCATTAAAAATGAATAGATAGGGCTATATGATTTCTACCATCTTTGTCAATTCTCTCTCCATATATATGTATAAAAGTAATGATTAAATATTTTAGAACAAAGGAACTTTTTTAGAACTCCTCAAATTGCCTATTTGTTAATGTTTATCCATTTCCCTCATCTAAAACAATAACAATTAGCTCACCCACTCCAGAGTCTCTGGAATATAACCAAAGTCAGCATTTTGCCTTAGCAATGTTCAGTTGCAGGTGGTAGCCTTAAAGGAAAACTACAAGTTTATGTTTAGCTAAATTTTGGACCAAATTTTGGGTATAATATTGCATTTAAAATGGTCTTCTTTTTTTTAAAAAAATATGAATATGTGGAGGTAATACTAGTAAGCAGACATTGCCTCTAGGCAGAGGCAGATATGATCTTAATGACTCAGAGAAATAAAGAAATGCAGACAAATGAAAAATGATTTTGTTCTTGGTCTGGGGTATTTCTATTCTGCATTTTTAGCTCCTGATGCCTCAGGGAATAAACTGAAAGGATGTCCAAACTGTGAGTCAGACCCCAGAAATATTATACCCAGCACATAGATCACAGATGAAACCCTTAGGAACATTAAAATGAAAAACACTGAGCTCTTTTGGCCTTTCAAATCATGTGTTTATTGACTGAAAATAAAGTTGGAATAAAAAAAAGATAAACATTCTTCTAAAGCTTCACATTCTCTCTTATTCAAAAAGAGTAAACATGGTCTTTGGAAATTGAGCATCTTTCCATTGTAACTGTCAAATTGTGCCCCTTAAAAATAACAATTCTACAGAAAAAGCTTTATGCTACACTGAAAGTTTATAAGGTTCATGATAGTTCCATCCCCTCCACATCTTACAACGTTAATAAAGGGGGCTGATTGTGTTTTTCCAGCTTGAGTCAAGGACGATTACATGGTTAGATTGAGTTGAACTGCTTTTTGTATTTAAAAAGTATCCTATGCACTAACAATAGAAGAAATAATTGCTACTCACCTGACCCTTCCAATGGGCCTGGAAGTTTTGTTCCCTTTAAGGTAGGACACTGTGCAAGAAACACATGACCCTGAGGTCCTAGTGGCTTCCTTCCTTCCCACTACACCTCAACCTACCTACCCCTCGTGTACTAGTTACTTTTTTTTGGATCTGGCCCATAGCTTTCTAGGACCCCATCACTACAATATTTCTGTGAATTAGTAATGATAAGAATAGATCATAATGAATTTAACAAAACTGCTTTAGGAGAAATGGTAGAACATTGGGTCCTAAGGTCAAGATCCCTACACACAGAGGGCCATGGGTTGAGCTATTAAGATAAGCTGGCACACTGGTGTCCTTGAGCTCTTGAAAAAAGCAAGAAAATGGCTCTAGGAAGATGACTCTATGGTATTTTTATGGAAAAAGGTGTATGAGAATCACATGAGATGAGACAGCATTAGTGAAGGGAATTGTTCCATTGGTGAAATTTTGGATCTTTCAGTGAAAAAACTCACAATTAATGGCAGTTTTTGTACGTTACCTCATTGAATCCCAATGCAGTTCTAAGAGCTAAGTAAGAGAGCTAATATCACCCCTATGTTCTAGAGGAAAAAAAGAATATCGTAAGATAAAAAGATCTTCCTAAGATCATATATCTAGGACCCTACCTTGACCCTCCAATTCAATCTCTGTTCATGTATATCCAGTTAACTGGGAAGGCACTTTGCACCCTCCAGGGCAGATAGAATGGGCAGCTTTCTACACAGAAATGAGTGGAATGTTGCTGAAAGGCTCCATCTGCCCCAGAGTCTCTCTCCTCTTGTACCTAGCAAGGTGCCAACCACCGTGGGAATGGAATAAGGAAATTATTCCAACCCCTTCATTTTACACATGAGGAGATGGGCTTAGCGTATCTTGCCCAAAGTCACACAAGTAAGGACATATTTCAACTTACCCTGTGGCCTCCTTGATGGTTCTCAATGAATTTAAAAACTAGGTCAATAACAGCAAAGTTTGGTTATGGGAACATAGTTGGGTAGTTACTTTTATAAGAATTGAAGATGGAGTTAGATCTGACATGGGCATGAGAATGTTGAGAGTGATGGGGACAACAGTGGGTGGTTTCATTGTAAGACTGTTTGTAGAAAAGTGAGGTGGGTAATGACCTTTTTCCATCCAAAGACGAGAGAGACAGAGACAGACAGAGACATACAGAGGGAGGGAGTAAAGGGGAGGGAAGGAGAGAGAGGAGAGGAAGAGAGGGAAGGAGGGAGGGAGAGAAATAGAGGGAGAGAGAGAGAGAGAGAGAGAGAGAGGTGGATCTATCCATTTAAATAAAAATTTTCCTGTTTTGGAATCTGTTGAAAAGTTTTAATAATCAAATGGAAAAAGGGGACAGGATGACTGTTATAGACCTGAGGGAAGGTGGAAGAATGGCAAGTACATGGACCATGCATTCAAAAGTACTCAATGTGAATCCTGGATCCCCCACTTCCTTGCTTTGTAACATTGGGCTAGCTAGTTCCTTCACCCCTCTGAGCCAGAGAGTCCTCTTCTATACACATGGTTTCATAATACTTATGCACATATCTTTTAAGGTTGTTATTATAAAATAATTTTGGAAAACATTACATGGATTGTCCAAGCATCATACATTTTAAAGCATTTTATGAGTGTGAGCTATTGTGGGAAGTTAGGTGGTACAATGGATAAAGCACTGGACCTGGGATGAGGAAGACTTTAAAATCCAGCTTCAGACACTTACTAGCTATGTGACCCAGAGTAAGTCACTTAACCTCTATCTCAGTTTCCATATCTATAAAATAGAGATGATAATAGTGAAGAGGAATAGGGTGATAAGGGTAGGGAAGGGTAATAGGTTCTGCCAGGGACCCACCCTGGCATCCAGTCTGGAAGGAATTCACCAGGCTCAAGCAAACTTGGAGTCGAGATTGTAAAGTTTATTGGTACGCTGTGCAAGGACAACGGGCTAGATTCTTATGGAACCTGCAAACTTCCAAGGGTCACAGGCATAGTTTTATGGAATCAAGACAGTAAATCAGGTGCCAATTATGCTAACTAGGTGAGTAAGGGTGGGATCAGGGAGGAGTTAAGGAGTGGTCAGTGCTTAAAGGACCATGCACTTTTAATATCAACTGTGCAGGTGCATTGCCCATGATTCACTGGGAAATAGCCCAAGAGGGGGCTACCTGGAGGTGTGGTTTTAGGCCTGACACGTCACTAAAGTCAATCCTCGGTCATGGCTACTAAGGAGTGCCCAGTCTGCCACCCATCAATGTCAAGCTTGACAAGATAGATGTTGGGAACCAAGGCCATCAGAGACACAGTGTGGGTATAATTGGCTAAGGAGTTACCCTATAGATAGGGTACTGAAGAATTCATGGTGCACCTGGCCACTCTAACTAAGGGAGATAACATTTGCCTAAGCTAAAAATGTTTATAGATAGTTTTGTGAAGGATTTATAAGTAGCTTATTGTTTCAAGTAGAGATAAACAGTTCATGAGTTGCTGCTGGGCAGAGTGCTGGCAGGGGGAAGGGGCAGAGTTAATGCTTTGTGACTGGCTGGGGGGAGTGTGATTTTACAGACTGCTTTTACAAATTGATTTTACAGACATAAATCCAAAGCACCCCATTTACAAACTGATGTTACAGATTGATATTACAAACTGATGTTACAAACATATATACATCCCAAGGACCCCATCAGAATTTCAGGTACTTGGGACCTGGGTTGGGGAGACCTTTTGTGATTGGTAGTGAGAGGGGTAGAGAAGTCCATCAGTAAGTTTTCTTTTTAAGTTTTAAACACTTCTTTAGCAATGTGGTATAATGGACAGAGCCTTGCTTCTGGAGTTACACAATCTGAGTTAAAATAGCCAGTCTGACACTTATTCCTCCTGTGATCTTGGAGAAGTCACTTTAATCAACCTGAGCCTCAGTTTCCTTACCTATAAAGGTTTAGCTTGATGGATTCAGTTTTTTTCCAGTTTAAAATCTATGGTCCTTTATTCTTATGAGAGTTGGAAGAACTAGAAAGGAAACGATATGTGGCATGTCCATGTGTAAACTAGGTGTTGAGGATGGTATCAACTGGGGTGTCAGAAAATAATCTTCAAGGGATTGTAGGGGAGGAGCCCATTGAACTCTTTATTCCCAAGCCCTCCTTTCATATAACAGGTGCCTAGGGAACTGCTTTAGGCATCTGAAGATTACATCATTCACTTCTCCTCCCCTTCTCACCAACCCCCCTCCCCAAAAGCTCTTCTCTCCAGCTCTTATTTCTTTCCAGTTCTAGTATGGGCCTGAATAGCCTTCCCACTGATGAGGGAATGACATTATCAGACTGTTTTTCCAGAACAAATGCTTTCCTGCTTCTAAGTATGGAAGACTTTGTGTTCACTTGGGGCTTTGCCTGCTTTTCTCTCTCCTAGTGTTCAATATGCCCAGGGACTCTGTAGCTAGTTCCAGCCTTATTTATTATCATTCCATAAAGTTCTATTCTCCCAGCCATTAGACAGATACATTTGCTCCAAATATTTCAATTTCTGCTGGCCCCTCCCTTTTTCTATCTAGACACCTTTCACCTCTCCCATAGATCTTTCCTAGCTCTGTCATTCCCAACCCATCAAAGACTCAGCCTTTGCTACTATCCCAGGTATGGAGATTGCTTTCTGTTCCCTAAGCCTATAGAATCACAGAATGCTCAAACCAGAAGGGATTGTAGAGGTCATTTCATCTCACTCCCTCTGCCTATAGTTTGGGAAAATGATTCTCAGCTCTTGTCACCTTGACAATACTATAAATAGGTTTATTGTTAAATGCACAGTCAAAAGAAAAGAGGATAGAAACTGGTTCTGCAGTTCATTGGTATAGGAAAATCCCAGCTAAAGAAACTCTTTCGACTAATGCAGGTTGGTACCTTCTCTGCAATCTATACTTGACTAGAACACCAAGAGATTGAGTGATTTGCTTAGGGTCACACACCCAATAGGTGTCAGGGCACATAATGGCATATGTCAGCAAAGATTTTCCATTTTCTGTCTTCACGTCAACAGAAAAGTATCCTCAGAAGTATTCTGAGATGTGAAAGAACTTCATGAAACATCCCCTAAATGAAAAATGTACCCTCACAGGGTACTTGTGATAGGTAAGAAGTGTCCTTATGAGTGGCTTGGGATAGAAAATAGCTCCATGAAATAGTCACTAAGTGAAAAATACATGCTCACGGGGAACTTGGTACAGTGGGATCTTACCTGGACGATCTTACCAAGTTTTCAACTATTAAATATGCTTTATTTCCTGTCTACCCTGTTGTTGCTTCTTAGTCTTTGATATCCAGCTCAATTTAGCAGGATACCTTAGGAGGACATTCAGTTCTGACTAAGCAATTAGGAAGTATTAAAATACCAGATTCAGATTTACAATGTCCTAATAGCAGGAATCTGTATCTGAGGACTGAGACATGGATAAGTCTCTCTACAAAGTTAGTTAATAAAGTCTGGCCAGCAGGTATGATTGGATTCAGTTAATGAGGATATAAAGGGGGCATAAAAGGGTAAATAATGATTGAGCAAAAGGTTGACATGATGAAGTGGGAAGAGATGCTGATCTTTTGCTTTAAGTCTACTATTAGAATATTAGCCAAGTTGCCTATCTCAAAGCCAGAAATACTGGGGTTCCAGTCTTACCTCTAACACAGATTGTTAATAAGGCATTTGATAAAAAAATTAAAAAAAGAAATGCTAATCTAAAGCAAGTAAGGACCTGTCATTTCACTGGTATAGAAAACTTCCAGGTGAGAAAATTCCCTCTATCAGTACAGGGTGGTTCTTTGCCACTTAGAATCTTATTGCCTTGCCTGGTGACACTGAAAATATTGAGTGATTTGCCCAAGGTCACACAGACAATCTTGGTTAGAGGTAAGACTGGAACCCCAGTATTTTCCCTTTCTGGGAAGATAAGCAATTCAATATAGGTTGTATATGTGTAGCTAGGCAAAACATTTCCATAGAGGATGTATTGTGAAAGACTCTATTTCTCTCCCTCCTATTCCACCTCCCACTTGTTCTATTCTCTACTTTGATCTTGTCCCTTTGCAAAAGTGGGTGCTTCCAACTTCCCTCCCCCCAGCCTGCCCTCCCTTCCATCATTGCCTCTGCTCATCCCCTTCCCCCTACTCTCCTATTGGGTGAGATACCCTATTTAGTGTGTATGTCATTCCCTCCCTAAGCCAAATTCAATGACAATGAGGTTGACCCATTCCCTTTTGCCTTTTTGTTCTTCCCCTCCATTGTAACAGTTTTCCCTTGCCTCTTCTATATGAGATAGTTTACCCTATTCTGTCTCTCCCCATCTCCTCTCATTACATTCCTCTGTTACCTCTTAATTTCACCTTTTAAGTATCATCCCTTCCTATTAAATTGGTCCTGTGCCCTCTGTCTATGTATACCTGTACACATATATCCAGACATACTATATACATACATATATATGTATACATATACATATAAATATACATACACACACTCACATACATTTTTATTCCCTTCAACTATTTTCATACTGAGAAAAGTTGCATAAGTTACAATTATCATTTTTCCATGTAGGGATGTAAATAGTTCAACTTTGATAAGTTCCTTATGATTTCTTTTCCCTGTTTACCTTCTCATGCTTCTCTTGCTTCTTGTATCTCAATGTCAAATTTTCTATTCAACTCTGGTTTTTTCATCAAGAATGCTTGAAAGTCCTCTCTTCCACTGAATGACCATATTTTCCCCTGAAACATGATACTCAGTTTTGCTGGGTAGGTAATTCTTAGTTTTAATCCCAGTTCCTTTGACCTCCAGAATATCATATTCCAAGCCCTTTGATTCCCCAGTGTAGAAGCTGCCAGATCCTATGTTTTCCTGATTGTGTTTCCACAATATTCAAATTGTTTCTTCCTGGCTTCTTGTAATATTTTCTCCTTGATCTGGGAATTCTGGAACCTGGCTGTAATATTCCTAGGAGTTTACTTTTTTGGGATCTTTTTCAGGAGGTTATCAATGGATTCTTTCAACCTCTATTTTGCCCTCTGGTTCTAAAGTATCAGGGCAATTTTACTTGAGAATTTCTTGAAGGATGATTTCTAGGTACTTTTTTTTTTATCATGGCTTTCAGGTAGGCTGATGATTTTAAAATTATCTCTCCTGGATCTATTTTCCAGGTCAGTTGTTTTCCCAATGAGATATTTCACATTGCCTTTTATTTTTTTATTTCTTTGGATCTGTTTAACAGCCTCTTGATTTCTCCTAAAGTCACTAGCTTCCATTTGCTCCAATCTAATTCTGAAGAAATGATTCTCTTCAGTGCACTTTTGAGATTCTTTTTCCATCTGGCAAATTTGGCTTTTTAAGGCATTCTTCTCCTCATTGCCCTTTTGAGCCTCTTTTGCCATTTGAGTTAGTCTATTTTTAAGGCGTTATTTTCTTCAGTCACGTTGTTGACTCTCATTTCATAATTTTCTTGCATTATTCTCATTTCTCTTCCCGATTTTTCGTCTACTTCTCTTATTTGGTTTTCAAAATCCTTCTTAAGGTCCTTTATGACCTGTAACCATCTCATATTTTCTTGGAAGCTTTTGTTGAAGGAGTTCTGACTTCATTGTCTTCCTCCTCTTCCATGCTTTGATCCTTTTTGTCCCCAAAATAGGAGTGTAAGGTTGGGTTGCTCTATTTGCTTTGCTTCCTTTGCCTGCTCATGTTGCCATTTGATTACTTGACTTTTGGGCTCTTTGCCACAGTAGGACTCTGCTACCTGACAGGGGAGCTTTGTCCCAAAAGCTGGGGTTTTCTCAGCTGCCAAAAGTGTTAATTGGGTGCCCTCTCTGAAGCCTCTACATGCTCTGGCAAGTTCATCACATACTCCAGGACCTACATCCTAGACCACAATCCAGATCCAAGCAGGTTAAAGCAAGAGTGATTACCCCTCAGACTAGTTTCTTGGTCCCCCTACATTTTGCAGGCCAGGAGATGAAACTGCCATGTGGTAGTGGCTGCATGGCTGTGGCAGCTCAGCAGCTTCTCTCTGTCAAGGGTAAAGGCTGACTGCACTCCCAAACTACCAGATCCTAAAGTCCACACTGCACTGACCTCTTACTTTGTCCTTAGCATCTATGGGTTGATAATTCTGGAAACCACCACAGCTGCTGGTGATCTGAAGTCCCTCTAGTTGGTGGCTGGTCAGGCCTGCCCTGAGGCTAAAACCTCTGGGTCGGCTCCCAGAGCACTGTGCTGGCTGCTCCCTTCCGGGTTGCCAGGCTGTCCTCAGTGGGAGGTTAGCTTCTCTGTGTCATTTTGTGGGTTCTGTAGCTCCAAATTTTGTCCAGAGTCCTATATTAGCATTTCTTGAACAAGGGAATAATATTCCTAGTATTTGCCTTAAGAAAAATCTTCAGAAGTGGGCCACAGACTTAGTCACAATCCATAATGTGACCCTAGAATTGGGTTATGTGTGTACTTTTTCTTCTTACTACTATGTAGTAAGCTAGAATGATATCTTTTACTCCTATATCCCCCACGATGCCTGACATTTTATTTAATAATTACATGTCAGAGCTGGAAACCTTATAGAAAAGGAAACAGAGGTCCAGAGAGGGGAATTCACTTGACAAAAACTGCACAGGTAGCTAGAGTCAGAGACAGGATTTGAATCCAGGTCTTTTATGTACCAGTCTAGTCTTTGGTTACTGAATAAATGAATGAGAGTGTACAAGTACTGATCACAATACTGGGCTTGCTCTCCTTGAGATCAGACTTGCTTGGGCTCATGGAATGAAATGGGTTTAGTACAGTTTAATCTCTCCTGATTGAGTAGCTGATAGAACTTGGTAGATAGATGGTGGGATTTGTTAATTCCAGGGTTGTCATTTACAACTAGATTAATTATTCATTTATCTCAGTGATTCAGTTCATAGCTCTATTATCCAGCACATGCTTTCATAATATTTTCCTTCATTAGTTGACCTCTCTAGCAGGAGAAAGTAAGGCAAATATTATGCCTGGAATGTCGCAGAGTCTTAATATCTTCCCCAATGTTAACCAAAATTCAGTGAGAACAATGACTCTATCTTTGATACCTAGGCTATTAGACTGGCTTTAATCATTAGAGAAGTACCCACATGATTGAAAGAGGAGAAATCAATATTTAATAGTAATGAAGTCAGAGTGGCAATTTTAACTCAGATTCTGTAAAACCAGAAGCAAGGCTCCATTCATTATACTCCATCCATCCACTGCTAAAGAAGAGGTAAGGACTTAAAAAATCACAAGGCTTTCTTGGAGTTTTGGTTAAAAAGAGAAGGCTGGACCAGTTGATGTCCAAATGCCTTTCTTGCTTTAAAACATGATCACCAAAAGTAGAAGGTCATGCCTATAATCCCTGAGGTAGAGGGTGATAGATCATTTTGAGCCCTTAAGCTCAGAGTGGCAGGAGGGCTAAAGTTGATTGAGTATCCACACTAAGTCTGGCAACAATATGCTGAGAGTCCAAGAATGGGAATTCACCAGATCTTCTAAGAAAGGGTGAACTGGGCCAGGTGAGAAACAAAACCAGTCAGAGTTTCCATGACAATCAGTAGCTGCACTTCCAAACTGGGTGACATAGGGAGACCCAATTTCAATAAACAAACAAATAAATGAATGAATGGATAGGTAAATATATAAATAAACTAGACAAATCAATGAAGGGTATGGATAATATAAAGACAGAAGTGAAGAAATATATAGACAGATATATAAATTAACAAATGAATGAATAAATCAATTTTAAGAAATTTTGTAATCAAATGAAATAGGACATGGATAATGGGTGCTAAGCTGTAGTCAGGCGGCATTTTTCTAGTCTTTACTCTCTTAGTAATTAGTTCTGTGACCTTAGGCAAGAGTCACTTTATCAGTCTGGGACTTTATTTCTTCATTATGACATAAATTGTTTGAGTAGGATGATTTCCAAGGTTACTTTAAGGTTATCATCTCTAATCCTATGGTAGAATGAGGAGAATCATCATTTTGAATGTGAGATTCAAGAAGAAAGTTAAAGTAAGTAGGAGCATTTTTTAGGGAAAAGGGAAGAGTCAAGGAATGAATGAGAAATTTATTTAGAGTATATAAGAATATTTTTTTTATATGGAAGTATCTAATCCCTGCTCCCCATCATTAGTAAATACTTAGTAAAAAGATATTGCAGCAAGGCAGATACACGTTTTGGTGCAAAGAAGAGGGGTTTCTCTCTCCACTCTTGTAAAAGTCTAAGAGAATAATTATATTATGAGACATTCGATATTTAGGAGGAACCGTATGGTACAGTTTGTTCTTTTTAGTAACGAGCTAACAAAGGCCAAGAGAACTTGCTCAATATCAGTTGGGCAATAAGTAGCACAACCAGGATTTGAAATTCAGGTCATGTGATATTTGCTCTTACATGAAGTTCCCTGAAACTATTAATGATCTCTTCCACCTCTGAATTTATAACACATTGAAATTCTCATATCCTAATAATCGTCTCATCTAATAGCACATATGCAGATGAATATAATATAAATTTGTAAGTGAGAAATACAAATGGTTTCAGAGGAAGGAGAAATCATTGGTTAAGGTGATTAAGGCAGGTTTCATGGTGTATTGTTTTTTCTAAGACCAAAGTTGGGCCAGTGGTGGAACTAGCTAGAAGTCTGTAGCCAAGAGACCTCCTTGGTGAAGGCCATGGTGTGAGAACTTTGGTCAGGTCATGGTAGGAAAATATATAGCAGTTCTCTAAGTTCAGGAAATGCTAGAAATAAGGTAAGGACCAAACAAATAAAGAGGTAAGCTTCTAAAGCAGCTATAATTTTTTTTTAAACAAATGCTTTATTAACTTCTGTTTTACATCATTCATTTCCGCCAGATTTTGAGTTACAATCATTTTCCCCCGATTACTCCCCTACCCAACCTCCCAGAATAGTACTCCCACAAGACAGCGCTTCCTCCAATCTGCTCTCTCCCATACCTTCTCCCATGCCCCCATCGACTTTTCCATTACAGGAAGGTGAATCTTTGTGTCCCAATGCCTGCACATCTTATCTCCCTATTACAAGCAAAAGAGTATTAATAATAGTATTTATATATATATATTTGAAACATTTAATGTTACGACCTCGAATTTCAGATCCATTTCCTTCCTCCCTTGTCACCCATTCCCTCTGGGGAGATAAGTAATTCAGTATATATTGTACATGTCTAGCTATGCAAAATATTATCATAGTAGATATATTGTACAAGGCTGCTTATAATTCCCTCCCATTCATCCCACCCCCCACCTGGTCCATTCCCTACATGATCCTGTCCCTCTTCTACAGTGGGTACTTCCAACCTCCCCTCCCGCCAAGAATGCCCTCCCATCCATCATCCCCCTTCCCCCTATTCTGCTGCAGGTTGAGATATCCCATTTAGTATGTATGTCATTCTTTCCCTGAACCAAATTCAATGAGAATGTGGTTTTGCCTTTTTAGCCTTCCTTATTCTCCCCCTCCTTTGCAACCACTTCCCATTGCTTCTTCTACATGGGATAGTTTACCCTACCCTGTCACTCCCCATCTCCTCTTGCCACTTTCCTCTCTCACCTCATAATTTCATCCCTTGAGTATTCTCCCTTCCCAACAAATTCAATCTATGCCCTCTATCCATATACAACTGTAATCATATACACACACATTCACATATGTATTCATATGACCACACCCCCTTCTTCCATTATTTTCATAGTGAGAAAGATATCATCAGTCACAGTTATTGCTTTCTATATAGGAATGAAAATAGTTCAACTCTGATAAGTTCCCCTTGATCTCTCTTCCCCGATTACCTTCTCAGGCATCTCTTCCTTCCTGTGTCTGGATGTCAAATTGTCTATTCAATTCTGGTTTTTTCCTCAAGAATGCTTGAAAGTCCTCTATTCCACTGAATGACCATATTTTCCCCTGAAACAAAATACTCAGTTTTGCTGGGTAGGTGACCCTTGGGTTCATTCCCAGTTCTTTTGCCCTCTGGAATATCATATTCCATGCCCTTCGATCCCTCAGTGTAGAAGCTGCCAGGTCCTGGGCTATTCTGATTGTGTTTCCACAATATTGAAATTGTTTCTTCCTGGCTGCTTGTAGTATTTTCTCCTTGATCTGGGGATTCTGGAACCTGGCTATAATATTCCTGGGAGTTTTCTTTTTGGGATCTTTTTCAGGAGGTGATCGGTGGATTCTTTCAACCTCTATTTTGCCCTCTGGATCTAAAACATCAGGGCAGTTTTCCTTGAGAATTTCTTGAAGGGTGATTTCTAGGTTCTTTCCTTGATCATGGCTTTCAGGTAGTCCAATGATTTTTAAATTGTCTCTCCTGGATCTATTTTCCAGGTCAGTGGTTTTTCCCATGAGATATTTCACATTGCCTTCTAATCTTTCATTTATTTGGATCTGCTTAACAGCATCTTGATTTCTCATAAAGTCACTAGCTTCCATTTGCTCCAGTCTAACTCTGAGGGAATGGATCTCCTCAGTGAACTTTTGAGATTCTTTTTCCATCTGGCAAATTCGACTTTTTAAGGCATTCTTCTCCTCAATGCCCTTTTGGGCCTCCTTTGCCATTTGAGCTAGACTATTTTTTAAGGTGTTGTTTTCCTCAGTCAGGCTGTTGACCCTCATTTCATACTTTTCCTGCATCCTTCTCATTTCTCTTTCTAATTTTTCCTCCACTTCTCTTATTTGATTTTTAAAGTCCTTCTTAAGGTCCTCTATGGCCTGCAACCCGCTCATGTTTTCCCCTGGGGCTTTTGGAGCAGGACTTCTGACCTCACAGTCCTTTTCCTCCTCTATGCCCCCAAAATAGGAGTCTAGGGTTGCATTTTTCTGTTTCCTTTGCCTTGGCATGTTGCCACTTAATTGCTTGACTTTTGGGCTTGTTGCCACACTATGGCTTTAAGGCCAGATAGAGGAATTTTTGTCCCGAACGTGTGGGGGGCAACTTCCGTTTCTGGCAAGCTGTAAACCCACCCACAACTTCCACCCTAGATCACAATCCAGATCCAGGGAGGTTAAAGCAAGAGCGATTACCCCCCAAGACTGATCGCTGGATCTCCCCACGATTTGTAGGCTGGGAGCCGGAAATGCCTCTGAAAACTACAAAATGGCGTGTCTCCTCAGAGGCTTCTAGCCCCCAGGGGAGGGAGCTGACGCATTCCCCAAATACAGGTCCCAAAGTCCATAGGACACTAACCTCTTACTTTGTCCTAGGCAAGTCTATGTTGATAATTCTGGAGTCGCCACTGCTCCTGGTGTTCTGGGGTTTCTCCAGCCAGCTGCTGGCCCTGCCGCCCTGGGGCTAAAGCCTCGGCTCACGCGGACCTGGGCTCGGCTCGGCTCCTGTGCTCTGCTCTCTGCGCACTGCCAGGTCTCAGACCTCTGCGCTGGTCGTTCCTGCAGGGCTGCTGGGCTGTCCTCAGCGGGAGGTTAGCTTCTCTGTGTCGTTCTGTGGGTGCTGGGGCTCCAGAAGATTTTCAGAGTCCTTTTTTACATAGTTTGTGGGGAATCTGGGGGCAGAGAGGCTTGGAAGAGCTGTTTCTACTCCGCCATCTTGGCTCCGCCCCCAGCAGCTATAATTTTTAAAAATGATGTCTTCAGGGAAAAGATACTGGACACAGGAAGTTTATATGGGGTTTGGAAAAATAGACTGACATTATAGAAATAACAAGATTCTTGGGGAGAAGCAGAAAATCTCAGTCCTAGAATGAAGACTGAGATGTCAATGAAGCAAGGTGTCCAAACATAGCAGCTTTGAGTTTGAACAAAAAGTTTCTCAGTGGTGAATGGCAAATGTCCTGGTGAATATACTGGTATGTTTACTGGTATGGAACAGTGAAATTGATCAACTTCAGACCTCCTAGTAGAAAAGAATGGAACTCAGAACTAAGTCTGAGCAGAATTCTCAGAGATAAGAACAGGAGAGAACTTTAGTAGGTTCTGGAGGTTAAACAAAAAACAAATGCAAAATCCAAGGTCCATATTATGACTTCCTGCTTGGAGGAGTTGACTGGAGGAAGAAAAAGGAAACACTTGCTGTTGCAAACTGTACTAAGCTTAGAAACCAAGGAACAGTTGAGCTGAGTTTGGAGCAAAGTTGAGCCAAAGGCTCAGAAAAGCTGAATTAGGGATGGAGTTCCCAATTACAAAACACTTTTCATACAAATAAAGTCAGATCTAAACAACTGGAAAAATGTTAATTGTTCATGGGTAGGTCAAGCCAATATAAGAAAAATGAAAAATTTACCCAAATTAATATATTCAGTGCTATACTAATCAAACTGCCAAAATATTTTATAGAGCTAGGAAAAATAATAAAATTCATCTGAAAGAACAAAAAGTCAAGAATCAATAAAAATGTGAAGGAAGGAGGCCTAGCTGTACCAGTTCTCAAACTACATTATAAAAACAGTCATCATCCAAACAATTTGGTACTGCTTAAGAAATAAAATGGTGGATCAATGGAATAGATTAGGTACAAAATACACTGTAGTAAATAACCATATCAATTTAATGTTTGATAAACCAAAAGAGCTAAGTTTTTGAGACAAGAATTCATTTTGACAAATAGTCATAAGAAAAAATGCTCTAAATCACTATTGATTGGAGAAATGAAAATTAAAACAACTCTGACATACCTCCTCACAACTCTCAGATTGGTTAATATGACAGAAAAGGAAAATGATAAATGTTGGAGGGCATTGTAGTGCTGTAGTGGCAAGCACCCCAACATCCCCAGGGTGGCTACCAACACAGGTTCTTAGATCTGCTTTTGTAAAGGAAAGCAACTCAAAATCAGTTAACAAGCTCACTTTAATCAGTCAAACATATATTACCTAGTTCTGGGGGAAAAGGTCAGCACCCCAAACTTCAGAGTATACAGACAGATCAAACAGACAGGCTTCCAAGCTGTCCAACCATTACATCAATACCAAATCACAATTACCAGAGAGGGAAGCATCAACATCTGGGTTTTCAAAGCCAGGGGCCTCTCAACGGCTGCCCAGAGTCTCATCTGGTCAAATCACACAACACTTCCCAAAGAGAGCCCCAAAGAAAAGCCTCCCATCAGGATTTATATAACCTTCTCCTGGCTCAGAGAATGTAACAACCTTCTTGACCCACTGCCCAATCACAAAGTATCAAGGTGTGGGCTTTCCAGAAAAACAAGCCTCCCATCACAAGCTCCAGGTGCACTTACCCTAGGGGCAGGGAAGATCTTTAAATTTGCATTTCCATTACAAGTGCCAATGCAATATTTACAGCGCCCATGATCACAACAGAAACCAGGACTATAATTATTGCATGATGTTTGATTGCAAAATATGTCAAATTCTCTAGACAGAGGATAAAGTTGAAGGATTTATTTAGACACCAGAAAACTGAATCCCAAAACCAGTAAGCTGAAGTACCAAAGACATTCAGATGCTATAATAATGCTGAGAGTCACAGGAACCCTTTAGCTTTCCCACAAATCAATATGTGATCAATATTTATTCACAAACCTTTCTCTCTATGACTGAACTCCTCTGTCTCCAACTGTCTGCAACTGTCAGACTCCCTCTGACCCAGCTTCCTTTGTGCTCTAGGAGGCAGAGTTTACTTTCAAAGCAGAGAAGCTTCTGTAGGCTCTAGGGGGCAGAATTTATCTTCACAGCAGGGGAGGTCTTCAAACTTCCCTCCCCCACCCAGGTCTATTAAGGGGCAGGGAAGATCTTCATATTCCCATTACATATTCCCTGCTCATCTGTCTGAACAATAGCTATGGACAGATCTCAGGTGTGGCTATAACCTAGACTAGTTGATTTCTAGTCATGTGACCTTGAAGGAAGGTTTTGGGAGGAGTTAAGTGCTCAATCTTAAGGGCACCAATTAGAGAGGAGAGACAAGCTGCTTAAAGGAGCTCCATGGGATATATCTACTAAATCATGAATTGTACAATTCACATTTAGTAGGAATTTCCAGTCCAAGTTCCCCACACTGGTTAAATCACAGAAATTTTATATATTCTGTATGCCATCATCCATTTGCTTGTCTGAAAAGATATCATGAGAAATTTTATCAAGTGTCTTGGTGAAATTCAGTTTTACTATGTCAATAGCATTATCTCGACTTGAGAACCTAATAACTGTCAAAAAAGGAAATGAGGTTTACTTGATATCACTATTCTTGGTATAGCCTAGTAGTTTCAAATCCAGAAAGAAACAGCAGCCACTAAACCATATATAAGGATTGCTGTGGGCCACATATTGACTTAGAGAATCAAATATGTTGTGTATCTATACACATATGTGTATATACACACACACACACACATATATATGTATGTATACATAGGTGAATGCACAGGTATATGCACACTTATCAATACATCAACATATCAAAATCAGATAGGAACAACAGCTTAATCTGGTTCAGCTTACATTCAGGAATGTTGTGGGCCACTGGCCCACTGACCATGGGTTTGACCCTTTTGCCTCTATGCTAGGTATTTGGGTATTATTATCTTAATGTTATAGGAGAGGACACTGAAGTTCAACAGGTGAAATGACTTACCCCAAGCCACATAACTGTTGTGTTGTGGAAACAGGGATTGAACCAGAACTGTAACTAGGGCAGGGCATCTGAGACTTTGCACTGAGTTATTGACGGCACTTTCAGTCCTTTATCAGGCAGAAACAACAGCCCCCGCTTCAAGTCAGCATAAATAATTGGGTAAAATAAGAAGATGCCTAATTTTAATCTGGAACAAGCTCTTCCCCTGCTCCCTCCCCCCATATTTTTGCCCCTTAGCCTGGTCATGGTTAATGGCATTTGTTTTAGGTGCAAAAATTCTTCATTATGGCTTTGACTTGAACTCTGGTTTTCTGACTCCCAAAATACCATTTAAGGTATATATATAAATAACCCTATTCTCCCACTTCCCCAAGTGAATAAATGGCTATTGGTTCTCAAATTTTAAACCATATGTTTATTTATGTATCTATTTAAGGAAACCTGTGCTCCTATGTATATATCCCAGTTGCTAATGGTGTTGGCCTCTGCTGAATTGCTGCATTTCACATTCAGAGACACCAGCAGCTGCTTCATTGGCAGGGGGCCAGTTAAATCTGACAAGTTGTATACTTTAAGCCTTGACAGTGAATGAAATTCATTCTGAATGGTGCCAGATTCAAATCTGTGCCCTGCAAGGGGGTTGGAAAGAACAGGCGTTCCCTGCCCATGAAACCGGCTGTGATCTGAGTTAACAATCCTGGCCTTGCCTCCTTCTCTCTTCCTTCAATACACGCTTCCAAAGCTTTTGTTTCTGCCAGTAGCCATACAGAAAGGTCTTGGCTCATAGGACTATCTCCCACTGACAGAAATCCAGAAACGTTGGCCCTCTCTCAGCTCCTAATGCTTTCTCTCAAACACCAATCCTATGTTTTCCATCTTTATCACTCCACTGAATTAATCAACCTCCCTAAATCAATAGCAGTGCCTGGGTTTTCTAGAAGATCTGAAGCTCTAGCCTAATTGTGCTGTTGATAGCCTTTTCTGATGATTTGGGGGGTAAAAAAATGGTGACAGACCACAGAAATCCTTTTTTCCCTGACTTCTTTCCCCCTTCACTTTTGAATTGGGATCTTTGTTCATTGTTCCTGTTTTATAAACCAATGACTTATCTAATGTACTGGTTGCATGGGCATCAGGAGACTTCAATGTCATAGCCCAATTCATCGTGCAGAACACTACTGGCAATAGCTAGTCAGTAATGAAGAAGGAAAAAAATCCATTCTTTTCACTTCACTGAGAACAAGGAAAGCATTAGCTTATTTGGAAATTCCAGTGTACTAGACTTTTATCCCAGGAGTGTGACACCTGTGTTTCTGATTCTCTATTTTTCCAAATATTTTCTTTTTCAGCTTTACAAGCAGTATATCATTTAAAGAAACTCCTTGTTTCAAAAGAACAGAATTTAAGGCAAAATTAACTTTAAGTTTACCAAGAAGAGCAATACAGCCATCGACAGTGGATCTATTCTTTAGTACTTTCTTCATTAGAGGAAGGAGGGGCCATAGTTGGAAATATCCTGTCTGGTCTTATTTTAGAAGAACTCCACCCTTCCTTTAGTTCTCCCTCCCCTACTTTTTTTTTTCTTTTTCTTTTTTTTTTTTATAAAACAACTGCTTTATTAACTTCTGTTTTACATCATTCATTTCCGCCAGATTTTGAGTTACAATCATTTTCCCCCCATTATTCCCCTACCCAACCTCCCAGAATAGTAGTCCCACAAGATATCACTTCCTCCAATCTGCTCTCTCCCATACCTTCTCCCATACCCCCATCGACTTTTCCATTAGAGGAAGGTGAATCTTTGTGTCGCAATGCCTGCACATCTTATCTCCCTATTACAAGCGTCACCCATTCCTTCTTGGGAGATAAGTAATTCAGTATATGTTGTACATGTCTAGCTATGAAAAGCATTATCATAGTAGATATATTGTACAAGGCTGCTTATAATTCCCTCCCACTCATCCCACCCCCCACCTGGTCCATTCCCTACATAATCCTGTCCCTCTTCTATAGTGGGTACTTCCAACTTCCCCTCACCCCAAGGATGCCCTCCCATCCATCATCCCTCCTCTCATCCCCCTTCCCCCTATCCTGCTGCAGGTTGAGATATCCCATTTAGTATGTATGTCATTTTCTCCCTGAACCAAATTCAATGTGAATGTGGTTTTGCCTTTTTAGCCTTCCTTATTCTCCCCCTCCTTTGCAACCACTTCCCCTTGCTTCTTCTACATGGGATAGTTTACCCTACCCCTGTCTCTCCCCATCTCCTCTTGCCACTTTCCTCTCTCACCTCATAATTTCATCCCTTGAGTATTCTCCCTTCCCAACAAATTCAACCTATGCCCTCTATCCATATATAACTGTAACCATATACACACACATTCACATATGTATTCATATGACCACACCCCCTTCTTCCATTATTTTCATAGTGAGAAAGATATCATCAGTCACAGTTATTGCTTTTCCATATAGGAATGTAAATAGTTCAACTTTGATAAGTTCCTTTTGATTTCTTTTCCCTGATTACCTTCTCAGGCATCTCTTGCTTCTTGTGTCTGGATGTCAAATTTTCTATTCAACTCTGGTTTTTTCCTCAAGAATGCTTGAAAGTCCTCTATTCCACTGAATGACCATATTTTCCCCTGAAACAAAATACTCAGTTTTGTTGGGTAGGTGACCCTTGGGTTCATTCCCAGTTCTTCTGCCCTCTGGAATATCATATTCCATGCCCTTCGATCCCTCAGTGTAGAAGCTGCCAGGTCCTGGGCTATTCTGATTGTGTTTCCACAATATAGAAATTGTTTCTTCCTGGCTGCTTGTAGTATTTTCTCCTTGATCTGGGGATTCTGGAACCTGGCTATAATATTTCTGGGAGTTTTCTTTTTTCTTTTTTTTTTAATTTGGGAAAGGTCTTTATTGTCAGTTTTGAATGCAACATCTTAGGGTTACATGCTTTAGATCACATACACAAAGTTCTTTTTTTTTTTCTTTTTCAAAAAAAATGCATTGACAAGTGTTCAAACTATTCATGAAATGCATCTACAGTCACATGCAAAAGGAAGATATTAGTTGGATTCAAGATTCCTTAATGACATGGTGCTAATTATTTGAAAATAATAAGATGTATGGTGCAAAAAGCTCTCTAGCTCTCTTTCATGGTTACATGGGAGTAAACTGCTTCTTCAGTCACTGTGGCATTGAAAAAAAACTCTTTTTAGTTAGCCCTTAAACTGCCCAGGGAGATGTTTTTTTTTCTTTTTTTTTTTTTAGGGTCTGCAAATGCATTCATATTAAACATTATTCCAATTACAAAGGCATATAGTACTAGGTGGGATGAAAGATGGTAAGGAAGAAGTAAAACCAAACAATGAGAAGAACAAGATCATTTAGTTTGCTTCCATCAGGATTCAGGCTCAGTTCTTTCTAGTTATATCTCTGATGGCACATTTCTCACTTTCTTGAGTCATTCGGGATTAACTTATATCACTGCATTGCTGAAAAGAGTGCAGTCTGTCATAGTTGGTCGTCACAGATATGGTATGTCTGTGATTGTATACAAATTTCTTCTGATTCTACTCTTCTCGCCAGCATAGTTTGTATAAGTCTCTCCAGGTAATTATGAAATCCGTCACCTCCTCATTTCTTATAGCACAATAAAATTCCATTACATTCATATACCACAACTTGTTTAGCCATTCCCCAATTGATGGGCACTCCTTTAGTTTCCAATTCTTTGCAACCACAAAAAGGGCTGCTAAAATATTTTTGTACATATGGTTCTTCCTCCCACTACTATGATCTCTTTGGGATATAACCCTAGGAGTGGTATGGCTGGGTCAAGGGTATGAAATTATTTATAATCCTTTGGGCATAATTCCAGATTGCTCTCCAGAATGGTTGGATAATTCACAATCCACCAGCAATGTATTAGCGTTCCAATTTGCCCACAACCTCTCCAGCATTTGTCACTTTCTTGTTTTGTCATCTTAGCCAATCTGACTGGAGAGATGTGGTATCTCAGAGCTGTTTTGATTTGCATTTCTCTAATTAATAGTGATTTAGAGCATTTCTTCATATGCTTATAGATATCTTTAATTTCTTTCTCTGAAAACTTCCTATTCATATCCTTTGACATTTCTCAATTGGGGAATGACTTGTATTCATATAGATTTGGCTCAATTCTCTATAAATTTTAGAAATGAGTCCTTTATCAGAGACACAGGTTGTAAAAATTCTTTCCCAATTTCCCACCTCCCTCTTGATCTTGGTTACATTGGCTTTGTTTGTGCAGAAGCTTTTCAATTTAATGTAATTAAAATTATCCATTTTGCATTTTATAATGCTCTCTAATTCTTGTTTGGTCCTAAAATCTTCCCCTCTCCACAGATCTGTCAGGTAAACTATTCCTTGCTTTCCCAAATTGTTTATAGTATCATCCTTTACACCTAGATCATGCACCCATTTAGACTTTATTTTGGTATATGGTGTTAGATAGTGATCTATGCCCAGTTTCTGCCATACTGTATTCTAGTTTTCCCAGCAGTTTTTGTCAAATAGTGCATTCTTATCCCAAAAACTGGGGTCTTTGGGTTTATCAAACAATAGATTGCTATATTCATTAACTGCTGGGTCTCCTGCACCTAATCTATTCCATTGATCCACTACTCTACATCTCTGCCAGTACCAAGCAGTTTTGATGACTGCTGCTGTATAATACAGATGAAGATCTGGCATAGCTAGTCCACCTAATTTACTTTGCCATTCCAGCCCCTGTATCATACAGGCAGGCAGTTTCTAAATTTCCAGGCTGGGGGCTGAATGCAGCCTGAGAAGCCACTCTCTCCACTGGGGGCCCGACTCTCCTACCTGGCTCCAATGATCCGTTCCCTCTGCGAGATGACTGCGATTCATCCTTGGTAAGTCTGCATGCTGGGGCTTTTTCTCTCTCTGGTGTAGTCTGCTTGCCTGCTCTTAGGTCTGAGCTGTGCAGACCCCACGCGCTCTGCGCTTGACCTGTGCGGGCACTCTGGGCAACCTCCTGTGCTGGATTCTGCCACACTCTGTCTTCCACTGGGCTTCGTCACTCTGGAATCTGCTCAGATTTACCCTTTTGGACTTAGTGACAGAGGAGCTCAGCGAGGTTACTGCTTCCTTTCCGCCATCTTGGCTCCGCCCCCCTGGGAGTTTTCTTTTTGGGATCTTTTTCAGGAGGTGATCTGTGGATTCTTTCAACCTCTATTTTGCCCTCTGGATCTAAAACATCAGGGCAGTTTTCCTTGAGAATTTCTTGAAGGGTGATTTCTAGGTTCTTTCCTTGATCATGGCTTTCAGGTAGTCCAATAATTTTTAAATTGTCTCTCCTGGATCTATTCTCCAGGTCAGTGGTTTTTCCCATGAGATATTTCACATTGCCTTCTAATCTTTCGTTTGTTTGGATCTGCTTAACAGCATCTTGATTTCTCATAAAGTCACTAGCTTCCATTTGCTCCAGTCTAACTCTGAAGGAATGAATCTCCTCAGTGAACTTTTGAGATTCTTTTTCCATCTGGCAAATTCGACTTTTTAAGGCATTCTTCTCCTCATTGCCCTTTTGGGCCTCCTTTGCCATTTGAGTTAGTCTATTTTTTAAGGTGTTGTTTTCCTCAGTCAGGCTGTTGACCCTCATTTCATACTTTTCCTGCATCCTTCTCATTTCTCTTTCCAATTTTTCCTCCACTTCTCTTATTTGATTTTTAAAGTCCTTTTTAAGGTCCTCTATGGCCTGCAACCCGCTCATGTTTTCCCCTGGGGCTTTTGGAGCAGGACTTCTGACCTCACAGTCCTTTTCCTCCTCTATGCCCCCAAAATAGGAGTCTAGGGTTGCATTTTTCTGTTTCCTTTGCCTTGGCATGTTGCCACTTAATTGCTTGACTTTTGGGCTTGTTGCCACACTATGGCTTTAAGGCCAGATAGAGGAATTTTCGTCCCGAACGTGTGGGGGGCAACTTCCGTTTCTGGCAAGCTGTAAACCCACCCACAACTTCCACCCTAGATCACAATCCAGATCCAGGGAGGTTAAAGCAAGAGCGATTACCCCCCAAGACTGATCGCTGGATCTCCCCACGATTTGTAGGCTGGGAGCCGGAAATGCCTCTGAAAACTACAAAATGGCGTGTCTCCTCAGCGGCTTCTAGCCCCCAGGGGAGGGAGCTGACGCATTCCCCAAATACAGGTCCCAAAGTCCATAGGACACTAACCTCTTACTTTGTCCTAGGCATGTCTATGTTGATAATTCTGGAGTCGCCACAGCTCCTGGTGTTCTGGGGTTCCTCCAGCTGGCTGCTGGCCCTGCCGCCCTGGGGCTAAAACCTCGGCTCACGCGGACCTGGGCTCGGCTCGGCTCCTGCGCTCTGTGCTCTGCGCACTGCCAGGTCTCAGACCTCTGCACTGGTCCTTCCTGCAGGGCTGCTGGGCTGTCCTCAGCGGGAGGTTAGCTTCTCTGTGTCGTTCTGTGGGTGCTGGGGCTCCAGAAGTTGTTCACAGTCCTTTTTTACATAGTTTGTGGGGAATCTGGGGGCAGAGAGGCTTGGAAGAGCTGTTTCTACTCCGCCATCTTGGCTCTGCCCTATTGGATCTCCCTCCCCTACTTTTTATCTTTCTCTCTTATTGTCTTGTTGAATGAAATATATTTCTCTATTCAACTAGATGTTCTTCCTTCTTGTGACCAATTAAGATGACAGTGAGGTTCAAGTATCAGCCACTCTCCAATGTCCACTTTCTTGTTTGTGTAACTGTCTACTCGTGTACTCTGGCTATGTGAGACAATTTTCCCTAACTTCCTTTTCCTTTTCTCTACAGTCTATTCCTCTTTCTTTCTCCTTCCATTAAAAAAAGAATCAAGATTTTACAACCATTTTCAGGGCTTCTCTAATTAGACTCATTCTATGAATTCTAATGAAGAATGGGATAAGAACAGATGGGTCATTTCTCTATATTTGAATATAAGCAATTTATTCTTCTTTAGTCCTTTCTCATTGTTCATTCATGTTTATCCTTTTATTTTTCTCTTCACTTAAACTTCACAGTTTGAACTTCAAAGTTTATATGCAGCTCTTGTCTTCATGAGGAATTCTTGGAAGTCCTCTATTTCATTAAAAATTCACTTTCCCCATTTTTTACTCAATTTTGCTGGATAAATTATTCTTGGATGTAAGCCTTTTGCCATTTGGAATATCATATTCCAAGCTCTTTTTTCCTTTATAAAGGTGACTGTGAAATTATATGTGATCTTGGTACTTGAATGCTTTCTTTCTGGTGGCTTGAAGTATTTTTTCTTTGGCTTTGAATATCTGCATTTTGGATATGATGTTCCTGGGAAATTTTCATTTGGGAGTTTCTTTCAGGAAGCAATTGGTGAATTGTTTCTGTTTTCACTTAGCCCTCTGGTTTTCAGAGATCTAGGCAGTTTCCTTTCAAGGTTTCTTGAAATAAAATGTTTAGGCTCTTTTTTTTTTGGTCATGGCATTCAGATAGTCCAATGATTAAAAAAAATTCTCCTTTATGTTCTCCAGATCATTGGTTTTCTATGAGTTCCCGTAATATTTTCTTGTATTTTTTTCAGTCATTTGACTGTGTTTCAATATTTCTTGTTTAATATTTCCTTGGTACCTCTTGTGCCAAGCCTTTAATTCTCTTTCAAATTTCATCTTTCATAATTCTTACTGTTTTCACAACTTTTTCCACAAGTATTCTTATTCTACTTATGAAAAAAATTATTTTTTTTCTGAACTTTTGCTTCATCTCTTCCAGGAATTCTCATTGAGTTTGTGTTCAAGTTGTGTTTTTCTCTTGGGTTATCTATGGATATTTTGGAGTCATATTCCTCTTCCACATTTGGATCTTGAGAATTCTATAACCATAATAATCCATTATAATAGTTTTTTTTTTTGTTTGCCTATTTTTCCACCCTGCTTCCTGATTTTGAACTTGATGTTGGGGTTGGGCTGTCACACTTCTGGAGGGAACCTTCTGATGTTGCTTTCTTTGGGTATTTAATATTCTGCTGTTATTTGATCTCAAGAACAGGCTGGGAATCTGCACATTTTCAGTGCTCCCAAAGTGGTCTTATTGAGGGAAAAGTCTGATTGTTGCTCTAACCTTGTCTGAGCTCTAGAAGTTCCTGACCTGGGTTTGGGTCTGAGCAAGAGTAGACTGCTGCTAGACTCTGCTTGTATCAGACAGCTGAAAATATTGTTGGCTTAGAGTGACAGAATTGTGGCCTCCCCTTTGGTCTGGTATTTCTGCTCTTGTTATTCCTCTGAAGGTTGAACTAGATACTGGAAATGAGACCTTGAATTGTGCCTGAAGTCTAAGCCACATCGCTGCTGCTGCTATTGCTACTGCTAGCTTCTGAACTTCTCTCCATACACAGCCCAAAGCCCCGAGGGAATGCTACTCCCATACATGGGTCCCCTTCTCGCTCTATCCTAGATCTATAACCCACAACTGGGTAGCAGGCAACAAAGATACCAGTTTACAACAGTCTCTGTCACAGTGGATCACCTGTTATGGCGGCCTGCTTCAGGTCTGGACCTCCTCTTGATCTAATGCACAGACTCTCATTGGGCACTAGTGTGCTCCGTGCCCCCTGTGCTCCTCAGTGACCTGTTTTCAGTGTCCACAGAGCTCTCTCTCTGTCTCCCTAGGCCAAGCTTGACTGGACAAATGATTTACTGTGTCCTTTTCTGAATTTCCCCATGAAGATCAAGTATGGGAAATTTTACAGATCTCTTCCCTGTTATAGTGAGGGAAGCTCAGTTGTATTGCTTCCTTTCACTCCACCATCTGGCTCCACCCCATATCTTTTTTCTTATTTATTTGGGTGCTTTGTCCTTAATCTTAGGAAAATGATAACACAAGATTGCAGACTATTTGGGAAGTTGGTAGTGTGTAGGCAAAATCATGGGCTGATTTGGTTGAACATGGCTTATTATTATTTTTTCTTTCTCCCAATTCCAACTTGGTCCCCGTCCTCATTGGGCTCATGATTTGGGATTCAATGCTGAGGACTAATAAAATAGTAGGGGGAATTTAATTGAGTTAACAATTTAGTTACTAAGGATACTTCTAATTGGAAAAAAAAATCATCACAGAGTTGTTCCAACTTTATATAGATAATTGGAGAGGTAAGGGAAAAGATAGCATGGTCTTCTCTCCATTTTTCTGTGTAATATTTGTACCTGTCTGGGTAAGAAGTTGTCATTGGAGCTGAAAGAGGAAAAAATACTTACTCCCTCCTCTGGAATGTCACTGTTGCTAGTGGGTACTAGCTCCATCTTTTTATCCTCCTATCAGATAATTCCTTGTCATTGCCTTCAATTCAACTCATGCAGAAAGATTCCTCTGGGCAAGTACAGGAGAAGGAAGAAGGATGAGTTGGTAAAGTCATGTGACTTCACAACCCAGTTTTATACCAGATGGCAAAGTGGCACTTTGGCTCATTTTAGCCTGAAGGAAGAAGGAAAACCCTAGATTCAGCTTAGTCTTGGGGTTTGGGTGGTTTTATCAAAATCAATACATCAAAACCATCACATTCCCTCTTAATTGGGCTCAGTCTTTCTAGGAGAAAACCTGGCACTTTAGGAGCAGAGCTTAAGCCTTCATCTTTTCTAACTTTATAATTATAATAACCAAACACTGTTCCTTCCTCCTTCAACACCTGCTCATAATTAAGAATGTGCATGAATCAGAAGTAGTTAAAATGGGTCAAATTTTGTCTGTAGTTGGTTGACTTTTAAAAAACATCACTTAAAATAATACATAAACAACTTTTAAGGTACAGAAAATTCTACATTACACACCTGTTCTCACAGAAAGAAAAGAAGGGAAGAAGGAAGAAAGTAGATGAATTAATTGCCTAGATTATTGGACAGGATAAATTTTACAATCAACCAGACCACACTCCCTATGTTCTGGTCACAGTTGTAACATCTATTTGAGTGGATAAAGGCACCGACCTCCATGCAGAAACTTTTTCTACATTGAATTCATGTCTAATTAATAAAGACTGTTAATGAATAATATTGTAATTTTAATGTAATTTTACTTTTATTGAAAAAGCAGAAAAGTCTGACTCATAAGTTTTACATCAAGTGTCCCAGTAATTCCTGTGTGTAGCAAAACCATTGGGCCAATCCAAACAAATTTGAGGTATTTTAACTCTCCTCATATCATAGATCAGAATCATAGACAAACTCACATAAAATCAATAAGTGATTTGAATTCCTGCAATGGGAGAGGCATTTGCCTAGGTTTTTAGGCATATTTTCCAGAAGGAAATAATCTTTTGAAGGTGGAAACTATATTTACAAGCCTATTAAGTGTAACTAATGACACAATGTACATAAAAGGGGGTTCTACATGAGAACTCTGGAATGGAAATAATTAAAACACAATCTCCAACAATTACTGGGTTATGAATTGATTGCTGTCCAGTTAATGGTTATGGGGTCATGTTACATCTCTTGCATCATTAGTAAGTTATATTACATGCAACGTTTTTCCTTTGGGAAAATGAGATCCACTCTATAATTCTCAGCTTTATAATATTTTCCAGTAATTTTGACAAAAAATGGAAGCTATATTTCTAAAATATGTAGCATTCTACTCTAAGTTTCCCTCCAAGGTTCTATGACTCTATGTACATATTCATCTTAAAGGAAGGTTTGGAAAATAATTTCACTATTTTAAATTAATGTTAGGCTGTATAATTGTATTTTTGCTTTCACTTCTCTTTCAAATGGGGGTAATAATTGTACCATCTCAAAGGGTTACCATGAAGGGCTTTATAAACTTCATGGTGCTATGAAAAGAGTTGTTATTGCTTCACCCCTCCCCAGTAATAGCACTATTAACACATAGAGCCACATCTATGTAAACTTTTTAAATGCCCTTGGTCAGAGCATGTAACCCCTTAGATAGAACTTTTTTTTTCTTTCCTGTGGGAAAATAATATGTGCTCTATCATTCTGTACTTTACAATATTTTCTAGGAAATTCAGCAAAAATAGAAGCTGTATGTCTAAAATACGTATCAAAAAATAAAACAAACTAAAAGCATATTAATTTGGCACAAGACACAAAGCTATGCTTTCTTTTGGGACAG
Organism: Gymnobelideus leadbeateri; assembly: GCA_011680675.1. Taxonomy (NCBI): domain Eukaryota; kingdom Metazoa; phylum Chordata; class Mammalia; order Diprotodontia; family Petauridae; genus Gymnobelideus; species Gymnobelideus leadbeateri. Next base: position 1,601,058 of record WOXC01004035.1, read on the forward strand.
AATATTGGACCTGGGATCAGGAAGATTTGAGTTCAAACTCAACTAGGTGCCTCTGGGCAAGCCACATAACCTCTGCCTGTCTCAGTTTCCTGATCTGTAAAATGGGGATAATAATAGCATTCACCTCTCAGGGTTATTGTGAGGATAAGACAATATTTGTAAAGTACTTTGCAAACCTTAAATTGCAATATAAGCACTAACTATTATTAGTTGTGCTTTACTATTACAATAACATAAAATTTAAAGTATTATTGACTTATAATCAAGCCCAGAGCAATGGAGATCTATATTACCCAAGTTTTTCCATTCTAATAACAAAGTATTTTACTTGTACAATTTATCTCAATTCTAATATTCAGCATCTCTAGTGAGATTAATTCTCATCAGCACCTTTTCTCCCTTTTGTTGGACATGGGGTCATTGTGGACAAAAGGACAAAGAAGCAACTCAGGCTGGCAGGAAAAGATGGATAATTTGAACTCCAGTTTGGTTGCTAACAAACTGTATGATCTCGTGCCTTTAACCCCTCTATATTTCTTCCTACTCTGCATGATGGGGGAATTAGAATATATGATCTGGGAGGAAACTTTTACCTTGATAGTCTAAGATTCTGTGGTTATGAAATACATTCCTCTTGGTGGAAGTGAACTCAGGTATTTTTATACCATTCACGTTAGATGGAGTTGGCAGCCATTGAAAGAGCAGGATTATTAGAATAGATACTCTTGGGCATTTGTACAGATGTGGTGATAGTTTATCAAGTGCTTTGTGCTTTGTCATCTGAATCCAGATGAATTTTTTTCTGAGTTTAGACAAATATATGATGCAGCTGTTTCTGTGACCATGGTCAAATTGGAAAAGATCAAAAAATCCAAGAGGTAATATCCTAACATAGATTATCTCAGATGGCATTAGTCTTCCATGGCTGAATTTATTTATTTTTATTTTTTTTAAACAAATGCTTTATTAACTTCTGGTTTACATCATTCATTTCCACCAGATTTTGAGTTACAATTTTCCCCCCATTTTTCCCCTACCCACCACTCCAGAATAGCAGTGCCACAAGATATCCCCTCGTCCAATTTGCTCTCTCCCATATCTTCTCCCATACCCCCTTCGACTTTACCATTAGGGCAAGGTGAATCTCTGTGTCCCAATGCCTGCACATCTTATCTCCCAATTACATGCAAAATAGTATTAATAATAGTATTTATATACATTTGAAACATTTAATTTTAAGACTTCAAATTTCAGATCCATTCCCTTCCTCCCTTGTCACCCACTCCCTCTGGGAAGATAAGCAATTCAGTATGTGTTGTACATGTATAGCTATGCAAAACATTACCATAGTAGATATATTGTAAAAGACTGCTTATATTTCCCTCCCACCCATCCCACCCCCCATCTAGTTCATTCCCTACTTTGATCCTGTCCCTCTTCGAAAATGGGTACTTCCAACCTCCTCTCTCCCGAGAATCTATGGCTGAAATTAATTAGCACATACAAAAAGGTCATCATATATGACTAATGATATGCAGGGGCTTGGTTTACTCTTAAATTATTGGTTATTAAAATTAATGACTGAAAAAATAGAAGAAAGCACATTATGTGAGAGGAATGGGGCAAGACGTTTGTTATTAGAGATGTCTGAGCTGACCCCATAGGCATTCAAAGTTCCTAGGATTGGATTATCAATGGAAAGTTTAATGAAAAGAACTATGTGCTTCCATGAGTTAGTGCAACAGGAAAGGCAACACAGCAGAACCATAGATAGATAAAAGGAACAATGGGGGTTGTTTATAGTATCAAAGTGGCTTGACATTTTTGTCCACACAGTATATTTCATCAGGGGAGGAAATGTATCCATTATTGATGTTTATCTTTAAATCAATTCCTTTATAATATTGTGACTGGGAGTAGAATAAGAAGTCCAGAGAGACATTCATTAGCAGGAAAGCAATGTAACTACAACAGCTTAATTTCCTGGAATTGTTATTTTCCCTTTTGTTACCAAGTGCTATTCGCCAACCCTTCCAACCCTTCAAGCCTTAGGCTCACAGAAACCAGCTTCTGTCTTGAGGGAGAGCCAAATGACCATTTGTCTTTCATTTACTGTTCCCATGCAGAGTTTACTCTGGGAAAATCCTGACTGTAATTTGTGTATATCTCATTCTAGATGTCAAAGAAATAATAATAGGGTCCCCAACTCCCACATAAGCTTCATGGCTTACATGGCTCCCACATGTAGTTTTAAGTATTAGCCTTTTCCCCAATCTTCTTTTCCATTGAGGGCACCATCATCCTCCCAGTCCTCCAGACTCACAATGTAGGTGTTATCTTTGATTTTGTACTATCTCCTACCCCCCTCCAGCCCCCTCATAGCTAAGCAACCAATACCCATTGATTTCATTTTTATAGCACTTCAATATGCCCCTCTTTTCCCTCTGATACTTCCAAGACCCCTGGTACAGATAACTACAATAGCCTTCTGGTTGGTCTTCCTCAAGTCTCTGCCCACTCCAGTCTACCCTCCATTCAGCCACCAAAATAATTTCCCTAAAGCAAAGGTCTGAACCAGTCATCACCTCCTCAATAAACTCTAGTGGCTCCCTACCAGTCCCAGAATCAAATACAAATGCCTGCCTTCATAACCCAGCCCCCCTCCTACCTTTTCAGCCTTCTAATACCTTACACTTCCCTCCCACTATACCCCCTCCCCCAATGAAGATATACTCTTCAACCCAATGACGCTGGCTTCCTTGCTATTCCTTTCAACAAATCCCACCTTATCTTGCTACTGATTGTTCCCCATACTTGGAATTTTCTCTCCCTCTCCCTCCATTTCTGGCTCCTGGTTTCTTTCAAATCCTAGTTAAAAGAAATAAAAACTCTGATCTTCTACGTGAAGCCTTTCCCAATCTCTCAATTTGAGTATCTTTCCTCTGTTGGTTATTCCTGTCTATTTAGTATATAACTTGTTTGTAGATTTGTAGATGGTCTCCCCTCTCCTCCCCATTATATTGTGAGCTCCTTGAAGGCAAGGACTATTTTTTCGCCTTTCTTTATATACCCAGTATTTAGCCTTGGACCTGGCACATAGTGGGTACTTCATAAATGCATATTGACTAACTGACAGGTAGAGGAAAACCTTTATTTTCCTCCACAGAAAATGCAGAAGACTCAAAAGGAACCCATAAGCAAATGAGAGGCAGCATAGAAAGAGCACTGGCTCTGGGTTCAAATACTGACTCCAGTGCTTACTGGATGTGTGATTTTGGACAAGTCATTTGAACTCTCTAACTTACTTTCCTCATCAGTAAGATGGAAGAGTTGGAATAGATGGCTTCAGAAGTCCCTCCAAGTCTAAATCTATAATACTATGAAATGCAGAAAACAGATAAGGAATCTCACAATAGTCTAAACACAACAACAAATAATTCCTCCCTCTCTTTTAGGTCACAATTTTCCACCAAGATTCTAGTCTTTCTAACTGAGCACCAACCCATAGGGGAATGAATGTTGATACAATTCAAGGACTAACTAAGGTCATTATGAACCATATGATCTTTGTCTTAGGTGACTACTTAGAGGATGTTACAGTGTCCATTTATGGCATTACAAAGTAATTTAGTTAAAATTAATAAATAAATTTAAAAATATTCACTAAGTACTATGTGCTAGGTTTTGGGTTAAGAGTCAGGGATACAAATACAAAAGCTAGACAATCCATAACTTCAAGGAATTTAACATTCTATTGGGGGTGACAAAAAGGAGAGAAGTCCAGAGTAGGATGTTGTGGTCTAAGACATCAAAGGGATGGTGAAGAGGAGTGTTAGAGTAGCCAGTTGACACTTCCTTTCTAGAAGCAGTAACATTATTGGTTTCATTCCAGTTCCCAGAGCCAGGGATGAAAAAGAGGAAGATTCAAAGTTCCTATAGGGTATATGGTCTTTGAAGGTCCAGTGGGAGGGTGCAGTAACATTAGGTTAGGAAATGACTGGGACAAAAGGTTTTAGTCTTTCTTTTCCTTCTAATTCCTGGGAGACATTGAACAACTCGTTTTTCTCCCTAGGGTTTCTTAGCTTCTTCATCTCTGGGCCACTCTGACTTAATCAGTGATAATATTGTGAAATGACATTTACTGGAGAACAATGTAGTGCCAAATTTGTTCACAAATAAAACATGAGTTATTTTCAGCAGCAGCAGCAGAATCCCTATTGTCCTTTTGTTCACTGCTTCAGTGAAGCACCATTCCTAAAAGTTCTATTCAGGATTTATTCTTTGTCTGACCTGGGAAAGATCTTAACTTAAATAGGCCTTGGCCCACTGCATCTGGGTCATCTTCAGTTATCCTGAACTATATCTTGCTACTATACTCAGATGGCTCCAGAGGAGAAAATGAGGCTGGTGACTTTGCACAGCCCTCCCTCACCTAAATCCAATTCATTTGCAAGTCATGGCATCACCTTCCTGATGTTGAGGTCCTCTTTGAGAATGAAGGACAAACAACAACACGTAAAAGCAGAGCCGGAGGCACACAAAAGCTTAGGGACAATCGTTCAAGTGGATTTTTAATTAAAACAAGATTATTCTAAATTTAGTGACAGGTGGAACTGTTCCCATCATAGAACAGTGATATCATGAAGGACAAAACCTCATCTGGATTCTGACATAACAACTCAGATGCATCTGAACACATCACTTGGTCCCATTGGACATGCTGAGCCCCAGTCATCAATCAATGGTGCCCATCTTGACAGGTCTCTGGCTGGCAAGGCCAGACCTTAAATTGGAATTTTTGTTCCCTCAAACATTATAAGTCTCTGAGATTCACTGCCTGTCTGAAATAGTTTTGCAGCTGAACTTGCTGTAGCTTAAACCTTAGCTCTGGACTTGTCTAATAGAAAACAAGGTTGATATTTATTCTTTCTTGTACACATTTACTCAGCAATCATTTGTTAAATACCAGTATGTTCAAGGCACTATGTCAGGCTCTAGGGACATGAAGACCAAACAAAAATAGTGTATGCAGGAGATATAAATGTAGTGAAGATACAACCATCCACCTTATTTTGTTGTCATGGTCCCCTGATTACCTCTTACCGCCCCCCCCCCCCAACTGTTATTTAATAAAGCAGGTAGTCTAAAGATCAGCACAAGCACACCTGAGAGGAAGGGATATTTCAGAAGTTTGGTTTTGCTCTTCAAGAATAATTGTCACTGACCCCATGACATAGAGTTATCATCACTAAATCCTACAGCAGTCCTTTGTGATGAAGATTTTGGGCTTCTTAGTAGCATGGTTTACACAGGACATAGGCAACTTAGGATGATAGAAACAAAGACACAGGAAAAGTCACCCAGAGACATCATGTTCCAACCTTCCCCCATGATCACACTGCCATAGAAGGAAGAGCTCTCATTTGCCTATTTTTCCCTCCTTCCAAGATAATTAGCTCCATAAAAGCAGTACATTGGGTCAGGTTCCAAGTTAGGTGCTATTTCCATTACACCATGTTAGGTGACAGGTTCTTACCACATTAGCTTTAAAAATTTTCTCTTCATCCACCCAAGTAGAGACCTTAGTATCCATTGGGAGATAAAATTAATTTTCATGCCTGGAGAAGTGATGAGAAAGAAAAGCTAAGGAAAGACTACTCCAAGACACTTCCAGGGATGATGCCCAATCTTTTCCCCATTTTCGTTCTGAGCAAGAGCTTTTAAGACATCAATGATTAGAAGTAGTTAACATAATGGGCAGAATACTGGAATTGGAATCAGGAGACTTGCATTCAAATTCTGCCTAACAAACAGCATTTTTAAATCATGGCTAAGTCATTTAGTTTTTCAGTATTTCAATTTCCTAATCTGTAGAAGGGGGTTATGAATAGCACCTACCTCATAGGGTTGTTGAGCTGGAAAAATGAGATAATATATGTCTGTAAGCACAAGCAAGGTAGGATTTTTGTTTTTTCTTATTGGAGTTATTTCCCAGGCTCAGGCTAAATTGTGAACATCTGAAGGATTTATTTCCTTTGAACCCTGATAATTCACAGCTGTGCTGAGTCACCTAGGTTTCATGCGTACTAGCTCTGAGCCAATCAGGGGCTGAGTCTTTATTATATATTCTGGGAGGTTGGCATTTTGCTTTGGGAGTTCGCTCGAGACAGATCTTTTGGTTTCCTGATGGAGACTGAGTGGCAGTATGTTCAGAGTCTCCTGACTGCTTAGATGTCTGTGCTCCCTTGATCCAGTGATATATGAGTGTATAGCAATATTGCTTTACTCAGTTGGAACCCTATTTATTGGTCTTTGTGGTAATTTCTCTGTTCATATTTTCTCCATGTTCAGGGTACTGACCTTTTCCCTGAACTACTGATGTAATTAAAAATAGGAATGTTAATCCCTTTTTGAACAGTCTTTCCTTTAAAAGAGGATAAAAGAATCTGTGCTAGCATTCCATCCTGGGTGTGGTAGGGTGCTCGCTAATACAACGTCAAAGCACTTTGTAAACCTAATCATATAGAATCATAGTATTTTAGAACTAGAAGGGACCACAGAAACCCTCTAGTCTAATCTTGAGAAAAGAATCTTCCCAATGATATTTTCAAGAAGTCATTCAGTCTTCCCTTACAGTATTCTATAAAGGTGAGCTATAATTTTTAATAATGAGAGTCAACCTGTGAAATAGACTAGGGGAAAATCAGAAGCAGTTACTGATGCACAACTGAGGGTCTAATTAGAGCCTAATAACCCTAAGCCAAAGGTTAGTACAAATACAAAAAGAAAGAGGAAGCGATACCTATAGTCAACAGTTTGGGGAAGATGGCACTGGAAAGGAATCTGGCAGGTAGCAAGAAAATAGTGAGATAATGTCAAAAGGAATAGCAAGTTATACCATAATAGATTTGCAGTTTTATGTGCAATCATCTTTTTTATTATACTATGTTATGGAAATGCTTACTTTATTCCATAAATTAAAAATAAAATACATAAAAATAAATAAGATATAATGTCATAGACTTACTTAGGGCTGAAATAGACTTTATAAGCCATCTAGTTTAACACTTTCATTTTATAAAAGCCCTACCTTGAAGGGCTGTTTCAAGGATCAAGTAATATATGCAAATGCTCTACAAGCTTAAAGTTCTCTACACACTAGCTATTATTGATATATTAAGTAGCAGAGGCAGGATTCAAATTCACAGCATCTCACTTAATCTAACATTCAAGATCAAGCCAGGAATCAATACATTTCTAAGAGTGTTAAAGTCAGAATCGGGAAGAGCCAGGGTTAGGGTCATAGGGCAAGGCAAGGTCTGAATGCAGGATCAAGGATCAAAGAAGAAATAGAATGAGTTGTTGACAAAATTCCTTCTACAAAGAGAAATCACATTCTTTCAAAATAGTGGTCAGAGTAGGCTTAGAGAGCACTAAAAGGGTCCTTGATCTGGGGAGTATAGGAATGCCTAATATTTCATAAGCAGAAGAGGGCAGTTTCTTCTGGCCTGACTGAATGAAGAGGAGCTAAGGTTGATTCTCTTTGGAAGGAAGTAGTATCAGTTCTCAACATTAGCAGAGAAATGGTTTTTAATTTCAACTGATGATTTTATTTGCCCACTGCTGTAGGAATGTTTGTATCCATTTGAATGCTTTTCTTTCCATCTTGTATAAATAACTTCTCCAATCTATCCCAAGAATGGATTGGGGAATTTTCTATGTTCAGAAACTTGCAGCTTTTTGTTTATGCTATTGACTTGAAGATATTGATGGAAATACTAAACTTTGGAAGATCTACTCATCCCTTATAATGTTGTGGAGACTCTAGGTCCCCCACGCTATAGAAGCACAATGGAGGATCAACTTTAAAGTTTATCATTTGAAAATATTCACTGGATCACAACAAAGGATTTCATCTTGATTAAAAGTCTATATCCTCTCTTGCTCTAGAAAGAAGCAATTCTGCCCCTGATACTAAATCAATATTGCTCATCATGTACACCAGTAAAAACATACTTTTTTTCTGGAACTCTTGTTCTTTGTGACTTAAAGTGACATGATAAATAGTTAAGGGAAAACCATAGTTCATCCACTTAGTGGCTTTTATATTGTGACATCTGTTACTCAATTGAGATAAATAAAACATCTGAACAAACAAAAATGTTCTCTCTGCCTAAAATCCTTATTTATGGAGACTACATTTGTGTCTTTGACAACTTCTATATCCAATGACCCAGTGTTGCTAACACATAGCTTGATTTGCCTGTTCTCTACTACAGAGTACTGTTTTATGTACTTAAGCATCCCAAATTTATGAAAACCATTATTTTTTGAGGTTCATCTAGTACTTCAAATTGTATTCTTTTGGTAATGAAGGAATTGCTAAATAAGTGAGATGTTGTGTGGAGTTTTTTTTTTTTTTGATAATTGTCTCTAAGTGAAAACAACAGTATAAATTTATGGACCTCTCTCCTTTTTAAAATGAATTTTCTATTACTACCACCCCTACCTCCTCCTTTCCCCATCTCTTTCTCTATTAATCCTCTTTCTCTTCCCCAACTGATAATCTCTTAAATGTCAATGTGATATAGTAGGAAGAACATTAAGCTTAAAAGTAAAAAGACTTGGGTTTGAGTCATGATTCTACCACTTAACTAGTTGTGTAACATTGGATAAGTTACTTCTCAGAACCTCAATTTTTCTTTGAAATAAGAATAATTATTCTTGCTCTGCCGACCTAATGGGAGTATCAAAAGAATATTAGATCTTATATGTGAAAATGTTTTGTGCCTTGATGTATATTTTCTCTTTGTTCCTCCTCAAAAGAATCAGAGATGTCTCAGTGCATGGTCATTGGAGTGCTAGGCCTGGAATCAGGAAGGATATCTTCAAATTTGGCCTGGACATTTATAAACTATGTGACCTTGGGCAAGACACTCGACCTTTGTCTCAGTTTCCCCCACTGCAAAATGGGGGTAATAACTCGTACCTTGCAAGGTTTTTGTTAGGATTAAATTAGATGTTTGTGGAAAATAAATACTAAGAACAATGTCCGGCACACAATAGGTGTTGTATATAAAACACACACACACACACACACACACACACACACACACACACACATGCACACACATATGCTTGTTCCCTTTCTTTTTCTCAAATACTCCCTTTCTACCTCCCTTGCCCTAATCATAGCCATTCTGAGGTGGCATTTATGATAAAATAATGAAGGCAGGAAGAGGGTTACAGGACATATAAGGTAAGGTTCTGTCCACTGGTGGTAAAGTGTCTCTGTGGTTTTGTCCTTAGCTCTACAGATTAAAAAGTGTTATCAGTCCACCCAGAGGGGATTGAACTCAGGGGAACTGATTTATGTTAACCAAACATACAAGCGACTGAATTATAAATTAGACTGCCAATGTATTAATTTGCACTGGGTGAGAGCCAAGCTAAGGCATTTGTGCACCCTAGGCAAGGTTTAAAAATCGAACGCCTTTGTATTACTACCCACCAGAGGCTGCAATCTTGCTGCTTAGAGATGGCTGTTTTCTTAGTTAACTCTGCAGTGGAGGCGGGAGCTGTCCAGCAAGCTGCAACCAGTGTGATAGAAAAAGCAGGACCTACCTCTAGAAGCAAGCTGATCATGAAAACACATTAGAATGAATGTGGCAAACTGGGTGTTGTTTTTTTTTTTAATGGAACTTAGACTCTTTTATTCTTGTATTGAATACTTCACTCTGACTCCTAGAGCATCTTTGTTTCCTGACTCCTCAAGCTCCCTTTCTTCCTCCCTCCCTCCCTCCCTTCCTTCCTTCCTCCCTCCCTTCCTTCCTCCCTTCCTTCCTTCCTTCCTTCCTTCCTTCCTTCCTTCCTTCCTTCCTTCCTTCCTTCTTTCCTTCCTTCCTCCCTCCCTCCCTTCCTTCTCTTCCCCTTTCCCTCCCTTCCTCCTTCTTCTCCTCTCTTTCTCAAGCCTCACTTTTTCAGTCAACTGCAGTCATTACCACATTCAACCTTTGACTCATGTTTGATGTTACAGTGATCTTTTCAGATAGAGTGTTTCAATACTCTTCAGTTAGAATTTTACAGTGTTCATTTTAGCCAAGAATTAGCAGAAGCCTCTTCACTTTGACTCCCACAATCCTCCAGGCAGGACGTAGGAGAAATATAGCTTCTCCTTTTCCAATATTCCTTCTGAAACTTGAACCCATGTCAATTAACACACCCAGTCCCAGTCCAGGGCAGAGGCTGCCACAGGGTAGGACCAGGAAGAATCTACAATTTGAGACTTTGCTGTAACATATGGGACTTGACTTATCATAAATGAAATACCTATGTGCCATAGAGAATAGAATTGTCTGGCATTAAATATATCCTTTTACAGAAAGTAATAATTAAAACAGAATTTTCTGTCTATGGAGGATATTATATAGATTACATTAAACATCAGAATGCGAGAGGGCCTTTTCAATGTGATCCAAAATTATACAAAAGACATCATCTAATAATCTGTACAGGAAATACTAAATGTTTAAAAAATACCTAACATTCAGAAAATGGCATGTAGTTCATTAGTGTGTGTGTGTGTGTGTGTGTGTGTGTGTGTGTGTGTGCGCGCGCACGCGAATGTACTTTACCCTTTCTTCCCTTATTTTGTTTTTGGTCAGGACCTTCGAAAAGCTCAAAGAAACCTTAATGTAATTTGCATGTCCTAGCCTAGCTGGTGCACAGGAACATGGTAAATGGGAGAATTAATGGAAAAGGAATAAATAATTTTCTCAATTTCCGAAAGACTGAGAGGTACTAAGTCAGCACAAAATATTCTTTTCTGGTTATAAAAAGTATGAGATAAAAGAATTAATTTACATTATATCAGCTAGAGTGGGAAATGGGAAACTTTATTTGGAATAGCTAATAGTCAAATTTCTAAACCACCCAAAGAGGCCTTTGTACTTGACGTTGATGTACAAAAAGGAGTAAAATGGAATCCTTCTGAGCCTGTGTATGATACAATACCATACAATAAGCACTTCACTAAGTGCTGGGGATACAAATAAGTAAAAGAACAAAGAATTTATAATCAAATGGAGAAAGAAAACTCACAAAAGGAAGCTGAAAAGCAGGGAGTGAGGGAAGAAGACGTGGAAGAGGGGCATGACAATGATGGAGTTAAAACCAACCAGAATTACTGGTAGGAAACATTGAGTTGGCTGATATTCTAAGCCCTCCTTAAAGCGAGCCTTTGGAAGGGGTTTTATGCACCACCCTCCAGGGCTCCAATCTGAGAAACAGGCAACCAAAAGTACTGATAAGGTGTGAATAAAAACTCAAAAGTGATCTCTTGATTATGAGTTTCTTGGTAATGAACTTACCCTAGAGGAAGAAGGGAAGAGGTAAGAAGGTGGGTATGATGGTGATGAAGTAAAAATCAAGCCATGCAGCTGGTTAGAAATAAAGAGTTGGCTATAAGGGTTATGATACTGTCTGCTCCTCCCTGGTTTAGCATTTGGAGAACTGGTACCATTTCCTGGGGAGATATTGTGATTGGATCTGTAAAGGTATATCTAAGCAAGAGTGAATGACCAGAAGGCAGATATACAGCAAGGAACAATAGAAGATGTATCATTAATAGTGAACCTCTGATCTTGTCCCTTACTAAGGCTTTGTTTGAGACGAGTATTTTGAGGAACAAGGCTGGTATAAGTCTGTACTTCAAAGGTTTCCCACCTTCATTACTCTCCTTCAAAGGGGCTCTTTGGCTTCTTTGTATGTTCACATATGTGTATTTTCTGTGTTCTTTGCTGTGTAAATAAAACTTATGCTGCATTTGAAATATATACTACATAAACATTGTGTGTGTGTGTGTGTGTGTGTGTGTGTGTATTTAGGACTGCCATTGCAGATTTCCACTGAGTTGTGCTCAGGGGTAATTAGTAGGAAGATAACAGGTTGGTTTGCATTTGGGAAACTGAACAGGACTTATTATTCCATAATATTCCCCAAAATAAAAAGAAATTATCTTTTAAGACCAATATTCCTTTTTAAAATTTTCAACATTCATTTTTACAAGATTTTGATTTCAAATTTTTCTCCTTTCTTCCCCTCCCCCTTACCAAGATGGCATGCAATCTGATATAGGCCATACATGTATAATCATATTAACATATTTCCACATTAGTCATGTGTGAAAGAATAATCAGAATAAAAGGGAAAAACCATGAGAAAGAAAAAAATAAAAAAGAGAATATTCTTTATCTGGATGTGGACAGCATTTTCCATCATGAGATATTTCACATTGCCTTCTATTCTTTCATTTGTTTGGATCTGTTTAACAGCATTTTGATTTCTCATAAAGTCAATAGCTTCCATTTGCTCCAATCTAATTCTGAAGGAATGATTCTCCTCAGTGAGCTTTTGAGATTCTTTTTTCCATCTGGAAAATTTGGCTTTTTAAGGTATTCTTCTTCTCATTGCCTTTTTGAGCCTCTTTTGCCATTTGAGTTAGTCTATCTTTTTTTTTTTTTCTTTTTGGAGGGCAATTGGGGTTAAGTAACTTGCCCAAGGTTACACGGCTAGGTTTTTCTTTGTGTGTGTTAAGTGTCTGAGGCCGGATCCGAACTCAGGTCCTTCTGACTCCAGGGCCAGCACTCTACTCACTGCGCCACCTAGCCGCCCGTAGTCTATCTTTTAAGGTGTTATTTTCCTTAGTCAGGCTGTTGACTCTCATTTCATAATTTTCTTGCATCATTCTCATTTCTCTTCCCAAATTTTCCTCCACTTCTCTTATTTGCTTTTTAAGCTCTTCTATGGCCTGTAGCCAGCTCATATTTTGTTTTGAAGATTTTGATGCAGGAGTTCTGACTTCATTGTCTTCCTCCTGTTCCATGCTTTGATCCTTTTTGTCACCAAAGCAGGAGTGTAAAGTTGGGGTACTCTGTTTATTTTACTTCCTTTGCCTGGGCATGTTGTCACTCAATTACTTGACTTTTGGTTTTTTTGCCACAGTAGGACTCTAACACCAGACAGGGGAACTTCCATCCCAAAGGCTGGGGTTTTCTCAGCTGCCAAAGGTATTAGTTGGGTGCCCTCTCTGAGGCCTTCACATGCTCTGGCAAGTTGGTCACACACCCCAGGACCTCCACCCTAGACCACAATCCAGATCCAAGCAGGTTAAAGCAAGAGTTATTACCCCTTAAACTGGTTACTTGGTCCCCCTACACTCTGCAAGCCTGGAGCTGAAGCTGCCACATGAGGGCGGCTGCATAGCCTTGGCTCCTCAGTGGCTTCTTTCCCTGGGGGAAGAGGCCGACGCACTCCCAACTACTGGGTCCCAAAGTCCACACAGCACTGACCTCTCACTGTGTCCTTAGCATCTATGGGTTGATAATTCTGGAAACCACCACAGCTGCTGGTGATCTGAAGTCCCTCCAGCAGGCTGCTGGTCAGGTCCACCCTAGGGCTAAGACCTCTGGATCACATGGGGCTGGGGTTGGCTCCCAGAGTGCTGCACTGGACAATTCCTGATAGGCTGTCAGGCTGTCCTCATCAGGCTTTGTGTCATTTTGTGAGTTCTGTAGCTCCAAAGTTTGTTCAGAGTCCTCTTTTACATGAATTGGAAGTGGTGGGAGCTGGAGCTGTGTGGAGGTCCTGTTTCTACTCCACCATCTTGACTCCCCATATTAACTCTTAAGCAAGTTCACAGCTCAGTTCATTTCTGAGCTCAGAGTGTACTAAGTAGAACTTATTTATCTGTGCAGGTCCTCATCAATCAATCACCAAGCATTTTTAAATTTATTTTCTGTGGGCCACTTAATGTGCCAAGCACTGAGAATACAAAGAAAATCTAAAAAAAACAACAAAAAAACTTGTCCCTGCTCTCAAGGAGCTTACATCCTAATGTGAAAGATAATATGTATGCATATAATCATATAGAGAACAGATACAAAATGAATGCAAGGTATTCTTATGAGGGGATATAAGCAGCTGTAGCATTCAACAATGTTTTTATGGTGAGTTTGGATTCAAGGTGGAAGGTGAGTAGGGAACACAGGCCTGAGGAACAACCAGGGAAGAGGCAAGGGGATGGAGTGTTGAATGGGTGAAATGCTAATTAAGCCAGAATGGCTGGATATCAGAGCAAAAGGAAGGGAGTTAACCATAAGAAGAATGGAAAGAAGAAAAGTCGAAAGAGATTTAAATGGCAGAGTCATTTATTTATATTTGGTCTTTGAGGTAAGAGTGAACCCCTGGAGTTTATATGGATCACAAACAGACTTGTGTTTTAAGAATATCATTTTTGTAGCTATTTGAAAGTTAGAATTTGAACGGGAAGGGGTTAGAGTCAGAGAGATTAATTAGGAGGCTATTTTAATGATGTAGGAGAGAGGCTATGAGGGTCTGAAATAGAGTGGTGGTTGACTGAGGGAAGGTGGGGAGAATTGTGTGAAATATGTTGTAGAGCTCAAAACAATAAGATTTGGACACAGATAGGATACATGTAGTGAATAAGAATGAAGAGTTAAAGATAAAATAGACTGGCTGATTAAAAGGACAGTAGTGCCTTCAGCAGTTATAAAAAGGGTTAGGTTTGAGGGGGGAAATGAGTTGTTTTTAGACATATTGAGTTTGAGGTTACTCTAGAACATCTGGTTTGAAGTGCCCAATGGATACTGGGATCAGGAGGGACACACATCATTTTCTTTTCTTTTCTTTTCTTTTCTTTTCTTTTCTTTTCTTTTCTTTTCTTTTCTTTTCTTTTCTTTTTTTAACAAATGCTTTATTAACTTCTGGTTTACATCATTCATTTCCACCAGATTTCGAGTTACAATTTTTTACCCCATTTTTCCCCTACCCACCATCCCAGAATAGCAGTCCCACTAGATATCCCCTCATCCAATCTGCTCTCTCCCATATCTTCTCCCATACCCCCTTTGACTTTACCATTAAGGCAAGGTGAATCTTTGAGCCCCAATGCCTGGACATCTTATCTCCTAATTACATGCAAAATAGTATTAATAATAGTATTTATATACATTTGAAACATTTAATTTTAAGACTTTGAATTTCAGATCCATTCCTTTCCTCCCTTGTCACCCACTCCCTCTGGGAAGATAAGTAATTCAGTATGTGTTGTACATGTATAGCTAGACGCACATCATTTTCAAAGAGAAGGGAATTAAAGCCATGGGAGCTGATGAGGTAATGAAAGAGAGAGAAGAGAAAAGAGTGCAAGACAAAAACTCAGGGGATATTCGCAGTGTGTGTGTGTGTGTGTGTGTGTGTGTGTGTGTGTGTGTGTGTGTGTGTGTGATGCAAGATGAAAAAGATGCTGAAAAGGGATGGTCAGATAGGCAGAAGGAGGAGAAGGAGAGAACAATGTCACGAAAAGTCACGGAAGAGAGAATATCCATGAGAAGGTGAATAACAGGGTCAAATATTGTAGAGGAGTCAAAGAGAATGAGGATTGAGAAGAGATAATTACATTTCACAATTAGGAGTTTATAACTTTGAAGAGAACAATTTCAGATAAATTATTAACTTAGAAATCAGATTTTAGGGGATTAAGAGATATAAATGCTAAAAGGTAGAGTCATTGGGTATAGGTGGCTTTTTCAAGGAATTTACCTGAGAAGGGAAGGAAAGAAATATAGGTAGATATTTAGTGAAATTTTTTTCAGGATTGGGGTCACTTGTATGTATTTGTAGGCAACAGGAAAGGAATAAATAGATAGTGAGAAATTGAAAGGAGGATTACAAAGGATAAGAGGGGATTATTGTTAGAGAAGATGGGAGAGGATGGAGTTTGGGTTGCATGCAAAAAGTACAGCATTGTTGAGAAGGTCCACCTCTCCACCAGAGACTGGACTGAAGAGGAAATGATAGCAGATGATGTCAAGGGGTTCTGTGGGAGCAAGAAGGTGTTGTCAGAGATGAACAGAGAAAAGAAGTGTTCAGTGCAAAGTCTTCTTTTTCTTTTTTCCAACAAAGGTCCAGGAAATAATGATCCAGTTGAATTATTCATTTAAATAATAAGAGAATGGTGTTTAGTTAAATAAGGAAGAAACCATAAGGTATATTAAAAGAACAGGCTACTAAGTCTTTGTTAAGACTCTAAAATTCTCTAGTCTTAGGTCTCAAACTGGATGGAATAATTAGATTCTGTGTTGAATACAGCAAATCAAATCCTATCACTAAATCTGATGCATGTCATATGCCCAGAACTTGTGTATTGGGAAATTGGGTTAAAACTGTCTAAATAATCTCAACTATTGATTTATGTAAAGGGTGTGTGTTTGTATGTGTGTATGCCCGTGTGTGCTGTGTGTGTATGTGTGTTTCTTGGCAAATGGCTTTCAGTGAGGCATCCAAAGACATCTTTCAGAACATCTGATAGAGTGTTTGAGTGTAATATTTTACTTCTTCAGTCTAAAAACTGAGGAATTCACTTACTTCTTTCCAATTTGCAATGTGTTAGGAAGTAGGCTAGAGTCTTTACCATAGCTTGCTTAGGTGGCATAGCTAATTTAACCAAATGTAGCTGGACATCTGTGCTAGTTGTATCTTATTATAAAAAAAAGCAAACAAAAATGAGTTTGGATGTGTAAGAGGCAAATACTCAAGACACTGTAATACCATACATTGCCCTTACTGAGAAATCATTCTTGGTGGCAGAGTATGTTGTTGTTGTTCATCCTTCATTTTCTTCTTTTTCTTTAAAAATTTTTTTGGCTTTTTGGAGGGCAATTGGGGTTAAGTGACTTGCCTAAGGTCAAACGGCTAGTAAGTATGTCAAGTGTCTGAGGCTGGATTTGAACTCAGATCCTCCTGACTCCAGAGCTGGTGCTCTATTCACTGCTCCATCTAGCCTCCCTCCTCCTTCATTTTCAAAGAGGACCAATGACAGCATGAGAGTGATGTCTTGACTTGTGTGTTATTTGGATTTAAGTGAGGTAGAGTTGCACAAGTTTGTTAGCCTTTTTCTCTTCCAGAGTCATCTGGCAAGTCAAAAATCAAAATGATTGGTGGATGGTCTGGGATGCAGTGGATGACCTTGGCATCTGATGTCTGACCAAGTTCTAAGCACTACACAGTGCCGGCTTTAGTCACTTTCATGGCCATTGGAATACATTGTTCTGATTTACCCATTCTGCTGGGGAAAGACTTCACATGCTTGGAGTAGGCATCCCTCTCACTCACCAAAGGTTTTGAGGCCTCTTAGTAACCTTCAACTTGGTTTAGCTCATCTACTGAGACAGTTTTACCAGGTTATGGCTGCTGCCTGTGCTACGGCTTCTACGGCTTCTTGGAGCCACAGGTGAAAGTTGTGACAATAACAATGTTGACAATAATAACAATAACTTTTACACACACTTTAAAGTTTACAAAATACTTGTGTATATGTTATACACACATATGCATTATCTTATATTATCCTTCCAATAATTCTGTAGGTCAAGGAAAACTATTTCTCAAGGAAATGGCTACACAGGGTTTCAGTTGCTCACTTAGAAGGCTGTGGGGCAGTACAATGTACTTGCCAAGGGCAAAGCATACGGACATGAGAGACAAGATACTGTGATGGACTTGTAGTCAGGAGAGGGCTGAGTTTTAATTCTGCCTCTGACATTTACTAGTCAAATCACTATGAGTATATCATTTAACTTTTTCAAGTCTCAGTTTCCTCATCTATGAAATGGGGAGAATAGGGGGCAGAGCCAAGATGGCGGAGTAGAAACAGCTCATCCAAGAAACTCTGCCACCAGATTCCCCCCAAACTATGTAAAAGGGGACTCTGAATAACTTCTGGAGCCCCAGCACCCACATAATGACACAGAGAAGCTAACCTCCCCATGAGGACAGCCCAGCAGCCCTGCAAGAAGGACCAGTGTGGTGCTCTGGGAGCTGGCAGCGCAGTGCGCAGAGTGTGGGGAGCCGAGCCCAGCGGAGCCCAGGTCCCCATGAGCTGAGGTTTTAGCCCCAGGGCGGCAGGGCCAGCAGCCAGCTGGAGAAACCCCCGAACACCAGCAGCTGTGGTGACTCCAGAATTATCAACATGGACATGCCTAGGACAAAGTAAGAGGTTAGTGCCCTATGGACTTTGGGACCAGCATTTGGGGAATGTGTCGGCTTCCTCCCTTGGGGGCTAGAAGCTGCTGAGGAGACACGCCATTTTGTAGTTTTCAGAGGCAGCTCCAGCTCCTGGCCTGCAAACTGTAGGGAGATCCAGCCATCAGTCTTGGGGGGTAATCGCTCTTGCTTTAACCTCCCTGGATCTGGACTGTGATCTGGGGTGGAAGTTGTGGGTGGGTTTACAGCTTGCCAGAAACGGAAGTTGCCCTCCCACATGTTTGGGACGAAAATTCCTCTAGCTGTCTCAAAGACATACTGTGGCAACAAGCCCAAAAGTCAAGTAATTAAGTGGCAACATGCCAAGGCAAAGGAAACAGAAAAATGCAACCCTAGACTCCTATTTTGGGGGCATAGAGCAGGAAAAGGACTGTGAGGTCAGAAGTCCTGCTCCAAAAGCCCCAGGGGAAAACATGAGCGGGTTGCAGGCCATAGAGGACCTTAAGAAGGACTTTAAAAATCAAATAAGAGAAGTGGAGGAAAAATTGGAAAGAGAAATGAGAAGGATGCAGGAAAAGTATGAAATGAGGGTCAACAGCCTGACTGAGGAAAACAACACCTTAAAAAATAGACTAACTCAAATGGCAAAGGAGGCCCAAAAGGGCAATGAGGAGAAGAATGCCTTAAAAAGTCGAATTTGCCAGATGGAAAAAGAATCTCAAAAGTTCACTGAGGAGATTCATTCCTTCAGAGTTAGACTGGAGCAAATGGAAGCTAATGACTTTATGAGAAATCAAGATGCTGTTAAGCAGATCCAAACAAATGAAAGAGTAGAAGGCAATGTGAAATATCTCATGGGAAAAACCACTGACCTGGAAAATAGATCCAGGAGAGACAATTTAAAAATTATTGGACTACCTGAAAGCCATGATCAAAGAAAGAACCTAGAAATCACCCTTCAAGAAATCCTCAAGGAAAATTGCCCGGAATTTTAGATCCAGAGGGCAAAATAGAGGTTGAAAGAATCCACAGATCACCTCCTGAAAAAGATCCTAAAAAGAAAACTCCCAGGAATATTATAACCAGTTTCCAGAATCCCCAGATCAAGGAGAAAATACTACAAGCATCCAGGAAGAAACAATTTCAATATTGTGGAAACACAATCAGAATAGCACAGGATCTGGCAGCTTCTACACTGAGGGATCGAAGGGCATGGAATATGATATTCCAGAGGGCAAAAGAGCTGGGAATGAACCCAAGGGTCACCTGCCCAGCAAGACTGAGTATTTTGTTTCAGGGGAAAATATGGTCATTCAGTGGAATAGAGGACTTTCAAGCATTCTTGAGGAAAAAACCAGAATTGAATAGAAAATTTGACATCCAGACACAAGAAGCAAGAGATGCCTGAGAAGGTAATCAGGGAAAAGAAATCAAAAGGAACTTATCAAAGTTGAACTATTTACATTCCTATATGGAAAAACAATAACTGTGACTGATGAAATCTTTCTCACTATGAAAATAATGGAAGAAGGTTGTGTGGTTATATGAATACATATGTGAATGTGTGTTTACATGGATAGAGGGCATAGGTTGAATTTGTTGGGAAGGGAGAATACTCAAGGGATGAAATTATGAGGTGAGAGAGGAAAGTGGCAAGAGGAGATGGGGAGAGACAAGGTAGGGTAAACTATCTCATGTAGAAGAAGCAAGGGGAAGTGGTTGCAAGGGAGGGGGAGAATAGGAAAGCAAAAAGGCAAAACCACATTCTCATTGAATTTGGTTCAGGGAGAAAATGACATACATACTAAATGGGATATCTCAACCTCCAGCAGAATAGGGGGAAGGGGGAGGAGAGGAGGGATGATGGATGGGAGGGCATCCTTGGGGGGAGGGGAGGTTGGAAGTACCCACTATAGAAGAGGGACAGGATCATGTAGGGAATGGACCAGGTGGGGGGTGGGATGAGTGGGAGGGAATTATAAGCAGCCTTGTACAATATATCTACTATGATAATGTTTTGCATAGCTAGACATGTACAACATATACAGAATTACTTATCTCCCCAGAGGGAATGGGTGACAAGGGAGAAAGGAAATGGATCTGAAATTCGAGGTCTTAACATTAAATGTTTCAAATATATATAAATACTGTTATTAATACTCTTTTGCTTGTAATGGGGAGATAAGATGTGCAGGCATTGGGACACAAAGATTCACCTTCCTCTAATGGAAAAGTTGAAGGGGGTATGGGAGAAGGTATGAGAGAGAACAGATTGGAGGAAGCGATATCTTGTGGGACTGCTATTCTGGGAGGGTGGGTAGGTGAACAACAGAGGGGGAAAATGATTGTAACTCAAAATCTGGCGGAAATGAATGATGTAAAACAGAAGTTAATAAAGCATTTGTTTAGAAAAAAGAAATGGGGAGAATAATATCTTGCAAATGGCATTGATATGAGAATCAAATACGATAATGTACAAGAACTATTTTGCACCTAGTCACCTAGACTAAAAGCTAGCCTACATTTAATATACTCATAGAATTTTTCCCCCATAACATCATAAGCACACAGTCATCACTTCCTTTATTTTAATGCTTCTTTACACTTTCTTCTAATTTCTCACACAATTAGTTCAGCTCAATATTTCTCCATTTCCTTGCCAGAAGCCTTTTTCCCCTGGTCTTCTCCAGTGCCAGTACCTCATGCCACCTGCTCTGATTCCTTGTGCAATTGATCCCTCTCCACTGGAGTCTGTCTCACTGAAGATTGCTTCTCTGACTTTTTAAAAACCTCTCTTATGAGCTTCTAAAAACCATCATGTTTTACTCTAGGCCCCTCTCTCAGTTCAGGGTGTCCTTACTTTCTTTGGTGTTGTCAGAGTTAACAGTTGACCCTTTTAGTAATGGTGATGGAGGTCCCAAAAGAATCATGGAGACTAGATAGAGGAAGTGGCTTTATGGACACTTAATTAGAGATAGACTCCCCTCCTAAAAACCTTATATGACATGCAGACAAAGTTTTTAATGTATATAAGCATTGCCTCATTCTAAGAGGCAGAACCAAGAGGACATAACAAAGCTTGTGGCCTGGTTTGACAAGAAGTATTAGCTAGGGCTTATGGGGTTTTGTTCTTGACCTAGCCTTTGTCTCTTCCTTATCTGGGTGCTGCAGAGGCAGTATGAGTTTTTCTTTCATTTCTTCTGGGTATGGATGAAACTGGAACTGTTTAAGGCCTTTTTCTTTCCAGAAAACTCTAAGAGAGTAGCAGAGACCTAGTTTTACTTTTTCTTCTTCTCTGTCTTTTTCCTGAGAATGTTTTCATAGAGTCATTTCTATGCCTTTTATAGAAAGATAGAATCAAAGTCTCAAACAAAGGCTCACCACCCTGTAAGCTTACCAAGGTCAAGTAATCAAGGCTAATCCTTTGATCAGCAACTTTACATGAACAAATCATTACTTAATATAGATTTCTGTGTTGTTGAGCTAATGATTCCTTTGATGGTCCAAGTGTTTGGTTCACTAGTTTGGCATGTTCAATATTGAACTAAGAACTTCTCTATAGTATATATTCTAATGTTCTCTATTAAATACATATCTCTATAGCAAAACTGCATAGTAATTTAATGAAGTTCAATTTTGCTGGAGTTGGAAGACCAATACCAAAAATTCCCCAGAGCCTAAGATTTCAATAGATTTTAGGTTATAACTGATGAAATCTTGTGAATATTGGGGTGTTTTCCCTTTTCCAGTAACTCTTTGTAATACCAGATTTTGACAGGAGTCCTTCTTTACACAGAGGTACAAGCTCCATGATTCTTGCTCCAGCCTATTTAGCTATTGGGCCTCTGAATCACTCTTTCCTATCCTTACAACTCATCCCTGGCACTGACAGTCTCTTTCCTGTAATAACTATGGATTTAAATTCTTGTTTTTATTGATCATGGTTTCTTCATCTTTTATGTTTCATGATAGAATCCCCTTTGGCTGTCTGGTAAAGGCTATGGATCCCTTCTCAGAATAAATTTTTTTAAATGCAGAAAATAAACCACAGAGGATTACAAAGGAAATGAATGATATTAAAATACAATTATCAAAATATTTTTAAAAAACAAGGTCATGGATACCTGTGTTAAAAAATCAGAGGGGCCATCTTAGTCTTATCCTCTGTGAGCCCTAAGCAGGGAAAGAATTTCCCAGATTTTTGATTAAAGTAAGGAATGAGCTGTCTGTACGAATGAGTTAAATGTTCTGTGCCTCTAAATTAAAAACAGTAACAATAAGGGCCTGGGTTAGCCCAGAACAAATACATCCTTGTAACTTGACACCTTGGTCTAGCTTCTATTGGTCATATTCACTATTCTTATTCCCTATCCAGATGTCATCCCCCAAGTACTTGGCATAACAAATGGCCCATGGCTCCATACCAGTAATAACCAGTTATTAAATGTGCTATACTTCTAGTGATGAAATGCCTGCCTTGTCAGGTGACCTTAAGCTTCATGAGTCCTGGACCAGACCAATCACTATAATCTCTCACTTCTTTAAAAGCATCTATCAAGACAAAATAACTGACATTTATAAAATACTTTCAGATTCACAACATTATTACTTGGAACATTATAATTGGGTTTTCTCTGTGTGCTTCTATAGTTCATTTCTTCCCACAAGCCCTGGAGAGTACTGGGAGGAGAGAAAAAAGGATAGCATATTGAGAGGGCTACCATTTATTCTGTTAATTACCTTCAGGCTAGAAAAGATTAATTAGGATGTTTTCCTGAAATTTATAATCAGTGGAATGGGCATGGCTAAGAGATATGGTACTGGTTGTTTATTATAATATTCATTGAGATACATTGGGTTTGTGCTTATGAACTGAAATGGTTATAAATGATGACAGTGTCTTTCTATGATGAAACATTTTGATTAGAGAACTCTGTGACAGTATGGAAGCTTTTTGTTGAAGTTGTTTGTGACGGTATTGTGGTGTGGATTTGTGAAAATTTGGGGTAAGTCTAAGCATGGTTTTCTGGAAATTTAGTTTTGCTGCTAGAATAAACCTTAAATTAAGGAACAAGGGGAAAGTGAAGATTCAAGTGGCTGGTAGAAGTAGACATTGTCATTTTATAAAATAGTTCCAGAAAAAGGTTGAGGTTTTACAAAGGCAATGCATTACAGCTACCTACTACCTACAGGGGCATTCATTGAATTTGTGGTAACCAGGAGGACAAGATGAAAGCTGACCAAATGTCCAAGAAGATATTATGCACCATAAATGTACTGTGTATTTAGTCTAATTATCTCTAATGTATGCATTTGTACTGTGTATTTAGTCTAATTATCTCTAATGTATGCGTATGTACTATGTATTTAGTCTAATTATCTATAATTATGCTATATGTTAATTAATGAATGCTTGTGGTATACACTGATAAATTACTTGTATATCAGGTATAATTTACATGGACTATAACGTTTTTATTTAGGAGAGCTGAATAATTTATATGTAACTTCAAGAATGCAGAATTAGTCACTGGCTCCACTTTTACCCCCTCTGGTATTAAATAAAGTTTCAGAGTAATCTTTTTGGCCCTGGAATAAGCTTCTAGGAACATGGTGGGTGTTGATATAAATTTACTCATTCTAACCTAAGTATCAAATGTGCATGAGATAGTTCTCACTGAAGAGGAAGCAAGCAAAATACTCAAAATAGATTTGACCAAGAGACTTTTGCTGTACTGAGTGGGTGTGGTTGTGGGTCTGACTCTCAAAATACCACACCACCTAAAATAAATCCTGAGGCTATGGGCTGGTTCACAAATGGGCTATGAATCCTTCCTATAGAGAAAAATCTGCTAAGTAGGTATAATTCAGTGGAGAAATAGCAGATGGCAGTACCAGCTCTTTAGAGGAGCAGCCTACACCAATTCAACAGAGAAGCAGCAAATAGTAGTAGCAGACCAACAGATGACATGAACAGATCTACAGAGAAACAGTAAGCAATATGAAGATAAGTTGTTGGGTTATAGGAACTCTCTTTTCACTAGTGGTGTGGGGATCTGTGGGAAAGTATACCCATGTATTTATGGGGTATTTATAAGGGATGGTAGAATTTACTTGTTACTTTTCTATGCTGTTTAAATAATGCATTTTATTGATGATATTATATATCACATCTGACTCGTCTGCAAAAGAGTACACCGGTTATGAAATCAAATGTGAGATTTTGAGTACATATTAGCCCAAAGAGTACCTTGAATGAGTATATAGATTTTAGGGGGCTACACTAAAGGAAAGCCAGACTCCATTTCAAATAATTCAGCATAAAATTGCATTTTTTCATGTTATATTTTTCCTTTATATTGATATTGTAGCTCAACAAAACCCAGGAATTTTATCATCTTAACTATTGTCAAGCCATGCCTTCTCTATCTTCTATTTACACAGCAGTATTTTAAAATGTAAGATTTTACATTTATTCTTATTATAATTATTTTTATTAGATCCAGTCCAACATTCTAGTATTTATAGTCATATTCCTGTTTATGTTTTTTAATAGAATTTTGGGAGGTAAGAAGCAAAAACTGTGATTATTAGATGTTTATTTGCCTGATTCAACTTAGAGGCAACTTTGTTCATAAGATTTGCATTGAGTCTATATTTTCTCAACTATAAAAAACAGATAAATCCTTTTCCTCCTTTCTTCACGGGGGCTTGTGAGTGTGCTCACAGAGGTAGAGAGAGCACTAGATTTTCCTTTTCTTGACACAAATAACTTCATTTTAAAATATCTCTATTTCAGTATAAAAGTGCAGTCACATCTAACCCCTTATGCTATGCTTTCTTTTAACCCAGCTCTTGTATAAGGCTACCCAGAAGACAGAGTTCTCCCTACCTTAGACTCTCAGGGAGAGCAGGTTTAGAAGTCTGTCCTTTTTTCTCTATGGTCAGTGACTGTGAATTCAGAATTGTGAGTATTTTCTCTGCATCTGTGGGAGATGATTCATATCCAGAAGCCCATTTGCCCTATTGGGACACCCTTTTCTTGTCCCATTGTGGTTCTTCCTTTGCTGTCCCATTGAAGTATCTCCTTGTTTTTAGTGAACCTCTTTTTGGTAAGAGGCTTATGTTCTAAATTGTAATACACAAGATTTTCTGCCCTCAACATGAGGAAAGAGCTTTTTAAACACTAAAGTGCTATAGAAATGTAAATTGTTACATGGCTGGTCACCCTAAAGAGAAAAATAGCGAAATTGATTAAGAATTACCTTGTAGTAGGTGAAAAAGGTTCTTAGGTTTTGGAATTTTGTGAGCAGTTTCTGAGTAGCGTCCCAGACAAATTCAATCCTTGGTAGTGACAGCAAGAATTTAGACATATTAAAGTAATACTAATAATCGTCATTTGCTGTTAGCCTTCATGTTTATGCCTAAGTACCACATGGTACAATAGCAATCCCATGCATTAAGTCTGTGAATTATGTGTTGAACAGCATACTTATGGCATCATCATTGACTCCTCACTCTTGTCCAGCCGGCATACCCAAATCTTGCTGTTTCTACCTTCACAGCATCTCTCCCAATCTAGACTCACATAGTGCTAATAGCTAGATCAGACACTGATTACCTCTCAACTAGATTATTATAACAAGCTTCTAACTGTTCCTCCTGCTTCACATTTCTCACCACTTTAGTCTACCCTACACACTGTTGCTAAAGTAATTTGCCTTAAATAGAAGTGACTCCCCACTCAACTGGCTTCCTATAGCTTCTAGGATAAAATATAGATTCCTCTGTTTAGCTTTTGAGGCCTTATACAACGTGGCTCCTGTCTTTGTCTCTACTCTTAGTTCACAAAGGTCCATCTCTTATTCCTGTACCCTTCACTGGCTGTCCCACATGCCTAGAATTCACTTCCTCCTTACCTCTGTACCACAGAGCTTTCTCTTCTCCCTTCCTCTAAGATGTATGTAACTTAGGTACTATCTTCTACATCAAGCCTGTTTCTAGTCCTTCCACTGGTGGCTATGGGAAAAGAGGCATATTGATTTATTGTTGGTGGACCTATAAGTGTGCCGAACCCCAGGGTGGGGAACCTGTAGCCTCAAGGCCACATGTGGCCCCCTAAGTCCTCAACTGCAGTCCTTTGACTGAATCCACATTTCACAGACTTGACCTCCAATAAACAGTTTTCAGTCTTTGGCCCTTTCTTTGTTCTTTTCTGTTTGAGCTACCAGAAGCAGGAATCCAGGAGTCAGAATCCATGTTTGGTATTGCCTCCAGCTGAACATCAATGCCTTCAGGAGCAAGGAGTGATTTTTTTGTCCCACCGAGTTCATATTAAGGCATGGTACAACTGCTGCTGCTACTACTGCTACAACTACTATCTAGTGTTTTTAAATGCTATCCAGTATGTGAATATCACCTAATCATTGATACACTGAATTGTGTCATTTAAGAAGGCAAGAAACAGATCTAGCCTGTAAATGATTCATTAAATAATTGTGTATAGAAAATATTGCAAGCTATGTATTTGCCCCTACTCTTGAGTAGGCATTTATTCAGTCATATACTGATGGGTTTATGTTATACATGAATTTATTTCTAAACTTTTCCACTAAAACCTACTTCTTCCCCTCAGGTCTGCCATCTTTTCAGTGAAGATACTCAGCATGAGTTCATCAGGAAGCCACAGAAAGCTTCACAATCATTTGCAGATGCTAAAGGATTAATTTTCTCATTGCCCTCATATTGCCCTAATTTTCACTTCTGTGTCTATTGGCTTGCTCTTGAAAGGTTCCTCACAAAGAACATTTGATTTCAAGGCAGAAATTCAGGCAAGATCATTAGTAAAGTTTTTTTATATCACTTTTCAAGTGAATTGACCCATAACCAGTGGATGATCCTGGGAATGTGTGTGTGTGTGTGTGTTTGTGTGTGTGTGTGTGTGTGTGTGTGTGTGTGTGTGTGTGTGTGTGTGTGTGAGAGAGAGAGAGAGAGATTGAGATTTAATTGCTATTAAGGATGGGTCCTAGTTTTCTACCCTAGAGAGGAAAGCAAATAGAAGAGGGAGGCTCCTGTATGACCTTGCTTATTCCTTTTTCATAGAAACCTACAAACTGGTCTGATACAACAAAATGCTTCTTGTTTGTGCTCTTAGTATGGTATTTATGAAACTTCCTCAAAGAACCATTTTTTAAGTTTGGTTTAATTTTTGACAATTTGCTTTGAAATCAAGACAGAATAAACAACATGTTGACAACATGTGAAACAAATTCTTCATCCAGAAAGTCTTCTAGGTTGGATTTTTTTTTAGAACTTTGAGGATTTTGTATCGATACATTTTCTGAAAACAAACCAGAGACTGATGCCTTCAAGTTTCCATATGAACTGTTTACCTTAAAATATTCCTTTTGAACAGATCCTAGAGGATGTGTGAGATTTTATATAAAGTTGAGTAAAAGGTGAACTTTGATTGGAAATTTAATGATCCATGGTATTTTACAAAAGTAAACACCACACATCATTAACAAAACCCAACAAATGTCTAGCAACCTCAGAGGTAGGATGCTTATCATTCTGCTGTTTATAGAATCATAATGTAAGCACAAGAAAGAACCTCAGAAACCATCCAGTCCACCTGGGATATGAACAAAACTCCAATAATATTCCCCAAGAAGTTATTACTCTTCCTTCACTTGAAGACCTTCTGAAGCCCAGAAGAGAAAAGCAATTCCATCTGATCCACTCTCAGACTTCTCTGTGGGCGCTGAACTTAAAACAAGGTTCCATCCATCTTTAGAAAGTACTTTAGAAAGCAATGTGACTCTCCTATAGCTGCAGGTGGGAATATATGTGGATGTGATGATGTCTGTGGCATCACAAACTTTTTTTTGTCTTTATTAATTTGTTTGTTTACTTTTAGTTTACAAGATTCAGTTCCACAATCCCTTGAGTTTCAAATTTTCTCCCCCTCTCTCTCCTCCCCCCACTCCCCCTATGGTGGCATGCAATCCAGTATAGGATCTGAAAATACTTTCACAACAGACATTAGTCAGGTTATAAAGAAGGATTGTAACAGACAGAATGAACAATGGGAAAGAGGAAACAAAACCAAACAAGAAAAAGAAAGAGAGCGGGTAGTTTGCTTCAATCTGCATTCAAACTCTGTTCTTTCTAGTTTTTTCTCTGAATGTAGACATCTCTCTCCATCATGAGTCTTTTGGAGTTGACTTATAACCCTGGATTGCTGAGAAGAGTCCAGTCTATCAAAGTTGGTCATCACACATACTTTGTGTCTGTAATTGTGTATAAATTTCTCCTGGTTCTGCTCTTCTCCTCAGCGTCAGTTCGTATAACCCTCTCCAGGTAAACACGAAGTCTGTCTACTCCTCATTTCTTATAGCACAATGGTATTTCATTACATTCATATACCATAACTTGTTTAGCCATTCCCCAATTGATGGGCATCCCCTTAATTTCCATTTGCCATCACAAAAAGAGCTGCTATAAATATTTTTGTACATATGGGTCTTCTCCCACTTCTATGATCTCTTTGGGATACAACCCTGGAAATGGTATTGCTTGATCAAAGGGTATGTACTTATTTATAGCCCTTTGAGCATCATAACAAACTTTTAAAAAGGTAAATATCTTCATGAGGAGGGAAACGTGAGCCATGATACATCAATGTGAGTAGATCTTGCAAATGTGGAGTGCAGCCAGAAGCATTGAGCCAGGAAGTTGTTAGGTGTAGCCAGAAGGGCACCAATATTGAAGAGGAATAAGAATTTCAAAGTTGATTTGAAATGTAGAAAAGTTTTCTTAAAATCTGCAATAATTGCATAAAATTCAAGTGGCCTTAGCCATCCTTTTCAGGGTATATCTCTGCTTTAAACATAACCTCCCCTACTGCCTGGTACTTCTTTCTTACTCCTATTAGGAAAACTCTTCCCCAATGTCTGAAAACTTCCTTCCTGTAAACTCCAAATCTCTTAGTTATTTGGCACCTATCTATGAAATCAGATGTGGGAAACCAATCTGACATGCTTAAATGAAATAATACACTTCCCTGTAAAACAAAACAAAATGAAACCTGGCCCTCTTCAGCAAGATTGAGTCTCACTGTTTTGTGGGATGAGACTCAGAGATCTGTTGATACCAGTGTAAGGAAAATGGCAAGAGTCTGACATAATCTGAATTCTAGGCCAAAGGAGTAATTTTCTTCCTATGTCATTGATCCCATTCCTCCTGGAACTAGGATCTGGAGTTCATCTCTCACAGACCCAGTTATTTACCCATCTTCCTCTCTCTTTTCTCCATTGGCTGCTGTGTGAGCATGCCCCCTCTCTGGAGTTACAGTTCCTTTTTTGTCTTTCTGTTGACCGTAATCTGGAGGTATCCTTGTATCCTTGTTCCCTTCCTCATGGGTATCTCAGATTAAGACACTTCTTTTGTATTAGTTCAAATGTGCTTTGCTACTTTTGACATCATGGAAAACTTTGATTCTTCTGAGGAGACCTCAAAGCCTCAAGAAAGTAGCTGTAATGAATTGGTATACTCCCAGTGCAAATGGTGACTGGCCACTTGTTGGGCTAGACCCCAAAGCTTGGTAAACAGAAGTGGCCTACTTAGCCTAGCAAGTTTGTGCAGGCTTGGAGTATTCTAGGATAAGACTCCTAGACTCTGTAACTGGAAATTTCTATTCTGTAAGTTTGCTTTTTAAAAATCTTTTGTAATATTGAATCATAGTGAAATCATTTTTGGAAAAATCCAGCTTTTGTCTCTGGATGATTTAAGAATAAAATGGCTTTCCTCCAAACCCGACAAGGTAAAGGCTGGCAGAAACAGGAAGGAGATGCAGGCAGCATCGTGTGCCAATGGGTTTCGGGGTGCTAGTAAGTAGAACAAGCAAAGGGGAGATAGAAACTTCTCTAGGTCTGATTAATATGGTTGGTTTTCTTTCTTTCTCTGCATCCTCTTTTTGCATGGGCTGCTGCTTCAGTAGCCAGATATGGAAAGTGAATTTTCAGAGAAGATGAAGAAAAAGGTGAAGAAATGCTCAATCACTAACTTGGGGAAAGCAGACATTCATGGCACATTAAAGAGAGGTGAGTATTCTTCTAGAAACCTTCAAATGAGACAATGAGGGACATCCCTTTGTTATTGTAAAACTGAAAGCATACTTAAGAACAGGTGTTGTGAGTGGAGGATAGGAAAGGTTAACATGTAATATTAAAAACAACAAACATCAATATATTGAGTGTATCAAAATAATTATGACAATCTATGAGCAGGACTGTTGGACTGTGACAGAAGCTGCAATCAATAGCCTTACAAGGACATCAACCTTTATTTCCTCCTCTGTAGGCAGGTTATCATAAGAATGGAACAACCTAGTACTGTACTAATGTTTCCTAAACGAACCCTTGTATTGTTGTTGTAGAACTGAGTGTAACAGGTTAGACTGAGAACAAGATAGGGAGAAAATGGCAGTGTGGTTCAGGGAAGTCTAGAGACCTGAATGGTTTTCCCCTGTTATGTCTTTGATTCTATTTGTGTGTGTGTGTGTGCGCATGCATGTGCAGGGAAAAGCACTCTGCACTGGGCTGTTATAAGCTGTCAGAGTCCTTAGTCCTTAGGACTAAACTGTAATCACTCTGCATCACAAGGTCAGCAAGAGCTGGATCCTCAATGACTTCTAAGTAATTCCTCTCTGCTGTACCTACACCAGAGGTCATAGACTCTAACAAGCAGTGCTGGTAACTTTCTAACACCCTAGCACTATCTAAAGGGACAGTTGAGCTGTCACCTATCCACTCATGAATATATATATAATATACATATATACTATATATACATATATACTATATACACATATATACTATATATACATATCTAATATATATATACAGATATACATACACATAAATATATATTCAGTTTATTAAATTCTTATATTCTTAAGCTGCAGATGGATGATTCTAGTTCTCTAGAGCTTGATAAAGGTATTCTCAAGAAAATTCAGAACACCTTACTTTAACTTGTTTTGTTGTTCATCCTTTTTGGAAGAGGACCAATGACATCAGGAGGATGTCTTGACTTGTGTGTGAACTGGATTTAAGTGAGGCAGAGCTGTGCAAAGTCATCAGTCTCAGTTTCTCCTTAAGAGTCATTGAAGTCCAGTAGCAAGACAAAAATCAAAATGACTGATGATAGCCCAGGATGCAGGTGACCTTGGATTTTCTAAATTAAGGTCTTTCCCAGGTCTCAGTTTGTCTGAGGCAGCACCCATTCAATGACTAAGACTCTAGCTTAGATGTGATAGAAATAGCTCTAACCATTTTGGAGAGAGTTAAATTTTCAGTGTGAGCATTTTCACCTCAGAAATCAAGACTAAAAATAGAGCTTGATTTATTCTTATCTTGATTATATCTAGACTTTTAAAAGTGTTAATAACTGAGATTACACTTACAAATGCACATGCAATACATTTTTTTCCCCTGGGACAGTTAACATTTACCATCACACTTCGAATTACTCTGTATTATTGTTTGAGCTCAGCAAGAGGGTAGTAGAAGACTCAGGGAATTACTATTGTTACTATTACTACCACTACCACCACCAACACCACCACCACCACCACCACCACCACTACTACTACTACTACTACTACTACTACTACTACTACTACTACTACTACTACTATTACTACTAGCACTATCACCACCACCACCACCATCTCCACCACCTGGCATTTATGTACTGCCTTAAAATTTATAAAATTCTTCACATCTATTGCTTCCTTTCCCCTCACAACTAATTTCATATTCACCAATTAAATTTTTTGATACTTCCTTGTATTTCTAAAACATTTACTTATTGGGAAAATGGATAGGGGTTAGGCTATACTTAAAAGTTATATTTCTTATTGTGAATAAATTGGTTTTCTGGTCTGAAAATTGGTCTACCAGGAGTTAAAGTTATATAAGCTAGTTTTCCCTAAAGCTTGCTCCAACATAAAATGACTTGCCATAGGCATTCAGAAGAAGCTGAGCTCCAAGGTGGAATAGAGCTAACAAATTCTGAAGCCAAGTACAACATAATTGTTAAAACATAAACTATAATTACAGGAAAAGCACCTTCCTCCCTCACCCTGTGTACTAATTTTCAACTCTTATAAAAGTTTCCTAGGTGACTGAAGAAGTAATAAATTAGAAGTACTAGATAGTATCCTAGTCACTATGGGCCCTTTAACTACATCCATACCTGAAATTGAGACGTGAAATCTGGGAGTGGAATGATAAAATTCAAGGCATCATCAGTAAAGGAGAAATTAATAAATGAATGAACACATGAAACATCAGCAGTTCCATTACTGTGATAATTTAAGAGTTCATCCATGTGGCCTGATTATATCTGACCTAGATAGAAGTTGCTATGGCCAAAACTTTTTAAAAAATTGTTTTGTATATATTGTTGATATATATATATATATTTGTTGATATAAATACATTTATATGTATAAATATATTTATATATATTGTTGATATAGCTTTCTCACTGAAAACTGTAAGTAGATAAAAAATAAGAAAGAAATATAAAGCATCTTCCTATACAGAGTCCAAACAAAAGAAATTTCCTGTTGATGAAAAATTTCTCAAAATATTCATGCATGAAGAAGACATCATTGCATTTAGTCCCAGGAAAGTACCAAGCTTCTGTAGGGAAATCCACTGAAATATATAAAAATTGGTCTAACCATCTGTGATAGGATCCATATTCACCAGGATTCCTACTAAACAGTACCATATAGATTAGGTTAGTTCATTTCCTAAAAGGCCAGGAAGCTATTTCTAGGACTTGACTGACCTAGGAATCTCAAGTTCATTCTCTCCCTTATTGTTGATATAGCTTTCTCATAACCTCAAGTCACGTTAATGCAGCTTCTTGTTTATGTAGGGGTGTAAAAACATATATCCACATGGAATTGGGGCCCTTCAGACTTCGTAGATGTTCCAAGGCCTATAGAGTCATCTCATCCAGCCTTGCTAACCATACTCATTTCCATACGGTAGTAAGAGGGGCTACTTTAAATTGAGTTAAGTCATATCCTTAATGAATATCTTTTTTATGCTATGGAGAGTTTGTTGAGTGACCCCTTTAATTTCAATATGAGACCAAAACTATCAGGGGACTAGCCTAAGTCAGGCTCAATTACATAACCATCCATATAAGAAACAAAAAATGGATAAAGAACATATGTTACACCGATATTGCAAAGTAGGTTGTTGTATTATATGCAGTCAGATTATTGACTTATAAAAAAGTTTAAAGTTGCTACTAAACTGGAAGAAAGCATAACAGTGAGATGATCCTATGGATAATTAGTAGCTCTAGCATGAGCTATTTAAATAAACTGTTAACCAGAAAAATTTGGAAATTAAGACATTGCTCCAGATTATCATCATTTATTATAAAAATTTCATTGATATAAGTCACCAAAATGAGGAACCAATAGAACCCAGAAAACATTTTAGTTATTTAATCTCCTTGTCAGCCACAGAAACATGGTAGCCCAGGGTAGACCCATTCTAATGTACAAGATCATTTATAAAACATCATGAAGGAAAATGAAAAAGTATAAACAGTATAACACCAAAGGGAAACAAAACAAAACAAAACAAACACCAGTGGAGGTAAAATCTTAGTCTATGAATGAACCAAATTAGGTAATCTGAAGAGAATTTATAGACAAAAAGGAAAAGACAACAAGTAGCCATGATAGGGGAGATTTATTTATATTTCTATATCAACCTATTCTCATGAATGATGAAGGTTTCCACTTTTTGAATTCTGACATAATATCTGATCTGCTGTATGAAGAGGGTGAGATGCCGTTTAAGTAAACGAAGAACAAAAGAGCACCTATGCTGGACCAAATAGACATGGAAAAAACACCTCTAGGAGGAGATCAGATTTTAAAAACACTGAGAGACTTTTTTTTTGCTTTTTGGAGGGCAATTGGAGTTAAGTGACTTGCCCAAAGTCACGTGGCTAGTTTTTGTGTTAAGTGTCTGAGGTCGGATTTGAGCTCAGGTCCTCCTGACTCCAGAGCAGGTGCTCTATTCACTGTGCTACCTAGCTGCCCCTGGGACTTTTGAAAGTCAAATATTTTTGTGTTTCTGTAAAATGTTCCCATTTTCTCATAATGTATAAGCATGAACTACAGTAAGGGAAGAGGGGCTAATGGAAAGACGGCAGGAAAAATGGATGAACTTGGAGCCTAGAATGTTGGAGGAACTCCTCTCTGTGGCCACCCATTTTCCCCGTCATCAATAAACAATAATCACAGAGGAACTTCAAATCTCTTGAGAAGGTGGGAGACCTGCTCCAGAATGCAATTTTAGCCCAGCTCTATACACTTACAGGAAGGAAGGGGGTTCTCCACTTCTGAGATATCTCATCCTCTTCATCCTTCCCACTTAGAACTCTAGATTCTAGAGTCCATTCCCTGAATAATAAAGGGTCTCCCTATATTATGATGTTACTTTTTCTCTGCAAGCCTGAAGGCAACCTTAGAAGGGAGAGAAGAGTGAGACATCAGATGTCCTGATCCCAGTTGAAAGCAAAGCCCAGATCACAAATGCATCGTCAAGGAAGGTGTGGAAAGCCAGCATCAGAGGTAGCACAGATAGCATCTCCATTTTGCACCCATCACTGAGATACTGTCAATGGAGCACATCTTTAAAGAACAATTTGCTCTTAGATGAGTCCAAAGGAGACACCACAACCCTTGATTTGTGTGCTGACCTTAATTTACATTCCCACTCGAAGTTTGCCATAAGATTTACAGTAATATGTGGCAGAGGGCATATGGGCCTCAGCCCAGCCAGTCAGCTTGGCCGACCCATTAGCAACTGTGAACTTCCCTGCCAGAGATAAGAGCTATGTCTTCTCTTCTTGTCCTATGATGATAAACCAGTTCTAACCTCTTCTCTTCTTCAAATCTTGGCCTTGAATGATGCTCTGCAGGTAGAAGGCCCCAGGGGTAGGGAACTGATTTTATCATTAAAAATCTTTAAAAAAGGACTAAGGAATGTGAAAGGCCTCAGATGGTAACATGATGCTAAAAATGTCAACTATAAAAGCTCTAGCAACTACCAATTATATTTCTCATCTCAATGAAATCTCTATGAGAATTGACTAAGTACATATTAATGAAATCTCTATGAGAATTGGTCAAGTACATATAAATGTTATTTTTCATGAAAATAGAAGGGAACAGGCAAATATTTCCTATGCAATTTTCCACAAAAGACATCTTTACAGTCAAACAATAAACTGAGAAGTACAGAGATTCCAAGATCATGATTATTGTTTATTGATTAGGGGGAAATAATTGAATTTTTATAGGACAAAGCAATATTAATTTTTTCTCCAACAATATGATCCCTATGCAATATGCTAAGATTATACAGGACTACTTAATAAATTTAACTATGGAGATAACTGTTAAGCAAGCCTTTAATTATCAATGCTAAGTGAGACATAAAATGGGAAGTTGTATACTTACTAAAGGTGCTTGGCAGGGTTAAGGAGAATATCTTGCATTGAGTTTAAGTGGAAGCAGGATTTTCTGTAAGGGGAAATTTCCAAATACTTCATTTGAGAACTCCATTCCAATACTCTCATTTGAGAGCATTGTTTTGATTATATAAAGCCAAAAAACATTACAAGCTTTTCTCTGAAATCCAAAGCCACTCAAAAGGGATTGATCTGTTCATCTACACAGGAAAAAACAAGTTGATGAAGAAAGTATGTGGTCCAGATTTGACATGGACTTGATTGGGCAGACCATTGAGTTAGTTCATCAGTATGACAGACAGATAGTTCAGGTGGATAGAGTATTGAATTGAATAAGAGGAAGCGTAGTGTAGGTTGTAGTTGGAAAATTGATCCCAGGGTGGTTCCTTATACAAAAGCCCATATATTCAACACCAATATTCTCCCAGGGATGCTCTGTGACTTTAAATTATGGAATATCATACTCTCTGATGAATCAAAACTGAAGGTGATCTAAAGGAGACTATAAAGAGTCATATAGTAGTTAGTTGACTAAAATTTATTACTAACAATAACTTATCCACAAGAAGTAGAAAAATATATTAAAAACCCATATAATGGGAGGGGGCAGAGCCAAGATGGCAAAATAAAAGGAGAATTCTGACCAAATTTTCCAAGCATTCTCCTCTAAACAACTTTAAAAGTGTGTCAAATTGAATCCTAAAGCAGCATAACAAAAAAAAATCCCTGGAGTGAAACATTTTCCTAGCCCAGTGCAATTTATGACAGAAGGTAATCTCTGGCACTGGGGTTGGGGCTGACTGGGAGCAAAACACTGTAGTAACACCAGGAGTGGTTCTTGGAGGTGAGTACATGCAATAGCAGTAGCAGTAGCTGTAGCAGTAGCAGAGACAGCCTCAGCCATACCATGAGCTCTCATTGCCCAAAAATGGTAAAGGGATTGAAAACTCAGTCCAAAAGAGATTCCAGGAAACTTCTGTGCTAGCACTAGGCTCTGTTGCTGATTACCCACTTCTAGGTTGTAGTACTAGGGCAGAGAGAAGTGCTTGTGGTGGTCACAAGGGAACAAAGGATCTACCTGGGAATTGATTGCAGTACTAGGGAAAAGAGACCTTGTGGGAATGAGACAGCAGAAGGCATACCTGGGTAAGGACAAGAGTGCAGACCAGGAGAACAATAAGCATACCTATTCCCAGATCATACAACCTGGGCAGCACTGAAACCTCACAGGTCCTCAGAACTACTTATGAAAACAGGAGGGAGAAGAAAACCTAAAGCTTAGCTCAGCAATTCTTACCTCCACCCCAACCCCAAAGGTAAGCAGAGCAAGTCCAAAGTCAAGAAATAGACTGAGACAAAGAGCAAACAACAACAAAACAAAAATGTGACCATGAAAAGCTACCGTGGTGACAGGAAAGCTCAAGATATGAACTCAAAAGAATACAGTGTCATGGAAACAGATATAAGCAAAGCTTCAAAGAAAAGTGCAAATTCAACACAAACCCAACAGGAATTTCTAGAAGAGTTAAAAAAGTATTTGAAAAAGCAAAAACAAAAACAACCCAGTTATTTTAAAATCAAATAAGAGTTGTAGAAGAAAAACTGGGAAAGAAATGAGAACAATGCAGGAAAATTATGAAAAGAAAACAAACAGTTTGGTAAAAGAGGTACAAAAATGTGAAGAAAGCAACTACTCAAAAACCAGAATTAACCAGATAGTAAAAGAGGTACAAAAAACTTACTGAAGAAAATCTTTAAAAATTAGATTTGGTCAAATGGAAGCTAATGACTCCATGAGACTTCCATTTCTCATATCCATGAGATATCAAGAAGCAATAAAACAAAGTCAATAGAATGAAGAACTCATATGACTAGAAAAAGAGGTAATCTGATTAACTATCTTTTTTTTCCTTTTTGGAGGGCAATTGAGATTAAGTGACTTGCCCAAAGTCACATGGCTAGTTAGTATGTTAAGTGTCTGAGGCCGGATTTGAACTCAGGTCCTCCTGACTCCAGGGCCAGTGCTCTATTCACTGTGCCACCTAACCACCCCAAGTCTGATTAATTACTAAGAGTGAGGTAATAACATGAACAAACTGAAAGCTTCATTGGCATCTACAAAATATTAAAAACTAAGAGAAACCTCTATCCAGCCTTTGGAGGAAATTTTGTTTTCCCCCAGTAGAATATGAACTTCTTGAGCATAAGAATTGTCTTTTTTCTGCTTGTTTTTGGTATTTCCAGTTTAGTACAGAGCCTGGCACATAGTAAGTGCTTAATATACACTTCTTTACTTCTTGACTGAGGAATATCTGTAGCTGGGAGAATTGTACAATGTAAGAAGACAAGATGCTAATGTTTTCCATTGCTGGAGAAAATACCGACATTGATAAAATCACGTATTCACCTAAAAATAAAATATGAGTTAAAAATCTCTATTTATTCTGGAAAACACACTAAAAGCAAAGTAAATATTTTGTCTAAAACATCTTCATGACCAAACAAATCAGCCAATGCATATTCTGCTTCTCCTTCTTTCCACTGGATTACTCCTTTCCAAACAGATTTTTGTTGTTGGGATGATACAGATTTAGGCAGGATATTTTGGTCAAATGGGCATCAGAGGAAGGTTATTAGCATTCTCTCTAAAAGCACAACAGACTGTAGTAATTGTTTCATGCTCCCTATTGTGTAAGTTATGACTCTGACGTTATTAAACTCTGTAAAACTACATCTCTGCTGGGTTTGGACATTTTCATCCACCCAAATTTTCCATCTCTAAATGTTAGCCAGGGGAGGTGGAGTATGGCAAAGACAAAATTTTACCCAGGGGCTCCTCCCACATGCATTTTCTACCTATAAAACTTGCAGGCTCCCTCCTCTCCCCTTTTTAAATCTCCTTTTTCACACACAAAGACAATTCCTACATTCTATCATATATAAACAAACACAGTAGGAGACAGCTCTACTTATCTGCTGGTGATTCCTTCTCTTTGTGCCACCTCTGTCTGTTGCTTTACCTAGTTCTCCAGTGCATATTCTCCAGCTGTGGCTATGGTACTGTCCATGAAGTGTCCTGCCTCATGATGCTGTGATGGAAGAGACAGTGAAGTGTAATAGAAAGCAAATTGGACTCAGGATAAGATTTCAGTGAACTTGATCATGGCACTTAATATTTCTGAACCTCAGTTTCCTCATCTGTAACATAGTGGAGTTGAACTAGAGGGTTTCTAAGGTACCATCTATTTCTCAAATCATCATCCTGGCTTTGATAGGCACAATTCATTGAGTCAACTTAAGCAAGTCCCTTAAATCGCGATTTTTTAAATTTGTAAATGTAATTAATATAATAGTTAAAATAATTATAGTTAACACCTAGATGGTCCTTTAAAGTTTGCAAAGTGCTTTATAAACATCATTCTATTTGATCTCCACAATAACAGTGTGCAGTAGGTGTTACTATTATTTCCACTTTACAGATGAGAAAACTAAGACAGAGGTTAAGTGACTTATCTGAGGCAGAATTAGAACTCAGGTCTCCCTGCTTCAAAGTGCTATACTATACCCACTGTGCCACTTAGCTGCCTACTGCACAGGGTTGTTGGGAAGAAAGCATTTTGTGAAATTTGAAGTACAATTCAAATACTTCAATTTATATGTGACCTTGTCAATGTGGGTATTTCCTCCAGCAGTACAAATTGAGAGCCCATCAATACCTTTTCATCCTCTGGCAGTTTTATCCATCTTCTTCCATACACCCTCCCAAGCATGGGCACCAGTTTTCAGCTCTTGGGCCATCTATTATGACTTCTCACTACATAACCATAAAAACTTCCAATCAAGGTATCCATTTAATGATGATGATGATGGTGGTGGTGGTGAAGATGGTGATGATGATGAAGATGGTGATGGTGATGATGATGGTGGTGGTGGTGGTGATGATGATGGAAATGGTGATGATGAAGATGGTGATGGTGATGATGATGGTGGTGGTGGTAATGATGATGATGGAAATGGTGATGATGAAGATGGTGATGGTGATCATGCTGATGATGAAGATGGTGATGGTGATGATGATGATGATGATGGTGATGATCTCAATAGAAATGATGGTAAATTTAACATTTATATATATGGTACTTCTGTGCCAGGCACTGTGACAAGCACTTTACAATTATTACCTTATTTGATCCTCACAACAACCCTCCAAGGTAGATGCTCTTATTTTCTTATTCTTTCACAAATGAGGTAACTGAGGCAAACAACAGTTAAGTGACTTTCTCACGAGAGGTGTCCAGGATCAAATTTGAACTCAAATTTTCCTGACTACAAGCCTGTCTCTATTCATTGCACTACCTAGCTACCCTTGAAGGACGTCCTTTATATTATTCATCATATGCAGAACACTGTTGGAAATAGGTTGCATCTTACTTGTATTCATCATGTTCTTCTCTGTTAATATTTGAGGCATTTGTACTTTTGAGCTTTCAGAAATTATGGTGTTAAATAACAAGATTCACAACTATACAGCCTCACTGGGAGACTAGTGGTATTAATAAAAGATGAGATTTGTGCTAAAGCACAGCTTTGGGATCATAACAAATGTTATGTAATTTGATTTATTTGTATTATTTGTATAATTTGATTTATTTATAATTGATTTATTATTTGATTATTAAGATTGATAAAATTGTATATTATAAATAATTATTAGTATTAATAATAATTGCTATTGTTATTACCACCAAGTCATTGGGAAAGAACATGTGGATTCAGGAGGAATGATGTTTGTGCTCATTTAACTTGTTAGTTATTTTCTCAGGGTGCAATTGGGAGAATCAGGTCAAAGGGATGAAACTGAAAGATTTTCTTCCTCTGTGAATTTGTTGTTGTTGCTGTTTAGTCACATCTGACTTTTTGTGACCCATGGACCAGAGCACACCAGGTCATTCTATTCCACACTATCTCCTGACATCTGTCCAAGCTCATGTTCGTTGCTTCCATTTATCCCTATCATCCTCTGTAGTCCCCTTTTTCCTTTTTCCTTCAATCTTTTCCCGTGAGTCCTGTCTTCTCATTATATGGCCATAGTATTTAAACTTCAACTTTAATATTTGACCTTCCAGTGAATAGGCTGAATAAATTTATTTAAGTACTGACTCATTTGATCTCCTTGTTGTCCAAGGGACTCTCAAAAGTCTTCTTCAGCACCACAGTTCAAAAGTGTCAATTCTGGTGCTTGGCTTTCCTTATATAGTCCAATTCTCACAACCATACATTATTACTGGAAAAAACATAGCTCTGACTATATGGACCTTTGTTGGCAAGGTGACATCTCTGCTTTTTAGTGTGATGTCTAGATTTACCAAGATTTCCTTCCAAGGAGCAAGTGTCTTTTAATTTCATGGCTGCAATTGCCATCTGCAGTGATCTTGGAGCCCAAGAGTATAAAATCTGACCCTGCTTCCATTTCTTTTCCCTCTATTTGCCAGGAAGTGATGGACCCTGTTGCCAAGATCTTACAGCTTTGGGGTTTTTTTTTAATGTTAAACTTCAAGTCAGTTTTTATACTTTCCTCTTTCAACCTCATCAAGAGGCTCCTTAATTCTTCTTCATTTTCTGCCATTAGAGTGGTGTTGTCTACATGTCTGAGATTGCTGATATTTCTCTTGGTAACCTTAATTCCAGTTTTTGATTTGTCCAGTCTGGCATTTTGCATGATATACACTGCATAGAAGTTAAATGAACAAGGTGACAATATATAGCCTTCCCCTATTTTTTCAACTATCATCTGAGATTCAATATTCCTTACTGTTGGATTTAATTTGATACAACATATGGTGGCAAAGCCCTGACAGCAGACTTAAGTACACTTTGGGTTTTTCTTCAGCATTTGCAGACACCAACTGTGGGTCTCAATTCCAAGGAAGATAGTGTGAACAGCTGCTTTCTTTGGACAGACTCCAGAATAGACACACACACACACACACACAAACACACACACACACAAACAGTCACATGCACACACACACACATAACAAATAGCAAAGAAAGAAAAATGGAACACAAGTTTGTCATAAAATGGCCTTTGATATGGCCTCCATTGATGTAGGGGAATTTAACTTGAAATAATGCTTAGCATAAGAAAACAATTTTTAAAATCAAGGTTAGAATTACATATCCAGAGTGAAGTAAGAAACTGTGAGAATGTACTGAATAGACATATAAACTTGATAATTCAATTCAATATCAATAAACTTGATAATTTCAATTTTTCTTCAATTACCTGGAAGGAATCCTGAATTATCCAGTTGTGTGAACCACCTGAATAACTGTATAACTACTGTATATAAATTGCTGTATAACTACTAATCTGCAACTTTGCTTTGTACTATATAGAACTAGTAGCAAAAATAAAGGTTCCAGTGTTCCCTTAAGTGGCACATATATTAAATTTAGCATGACATAGAGAAGGTTAGCATATTTCTGCGCAATAAATAAAAGTTCTGGCATCTTCATATTTGAATGAAAGCTATGACAGTTCATGTCAAATAGAAGAAATTGTGGCTTTTAGACACTGATCCAGATGTTTTGGTACAGAAGAGAATATTGGCCTGGGGTTGTGTGAATACAATTAAGAGATTTTTAACCTGAAAGTGGAGGGGGAGATAGAGTTCATTTATGATGGTTACAATTTCTTTATTTCTGAGGTAGGTTATTTAAATGCTCTATTTTTAGTTCTGATTGTGCTATATTTTTCTAGGGTTGATTCATTTAATTTAAATCATCAATTTTTGACATATAATTGGTCAAAATAGTTCCTAATTGTTTTTTTCCTCTTTGTTATGTATTTTCCTTTTTCATGTTTATATAGGCATTTTGGTTTTTCTCTTTCTTTTCAATCTTAATAGCTATTTGTTCATTTGTTTGTATTAGTTCCTCTCCTCTTGATCTTCTCAAAGAGCCCCCCTCAAAAAAAAACAGCACCTAGTTTTAGTGATCACCATCATTTTTCTTTCAGTTTTGTTCATCTTCTCCAATAAAAGAATTTCTATTTTTGTTTAGTTGTGATTTTTTATTTGTCCATCTTCTAGGTTTTTAAAAAAATTTATGCCCAATTAATTGATCCATTCTTTTTCTGTTGGCAAAAGTGTTTAGAAATATGTGTTCCCCTAAACACTGCTGTGTCTATATTCCAAAGGTTTTAGTACAGAGTCATATTTTGTTGTCATTTTCTCTTATGGAATTATCCATTGTTTCTATGATTTGTTTTTTGACCCACCAATTCCTTAAATTAAGTTACTTTGTTCCAATTTAGGTTTGAATCCTTTCTTCGATGGCCTTTCATTGATTACAATTTTATTGCATTGTGTTTAGTATTTCTGTTTTTTAAATTTGTTCAAAAGATACCCTGTGGGGCAGGTAGGTGGCACGGTGAATAGAGCATTGGCCCTGGAGTCAGGAGGACCTGAGTTCAAATCTAAACTTGGACACTTGACACTTATTATCTGTGTGACCTTGGGCAAGTCATTTAACCCCAAATGCCTTTTCCCCTATCTGGAAAAAAAAGTGCCCTTCAGCACATGGTTAATTTTTGAAAAAGATTTATACGTACCTAGAAATATATATTGCTATTCATTAATCGATATATATATATATATATATATATATATATATATATATATATATATCCTATCTAACTTTTCTAAATTTCTATTTGGGTCTTAAACTTCTTTATGGCTTATCTTTTTAGATTTGTCTAGGTCTAAAAATGGCACATTGTATTTCCCAGATATTATAGTGTTGCTATATATTTCTCCCTGTAATTTGATCTTTTCCTTTAAGTACTTAGATGCTATGCCATTATATGCATCCATCTCTCTCTCTCTTTCTCTCCTATATGCATATCTGTATATACATATATACACATTTAGTATGGATTATTTACCTGAGGTGCCTTTAAGTACAATGTAGTTTTCCTCTTTATGTCTTTAACCATGTCTGTTTTTACTATTGCCTTGTCTGAGATCATGATTGCTATACTCTGACTTTTTAGTCCAACTGATGCATAATAAATTCTGCTCCACCCCTTATTTTATCTCTCTGTGAATTTTTATGTTTCAAATATGTTTCTTGTAAACAACAGATCGTTGAATGCTGTTCTCTTTTTTATGGGTCAGTCCATCCTATTAGTGTTCACAGTTATTTATTGTTAATTGTGTATTTCCCACCATCACATCTTTTACTTTTTTGTCTTTCTCACTTGCTCCTTTTTTTTTTTTTTTTACAAAAACGGTGGTGAAAGAGAAGGAATGTGATAAATTCTAGTGCTCCAAAACTGAAGGGATATTTCTCCACTTCACTGTCCCTCCTCCCTTTCCACTGCTCAGATTCTGATCACTGCTTTTTACTTTCATTTTTCTTTCCTTTTGATTTCCTCTTTATAAACTACCTTCTAAATTAGGAATTTGCTTTGATGATGATTATTCCTTCCCATCTTCTTCTTTTCCTGATTCAACTTTCAGGTTTAATCACCTCCCTGTTTTCACCCTTTTTCCTGTTGGATTTAATGCATTCCTACACTAAACTCTCTCTACTCAAACTCCCTTTGTCTAGTTCTAAGAGTAAGATTCACTTAA
The DNA here is from genome assembly GCA_011680675.1 of Gymnobelideus leadbeateri. Classification (NCBI taxonomy): domain Eukaryota; kingdom Metazoa; phylum Chordata; class Mammalia; order Diprotodontia; family Petauridae; genus Gymnobelideus; species Gymnobelideus leadbeateri. The sequence continues at coordinate 1,645,340 of WOXC01004035.1, forward strand.
TATTTGCCCCACACCCTTTCTTCCATGTCTGTATGCTAATTTTCTAATGAACAATTATGGGAAATAGTAAGTCCCTTCTCTTCCTCATTTCTTCCCTTGTACATTGCCACCCCTCACCTTTTCCCATATTCTCTTTTTTACTCTTAAGGCCATAAAAAAAGAAACATTTCCTACACCCAACCAATGCTCCTTATTTATCTTATTTCATTCCCTCTGTCACCTTTGAAGATATTAGAGCTATTAGTATTAAAATATAAGCAATTGTTTAAAGGAATTTTCCTTTTTAGTTTCTCTTGATTCCTGCACCTGCATTTTAGACATTCTATTCAGCTCTAGTCTTTTCATCAGGAATGTTGAAAGTTTCCTTCTCAGGGGTGGCTAGGTGGCACAGTGAATAAAGCACCAGCCCTGGAGTCAGGAGGACCTGAGTTCAAATTCAGCCTCAGACACTTAACATAATAACTAGCCATGTGACCTTGGGCAAGTCACTTAACCCCAATTGCCCTCCAAAAAAGCAAAAAAAATATTTCCTCCTCCATCAAAATATACTTTTTCCTCTGAAGAATTATAATCAGTTTTGTGGCAGTAAATTATTCTTGGTTTTAAGTATTTCTATTTTGCTTTCTTGACTAATGTATTCTGAAATTTACTCTTCTTTATAGGTGCCAATTTGTATGCTCCTAACTTGGTAATTGAATTCTGTGTACATTCATTTTTTTTTACTTGGAAGTCAGTTTTGGTTGTGACCTTTCTGAATGTTTTCAGTTTGGAGTTCCTTTAAGAAGGTGAACGGTGGCTCTTTTTATTGTCACTTTGCCTTCTGGTTCTGATATATTTGGGTGGTTTTATTTATGATTTCTTGTTATGTGGTTTCCTAGTTTTGTTGCTGTTGTTATTATTGCTCATGCCATAGTTTTCAATTGGATGGTTCTTACGTATTCTCTTTTTTATCTGTTTTCTGGGTTATTTTTTTTCTGATGGTGGATACTTAATTTTTTCCTATTTTTTCAATCTTTTGATTTTGTTCCAATATTTTTGTCTCATGGAGTCTTGAATTCTATTTATTCTATTCTAATTTTCAAGGACTCTGTCATTTGGTTAGGTTTTTCACCTTCTGTTGCAAACTACATATTCTCTTTCCAGTGCTTTATTACAGAATTATTGTTTTCTTTATAATTTCATTTTTATCTCTTACTTCATTTTTTCTAGGCATGTATTTAGTCCCTTTTCCAAACCATTTTTTTCCTTCTGGGGCTCTGCTTATAGTTTCTGGGATGTTAGTTTCGTCTTATGGACTTACCTCTTGGACTTCTCTTGCTCTTTTATATTTCGTCATAGTATTTGGTGTGTTCTGTTTAGTCCCATCTGTATCCTCAATTCTTGATTTATGACACTGTCAGGCTCTGCTTTCCCACCCTTAGATATGGAGGTCAGGCCCTCTTTGGTCCTGATCTTGATTTTCTGGATTCTTGCTTCAGGCTTCCATTTCTTCTGGTGTATCTGAGCTCAGAGTTCTAGTAGGTTATCACTCCACCCACTCCCACCCCCTCCATGGGACTGTCATTGATTAGAGTGCTGTCATCTTCATGCTCCTCTAGGGCATCTCATATCAAAATATTGTGTACTTTTAACCCCTATGAAGTATCCCATTCAGAACACTGCAGGTTTCAACCTTGGAGTTTCCCTGTCTGAACACTTTAGGGCTTCCTACTTCCTGGAAACATTAAAAGCAAAGAAAGTAAAATAAAAGAAAAAAAGGAAAAACAGAACCCTTGTAGCAAATATTCATAGTCATCATATTAGCCATATCAATGTATACATGTATACATATATCTATATATCTCTGTGTGTGTGTGTGAGAGAGAGAGACAGAGACAGAGAGACACAGAGAGAGAGAGACAGAGAGAGAGAGACAGAGACAGACAAGAGACAGAGACATACAGAGACAGAGGGGAGAGAGAGAGACAGGGAGACAGAGAGACAGAGACAGACAAGAGACAGAGACAGACAGAAAGAGGGGAGAGAGAGAGAGATAGAGACAAAGAGAGAGACAGACAGAGGGGATGGAGAGAAAGAGAGAGAGAGAGAGAGAGAGAGAGAGAGAGAGAGAGAGAGAGAGAGAGAGTCCATCTTTGTTCCTATAGAATGGTCACTAAGTTCAGAGTTTTTAGGTCTTACCAAGTTGCTTATCTTTATAATATTGTTATTGTCTAAGTTGTTCTTGTTCTGCTCATTTCATTCTACAGCCATTCATACAAGTCTTCCTAAGTTTCACTGAAAGCATCCTTTTCATCATTTCTTATGGCATAATAGTATTTGATCACCTTCAAATACCAAAATTTTATCACCCATTCCCCAACTCATGGGTATTACCTTAGTCTTGAGTTCCTGGCTATTAAAAAGAGAGCCTCTATAAATATTTTTGTATATGTCTTTTTCTTCTTTCTTTACTCTCTTTGAGATATAAGCCCAGTAGTGGTATTGCTTGGTAAAATAGTATATACAGTATAATAACTGGGTATAGTTCAAAACTGCTTTCCAAAATGGCTTCAGTGAAGAACATTTTTGATGATAACTGTATTTTTTAGCTCTGGAAATCTTTTATCCCCTTAATTTCTACTTTTAAAAATTATTTTATTTGGATTCTTATCCTTTTGCTCCTCCAAATGAAAATGATCATATTTGTGCAGTTTTATAAAGTAATTAGTGGTCTGATTAGTAAAATATTAAGTCTGTAAATTTATTTAGATAGTATCATCATTTTCATTATATTAGCATTCCGGAACCACAAACAATGATGAGTTCTTCCTTTATTTCTGCAAATGTTGTTTTATAATAGTATTTATATAATCCTGAGTGTGTCTAAAGTATTAGCTTCCAGATATTTAATGGACTTTTTCATTGTTTTAAACAAAATTTCTCTTTTAATCTTTTCCTCCTGAGGTTTGCAAGTAAATTTTTTTTGGAAAGCTAGATGATTTTGGGAGGATTATTTTCTATCCTATTACTGTACTGATATTGTTAATTATTTAAATTAATATTTTCACTTAATTTCTAAAGTTCCATATCAGCTCACCTCCAAATAAAAACAATTTTGCCTGAATTTTTCTATTTATCCTTGGTCTACCAGTTTCTTGCCTTATTGTTATAACTAAAATTTCTAGAACTAGGTGTGGCCAGGTAGCACAGTGAATAGAGCACAAGCCCTGGAGTCAGGAAGACCTGAGTTCAAATCTGACCTCAGACCCTTAACACAAAACTAGCCATGTGATTTTGGGCAAGTCACTTAACCCCAATTACCCTACCTTCCACCCTCCAAAAAGTGAAAACATAAATAAAATAAAATTTCTAGAACTATGCCAAATATAAAGCAAGACAATTATATCTTAGCTTTACCTTTGATATTGTTGAGAAAGCTTCTATAATTTCTCACTTACAAATAATAATAGCTATTTAGAAATACATGTATACATACACATATAACATATTAAGGGAAAGTTCTTTTATTACTATATTTATCATTTTAAATATAAATGAATGCCATATTTTGTCAAAGGCTTTTCCTGCAACTTTACATATTCATGTCATTAAATTTTTATTAATATTATTTACTATGTTTATTTTTTCTAATGTTGAAAAATCTCTTCATTCTCCTTGTAAATTGAATTTGGTAATATTGATCTTGGGGAATATATATTGTTTGCATCAATATTCATTAGGGATATTTGTCTGTCATTTCTTTGTCTGCTTTATTTCTCCATGAATTGGGCTATAGAATCACATTTGTTTCACAAAAAGAACTCGAGAAAGTGTCTATTTTTGCCAGTAGTTTATCTAGCACTGGTTCTAATTGTTCTTTTACAATCTTTTGAATTCACATGTACATCCATGTGAACCCAAGGGGTGTGTGTGTGTGTGTGTGTGTGTGTGTGTGTGTGTGTGTGTGTGAGAGAGAGAGAGAGAGAGACAGACAGACAGACAGACAGACAGAGAGAGACAGACAGAGAGAGAGAGAGAGAGAGAGAGAGAGAGAGAGAGAGAAAGAGAGAGAGACAGAGACAGAGACAGAGAGAGACAGACAGAGACAGAGAGACAGAGAGATAGAGAGAGACAGAGATAGAAATTGATTTATGGGTTTCTTACTTTAGGGAAGAAATATAGAGGCAGAAATAATGAAATAAAATCAACACTGGGATCTATATATTGCTTGGAGCAATCCACAGTCAGTCTTCCCTCTTTTTCTCAGCCAGAGGCAAATTGCTGGGTTGTGACTTTTACCTCCTATTGGGGGGTGGTGGTGGTGTGTGGTCATCTCTCTTAATTCCCACTCCTCCTGTCCTAACCCTGTTGCTTGTTCCCTTTATTATATTTCTATCATGATACTTTTTTTTTTTTTAAGAACAAGGCAATTTATTAATGAATCTGGTGTGGTTTGTCCTAATGTTTTTTGTTGGCAGCTGCCACCTGTCCGGCAATTCTGTCCAGGTCTCTCTGTCCCTGAGGGGTCAGTTTCCGGCCGCCGTCCTGGTCCTTCTCCACCATCTTGAGACCCTCCAGGGCCTGCAGGACCCTCCGGGCCACACTCTTGGAGCCCCGGCTGAAGTGGCTGGGCATGACCCCGTTGCGCTGGCGCCCCCCGTAGATCTTGGTCATGGAGCCCACGCCTGCGCCGCCGCGGAGATACAGGTGCCGGGCGGTGGAGGCCGCCCGCGTGTAGAACCAGTTCTCATCGTAGGGCGCCAGCTCCTTGTGCTTGGCAAGCTTGACCGTGTCCACCCATTCGGGGACTTTCAGCTTCCCTGACTTTTTCAGGAAGGCGGCCAGGGCCCGCACGAACTCCTGCTGGTTCACGTCCTTCACCGTGACTCCGGGCATCGTGCGGGCTCCGCGCGGCCAGCCAAGGGAAAGCCATGATACTTTTTACAAACAACAAAAAGCTTCCTTTGCTTGGCTCAGATAACAGTGAAATTGAAGAGGTACCATTTTTTCCACTTCTGTCTCAGTGCTTAATAATCTATGGTGCCCACAGCTAATAGTAACATCTTGTCTCTTCCACACTCTTTCCCTTGGATTTTTCTTAACTCTAAACTTTTCTCTCCTTGTTCCCTCCTTGACAGCTACAAATGGTGAGATTCTTAATGTACATAATGCATTCTCTTTTTTGGATTTAACCGTTTGGTCATAACTTATCTCTTTCTAGTTCAAACTTTTTCACTTTTCGAGGATTTTGTTATTCATTGTGCTGACCCTTTAGTGCAAACCTAACTGTGTGGAGACTAATTATGACTTTCTAGACAGACATACTCCAAAAAAATCCCCTTCTGGATTATGCTTAGTTTTACAAAATAAGTTTCCAAGGGTTTTTAAAGAAGATTAAGTTGATTACTCCACAGTAGCAAATTGATATTTTTTCCTAAAAACACTGTGGTTTAGGCAAAGAGAAAAGTTCTACTAGATCACTTGATGATGTAACCATTTCACACACACACACACACACACACACACACACATACAGACACACATACTACATACATAGATATATGTATGTATATATGTACATATTATATATGTATATATACTTTTTCTTTATCTTTTGGTAAATCATATTCTGATGTTTCTCTTTATTAGATCATAGTAATATATGGTTCCAATTGATATCAATATCAAAATATTAGTATATTATCTCTCTTTTTGGACATTTCAATAATTTATCGGTATAATAAATTCTGTTTTTGTCATGAAATGATCTTCAAATTCTATTTTACTTTTCTTTCTGCTACCCAGATGCTTCTAAAGTTTTCTTTGATGTTTTTCAGATATGGTATCCAAGTTTTGTTGATGTTGATGCTGTTTTGTTATTTTTTTCTGGGAAGCCCTACTTTTGCCCTGATTAGGTATTGCACATGTTCTTCTAATTTTGCAACCTTCTGACTTTGTTCTCACAGTTCTTGTTTATGCTTCTTCTATTCTTCCTTTTTAAGTGCCTACTACTTTGGTAATTTATTCCAGTTTCTATTCCAAGTTATTTTTTTCTCCTTTTAAGTCTATCATCAAGAATTCTAATATTATTTCATATCTCTTCATTCATTTCTATTATGAGGTTTTCCAACCATTCTCAGAGTCCTTAGGACCAATTCATTTTCCTTTCTGGGGTGTTATTTTTAGTTATAAGAGAAGCAGTCTCTTTTCATGAAGTTTTACCTTGGGATTCTATAAAGCCATAGGAGGTCTTGATTGTATTATGAGTTTCTCTGTGCTGCTTATTTTCTTACTCTCCATGCTATTTTTATGCCTTTTCCCTATGGGCTCTTAATTTCCCTAATTTCTTTCTCTTGTCTTATTGCTATAGCTACCATTTCCTGTTCTATTTCAAATAATAGTGGAGAGAAGGAGAATACTTACTTGACCATTGAACTCATAAGAAAGCTTCTACTGTTTCTTCTATACAAATAGTATTAGCTACTGGATCCAACTAAGGGCAAGTAGGTGGTGCAGTGGATAGAGTGCTGGGCTTGGAATCAGGAAGACATCTTCCTGAGTTCAAATCCAGCCTCACTTACTGGTCATGTGACCCTGGGCAAGTCACTTAACTCTGTTTGCTTTAGTTTCCTCATCTATAAAATGAGCTGGAGAAGGAAATGGCAAACCACTCCAGTATCTTTGCCAAGAAAGCCCCAAATGAGGTAACTCAGATATGGACACAACTGAAAAACAATTGAGCTGGTTCTAGAGGCACAGTAGCATATTGGAGAGAACTCAAGACTTGGGACTCTGGATAAGCTACACTCAAATCACGTATTAAATTTAATTCAACAACTATGTCCTGAATTTCTATTAGGTGCCAGGCACTAGGTCCTGGGGATACAAAGACAAAAATCCTTGCCCTCAAGGAACTTATAGTATAATAGGAAGAAATATGTATAGATAAGCAAGTGTAATATATATATATATATATATATATATATATATATATATAATAAATACAAAGTAATGAGGGAGAGGGAAGAACCAACAACTGGAAGAATCAAGAAAGATTTTAATGCTGAAAATGCCATTTGAGCTAAGGCTTGAAAGAAACTAGAGATGCCAAGAGGGAGAGGGGTAGAGGAATGCCATCTCCAATGGTAAGTTGATATTTCTTTTCCTAAAACCACTGTGGCTTAGGCAAATGGAAAAGCCCCAGTAGGTCACCTTGGTGATATGTAATCAAAGCAGAGTTATTATGCACTTTCTATGTAGGTACTTGATAAATATTTATGGAATAAATGAATTTTCTCAGATATCAAGGCTTATAATCTTAGTCATCTTTAGCTTTTCTTTCTTATATTCCATATCTAAGTGGTTACTAAGTACCATATGTTTGTCCTATCTATCCTTTCCCTACCATTTCCCCTACCATGACCTAGTTAAAACACACACACACACACACACACACACACACACACGCACACACACACCTTTTCACCTGGAGTACTGCAACAGTGCACTATGTTACGTCCAGGCCATTCCCTCTCTATTCCATCTCCCACATACACACCCAAGTCCTTGGCTCCTTGTTGCCTAATGAATTGCTTAAATGCCTGATCCTTACTTTTAAGACCCTCCACAAAGTGGTTTGAAAAAACTGTCAGATCTATAAGAATATGAGTCATTCTCCAATTGATAAGTGGTCAAAAGATGAACAGGTAGTTTTTAGATATAGAAATCAAAACAATTTATGGTCAAATGAAGAAATGCTCTATTGATTAGATAAATACAAATCAAAAGAACTTTGAAATATCATTTTATACTCATCAGATTGGCTAAAATGATTGAAGGGGAAAGTGCCAAATGTTGGAGGGGGGGTATGGATTTAAGACCCTCCACAAAGTGTCTTAAACCTACCTCCCCAGCTTCATTTCCCATGACTTACCTTGGCATACTCTACATTCTAGCCAAACTGAACTACTCTCTGTCTCCCATTCTTGTACTGTCCTTTTCCTTCTCTTTGTCCTTGTTTACAAATTCTTCCATGCCCGGAATGGATTTTTCCTTCATCACTGTCTATTGAACTCTTTTCCTGCTTTAAGGCCCTACTCATACCACCTTCTCTAGGAAACTATCACTAGCACTGTATTCCACCCCACCCCCACCAAGGAAAATTGAAAATTATTTCACCAACTTGATATTTCTTATAGCAATGTGCTATGCATCTCTTTTGCATTACACTGTCACTTATATTTGGATACATATCATTCTCCCCAGTTGTAAGGTCCTTTATTTTAAAAAAAATTTAATTAATTTTTAGTTTTCAACATTCGTTTCCACAAGATTTTGAGTTATAATTTTTTTTCTCTCTGTCTTTCCCCTTCCCCCCACACCAAAATAGCAAGCCTACTGAATATCTCTTCCCCCAATCTGTTCTCTCTTATATTCTCCCCCATCACTCCCCTAACTTTCTAGTTGGGCAAAATGTAAGGTCCTTTAGAGCAGAGACTATACCGGATCCCTACCATTTAACACAAAAGTGTTTCTTGAATTGAACTGGATCCTGAGAGATCATTTCCTATTACTCCTGTGGTTTTGAATTTTTTTTTTTTAAGCAATTGGGGTTAAGTAACTTGCTCAAGGTTACACGGCTAGTCATTTGATTTATGCATGGGTGCTCATTTTCTGAGGCCGGATCTGATCTCGGGTCATCCCAACTCCGAGGCCGGCACTCGTACTCACTGCGCCACCTAGCCGCCCCTTTAGGGCAATTGGGGTTAAGTAACTTGCCCAAGGTTACACGGCTAGGTTTTTGTTTGTGTGGATTAAGTGTCGGAGGCCGGCTCCGAACTCAGGGCCTTCTGATTCCAGGGCCGGCGCTCTATTCACTGCGCCACCTAGCCGCCCCCTGTGGTTTTGAATTTAACAAATATAAAAGTTACTCTCAGTAATAAAGTCTTTCAGAAATGCTGAACTAGCATGTCACCAGAACCTTTTAAATTAAGTATGTAAGGGGAAAGTATAGTTGATATTTTTTTGCTCCACAATCTCTTCTCAATCCTTTATTTCTCCCATATCTGGAAAGTTTCAGGGTTGACTTGTTTACTAGGGTATTTTGTATCCTTAATCAAAAAACAAAAATAAAACTGTCACAAAAGAATTTTGTCAGCTTGAAAATGTATTTGTCTGACTTTAGCTTGTCTTAGAGACAACTTCCAACTGTACCATGCTCTATTGGGTGAGGCAGGTCCAGATAGATTGGAGTAAAGGCTTCCTGATGAACCATATCCAAATTGACTTGCTGGTTGATCACACACATTGTTGCTGCATTTTTAAGTTTTCAAAGAATTTTCTTGTCAACAACCTTGTGAGGTAGCATTTATCACTCCCATTTTACAGATAATGGGATTGAGGCCAAGGGGGCCTTACTCTAAGACCATTCAGTTTGTAAAGTATCAGAAGTATGATTTGAACCCAAGTTTCTTGATGCATAATACAGAGCTCTTTCTACCACATCAAGTTTCTGCTATTGCTGTCTTTTGGGTAATTCCTATCAATTCAGTTAACAAGCTCTGAGAATCTCTTCTCCAAAACATCTCTCAAATTCAATCCTTTTTTTGTTCCCAAACCCTCACTATCCAATTCCATGATCCAATTAAACAAGGATTTACCAAGAACTCAATAAGGGCTAGGCACTGTGCTAGCTTCTGGGAACACAAAGGCAGAAATAAATCAAGCTTTTCCCTAGAAGAGTTAATGTTGTAATCAAGAACCACCCCACTCCTAGAATGCTATGGCTGCTGCTGGCCTCCCTGCCTAAATAATACTCCTTGTTATAGAAAATTTAAATCTGCTGTCAAATACTGTCTTCTGAACATTACCAAATCCTCTGACTTGGGAACCTACTCTAACTCCCTTTTGCCTACCATTGCCCAATCCCTATATTTCAAGGGATCTTTAATCAAGTAGACCCCTCACATATACTACCTCCCCACACCTCAAGGTAGCATCTCTTTGCCAGTCTGCTTTCTAGTCTCCATCACCAATCCAATACCTAACTCCTTATCTCAAGTACCTTACTAAAGCCTTCCTCTGAACATCAATCAGTATCTACTTGGTATGAGCTTACTTCTCCTCTCCTCAGTCTTGCTACTTATCACTTCCTCTTTGTAAGCCCACCTCCAATCTGAAGACTCCCCTGGATAATAATTGCTTCCCATTCTGACATCTCAACATTTGCATATTTGATTCAAGGTGGGCCATTTGCCTTTTGTTCATTTGCTGCTTTATAATTGTTCCAGGTAATTTCCTCATGCTACGAATATCAGGGAGATACAATGATGAAATCACTAGATTGAGAGAATGTAGAGATCTGTGTTGGAATCCTGACTCTGCTACTCAGTATCCATGTGATCTTGGGTGAGTGAGTTAAACTTTTTAGGGCCTCATTTTCCTTCTCTTCAAAATGAGGGCGTCAGACTAGCTGCCTAGCTGAGTTGACACTAGCTGTGTCAAACACGCATAATGTTTGACAAAGTCAACATTTTCAGGAGATATATTGACTTCCCTTAACTTTCCGAAGTAGCACAGGAATCACAGAGACATGAACTCTCCAAGTTGGAGGAGACTTTAGAAGGCATTTAGTCTAATATCCTGCCACATGCAAGAATCCTCTCCATAATAGCTCTGAAATAGAGTTCACGTCTCTGCTTGAGCACTTATACATGGCCAAGGGCCCAGTAGATACAATTTCTTTAGTGTTTGTCCTTAAGCTTTCACTGAAGTCTTTGATGCCTCATTGTGAAGAAAGAAGGGTCATACCAGGAAATTTTAAGGCCTGACAGCTTCTATATAATGTGGAGGTTTCAAATGTAATCCAGTGATGACAGACTCTATTTTCTATAGCTCAGCCCAAGTTTGGAGAGCTCAGTCAACAAGGAGTTTGGTCAACAGATTATTGTTATTATACATATGTTGTTGCTGTTGTTTTGCAACAGCAATTCATGAGAACTCTTTGCCAAGACATGGAGGGTTTGCACATCTGGGGATAGAATAGCCACATCATGGAAGTCACAGTGCTTTGAGTATTAAAACTGCCCTTAAGAAAATTTTCCCACAAAGTTGAATTACTCTAAATTCCATCAAACATTTAATGACAAATTTAAATAAACTCTTAATGAGTCTCATTAGATGTGATGCTTAAGCATTGCAACCTCCCATAAAACTCTGATTTACCATCTCAAGTTAATGTCATTGTGTGAAAATTCCTAGCATTTTGTTGGATAGAGTTCTCATTAGCACACTTCATTCCTTTCAACAATATCTCATATTTACTAGGTGAGTGACTCTAAAATAATCATGCTAGATTAATGAAACACATATCAGTGAGAATTATGAAGAGGGAAGAGAAGAGACAGCATGGCATTGTGGATTCAGGACCAGTCTTTGAGTTAGGAAATACTAAAGTCAAAGCCTATTGATGATATATATTGAAGCACTCAGTGTCCCAGGTAACTCCATAAGACCATACATTTCTGAAGGCCTGCATTAGTGGAGGGAATTTCCATACCAAGAATTTCTAGTGCTGATGAAATCATCACAGATATAGGAAAATATATAAAAGGATCAGACTGCAGAATTGATAAAACCTTGAAGAGCTTCAGTGCACTTCAAATAAGAAAGGAAACCTGACATTAGGACCTGATAAGTAATTTGTAGGAATTTCAACAGCCTAAATAAATGAGTTTGCAACCTTATTTACTGGAGGAGAATTCTTTTCAAATTAGTTTTTCTCCTTATTCTGCCTCCTAGCAAACAAGCAATAGATACTATTTCTTTCCTGATGGAAGGGGCAGATTTTAGCCTGTGATTTTCTGAGTGACTTCCATATGTGCTGTGTTGGGTACAAGAGACAGAATGGGACCATAGCAAGAACACTAGATCTGGAATCAGTGGGCCTGGGTTCAAATTCTGCCTCTGGTGATTACTATATTTTTGACCTTATAGTAGCCATTCAGTGTCTCAAACTTTAGTTCTTTCAAATGTAAAAGGAGGGAGTTGGGCTACAGGGAGTCTGAATTTCCTTCTAGCAACAGAACTAGAATCCTCCAGTATTGAAATTCCTTCTATGTAGAAGGAACATAGAATTCCTATAGGTCAATGCTGGAAGAGAGTATGGAAAACATCTATCTGATACCTTTATTTTATAGGTGATGAGCCCTAGAAAGGGGAAGTAATTTGCCCACGATCACAATAGCTCGGTAAGTAGCATAGCCAGGACTTCAGTCCAGGTCTAAATTATTTTTATAAGGTACTGAGTAGCCTAGTCAGAACTTGAGCCAGGTCTTCTGCATGATCCTGTGGCATAGTGACTAGAATGCTGGGTCTGGAGTCATGAAGATTCATTTCATAAGTTCAAATTCAGCTTCAGACATTACCTGTGTGATCCTGGGCAAGTCACTTAACCCTGTTTGCTTTAGTTTCCTCATTTGTAAAATGAGCTGGAGAAGGAAATGACAAACCACCATTCTAGTAACTTTGCCCCCCCAAACCCAAAATAGGATCACAAAAAGTCAGACATGACTGAAAAATGACTAAAACAACGTCTGCATGATCATTCTTTCTACTCTGGGATTTCTTCTTAAACAAAACTCAGTTCACCAGTCACCAAAAAGACAATTTCTCTGAAGGCAGTAAAACTCATAGTTTAAGAGTAGAGAGAAGATGGCAGAGTAAAAGCAGGTTCTTGCTTGAGATTTTCCCCAAACTCCTCCAAATACCTGTAAAAAATGACTAAACAAATTTTAGAGTAGCAGAACTCACAAAATGACAGTGAAACAAATTTCCAGCTCAAGACAACCTAGAAAGTCAACAGGAAAGGTGTGTTGTACCAGTCTGAGAGAAGAGTTCAGTCCAGTGTGGGTTACACTGGAAGATGGGGCCAAGGTAGGCCACAAGGGACTGAATCACTGGCAGCTATGGTGGTTTCCAGACTTCTCAACCCCAAAATGCCAAAGACAACTTAGAAGGTCAGTAGGAAAGGTCTGTTTAGACCTGGGTGAGAGAGGAACATGGTCTAGTCCAAGGCCCAGGGCAGCGGCTATATAGCAGCTACTTCCTGAGCTCTCAGCCCACAGACAGTGGGGAGATTGAGAGGCTGATCAGAGGGGGATTGCAGGGATCTCTTTGCTGGCATGATTCTCTTGCTTTGTCCTGCTTGAATTTGCAGTCCTGGGGCAAGGAGGAACCCTGGCACTGTGAGCTTGTGGTGGCAGTGGAGAGGAAATCCTCCTCACAGTTCCAAGGCAGAAAAGAGTACTTGTGGTCACTCACAGACCAGAGCACAGGCCAGGAAAGGAGTAAATACCTCTCCTTTGATTGTACTGCCTTGGAAGAGCTGAAAACTTATAGGCCCTTAGAAGTATCTCTGAAAACATTTGTACAAAACTGCTGAAGCTTTGGAGAGTACACTCTCCACACTGGAAGCAGTCCTAACTTAACAAAGAGCTAAAAAGTCAAGTAATTGGCTGGGAAAATGACCAAACAGCAGAAAACTCATAATTTAAAAAATCTTCATGTAGAGTAGCATAGTATAAAGAGCTGATTTAGAGTTCAAAGATCTGGGTCCAAATGCCTTTACTTCTGTTGGACCGTGAATAAACTCACCTCCCTGAGCTTCAGTTTGCTCATTTCTGAAATGGGGATAATAAATCAAAAGGTTATTGTAACATATAGCAGCTTTAAACTTGGAAAGTGCTATATTATTGTCAGTTATTGTTGTTGTTTTTATAATAGATTGTCAAAGTTGGAAGGAACCTTGGAGATCATCTAACCCAGATACTTAAGGTCTGGAAAGTTCAAGTCATTTCCTAAGGGCCACATTGCTAGTTAACAGCAGAGATGGAGAGAAAACCTAGGTTGTCTGACTCTTAATAACTCCTACCAATGAGGAGCTTGATACATTACAAAGGAGCCCATTTTGCTCATGGGTGACTCAAAATGTCACTTACACTGAGCCAAGAACTGTCCAAAACATCTTCCCTTAGATCTTGAATCCGCCTTTTGGGCTGTACAAGAGTGTCACCTCTCTGTTAAGACAACCCTTTTGGTATTTGAAGATGTCAATCATGTGTCTGCTCTTTCCCCCACATCCTGCCCAAGTCATCTCTTCTTCAGGCTAAATACTCCCAGTTGCCTAAATTATTCTACCTATTGCATGGCTATATATGGTCACGGCTTTCATACTGGTCACCCTTCTCTGATTGTGCTTGGGTTTTTTAGTAGCCATTTTGCAATGTCATACTATAGAATTATAGTGACATTCTCATTTCCCTTGTTCAGAAAACTGTATTTCTATTAATTTAATCTAAGATCCAATAACCTTTTTAGTAGCCACACCACAGTGTTGGCTCACACTGAGCTTATAGTCAAGTAAATCAACCAACTCATTTTCATATTAGGAGTTGCCAAGCCAAGCCTTCCCCCATCCTTTACTCAAGCAATTGATTTTTAAAATGTAAATGCAAAATTTTCTACTTATTATTATTAAACCCCATTAATTTTGTTTCAGTCCATGGTTCTAACTTGTCAAGATCATTTTAAATCTTGATTCTGTTACGCAGTGTATAAGCTATTCCATTTTATAAGCATATCTTCTGTCTTCATCAAAAGAATTTAAAAAAATAAAGCTTGAAAAGGAAAGGGCCAAAGGACACAATCCTGAAGCACCCTATTAGTACTTTGGTGTATCTACTATCTCATCAATGTCAGTACTGTCTTTACCATTGCAAATCACAACCCATCTACTTCCATGGACTCTTGTCCATATCCTTCTATAGATCTTCCATACTGAGTATACAAATATGCTGTGATCTTCTAATTCTCTTGACTCTAGGTAGAGCCCAATGGAGCACATGGCTGTCTATCAGGTACCCTTCTTTCTCACCATATAAGCAGCCCACCTTCCTTTCTGGTCACACATCTCTCTAAACATGTCCTTTATCACCCCAAATGCAAACACTAGCTCATATAGATACAATACTCCCAAATGCCACCCAAACCAGATTAAAAGTACAACCTGATTTATATTAAAACATAACTGGGAAATAATTTACAAAATAAATAAAAATACAACAAAACATAGATAACGTTACATTTTAAATCTCTGTCAATATGTAACCCATGTGGATTCTTATGTATGCATTAGCAATCCACAAGGATCCTTTTGTGTGGATTAGGGGCCCTCATTTTTATTTGAGTCTGACAGCACTGCTCTATTTTGCTTCTCTTACATAATCCTCAGTTGTCTGGTAATATGTTGTATTTACTCTTGCCTTCCAAGCACTTCTAAGTTGCATGGAACTCAATTCTTTGGAAAATGTGGTATTCCATGACTCAACCATAAACAATTCTTGTTTCAAGTAAGTACACTGTTTTGCAGACCTCTATAAAAGCAATTTTTACATAATGAAAATTTGCCCCTACCCAATGACTTTGGGAAATTCTACAATACCCTGGAGTTTGATGCAAACACTATGCATCTCTCTTTAGTTCTTCAGAGGTAGTGGTATACCATAGTTCACTGTCATATGGCAACACTGGTTAAGTGTGAGTACTATAAAGATAGTTCTTGGATTGCAAGGGAAACTTAGTATCAGGAAAACACCTTTTTAGTATCCCTGAAACAATCCAGCCCAACCCTGGGCCTAATTTATTGTCCATTTGTACTGTTAGACAAGCCCTATAAAGTGCCTATCTGAATCAATATTGAAATCTAGGCAAGAGATATTCTTTACCCAATTCATCTTTCTTGTGTACAGGCAAAATTCCTGTGAGTGATTACAGCTCCTTTTCTTGAGTTGTAATGGGGATTGATACCATCAGCACAATATCATCTGCAAACAGGAATATCTGGCAGAACTGCCTCTTCAACCTGAACTCTGTGTTGGATCTCCTCCATCCTAGTAGGAAATAAATGCCTTTGGGGAGCATGTATTTTTCTGGCATTGTGCTAAGTCCTGGGAACAAAAATATAAATGTCAGACTGTCCCTGAATTGAGAAACATTCTAATGGAGAAGATAACACATAAAAGGGAGTTGGAAAGAGGCACGATACCCACACGGCAACATGTTTTTGTAATGGTGGGGATCTGATTACAAGAAGATATAAAAAGAGAGGATCCCAGTGATCCAGAGGCTGGGTCCAAGGTTTGTGATCAGACTTTCATTGGATGGAGTTATTTCTGTTGTCACAGCTTCCCAGGAATCTTGGATATTCATGATGTATGGATGCAAAACACCCTCTTGAAAAGGTACCTGTAAGACAGTGTTTTGTTCTAACAAAACAAATGCTTTCTCTTTTCATAATGAAAAAACGGTAACCACAATGAGAACATACACTCCCTATCTCTTTCAGTTATTTAAGAAATGGCAAAGTTGTCGTCCATTTTTGAATATCCCTTGTGAAAGCTTACTTGTGCTCTACTAATATTATGAATGAAGAGGTTCGCAATTTGTGTGTAAATGACAACTCCCATAAAGATACTATATAGCGGGGGAGAATGGGTATCTAAGTTGGTAGTTAGTGGTGTTCCCTTGGCCACCTTTTTCTTTGAATTAATAAAACCTGAAATTTTTTTACTCCTGCTTTTGGTATTTTCTTCCCCTCAAACACTCTGCATATCCAGCATGTATCATGCAAGATCCTGCTTGTGCATGGTTTGTTGATGATAAAAGGGCTTTTGATTATGTGGAGCAAAATACCATCTTAAAGGCTTTACTCCAATAAGATATTTACTTTGCATATGTCCAACTCATACAAAATTCTTTGAAAACTGGAATGACAGATAATTTTGTTTGATGGGCCACTGATTATTAATATCAATATCAATATCAAGGGATTAAACATCACAATCCCAGATATGCTTATGGAGGAGGTAGATATGGTCCTGAAGAGAACAAAAATGGGAGAAGCAGCCACATCAGACCAAACTGGATTCAAGCACTTGAAGCTGATTTGCTGCTTTTCTATTTTTGTTCTCTTCAGGACCATTCCTACCACTTCCTTAAGCATATCTAGAATTGTGATGTTTTATTCCCTTGAAATTGGTATTAGTAATCAGTGGATCATTGACCAAAATGACCTCAGTCATACTATCATTCAAGGAATTTTGTGTGATTTTGACATATATGCAGGATAGGTATTTTATTGGAGGAAAGACTTTAAAATGGTGTTTTGTTCCACATAATCAAATAACTTTTTATCATCAACAAACCATGAACAAGTGTGATCTTGCATTCTGTATATCTTTCAGTCAGCTGTGTGACTGTATATTAATGATCTTTATAGAAGATAATTTGTGAAAGCATATATGTTCCCTTTTCATAACTTCATCAAGTGTTTCCTTAATGTATGTATAGCTTAAGCTCATAAACGTTTTTGAGATGGCAAAGCAGGCAATAGGTCAGTGGTTGTTAATGTTTTTTTAGTGACTTTTTGAAAACGGCAAACAGTAATATCTTAAATACTTCAAACTAATAGTATCCTTTTAAAAGCTACTTTAGTACTTGGTCCTTCAGTGCTTTCAAAATTTCATTCCCTCCAGCATGCATTTACTTTGTATATACTTGGTTTGGCCCAGTTCCCCTTTCCATCTTTATTTATTTATTTTTACTGCCAATTCCACTTCTTTAAGAAGTACTTCAAGGATTATAATGTTAGACTCCCAATATAGCAGTTCCACCAAACTGGATATTGACAAGAAATTGTTATAAAATCTTTACAGATCTTTTCCATTTTTTCACATCTTTGTTGGTCTCAATCCAATTTTATCATTAAATTTCCAGGAGGATAAATATATTTCCTTGAGTCTCTTGACAAATTGTTTTTAAACATTTTCCCTCTCCACCACTTACTTTTTTAAAGGCATTATTGCTCTTTAAGATTTTACATTCTAAACCAGTGTTGCCCTTGGCTGACATATTTCTCCATTTCCCAAAGCAATCAAGTGTTTGCTCACTGTAGCAATTTCCAGTTTATTTTAGTCTCCTTGTTGTAGTGATTGATTTAAATTAGTAAAAGCTTGTTAGCAAATAATATCTGTATTTTAGTCCATTTTCCATTTTTCATCATCTAGAATTTATTTAAACAGGTTAGGTTGGAATTGCCTTAACTGAATTATTTTCATCTCATTTTTATAATTTCTTCTAGTATCATATTAATTTGGATCTTTGCCCTAGCAAACCAGTAATATGACCATAGACAGACAGCTAGTACTCCCATATCAGTAGTCAGACATTTCGTGCCCATTAAAATACAATCAATTTCATTTAAAATTATTTTATTTGGTTCTTGCCATGTTCAGCACCTTCTGACACCCTTCTCAGATAATATATATACATATATATATGATATATATCTGCAAGTATATATTACAGATATATGATATATAGTGTGAGACTTCTCTGCAGTCAGCTCTCCTTTGAATTCTCCCCATGGTTTTCAACACATTTTCCCCACCACTCTCCTTTGTGAGTATCTTGAATTGAAACCCTCAAGTATCAATGTTGATTTCCTTTGGAGGATCATATTGAAAGCTTTGCAGAATTTCATTAGCTATTCATAATCTATACCTTATATTGGTACAGGAAGGGAAGGGAAGGAAATAAGCATTTAGATAGTGCCTCATATGTGCCAGGCACTTTGTTAAATGCATCACAAATATTTTCTCATTTGATCCTCACATAACAATCCTCCCAGGTGAATGCCATTATTATCTCCATTTTATAATTGTGGAAATAGAGGCAAACAGAAATTAGGTGACTTTTCCAAAGTCACACAGCTCATAAATATCTGAAGCTATATTTTAACTTGGTTCTTTCTGGCTTTAGGCCCAGTACTCTGTCCATTGTGCCAGTTAGATGCCTACATGAAGGTAATTATTTCCACAGTTATCATTTTTACCCTAGCTAGTGTTGCAGCATCACTTTTTTTCATTGCTATAGAGATATAAAGGTCCAGAAAATCTTCCAAATGGACAAAGATGTAGTAGGATTTGTAAGGCACACCTCTCTCTCCAAAAGAAAATTCTCTGATTATCTGTAGGCCAATAGGCAGGGTAGGTAGGAAAAGCTGTTCAACTTCTAGTACCCTCTGGAGCAGAAAGTCATATACTAGAATAAAGGGCTGCTATCTATACTTGAAGAGAAATGGCTGTTGGGGGTGCTATCTAGTTGAGGGAATTGCACAGATTACAAAGGAACCATATAGCCACACCTCAGGTACTGATGGCACACAGGAAGTATGAATAGAAAGCTTTTGCTCTTTGGAAGAAAGAGATAGGTAGGTATTACTTTATTATTTGTCTGTGGTTGCTTCTGCAACCTTAATACTAATAATGATGGCACTGAGGTCTGAAATATATCTCTCTCCCCTGCATTGTCAGGCCAATTCAGAGAGGCTGGGTCTATATATGAGCCAAATGGCCCAATTGAGAAGGTCATTGAATATGTTCATGCTGAGTCTCTGCTAGGAAGCTGGAAGCACTAACTCCTAAATCTTTCCTGGACTTGTTGCTGTGTGTGCATTTCTATCCTGAATATTATTCCCAGTGATTTGAAAGAAGTCTGATCTCCTATTGCAGCACTTGTCACACAGAAGCATAAACTTACTAAATTACCCTACAGTGGAAAGAACAGTGACCCAGAAGTCAGAAGACCCAGGATCTGGCCCACTCATTTGTCTTCTGACTCCTTGTGTACCCTTGAATAAGTCACAGAATTTCACTGAGTTTTTGTTTCTTTTTCTACATCTAAGTTGGGGTGGAGAGGTGATTAAGGTTATAACTGTTCAATCTGAGGAATTTCCCAATCAACCTGATGAGATTCTAGGACTTAGAGGCAAGGGAAGGCACCTCCTTTTGAAATGGAGCACAACCCCTGTGCCATTCTTACTGGATATCAGAACCTAGAGTTGCCTTCTGTTAATTGCCTGACTGAGGATCAGGTATCCATCTCTCTGTGGTCTAAAAAAAGCAAGTTGTGAGGCTCAGCTTGGCCCTCTTCCTCTTTGTTTTAGGACTTCTACTTCCTCATTTCTCTTGGTAGAGTGTGGCAAGGAAAAAGGAGAGGATTTCTCCCTTCCTCTGTCTATCAACCCAGGAGCAATAATGGTAACTTACTGCCCAAGCACATGGCAATGTTAACATGAGCTTGCACACAGCCTGAGAGGCCAGTTAATGGACAATATTCATGAGCCTCAGGCTATACATAACTCCTGCACATTGTCCTACATGGAGAGCAAAGATTCTGAGTTATTTAAAATCAGAGTCTCGGGGCGGCTAGGTGGTGCAGTGAGTAGAGCGTTGGCCCTGGAGTCAGAAGGACCCGAGTTCGGATCCGACCTCAGACACTTAATGCACACACACACACACACACACACACACACACACACACACATCTAGCTGTGTGACCTTGGGCAAGTTACTTAACCCCAATTGCCCTCCAAACAAAACAAAACAAAACAAAACAAAACAAACAAACAAGTAAATAAATAAACAAATTTAAAAAAAAAAATCAGAGTCTCCTAGATCCAGTATCAGAAGGCACCTTAAAGGTCAAGAACAAGAAGGCTCCTAGTCCAGCTCCTTTATTTACAAATGAGGAAATAACAGGCCCAGAAGTTATCTTTCTTGTACAAGTTCATACAGGTAGTGAAGTGGTAGAGCTAGGTTTTGAACCTAGGTCCCTTGATTCCAAGTCTTTCCAGTGTAGTAGAGGTCTGATGAAAAGGGGTTTGCTTGTTTAGCAAAGGATGTTTATCTTCAATGGGATGTACTATAAGTCTTGAGAAGACTGATTATATATCTGGGTTGGGTCCTAGCAGCAGGGGAGGATTGAAACAAGGGGGGAGGAGGTGAGTGAAAGAAGACAATCTAAGCAGAGGAAACAACATGAGCACAGACTCAGAGGTGGGAAGGTGGAAGACGTGTACAGAGTACCATGAGTCATCTAGTTTGGCAGGAATGTAGAGTATATTAGGTAGAAAAGATAATGAGGCTCTAGGTGGCAGGGGACCTTGATCCTGGAGGGAAAGATGTATCATTGGAGAGGCTGGGGGCCTTGAAGAGATATGACAAACATTTTCTGCCAAGAGGAGCTTAAGCCTAGTGGTTCTTTGAGTGGGTGGGTTGATGTCATCTGCCCATGTTCAACTTGGCTTCTGTCCCCGTAGACTATGAATTTTTAAAAGGGCATCAATCCTGATGATTTTCTTGGGGAAATGGTCTCTATGACTTTAAATCCTTTTTTCAAATCACATTCTTTTAAAAGATTTGCTAATACTCTTTTGGGAAGACCTCTGAATGCAAACTTGATGAATTATATGCTTTTGGGAAATCAATTAGAAGAGGCAATTCTTGCCAACAACTAAACCTGGAGGGGAGTGAAATGCCTTTTGGTACTGATGGGTCTCTAGTGTGCTGGTGCCTTAGCCAAAAGCTTTTAGCTGTAGCTTAGAGTCTATGTGAGTGACAAGATTAAGTACACAGGCATTTTTTCCTTTGCATATTTTTAAGTCACCTTGCTCACATTAGGAGGGAAAAATGAGGGATTTCACCACCATCCCCATCACATATACAGGCAGAATTGCCTTTCTGCTGTTAACATTCCAGAGGCACAAACACCTGAGAGCTGCATTAGCCAGAATGATTTTGTTTTGTTGTTGTGTTTTCCCCCCTTTAACAGCAGAAGTGCTTTGGCAGATCACAGTTTCTTGAAAACCTTTTTGAAATACAAAACACTACTAGCAGATTTCCTGGGAAGGGGGGAGGGGGAGAGTGGCAGGGAAGAAGTAGAGACTTCTCGGTTTTACACACATTGTCTAACTGAAATATTAAGAAGGAAGGAACCTTAGAGATCACCAATCTCCTCATTTTACAGAGGAGGAAACAGGAGCTCTGAGGGGGAAGTGATATTGGGTCCTAGTCATCTAATTATTCACAGGATGGAGAGTTATTTTCTACATGCCCCTGAGATACAGAAGAAAACATGAGCTGACCAAAATCACAGCTGGCCTAGTGCATGGTGGGGTGAATTTTTACATGGTATATTATGAGGCACAGAAAACCTCAACCTCCAACAAAAGAAAATCTAGGTATTGAAGGTCCTTTGTAAACAAAATATGTCACTTGGGAGGAGTGACATTCATTGTGCCAACTGCCCTTTTTAGCACCTGAGACAGAAGGAGGAAGCCTAGGGCCATGGAAAGAGACTTGAACTGAAAAGCTAAAGAGGTGAACCCTGGCTCTGGCTCTTTCATTAACTTCCTCTAAGATCTTTAGTCCATTCTCTGGGCCTTCACCTTCTCAGCAGCATAATGAGGAGATGGGAGTAGGGCTAAGGTCTATTCCAGCTCTAACATGTAAGGCTAGCTGGTGTAGGGGATGGAGGATTGTACTTAGAGACAGAACAATCTGGCTCAAATCTTGCCTCCTATGTTTACTAGTTGCATACCCTGCAAAGTGACTTAATTCCACTATCTTCTTCAGTTTCTTCATCTGTGAAATGGGGATATATATATTACCTCTCTCCTGGATTTGTAAGAATCAAATAATATATTCTCACCACTTTATTAACCTTACAGTGATATATCTGTTAGCTCTTATTATTATGTTTATGATCTTATGAAAGTACCAGATTATCCTTCTGTCAAGGTCATAAAAGAATGGAATATATCTAGGTCCTGATTAGTACAGATAATGACTCCCCTGAAGTAGTTACATGGATACAAATTCACACTATTCAAAATTATAATTATGTGAAATATGGAAATATCCAGTAGGAACTCAAATAATGTGACCATTTCAGGGGATTTGATACTCACATTGATTGGGACCAAGCTGTATATGCATCATACCCTTTGACTAAGAGATCTAAGTGCTGGGAATAGGTCCCAAGGAAATCAAAAACAGAAGTAAAGATTTCATTGGAAGAAAATATTCATAGTAGCACTTTTTGTGGAAGCAAAAAAACCCCCCCAAAACAAAAAAAAAACTCACAACAACCTGGAAACATAGTGAGTTCCCTTTGGAGAACTGCTGTACCAGTTGTGGTATGTGATATAATGAGGTATTATTTTGCTTTAAGAGATGATGGTTACAAGGGATTCGAGGACACATGAGAAGTTTTGTAGGAACTAATGCAAAGTAAAGTAAATAGCATCAAGATAACATATACAAAATTACTTCAGCAATGAAAATAAGCCAAGCATCATGCAATTATAATGACCGACGTTAGCTCCAGAGAGGAGATGAACAAATGCACCTCGCTCTTTTCCCTGGAGAGGAAGAAGACCTTGGGTGCAGAATACTGCATATATTGCCAGATATAGTTGCTGTAACAGATGGTTTTGCTTAGCTATTTTCCTCTGTTATGACAATAGGTTCACGGGGCTTAAGGGGTAAGAGATAGATATATTTGAAAATGATGGTGATATGAAAACAAAAGACATCAGTGAAACTATTTATAAACAAACAAGAATGGGAGCTAGGTTTGAAAAGATTTGATGAGATGGAACAAGTCAGGGCACATTCCAGAGTCTGCAGGGTGAGGGTCAACCTGATGTGAGGCCACCAAAAAGGCAAAATGTTCAAGGGGATTTTCCTGAAAACCAAATTCATCTCTGCAAATTTCCCTAGGACCAGCTTCTATTCCTACATAGTACTATCTTCTCCATCTAACAGCACTCCTAGATGGAAGGAAATCTACAGCATTTATTAAGTGTTTAATAAAGACTGGCTATTAGGGGAGATACAAAGATGCATTATATATCATTGCAATGAATTTATAAACTAATAAGGGTAATAATGCATATATAATTCAACAAAAAAAACATTTATTAATACTTCCTCTATACAATGCATTCTCTTGGCTCTGAGGGAGCTATGACATAGACTGTCTGGTAGGCAGAAGGATAGAACTTTCCCCCCCTCTTTTTTTTAGTTATGAGCTACCTTTTTGACTTTTCCTTATATACCGTGTCTAGGATTATACTTCAAACAGCCTTTTATCTGGTTGCCCTTAGTAACAGCTTCAGCTACCAATCTCAGCTAATTTGAAGTGACCACATCTTTTACAACAGAAAGCCTAGTAGCGAGTAAACTGGCTTTATGATTTCTCTAGACTATCTAGTTTGTCTGTCTTCACTGATAGAACTATTTGGATGATTATTGATTTTTCATTTCAGCCATCACTGGGATGGACTCCCTGGCAGCTTCAGGACCCCAGCCTCTGCATGCTAGCCACTTTGCTCATTTGAAATGAGGTTGTTTGGAATGAATAGTAATCTTTGAAGACTTGATCGAGAGAGTTGGTTCTTCTGCCTTTCTTAATTCACTGTAGCTCATTTTGTGTGAATGTCCAAAGGACCAGACTAAATCAATAATATCTGGGATGCTTGTAGTTTGGTGAGTTAATTGACAACTGACAGTTGATTCCCTTGTCTTGGAAATCATTGTTAAGCAGGGTCACTGTGCTGAGGTAAGGGTGGTAAATGATGGCTTGCTTGATGAGCAGGATATGAAATAAGCTGTGACAAGCATTTGAGAGGAAAGAAGGGAGGGATGGAAGAAGGAAGCAAGGATGGAAGGCTTCAAGGAAAGGAGTGAAGGAAGGAAGGAAGGAAGGAAGGAAGGAAGGAAGAAAGGAAGGAAGGAAGGAGGAAAGGGAGGAAGGAAAAGAGGGTAGGAATGAGGGAAGGAAAGGAGGGAAGGAAGGAAGGATGGATGGAAAAGAGGGTAGGAATGAGGAAAGGAAAGGAGGAAGGAAGGAAAGAGGGAAGGAGGGAAGGAAGGGAAGATCATTTAATCCAGTGGTGTTAACCTTAAATAGAAATGGGGGTACAGGCAGCATAATTTACTTAGAAAACCAAAACTTAATATCACCTATGTGTTATATTTTTATTTATTTTGTCAAAAATTTCCCAATTAAATTCTAATGTGGTTCAATGTAGGAGTTTTGCTGGACCTTTACCTTCTGACCTAATCTAGTCTCCCCATTTTACACAGGAGGAAACTGAAGCCCAAATCGGGGAAGTCTCTTGCCCACACTCCTAGTCAGTCAGTGGCAGAGCTGGAATGCAAATTTAGTAGAGTGCTCTCTCCTCTAAGAGATGCTCTAATAATACTTTCTCTGACAGAAGAGTAATTTTAAGGATGAAGTAAAGTTGCATTTGTAACATGTTCTAGAGCTATAAAGTTCTATGTAAATGTGTATTATTGTTATTCTTTTGGTTTCTACTTCTCTTCCAACTTGATTTCAACTGTGTATCCATGAAACTTGTGAAGTGGAAAATTAAAGCAATAATCCACATGATTCACTTGAGAATGCTTAGAGGCTCAACTTCTAGATAATTTAGTTGCTTCCCCAATTATGAGATTCAGTTGGATGAGCAGCCCACTGAGTTAGGCCAGCAATACATGTAAATCTCAGATAGGCGCTACAACGGACAATGAGCTATATTCACAGGAGAGGAGAGTAGGATGGATAGCCTTAGAGAAATTATGCAGCATTGTTCAACAATCACAGAATGCTCCCTGAAACAAAGAACCAACATGAATATTCTTCCATGATTGCGATATGGCTAGGAATCATGGTCCACCACATTTTCCAAAGAACAAAAATCGTGAGTGAGTCAAAAGGCAATGGAAAGAAGTGTGGTGGGCAGGTATGAGGTGTAATGACATTCTGCACAGAAGAAGCAGCTAAAAGAATACAATCCCAAACAAGTATGATTAGAAAAGGGGATGAATGGGGCAGCTAGGTGGCGCAGTGAGTAGAGCGTCAGCCTTGGAGTCAGAAGGACCTGAGTTCGGATCCGACCTCAGACACTTAACCCACACAAACAAACAAACAAAAAAAAAAACCTAGCCATGTGATGTTGGGCAAGTTACTTAACCCCAATTGCCCTCCAAAAAATAAATAAATAAAATAAAATAAAATAGTACTGTGATTAAAAAAAAAAAAGAAAAAAGAAAAAGGGATGTGTACTCACAGAATGTTGTAGGACCTAGAAGAAGGACGGGAATAAGAGGCCCATAGCTTGAGAAAATGTGTGAGAGCTATGACCTGTGACGTTGAAGGCAGTGGCCATGTTGATAAGATCTTAGATCCATTGAAGGATTGAACATAGATAATAGCTAACATAGATAACAGCTAGCTCTTTATGGTTCACAAAGTGCTTTACAAATATCTCATCTGATCCTCACAACAATCCTGGGAGGTAAGGGCTATTATTATCCCTATTTTATAGATGAGGAAACTGAGGTGGATTGAAGTTAAGTGACTTGTACAGGGTCATCCAGCTATTAAATATC
This sequence comes from Gymnobelideus leadbeateri, assembly GCA_011680675.1. NCBI lineage: Eukaryota > Metazoa > Chordata > Mammalia > Diprotodontia > Petauridae > Gymnobelideus > Gymnobelideus leadbeateri. The sequence continues at coordinate 1,671,676 of WOXC01004035.1, forward strand.
TAATGTCAGATTTGAACTTAGGTCTTTTTGACTCCAGGTCCAGGGTTTTCTCTTAGTCAAGCACAAAAATCTCTCCCATTGATGATAACAATTCACATTTATATAGCAAATTACAGTTTCCAAAGCACTTCCCTCAAGTCAGTTCTATAAAGTAGTTCAAGTTGCCTAACTCCATTTTATAAACTGAGAAACAGGCTCAGAGAATTGATGACTTGCTCAAGGTCACTCATGGAATTAGGAGCAGAACCAGGACTCACATGCTCATTCTCTGGTTCTCAACCTTATGCCTTCTCTAGACTGAGCTTCTGCTAAGACTAAGCATAGCAAAGTGGCCAGCCAGTCAGCCTTGAAGCAGGTAAAGACCTGGGTTGTCCTGTCACATAGTGGTTGTGTGACCTTGGGTGAATCATTCAACCTCTTGGTGCCCTATATCTATAAGCATCACAGAAAGTGCTAGCCTGCATTGGTAGAGAGAGTTTCCCCACTGGAAGTTCTCTATACTTGATGTAATCATAGGACCAGTTCCTATCCCTATGTGGATGTTACTGCTCTCCAGCACAGGAACTACATAATCTGTGTAGACTTTCAGTCTAGATATACTCACTCATTGTCTTGTTTTCCAAAGTATTTATTTTCTAAATAAATACTTTGAAAACTCTGAGCAGCATTTTAGTCTGATGATGTTTTTTCCCCTTATTTTATCAAAAGCCTCCTCTACTACCCTTGAGTTAAGGAATAGAACTCATTTCACAGAAGGGAAACCAGATGTTATTAAATGACTCACCCAGGATAGCTCAACAAATCCAGGCTGGAGTCAAAAATAGAGCTCCCTCCCTGGGACATCCAGTGGAGCATTAAGACTATTTGACCCGAATTTGCACACTGCTTTTTTTTCTCATTATCTCAGGCTCAAATCGTGGTTGGAAATAAGACCAAATATTGGCATTTTGTCTAAGTTTGTGATTCTGATGACTTGATATGATGGCAAAGAAGTAGAATTCCTCTGTCTGAAGATCTCATATGAAACAATGGTCTGGGAACACTTTGAGGGACTTCTACCTTCTCTGATTCATTGTCCTCACCCCAGGAAATCTAGGAACTTTACTCTCTGACAGCATCTGGTGGTGTGTTAGAACCAATTCCCCTTCAAGTACATCATTCACAAAAGTTCAGTTACAACTGAATTCAGGGAAAAGAATTATTGCCTCTGAGCAAGCCTCCCAATTGGTTTGTATAGCCTTAGTTGCTTATAGTTATACACTGAAGGAAGTTCATATCAGATGATGCCTATAGTATGACTGAAATCAATTCAATTTAACAGAAGTTTATTGAGCATCAATTATGAAATTATACTACACTAGAGATACAAAAGCAAAAATGACCTTGAAGAGCTTATACTCTGATAAGGTTAGGGGGATAAAACATGGACAAATGTAACTAAATACAGAATCTATACAAGCATGTACATGCCCATGGCTGATACTCTAATCACTCCTTTGTTGACTTTCTATCTCTAGCTTCTCTGGCTCTCTGTATAGTATGGCTTGTTGTTTTGCCTGCAGAGATGGATGTGCTGCTAAATATTTAACAGTTGGCTTGGTGGTTTAGGGGTGGGATGTATGACACATTTTAAAATTTAATCATCATTAACATTTTCTCCATCACTTGTCTTAAATCTAGACCAATAACAAAACAATAAATCAAGCCCTGATATGTAGCACTCATGGATTCCCAAGGTGTAAATGCACATGATGAAAATTTAATAATAGGGGCTCTTCTGAACTAGTCACTGGCTCCAGAATACCCTTTCCTGCACATCTCTACAAGCCCTCCACCTCCTCTTCCTTCTACTACATCACGTTTATGAAATATTTTAAGGTTTGCAAAGATACTTCTTGATAACACTGTAGAATAAGTATTCTTACCCTCGTTTCACAGACGATATGCATCTGATGGAAGGATTGCTTGCAGGTTCTCTTGGGAGAGTCGTATCTGGGAATTAGTAGAGTTGGTTCCACTGTGTGTCTAGGGGCAAAAAGAAATATTTCATGTAATGTCCCCATTTTGCATCTCAGTGATCAGGATGAACATCATCAAAAAGGCCAACGTGGGGATTGTTGAAACTTATGTGTCAATATATGGGTAGGGAGTGAGGTAATTTTGAGAAGCCTCCTCCCCCCAAAATTGAATCAATATATACTTTAATATTTAGTGACTTCAATGCAAAAGTGTGCATAGGGAAGAATGCTGAGATACATATATATTTATACATACATAATATATGTATATGTGTGTATATATGCATGTATGTATGTATGTATGTATATAGCTCAGAATCAAGAAATAAGAGAGGTTTACAGACTACACTGAGAAACCTTGCATCTACTGACCATGAGTACTTTCCTCAAGAACAGAGTTGAAAGATATTGAACATAGCACTGTTTAATATCACACACACACATTTGAAAATATTACCCATGTGACCTCCACCAAGTCATTTAAACTTCCTGGGTCTCAGTTTCCTTCTTTTCAAAAAAGAAATGGTTGGGCTAAATGGACTCAGAGAGCTCCTCTAGGTTTGTATCTAGGATACCGTAAATTGAGTTGATTATCTTAACATCTAGGAAAAGACTGGTCACCAATGTTAGCATCATTTCCAAATCAGCCCTGTGTATAGATTTAGACAGCCAACTTGTTAGAGCAAAGATCCAAATTAAAAATAAATTAAAAGAAGAAAAGATACAGTGTACAATTGAGGTGACCCTAACCTGACCTACTTAAAAAAATTCAATCATCATACAAGTGTGGGCTGGGTATTCCCAAGTTCTATGAATGCTTGTTATGATTATGCTGTTCTACATATCAGACTTGGCTCTGGGAATTTTCCCTGGCTTCCTTTAAGTCCCAACTAAGATCTCATCATTCTATAGAAAGTCTTTCTCAACTCCTCTTAATTCTAGTGCCTTCCCTATTTTCACTATTTTTTATTTATCCTGCACATATATCTTGTTTGTGCATATTTGTTTACTTCTTGTAGATCCTAAGTTCCTTGAGGGCAGGAATCATCTTTTGTCCCTTTTTGTATCCTCAGCACCTAGTATAGTGCAGAGTATATAGAAGATGCTTATTAAATGCTTATTGATTATGTATGGCACAGTGTTCCGTACATAGTAATATTTGCTTATTGATTAGTTGATTGTAAAATTTTATAGAAGACAATGGTGGATAATCATGGGAAATTATTGTCTACCAATGAAAAGTAATAGAGGGAAAAATGAGTTTGCAAAAAACTTAGCAGGAGACACAATTAATCCATATTGTTACAGGAACATTATGATGAAACTGCAGAAGATAATGGACAAAAATATCTGACGAGACTTCTACAATATCCCCCTTTGTCCATAAATGGCAGGGTAGTTAACAGTTTTAGACATTACCTCAAAGCTCCTGATAGGGAAAAAATGGGAAGAGAAGCTGGACAGGGAGGGTCAAGATATAAACAGACAACTCTGTGCTGGAGGTGATAATGGTACTAAAGGCATAGAGGGATCACTTCTCAAGAAACATAAAGGCTGAGAATAAATAGCATGACTGGAGAAAATAATGGAAGCTATTACACCTGAAAACAGTAATAGATATCATATCAATAACTATGAACCTACTTTTAATGCGCTACACTACCTATAATAACTACCTGTCTAAAGTCTTTAAAATGATTTATTATATACTTAGTGTTAAATATCAATACAGTCTATTAAAGTTGTTTTATGACTATGATTTTTATATACAATTAATATCAATGCCCTAAATGTCATAATGATTCTTCAGTCACTTGTAAGTCATATATTACTTTTTCTTCTCTATACCATCATTATGATAATAATTTACATGCATATGGAAAATAACGTTGGTGAAATATAAGAAAAGAATGTTGACTTTCACAAGTGATATTCATAGGAGGCCATATCTTTGCATTCACATATTTGAATGAAAGGTATACAGAATATGAGATATCATAGTGCTAATTATTTGTTGACTCTAAAAAAGCATTTGATTGTATAGGATAAGATGGTGCTTAAAATGTCCTTCTCTAACAAGATGTCTCTCATGTTTATGCTAAAATTTTTCTTTGTTAGATGCATCAGAGAGAACTTGCTTAATCATCCTATGGTTATCACCAGTTTAGAAATAGAACAAGGAAACACATGCTTGTCATTAGTGAGAATTTCCAATGTAGAATCCAAATGGAACAAGGATTTCATATAGACAAGGAGGTCCTCCATGCTCTTCTTCATGGATGACTCTGCTGATGTTGCACCAACTTCCTAAATGAGATCCATAAAAATACAAAATTTTGAATTTGCTATCCCTCTCTCTGTACAAAAAAAATCAAGTGAATGAAGAATTCCTTTTGTCTAGACTACGATACACAGTTGGAGTTATCCATGGAGTTAGTCTGTTAGTTCACATATCTTGGACAGATGCTGCCAGTGGATGAGGAACTGGACCCAGAATTCATTTGGCATAAGAAACCAGGTTGGGTGTAATTTGGGGAGTTGTATCATGTTTCCAGTAACTCTAAGAGTCTCTCCAAAACAAAATCCCATATTTTAACTCCAATATTCCTCCAGTGATGCCATCTGGCTCAGAATCATGGAATAAAGCAATATCTAAGGAATCAATATTATAAATCATCCAAAGGAAAATGGAAGGACACATGGGAGACATAAATAGACTGCACCATATTGCCCATGATGAATCGTATACCCAAAATGTCATAAAAGCAGTCAAGAGATGTATGATTAGAAATGGAGGTGGGTTATTCATGAACTAAGAGTGAGAATATCTGGACAAATAGCTAGCTATCCAGGTGAGTGAAAAAGCATTTCTTAAGTTTACTATGTGCCAGGCCCTATGAAAAGCAGTGGCTACATAAATGTTAAAAAGCAAGATAATGTCTGCCCTCAAAGAACTTAGATTCTAATCCAAACCGAGATTTGACTTTCTGATTCTGAAGCCAGTGACCTTTTCATTATACCTTGATCATTTTTTCCATTTTTAAACTTTTCTCTCCCTTCCTCAGCTGTTGATCTTATTTGTAATCTCCATCCCTTTCTCTAGTAGTCAACTGTCAAGTCCTAAAATAAATCAAAGCCTTGAGTTGAAGAATAAAGCACCTTTAACTGAGATAATACAGCAGCCAAACTGCCACCATGGGGGGTGTCCAGTGGATTTCTCTATCAAAGAGACTCATGAAGAGCTTTAGTAGGAGAGGGGAAGGAGATGGATGAGGTAGCACCTAGTCATGAGACTCCAGTGCCCTTGGTTATCTGGGCAAGGAAAACCACTTCATTCTAGCTGTTTTGCCCTTCATGCCATGAATCCCAATGGAAGGGGATAAGGACACCAGGAGCTAAGATCCAGCTCAAGCGAGGTTCCTTTACAAGGTAAAATCCCAAGGTGGGAGAACAGGAGTACAAGGACATTACTGAAATTCTGACATTACAAGGATCACTTAAGGGAGTGGCAGCCCATATTACATTTGGTATTGGCAATTTCTGTCAAATTAAGAATTATATTATAAATATTCTGTAATGATTCAAAATATGTTTAATTTAGGAATTCATAGCAAAACAATAATACTTAGCATTGCAAATTGCTGGACATACATTATCGTATTTAATTTTTGAAATGGCTTTTTGAGGTAGTTAGTGCTAGGATAATCTTCACTTTACAGACAAGAAACCAGATTGAGAATTTACTCGAGGCCTCAGAGGGAGTTAGTGGCAGAGTTAAAACATGAGCTCAGGTTTTCTGGCTCTATGCTTAGTGCTATGTTTTCTTCCCTAACACCACATTGCCCTTCATAATATTCAAGCAACCTTTGTATGGGGGACCAGAAGTTTATCCAGAAGTAAGGTAGGTAGAAGGGAAAATTCTGTACAATTTAAGTTAAATCTAACTTCTCATATTTTTTTTTCTTTAAAAAAATTAGAAAGCTTTTGAAAAAGAAATGACTGACCTGGATTCAAGTATAACCTAAGATAACACATTAGTTGTGTGACTCTGGGCAAGTCACTTAAACTCTTAGATTTTTAGCCAGTTCTTTAGGATTAGAAATTGCTGACCTGCATTGGAAGAGGGAGCTTCCTGAGTCAGGAATTCCACACACAAGGGAAATCGCAGGTCCAGTCTTTATATTTTGTTTTTATAATACTAATTTATGAATCTATCTCTCCTGTCTTCTACCCAGTGAGACATTCTGTGTGTGAATATGTGTGTGTGTGTGTGTGGGTGTGTGTGTGGGTGTGTGTGTGTGAAAGACAGAAAGAGAGCAGCTTAACAAAACTAACCAATTCATCAATTAAATGTAATAATGTATATACTCATCCACACCTAGAGTCCTTCCCTTTTAAAAGAGAAAAGTGTTTTTTCTCATCTTTTCTTGGGGCCAAGTTTGGCAGCCTTCATTTTCAAACCCCTCCCCCATTTTAATATTTAGCACAATTTATGAGGTGCTAGAAAACTGCCCCAAGCAGACAAACTAACCCCTGGGGCAATTATTAAAAGCTAAAAGGCAAACCCAAGATTCCCCTTTTTTTCCAACAGTATAAGGTTACCTGGGAGGCAGTGAAACTGTGTTTCAAATACCTCCACACTGAAAATTGCAGCAGCAGCTGTGATCCTTCTGTACATTGGGTAGGGAAAGGACTTCTGACCCATCACCCACTCTTGAATATTTAGACAATACTCATTCAGTAGCTGATTTTCACACACAAAGCAATCCAATGCATACCGGTGCTTTCCAAGAGGAAATAAGGCCTCCCTCAGGGATGATTTCCTATTATGCCTTTCTGGGTAAGAATCTCATCAGAAATGATGAAAGCAGGCACAGGCAAGTGGGTGCCCTTTTCCCAATTACCTCGGGAGGACCAGCTGGCTACCAGTCTGATGAGACAGGTGCAAGACTATATTGGCTCTCCCTCCCATACCTCTTTGCAATGTGTTGAAGATAGAAGTAGTAGAGATGGGAGGAGAGAAATGAAGGATGACATTAAGAAGGAATTCTATTCCAGAAAAAGGACAAACACCATACTATAAAATAATGGTATTTTAGAGGGAAGGTATTTTGGAGGTCATTAAATATAATACCTTCATTATACAGATAAGTAAACTGAGTCTCAAGCAGCTAGGTGGTGCAGTGGATAGAGTTCAGAGACAGGAGTCAAGAAAACTCTTTGTGAGTTTAAATCCAGCCTCAGATACTTACTAGCTGTATGACCCTGGACAAGTCACTTAACCCTGTTTGCCTTAGCTTCTCCATCTGTAAAATGAATTGGAGAAGGAAATAGCAAATCACAATATCTCTGCCAAGAAAATTCCAAATGGGGTCACAAAAAGTCATCTAGGACTGAAACAAAAAACCTCTGAGTGAGTCTCATAGAAGTCAAACAACTTGCTCAAGGTCACACAGATATATATTTTGTTATGCATAAAAAGCTGCGGCAAGGAAGGTTAGGGAAGGTGACAGTGGCAAGATGATAATTTGTATAGGGTTATAGACCCCTGGAAATCAAGGGAAAGCACAAATGAGGAACTGGAATGACTGTTTTTGTTATCGTTGTTCTTAATTAAGACTCATTTTGTAGCTGATAGTTCAAGAGGAAATGAATCTTTCCCAAAGATAAACATGAGCTGGAGTGAGAATACCCCTGTTGGAACACTGGGGGTCTCTTGCTTTGCTTTCTTGACCCTTCTAATTACCCTGAAGGTCAGCACCACTTTAGACATTAACGTCCTCACCTGCAGAATAGGATCACTAACACTTGTACTACTTATCCCAAAGGATTATCACATGAGATTGTGTATATGAAATAGGGTAAATCAAAGGTCAGTTATGTCATATAGCTTGAAAATGGCTTTTCTTGGGACTCCATTAGAGCTCTTGTGATCTCAGCCCACACACATATAGGGTTAGTGATCTGATTTCCCTCAGATACCTTCCCTCCCTTCCCTCCACCTAGACTTGAACCTCTCCATTTTGACAAAAAGAAGAATTGTTATTTGTCCTCCTCCAAACACATACTAGCTTGGTACCTGTGGGCTAGTAATTTTACCTAAATCAGCAACAGTTTCCTCATCTGTAATATGAGGATAACACTTTTACCACCTTTCTCAAAGAATTGTTGAGGAAAGCATTTTGTAAACCTCAAAATGTTTTTATTAATGAAACAATTGACAAGTATTTTTATTAAGCTCCTACTATGTTCCAGTCAGGGTATACAGCACTGGGAATATAAGTACATTTAGGTTGCAATTAGTGTAAATAAAGAATCTCATGAATTGGTTGCATGTATTCAAACTCAGGCCAGTTGAAATTATAATCATTTAAGATAAGGCAACTAGTTCCAGCCCAATAGAAACATGCAGTGGGAATATGAATTATATGACTTCCACAGGATTCATTATTTGCACTACATAGAAAGTGAAGGAATCCTACTCACACAGAGCTCCTAATGTTTATTATCATTATTTTGCCCTCATTTTTATGTATGATGGTGCTCATGGACACAGCTTAGGACAAGTCACAATAATACCATTATTCATTCTTTTGTTTGATGTTCAGTGAACTATTGGGCAGGTGGATACAGTGATTGATTTCTTAAAATAAATTGAACAAAGTGCTGGGATACAAGTTCATCTTCTGTAAATTTAATGAAATAATCTTTGGGACAATTCCAGTAGCAGACAAGAGGGCCAGGGTGATGTATGCTCCTTCCTGTTCCCACATGGTTGTGATTTTGTCTATTGGATTTCTTTACTTGGAGAATTTTTCATTCTACATGTTTGGAGGCTATGGATGTTCAGTATGGCAACAGCTGTTAAAAACATTGTTTTTCTATTTTTGTGTCTGTGCAGTACCCAGGTAATTGTGGGTGATGGTTTTGTCTATAATGATTCCCTGATTCCTGTACAATTAATTTGTTGAGTTTTCAAGGATCTTGGAAGATTTGCATTTTGTGGAGGGATAGTAAGCTCTGAAGTAATAGAAATGTGTTAGACTTGGAGTCAGGAAGACCTCAGTTCAAATCTTGCTTTGGATATTTACTAGTTTTATAAACTCAGGCAAATCACTTAAGTTTTCCTAGCCTCAGTTTCCCTAATAACAACAATAGGTATCATTGATATGGTGCTTTTAAGTTTTGTAAAGTGCTTTACTTATGTTATATGATTTGGTGCTCAGGACATCTCTAAGAGGTAAGTGTTATTATTATCCCCTTTTACGCATGAGGAAACTGGGACTGAGAGGTTATAACTTGCCCAGGGTCACATGGCTAATGTCTAGAGTAGCATTTGAGCTCAGGTCTTCCTGACTCCCACATCCAGCACTATACCCACCTCACCAATTGGGATAATAATAGCAGCTGCTAGGAGGATCCAATAAGAGAGGGAGAAAGTGTGTGTGTGTGTGTGTGTGTGTGTGTACACACGTACACACATATGCACATAATATATAATAATATAAATATATAATATATACATATATGTGTGAATGTATATGTATGCGTATATAAATCCTTTTTCCTTTAAATTGCTATATAATTCTTAGCTTTTTCCCCCAAAATTATTATAATCTTGGCTACCTGATTTTATCTTTGTAGGTGTTTGGTAGATGATGCATTTTTTCAACTCTCAACAGCAAATTACCCAAGCTTATTTTCTTTGCAGAGATCAATTAGTCTGGTTTCCTTAAAAATAGACTTTTTGTAGATTCTAGTAGCAGAGATTTAGCTGTGTGATTTCTGTATCACCATCATGAACCCCCTAGTTTTCATTTCTGTTAAAAAATTCCCTTGACCTAGCCCTTTGGTCATCTCCTATGCATCTCCATATTGTTAGCTGAGCTTGCATACTTGTCAACCCAAGAAGACCTTTGGATTTTGTTCTTAATGTCCTCATGGTCTCCATTCTGTAGTAAAGCCATATTAGTTTAAGCACAAGGAAGGTGGGATTTTTGTTGTTTTCTTTTTGGAGTTCAGTTTCCCAGGCTCAGGCTAAATTGTAAATATCTGAAGGACTGATTGCCTTTGAACCTTGATAATTCACAGCTGCATTGAGTCAAGTAGGTTTTATGCCTTCTGGCTCTGAGTCAATCAGGGTCTGAGTCTTTTATTTATATTCTGGGAGGTTGGCATTTTGCTTTGGGTGTTTGCTCATGAGAAGGATCCTTTAATTTTCTAGTCAAGACTCAGAATAGATGTATGAGTCCCTCAACTGCTTAGATGTCCATGCTGCCTTGATCCAGTGATGTATGTAAAGTGTAGAGCAATATTGCTATGTTCAGACATCTGGGGCCCTGTCCGTTGGTCTTTGTGCTAATTTCTCTGCTTGTATTTTCTATACTCCCTTCTTTCTCTGTAATTAAAGGATTGTTGACCCCCTTAAAGTTGTCTTTCCTTTATAAAGCAGATCAAAAGAGCCTGTGCTAAGAGGCCACCCTGGGTGTGCTAGAGTGCTTACTGTAATAATCAGTCACATGCAATGGATCTAGTGGCATATATCTATCATCAGTGATGTCTGTTCAGGACATAAAATAAATTTTCACCTTCTAAATATATAGTCTGAGAGCACCTATCAGTTGACAAGTAAGTCAATAAGCATGTGTTAAGTGAAAGCACTATCAATCAGTCTTTCCTTTCAGAGTGTTCAACTTTCCATAAACTTTGTTGAGATGGTGGCCCTATAGTTTGTTAATATTGTTGTGATGATGATGATGGTGATTATGATGATGATGATGATGATACTTCCTCTAAGGTTTTACTCCAATTCCTCATCATGGCACAGAGTCATGACATGACCCTCAAATCCTGAGGGATAGGCCACCTGAGTCCAAACTGTGGAAGGACCTACCAGATGGAAAGGCTTTGGGTTCAGGCCCAATGTTGGACTGAGTTTTAGTGGTTGAAGTACAAGCCTAACTACGTTCAGAATGGTCCATCAAGTTGGTTTCAGGAGGATGAATATCTTTGGCTTCAGATCTTCTGCCTTAGCTACTCTCAAAGATCACATAAATCTCAAAGGGGCTGAGAGCTGTATTGTTAGCAAGAGAGCTCACACCCAAGGAAGTGTCATCTTGTCACTGTTATTAATGAATGTTTCCCATCTCTTACTGTCCATTCATCTTTACTCTCCTCTGCCATGTTCCTTTCTTCCATGCCTAGAGTATTTTGTCCCTTCACCTCTCCCTTTTAGTTTCCCTGGCTTCCTTTAAGACCTAACTTAAATCTCACCTTCTTCAGGAGTTCATTCCTTCCATTCTACCCAATACAAATGCCTTTCCCTCTCAGATTCTATTTATTCCTTGCATATACCTTGTATGTACCTAGTAATTTACATCTTGTACCCCTCCCCTTAGAATTCAGGGACTACATTTTGTATTTCTTTGTATTCCCAGTGCTTAACACAATATTTGGCACATAATAAGCTTAACCTATTATATAAATATAATAAACATACTATGTAAACATAATTAATGTAATTTATACAAATATACGAACATAATAAACACAATGCATTTTATAAGCACAATAAATATCTTATCAGTTAATATGATATTGTATGTATTATATAAATACATTAATGTATTAAACATAATAAATATAATATATTATATAAACATAATGCTTGCTGACTGACTAACTGCCTGATTTAGGATAGTATAACTTAGAGCTGGAAGGGACTTTAGAGATAATGCAGTCTAACCTTCTCATTTTATAAGTGGGGAATGTTATACCTAGAGTTCAGGTGACTTGTCTAAGTCACACAGGTTATGAAGTAGAGCAAGGAATCCAGCTCCAGCCTCCTGATTCCCAAACTAATCTTTCAACTGCGTTACACCTTTCCTCCTTGCCTGTTTCTCCTGCTTCACCTTCATCACCACTGAGCCATGACACTCTGTAAATAGATTCAATCATTATTTTTTAAGTCTCCTAAAAGAGGGAGGTAGTTGGTGTGGTATAGAGGGCACTGGTCTTGGAGTCAAGAAGACCTGAATTCAAATCCTGTCTGAGACATTTAATAGTTATGTAACCTTGACCTCTCTGTTCCTCAGTTTTCTCATCTATAAAATAAAGAGGTTAGACTCAGTAGTCCCTAAGATTTCTTGTAGCCTTAAATCAATGATACTAGGATCATTAGAAAATCTCATTTCTGTAGACCGTGTGGGAAGATGGAAAGCCAATTGACTGCAGGAGCTGTGTACATAGCATACTTGGGCAAGAAGCTTGGAATTATAGGCTATTATCCTTAGCCTATAAGCTATTCTTCAATATCAACACAAAAAATAGAGTGATGTGTGAGTAAAGTATTGTCTTTGTGAGCATCAAAGCAGAACATGTCCATTATTGTTCAGACTGGCTTAGAAAACTGCCTGTCCCTCAGGGAATAATTCTAGAGTAGTCAGAAAATCAAAAGCTAAGAGGGATTTCCAGCTCAACTTGGATGCTAAAGTCTGAGTCATTACCCAGGAAGCTGGGTTTACCATAACCCAGTCACAGAATTTTTGGAACAAAAAGTGAAAGGCTATCGTTCTTCTGAAAAAAATTACACTTAATAATGGTTCAAGTTTGTTGTCAGTACTGGGGCATTTGGTTAAATGTTCTCAAGTGAACTATATAGAACCAGAAAATCTCAGGGGATCTTAGAGACCATCCTGTCCAAGAGATCTGAACCTGGAGTTCCTGAATGTTTTTGAAAAATATTTTGATAACTGTATTTCAATATAATTTGTTTCCTTTGCAATTCTATGTATTTTATTTTATGCATTTGAAAACGTTTGAATAGAGGCCTATAGGCTTCATCAGACTCCCAAAGAAAGTCTTGAAGACAAGAAAGATCAAAAGATCATCTCATTAAATTCCCTCATTCTATAAAGGAATAAACTGAGGCCTTATGGGGTGGCTTGACATGATGAAAGACACTAAGCTAGTTAGTAGCAGATTTGGGAACTAGAATGTTCCCTTCCAGGTGTCCCACCATTTGTAATGTCTTAAATCTCAGGCTATCTGACCAAATATTTCCCTCATAGTAGGTCTTCTTAGTAAACTTCTATTGAGTTGAATCCAAGTCAATCACAATAACATTTGAAAAGGCTGAACTTTTCCATGGGGTATTTGCATTTTAAAAGAGATGCTTATTAACCTAAATGAGTCTCTAATTAGTAGAACTGGGCACCACTCCCATCCTTCCTTACCTGGGGATTACAGATTCTTCCAGGCAGGATAATGTGGCAGGAAAAGTCTTTGGGTTCACCCTCCCGTTCTTTCTTGGACTATATTTCATGAAGGAAATTCTCTTCCTTAGTCTAAATTCTGCTGGAAATTTAGGATCATGTAGCTTTTTATAGAATAAACACGATCATCAACCATGAGGAAGCAGTTCCTCAAGTAGAAAGAACACTAGAAAGCTGGCTTCTTATTGTATCCAGGATAAAATATGAAATCCTCTCTTTGACAATCAAAGCCCTTCATAAGTGGGGAGGGAAGTGCTCGTGGTGGTGGTGGTATAGTTGGACCTGCACTTTAGGAAAAATCACTTTGGTAGCTAAATGGAGGATGGACTGATGAGGGCAGAGCTTGAGGCAGGCAGACCTACCAGCAGGCTATTGGAAAAGTTCAGGCATATGGGGATAAGGGCCTGTATCAGGGTGGGGGCAGTGTCAAAGGAGAGAAAGGGGAGTATTACAGAGATGTTGAAGAGGTGAAACAACATGGCTTGGCAATAGTTTGCATATGGGGAGTGATAGAAAGGAATCCAGGATGATTTCTAGGTTGTGAGCCAGAGAGACTTGGAAGGATGGTGCTGCCTTCTACAGTAATAGGGAAGGTGGGAGAGAGAGAGGCTTTAGGAGAGATAATGAGTTCTGTTTTGGATGTGTTGAGTTTAAGATGTCTATTGGACATCCAGTTTGAGATGTCTGAAAGGCAGTTGGAAACATGAAATTGGAGATCAGCAGAAAGATTGTGGCAGGAAAGGTAGATCTGACATTCATTGGCAAAGAGATGGTAACTAAATCCATGGGGAGCTTATGAGATCAACAAGTGAAGAGGGCTCAGGACAGAACTCTGAGGGATAACTACAGTAAGAGAGAATCTGACTTCTGGAAGAATTGTTAGGATATAAAAGAAAGGGTCTTGGGGAGATAGGCTGTGGAGCATGTGGAGGCATTTTGTTTCTGGTCAGCTAACCTGGTATTGAAGAAGAGGCCCTTTGATTGGCTTTAGGAAGGCTTATGAGCCTCACCTATGGTCCTGTCTCATTCACTTCTAGGAGATATTTGTGACTTCTTCACCCATCATATCTTGTGAAAGGAGGAGAGTCAGGAGCTTTGAAAGGTCAGAAGAGTAAGCCATAGGAGTCTGGGAGTAGGAACTCAGGTCAATTACTATAGTCAGCACAGCATCAATACCTCAAGGAGCTAGAAACTATCTTTGGGAGGATCTCCAGGCTTACTCCTTAGCAGAAGCTGAGATGAGGACTCATCCAGAAAAGTTGCCACCTTTGACTGTGAACTTGGTGGGACCAATGCTACACAGGAACTAAGCTAAGTTGAACTACTCCTCCCTAGAGAAAGAGGTGGCACAGGGGATATATACATTGGAGGGGTTGGGGAAATGTTTGTTTTGGCTGTCTTTGAAGTAAATATCCTTTTGTTAAGGCTATGTTAAATCTTTAAGTAGAACTGGGATACTAGTTACCGGCCTTGTCCCAGGGACAGAATTTATCTAGTGGGGGCTTGAACCAATGGTAGTAGAGAAGAGATACCTATAACCTCCTTAGGATGCCTGAGAACCATGATGGGAGAGATGTAAGAAGCCTGCCTGGGTGGGGGAAGGAGGTCAGGATATACATACTGCAAGTGCTTCAAAGTTTGCAAGGTACAATTTATATACAGTATATCATCTAAAGAAACTGAGGCTTAAAGAGGTACATTGTCCATAACCACACATCAAGTATCAGGATTTAAACTGGCCAGGTTCACTGTCTTACTGTGTAGTAAGTTCCAGAGGAGACATTAGCAGGTATTCTGTCTGATCCCCTTATTATACATATGAGAAGACTGAGCCCCAGAGAGGGGAAATGAATAGAACAGAGTCCCACAATCAATTAATCAACAAGCATTTATTTATCACCTACTATGTAGAAGGCACTGTGCTAAGTACTGGGAATACAAAAGAGGCAAAAGACAGTCTTTGGCCTCAAGGAACTTACAACATGCAAATGAATCTACACAAAGACAGTTGTAAACAGGATAAAAAAGAAAATATTAAGAGTTCCCTAGAATTAAGAGAGGATAGAGAAGGCTTCCTGGAGAAGGCATGAAGTACTAGAGCCAGTTCTTATACTAAAGTCTCATCCAAACTTCTTTCTGCTACAAATTTTATTCATCTTTATTAGTTTCTTTCTTAGAAATTACTTTCATCACCACCAGGAACTAGAATTACTCAGTTTATGTGGCCACTAGGACCAGGCTGATAACAAATGCCTAGATAAAATGTGTGTTGCTTAATCCCTGAGCAACTGGTCACTTGTGAATGGGACCAACCTGTGTCATGCCAACCAATTATGTGTGCGAAATTGACTAGGTGGTTACTTAATAGTCGAGCCATAGCTCAGGAAAAAGATTGTAATGACATAAAATACCTTATTACCTCTCAAAATAGATGGGGGTGGTTTGGTACAGAGGAAACAGCAATGGATTCAGTAAGAAAGTCTGAGTTCATATCCTAGCTCTGATACTACCTGTGTGACCTGAAGCAAGCCAATGGACCGCTCTGTACCTTATCTTTGTGAGTTAAATACCAGGGATGTTTTATCTCATTTTACAGATAATAAAATTGGAACTGGGAGAGGAGTCTGAGAATTTGGGTTCAAACCCTGCCTCAGCCACTTATTACCTGTGTGACCTTGGGTAAATCACTTAACTCTTTGGGCTTCAATTCATCTATAAAATAAGAAGGTTGGACTAGCTGGCCTCTGAGGTCCTTTCCAGCTCTAAATCTCATTATTTTCTATTCCTGTGATATATGATTTGTCCAGGGTCACATAGCTAGTGTCAGAGGCAGCATTCAAAACTTAGATGTTCTTATCCCCCCAAGCTTAAGGGGAGTTGAAATAGTATTTATCCATTTTATAGTGAGAAAAATGAAACCCAGGGATTCTGAAACTGACATGCCTTGATCTCATAGGTATATCAAGGGAATGGAAAGATTCTATTGTCTAAGCCCCCTCAATCGATAGATTGTTGCCTCAGTTTCCTAGTTATTTTTTGAAAAAAGGGTCCACCATAGTTCTTTGCATGGTGTAAATATTTTAATAAATGTTTGTGGAATATAAAATGAGATGAAAGCAAATTGTTTTTTGGCCCAAATTTCAAAGAAAATAAGAAAATATCACTTAGTTCATACCCAGCTGTTATGGCTTGATTAATTAGGTAATCTGTAATTAGACACAATGTTGGTTTTATGAATGAGCTACTTGGGAATCTGCTAGGCTATGTTTATCATTTCTCGCCCAGTTACCATGTCCTTTGTGAAATCCCCATTCATCATGGTCTGTTCTTTTAGCTAGTAAAATAAAGCCAGCTCTGGTTCTCTTCAGAGAGTATCTTTGCAATATCTCTTGTTATTGGTCAGGATTTATGCACAGCTCTGCAACATTTCTTTGTGTGACTTGGTCAGACAACAGAGTAGTTGAGGAAGACCTGGGGAAACAAATAGAGTAGATTCAAGGTAGAGTTAGAGCTATTAGGGGCCTTAAAGGTCATAGAGACACTTTAACTTAAGTATTTATTGAGCGTCTATGGTGTTCCAAGAGCAGTGCAAGATTCAAGAGTTTAAAAGATAAAAATGGAACCGTCCCTGCTCTCAAAGACCATACATCCTTTTACCCTTTAAGTGATTATTTTTTAAAGTCTGACTTTAAAAACAAACAAACAAAAAGGAAATTTCCTTTCTACTTGGGGGTGGCAGAGACAAACATATACACAGATAAGTTTACATAAAACATTTTACTGGGGAATTAGAGAATACTTGTTCCACACCTTACTAATAGAACAAATGCCTTCACCTCCTTCACCCTCAGTTTCTTAATCTGTAAAATGAGAGGATTGGAATGAATGATCGCCAAGGTACCCTCCAGGGCTATTATTTGAAATGAATGTGGTATTTACTCAATAAGTTTTGTACTTGCTTAAAAGGTGGAGCAATTTTTTTTAGTTGTCTCCCAAACTTGTATGCTAAACTAAAAATCTAAATGATGGGTCTGCAGAAGACTTAGGGGAAACATGTTTATTGAATTCAGCCTGTCCCATGGGACAGAGATTAAATTTGTTCTGCCAGAATCCTGAGGGCTCAGTTAGGATCAATGAGTTGATATGACAGGGAGGCAGATTTTCACTCACAATAAGGAAAAATTTCCTAACAATCCTTGTAATCCCAAAATGGAAAGGGCTTACTCCTCATAGGAGATATCAAAGCATAGTCTGAATGATCATTTGACTAAAATACTGTGGAAATTTTATATATCTAATAGATTTGGGGACTGGATGGTTTCTGGGGTCTTTTCCAATTCTAAGATTCAAGGATATTCTAAGTGTACACTTTCTTTGAGGAAACTGTCTTCAAAGTTCTGTGTTTGTCTGTCTGTCTCTGTGTATTCCTGTCTCTGTGTCTGTCTTTGTCTCTTTCTCTCCCTCTCTCCCCTCATGCATGTCTCTGTCTCTCTATCTCCATCTATCTCTGTTTTTTCTGTTTCTCTGTCTTTCTATTCCTCTATCTTTCACTCTCCCTGTTTTTCTCTCTTCACTTTTGCAGCATAAAGGTGCATGTGCAATTGATTTGCAGAGGAGAGAAAGTACTGTCTCTAACCTCTCCCCTGATTCTTGGCTAGAACTAGATTTTTAAAGTATGCTCCACAGGTCCCTAATTTACAACAGTAAGTAAAGTTACTTCATGGACTTTCTACTTCTTCAATTTTTCAAAGTAGGATAACATTTAGTGTTGTTCCTTTCCTGGGATTTCCTTAGCACTTGGGCATATCCCTGACTTGAATAAAAGACCTGGATCCAATGATGTCTTCAGAAGTTCTAGTGACTGCTTTTCAGTAATGGTTGTCCATAGAGACAATAGATGGAATGTCACATTCAAGGAAAAGTTAGCGTTCAGTTTTGTCCCATTTGATACACATTATTATCTTCACTTTTTAGATAAGGAGATTGAGGTTCCAAGAGGTGAAAAACTTGTCATTTAACTAGTGAGAATCAGAGCAAGGACTCCACCTAGGTTTTCTGTTTTCAAGATTCCAAGTGGTCTTTCCATAACATCCCCAGTGTTTCCCAGGAGTATGCATTGTGGCATGTGCTGTTGAGACCCAGCTTTGATTGGGGAGAGAATCTTAGGCAGCTGAGGCTAGTCAAAAGCCTGCTGGCTTTAGAGTTAACAGACCTGGGTTCAAATTTCACTTTCACCATTAATTAGGTGTGAATTGGGGAAGAAAGAGCTCTGTGGATATTCAATACAAAATCAATCAGCAAGCATTTATTATATTCCTACTATGTACCAGGCATGGTAGTAGGGTCTGGGGGCAAAGTACATTGAATGAAACATTCCCTACTTGCAATGGGCTCACATTCAAATGGGGGAGACAAGTACAAACACACACAGCATATCTATAAAGGAAATAAATAAAAACATATTCGAAGAAAGTCATTATAAGGTAGCTCTGAGGGGAAGGTAGGAGCATGTAGGAGCTCAAGAAAAAATTTCCTGCATAAGATGGTGTTTAAGCTTTATCTTAAGGAAGAGAGACACTCTTTAAGGTTGAGGTAAAGAGAAAGTACATTTTAGGCAGGGAGGAAGTCACTGAAGAGGCAATTTGTGAGATGGAGTGTCATTTGTGAGGAAAAGAAAGGTCAGTCTGGCTTAATTTCAGAGTACAGCGGGAGGAGTAATATCTAACAAAGTTGGAAGGATAGTCTGGGGCCTGATTATATAGAATTTTAAAAGCTAAACAGAGATGTTTGTGTTTTACCTTACAGGCAATAGGAAGACAGTGGAATTAGTTAAGTAGAGGGGTTACAAGGTCACATTTGTGTTCTAGGAAAATTATTTTGGCAGCAATATGCCAAAGAGATTGGAGTGGTGAGAGACTTAAAGGAGGGAGGTCATTTAGGGAGTGGTTGCAATAATTTTGGTGGTAGGTGAAGAGATCATAAACAGTGCTAATTCTGTGAGTAGAGAGAAAGGGCTTTCTCACTGGATATGAGAAAAGTGTTGTGAACATAGGAAATGGCAAGATTTGGCAAATGACTGGATATGTGTGCTGGAGAGTGAGGATACTTAGTTAGGCCATGAACCTGGGAGACCAGAAGGATGGTGGTGCCTTTGACAGAAAGGGGAGTTTAGAAGAAAATGAGCTCAGTTTTAGACATGCTGACTTTGAATTAACCATGGAACATTCAGTTATAAAAGTCCAATAGGCAACTGATGATGCAAAGCTGAAAGTCAGGGCAAAGACAAAGGCTGATATCTAAATCTAGAAGTCATCAGAAGAAAATTTACAGTTTAAGTCATGGGAGACAAATATAAGGCAAGAATCGACTCTATTCCTTCTGTTTATGCCTTCTTCTATCTCGATCATGTCGACCTTTATTTAAGAATTGGTTAAAGGGGGTGGCTAGGTGGTGCAGTGAGTAGAGTGTCGGCCCTTGAGTCAGAAGGACCTGAGTTTGGATCCGGCCTCAGACACTTAACGCATACACACACAAAAACAAACAAACAAACAAACAAACAAAAACCCTAGCTGTGTGGCCTTGGGCCTTAACCCCAATTGCCCTCCAAAAAGCAAAATGCAAAAAAAAAAAAAGAATTGGTTAAAGGAGACAAACAAATAGTGTTATGCAGCTACAGAATTTGTTCTTTATTCCTTTAAGACTAGTGGTACTTGCACAAGGAGGCAGAACTAAAGTCCTGGCTCCAGAACAAAAGGATGAGAGAGCTTAAGTACATTTTAGGACCATCCCAATTAGGGGTGATTGAGACACACAAATTTATGATCACCATAATGGTTTAAACAATGTATGAGAAAATAATTTCTTAATTGGATAAATGATAAATACAGAAAAACAAAAGATGACAAAGTGTCAATTGAAATTATGATCCAGAATATCTGTGTTTTCTTTATCATTAACATTCCATAACATGGTATATGCCAAAAAAAATCTTAAGATAAGAAAAAGTCCCATTAGCCAAGTTAATGCCACGAGTTGAGGGTCTTGTTCTTAAAGGCCATAAAGTAGGCCTCTTTAGGTTGACATAAGGAGGTTCTACGGGAGTGGGATAAAGCTAGGTCTGCTTGAAATTTATGATCTCTGGATGCCTGTGTTAAATCCTACTCCCAGCCTTATCTGCTCTTTTGGAATGGCTGAGATAGAAAAAGAGCCTATTTTTTTTTTTTTTGTATAATGAGGCATAGCAGTCTGATTAAGTCAAACCTTGGCCAGAGTATTATATTAAATGATTATCAATCAGCAGCACATTTCCTTAGGTACTACCATTGTCCAGAATGAGAGGTGGGTGGACTCTTGGAGGTCTAGCTAGTCACTGGTAAGTTAGCCACTTAGTCATAATTGAGGCTTCAAGGCATCTCTTCAGGCTAAGAAGCTGAAACACCTGGATAGTGATGTTCATCCTAAGTTATTATTCCTGATTCCTTAATTAGCTCAGTTTTCTACTGTCTCGATTCAGTGGTGCCACAGATCTTACAACTCCATTAGTTATTCATTGTTTTATGAATGTCTTTATAGCAACATTTCTCTAGGAGGAGCTTGGGGCTTTCAAGGGAGTTCCAAGGGAGCCATAGAGACTGGAGATGGGCTCCAAATAGATATTTTGCACAGACCAGCTGGTATTAGAGAAGTTTCTTTTCAAAAGAAAGAGAAAAGCAAACAAGTAATATTTTACAGCACCCTGGTGTGATGGAAAGAGCACTCACTGTCTTTCCAGTCATTGGATCATAATTTTTAGTGTTGGGAGGGAATTTAGAGGTCATATAACCTAATGCATTAATTTTGCAGAAGAAAAAACTGAGGGTCAAAGAGATTCGGTGACAGGGTCACAACTAGTGGGGAAGGGATTTAAACTCAGATCTTCTTAACTCCAACACTTTAATTACTATGACATGCTATACAAGACCTGAATTCAAATCTCAGCTCTGCAATTCAATACCTTTGTGACCTTATGAATGCAAGTCCTACTCTCTGTAAGGAGCCTTCCCTGTCCTCCTTAATATTAAGCCTTTTCCTTTGAGATTGCCCCCCAGTTTATCCTGTGCATATGTGGTAGGACCAGCAGTTTCCTGATGCACCTTCCCTGCTTGTCCCCAGCTTCTGCACCTTCCTGGTCTCAGGACATTAGAGGTGCATTCATGACCTCTCAGACTTGGTGGGTGGCACCCAAGACCTGAAGACCATCTGATTAGATGCCCTTCCAGATAGAGATGAGGGAGAGAAGCTAAGTGCTACTGCATCCTTGTTGCATGTACCTGTTGTGATAGGGCAAAGTAAACCTCCTTCTTTGTTAATGCTCAGTGACACCATGAGGGCTTTATTTTATCCCAATACCAAACCTGAGCTAAGAGGGCACTGACTTTGGAGCCTCCTCTATAACCTATTTTATTTGTACATGCTTGTAGCATGTTGTCTCTCTCATTTCACTATTAGTAGTTTGAGAGCAGACTACTCTATACATCATCTCTTAGCATAGTAGGTGCTTAATAAATGCCTGTCCATTGGTGGACTGACTACTTACTAGGCATTGATGCAGTGCTCTGAGTTTGTAGAATATAGTTCAGTTCTCTCGGCTACACAGAAGACTCCTTGAGAACAAAGTATCATGACTGCTTTAATAAGGGATCTGGGAATTCATTTGGATATCCTTTGCAGATAGAAAACCTCAGGACTTTTTTATCAAATGGCCAGTAGAATCCTACACTAGATGAGACAATAAAATAAGCATATCTTTCTATTAGTCTGTTATAGAGCAGGTTATTTAAAAAGAACTTGTAAGCACATAGACTTGCAGGGGGATTTCTAGCTGAGCACAAACATGTAAATCTCTTTAAAATGTCCATTAAATAAGAATATAATTATGAAAATAACAAACACAAAAACATTACTGCAGAGAGGAAGAATTAAATTACAAAGCAGCACATCTGCTAGGACCTTCTGGGGTTGCCTTACTTGGTGCAAGAGCATGTGGCCTACCAGGTTCAAACCAAACATACAGAAATGGGAACGGACCAAATTGGGGAGATTTTTTCCAGGGTCTCTGCTCTTACCCATAAGATAGGAGAACATGAGAGCAAGAGAGTAGAAGGTCTATGGGTGACTTCCCTTTGTCTTTCTCACTACTTCTGGTTGAAAGTTGGCAAACAAACCAACAAAAACAACCCTCAAAAACTGTGTGTCTTCCCACAACTTTGGAAAGATCATGAGTAACTAATTTCCTTTTCACTAGAATCACTACAGCCTCAGTTCTCTTTGTGGTCTGGAGGCAAGACTATACCTTCTATATTTGAAGTTCGAAAACAGACTTAAGAGTCAATTGGAAGCCTTTCTGAAGGGGCAGATCAGTGCTGAACTAAGAAAGTTCAATTAAGAACAGAAAGTTGCTTGGTTAATACTGCCACACTGCACCATGGCCACTCCATTCCCCAAAACCTATAGTCTCACTAGAGTTGGGGGAAAAAAGAAAATCATTATTATACCAGTCCCTTTCCCCAAATAGCCAGAAGGTAATAAGGTTTGGTCCTTGGGGTAGCCCTTTCACATGTTCCCCTCCTAGTCCCACCTAAAGAAAAATAATAACAGATTTATCAAGACTCTGGGATTGCTCTCCCAATTTACATATCCTTGAGCAGATCAACTGTTCAGAGCAAGGTTATTACTCCTCCTCAGGGTTCTAGGTGTACTCCTGAGATTTTAGGTTTTCTTTTTAACTTGTAACCCATTCTAGTGAGTTCTTCCCTCATATTAATCACCTAGAGACAGGTAATAGCTCCTGAATATTATTGAAACAAATCATTATCAATTTGATATCTCTTTGATATTATTAAAAGCAATTAAAATAAATTTTCTTTTATGAAGGGATATTTACTGAAAAGATATAACAGGAACAGAAATACAACAACATTCTCCTTTCCCCCTCACCACCAACAACAGGAGTAGACCTCTCTCTACCACCTTGGTCCTTGGGGGGATAGTGGGCTCAAACTTAATTAGATGCTATAAATTTTTCACCAAGCTCCCTTCCAAGTACAATAATATCACAGATGTAGTTGCTCCCTTACTTGCAGGACATGGTATCTTATTTGCTGGGCAGATTCACTGCTGGGCTGGATTCCTCACTCAGTTCCTTGAGGCTGGGTTGGTGCCTCACCCAGGTGTTCCACCATTAAATTCTGGTTTGGATTTCATTTCCTGGACTTCTTGTGGCTCTTCTTCACTTTCCAAGCTCCTAAGTTTGTCTGTTCCACTTCTTAAAAATAATTATTCACCTCAAAGCAGGAAGGAATGGATACAACAGAGACACGAGCCACAGGAACACCATATATCTCTGAAGCCACATAGAAATGAAGTAAATGGGTCTATTCTACTCTGAGGCTTAGAACATTTCTTCTTTACTTGAACCGTGAGGGTGTGAGAGCGGCCCTTTGGCTGGTGAGTGACTTTTGTATACACACAGAACTCTGGCTCAGCAGCTAAGTGAAAGTAATTTCTTCACTATGTAGGAGGCAGAAAGGAATAGTATGTCTGTGCATCTCCATTCCATACATTTCCAAAAGCAGGCTCATGAAACATCCACACAGATTCCCTGGTGCCTCCTTGTAGGGCTGGGTCTTCATTGGCCAGACACTCATTACACAGATTTGAGATATCTTCAGATGATCTGTATCAACTGAAAATGGTAGCTCATGAGCTCCAATGAATGCATTTATTTTTACTAGTCAGCCAGAGGATGTAATTATTTCATGAAATAGCATTGTAAGAAAGGTAGTAATGATATTATCTTATCATAGCCCTATAATATAGTTTTTGAACTGACTTTTTCCTGATAAGAATGAATTAATTAATCCAAAAGCAGGTATTAAATCCTTACTATGTACTATTTACTAAACATTGGGAACATAAATACAAAACCAAGACAGTCTCTGCCCTCAAAGAGCTTATAATCAAATTAAGTAGAAGTAGCACTTATAGGGAACTAGTGAACAAGAAGATATATTTTGATTTGGATGTTGTCTGAAGGATGATGAGTGTTAGGGTTAAGTGTTAGGGATAAGTGTTAGGGGCCATTGAGTAGATTGACAAACACATTTAAGTAGCAATGGTGGTACTGATTTGATTATGATTCTGGAACTGGATGTGGGGGAGGAGGAGTTGAGTTCATGTGTTCTAGTATAAGATGACTGTAGAGAATTTGGATGGAGAGCAAAGAGAAATTTAACTTGAAGACTGCCTGAAATAGTTGGTCAGATGAGGAACAAATCAAACAGGAGGGGGAAGAGGGGATGGTGACTGAGAGTATCCCAAGGTGACAGCAGGGTTGAAGGAAGGTTTGGTTTTATTTCTTGTTTTTTGGGAAGGAACACACTTTAGCATGTTTGTTGGCAGAAGGGAAATGGCAGAAAAGGTGAGTTTGACTCAAGGTAAATTACTGAATGTAAGTATATTGCTGACCATAGGGTAGATTTTAGAATATTACTATAATCCAGGGGTTTTTTCAGGTGTCTTGACAACTTAAATACAGTTTAGAGCCTGGGGTCACCCTTTACTGGTTATGCTGGGAATTTCCACATGTGAAATCAAGTGACATTTCTATACAGTGGAAAAGTCCAAATCAGGTGACCTGTTTTCAAGCCCCAACTCTTCCACTCAATAGCAGGTGAGCCTTACATAAAAACTTTTCCTCTACATGTCTCAGTTTCCCCTAATGTATATTGGGGAGTGGGGACATGAAACATTTACACTATATGTCACATAGGACAGTTGAGAAGCAAAAGCCATATAAAACACAAGTACTCAAGCTGCCTGAGTCACTTCTAGACTCTAGGAAAGAGGCCTACAAGATCCCATCCCATCTGACAAACTTCTCAGATACATGCAAAATGATTTAAGCTGTTTTTACTCCCTCTATGATGATAGCTACAAGTCATCTATTCCCAAAGGATAACACTCCTTTGGTGCCTGAGCACCATGTTCTTCCCTTTATTTCTTACTTACTTAAAATATAAAAAAGGAAATAGGAAAAGAAAAAAAATGGTCTCAAGTAGTTTGCAAATCAAAACTCATTTGAAGTGTTTTGGAGAAGCTTATGTTGCAAGATTATTGCTTTCTAATTGTATCCTTAACCTCCATATTCTCCTTCAGCCACATCAGGGTCGTTATCAGCCTGCAAACACTTGACATTTTCTCTGCTTCCTCCAACAGCTTGGAGGGCTTGCTGCCACTGGCATTCCACCTCAAAAATAAGGTCTGTTGCTTTGGACACTCTTGCAATCCATTTACTACATTTTTTTCCTTTTCTGCATCAGAGCCAAGAGGTTTCTGTCATGCATGATGCCTTCAATGTGGCTGCTTTTAATCTCCTTTTAGAGCAGCCTTGCAGATAGCTACTTACTGACAATTGAACAGTGGCCAGTAGCCAAGGCTGTTGATTTGATTTCTTTTAAAGCTTCCTCACGTTGCCAGATGAAACATCCATAAGCAGGCTTCTGAGCATGTCAACCCTTTGCTCAATCACCTGCCCTGGCTCTCCATTTTTCACCAGATTAAGTCTATTTCCTTTTCTCAAGGGTTTCAGGCTTGTGACTGAAACTCACACCCCCTACACTTTTCCTGGGGACTTTTGACTTGTAAATAAGTATTTTCTTAATCTGGAATAGCTCTGAAAATCAGCAAGGCTGAAACTGTGATGCTGGTTCAATGATAATTGTGTAGTTAATCTAGGATATTGTCCATTCTTAATTTTCTTTTTTATATATAATTAATTTATTTTTAGTCTTCAAAATTCACCTCCATAGGATTTTGAGTTTTAAATTTTCTCCTCCTCCTTCTCCTCCCCCCTCCCCAAGACAGTATGCAGGCTCTATTTATACATTCATATTAAACATATTTTCACATCAGTCATGATGTAAAGAAGAACGAGAACCAATGGGAGTAAACATGAGAAAGAAGAAACAGAACAAAACAACACAAGAAAAAGTGAACAAATAGTATGTTTCCATTTGCATTCAGACTCCAAAGTTCCTTCTCTGGATATAAATAGTTTTTTCCACCATAAGTCTCTTAGATCCATGCATTGCTGAGAAGAGCTAAGTCTATCAAAGTCAGTCATTGCATAATATCGCTGTTACTGTGTACAATGTTCTCCTGGTTCTGCTCATTTCATTCAGCATCAGTTCATATAAGTTTTTCCAGGTTTTTCTGAAAGTCTACCTTCTTATTTCTTTTTTAAATTTTTATGTTTATTTTTAGTTTACATCATTCATTTCTACAATATTTTGAGTTACAAATTTTCTCCCTGTCTTTCCCCTATCCACCACCTCAAAACAGTGATTCCATTGTATGCTCCCTTCCACAATCTGCTCTCTCCTATATCCTCTCCTATCCCCCCTCAGACTTTCCAGTAGGGCAAGATGGATCTCTATACCCCAGTGCCTGTATATCTTATTGCCCAGTTGCATGTAAAATAATAATAATAATATTTATATATTTTAAACATTTGATTTTAAAACTTTGGGTTCCAGATTCTTTCCCTTCCTCCCTCATCACCCACCCTTACTGCGAAGAGCAATTCAATATAGGTTGTACATGTATAGCTATGTAAAACATTTCCATAGTGGATATATTATAAAAGATCGATGATATTACCCTCCATCCTATCCCACGCCCCTCTTGTTCTATTCTTGACTTTGACCCTGTCGCTTTTTAAAAGTGTGTGCTTCCAATTTTTCTCCCTCTCAACCTGCACTCCCCTCCATCATCCATGTCTCATCCCTTTCCCCCCTCCTCTCCTATAGGGCGAGATACTCTATTTAGTGTACATGTCATTCTCTCCCTGAGCCAAATTCAATGAGAGTAAGGTTGACCCATTCCCTTTTGCCTTTCTGTTCTTCCCCTCCATTGTAACAGTTTTCTCATGCCTCTTCTATATGGGATAATTTACCCCATTCTCCCTGTCATATCTCCTCTTATTATATTCCTCTCTCACCTCTCAATTTCACCTTTTAAGTATCTTCCCTTCCTATTCAACTGGTCCTGTGCCCTCTGTCTATGTATACCTGTGTGTATATATATATATATATATATATATATATATATATATATATATATATATATGTATATATATATACACACACACACATACACACACACACTCACATATGTATTTATGCCCATATACCCTCCTATATGTGTATATATATTCCCTTCAACTATTCTCATACTGAGAAAAGTTTCATAAGTTAAAATTATCATTTTTCCATGAAGGAATGTAAATAGTTTGACTTTGATAAGTTCCTTATGATTTTTTTCCCTGTTTACCTTCTCATGCTTCTTGTATCTGAATGTCAAATTTTCTATTCAACTCTGGTGTTTTCATCAAGGATGCTTGAAAGTCCTCTCTTCCACTGAATGACCATATTATCCCCTGAAACATGATACTCAGTTTTGCTGGGTAGGTGAGTCTTGGTTTTAATACCAGCTCTTTTGACCTCCGGAATATCATATTCCAAGCCCTTCGATATCTCAGTGTAGAAGCTGCCAGATCCTGTGTTATCTGGATTATGTTTCCACAATATTCAAATTGTTTCTTCTTGGCTGCTTGTAATATTCTCTCCTTGATCTGAAAATTCTGGAACCTGCCTATAATATTCCTAATTTGCTTTTTGACATCTTTTTCAGGAGGTTATTGGTGGATTCTTTCAACCTCTATTTTGCCCTCTCGTTCTAAAATATCAAGGCAATTTTCTTTGAGAATTTCTTGAACGATGATTTCTAGGTTCTTTTTTTGATCATGGCTTTCAGGTAGTCCAATAATTTTTAAATTATCTCTCCTGGATCTATTTTCCAGGTCAGTGGTTTTCCCAATGAGATATCTCATATTGCCTTCTATTTTTTCATTTATTTGGATCTGTTTAATAGTATCTTGATTTCTCATAAAGTCACTAGTTTCCATTTGCTCCAATCTAATTCTGAAGGAGTGATTCTCTTCAGTGAGTTTTTGAGATTCTTTTTCCATCTGGCAAATTCAGCTTTTTAAGTCATTCTTCTCCTCATTGCCTTTTTGAGCCTCTTTTGCCCTTTGAGTTTGGCTATTTTTTAAGGTGTTATTTTCTTCAGTCAGGTTGTTGACTCTCTTTTCATGATTTTCTTGCATCATTCTCATTTCTCTTCCCAATTTTTTCTCCACTTCTTTTATTTGGTTTTCAAAATCCTTCTTAAGCTCCTCTATGTCCTATAACTAGTTTATATTTTTCTTGGAAGCTTTTGGTGCAGGATTTCTGACTTCATTGTCTTCCTCCTCTTCCATGCTCTGATTCTTTTTGTTCCCAAAAAAGGAGTCCAAAGTTGGATTGCTGTGCTTGCTTTGCTTCCTTTGCTTGCTTATGTTGCCACTCTATTACTTGACTTTTGAGCTTTTTGCCATAGAAGAACTCTGCCTCCAGAGAGGAGAGCTTTGTCCCAAATTGCTGGAGTTTTCTCAGCTGCTGGAGTTATTAGTTGGGTGCCCTCTGAGAAGCCTCCACTGGCTCTGGCACACTGAACATGGACCCCAGGATCTCCACCCCTAGGCAGCAATCCTGATCCAAGCAGGTTAAAGCAAGAGCAATTACCCCTCAGACTGGTTGCTTGGTCCCCTTACAATCTGCAGGCCAGGAGCTCTGAAGCAGCCATGTGGCAGCAGCCACTGCATCTCAGCTACTTCTCACCCCGTCGGAAGAGGCTGGACCACACTTCAGGACCTCCTGTTCCCAATGTCCACTGACCTCTCACTTTGTCTTTGGCATTTATGGGTTGATAATTCTGGAAACCACCACAGCTGCTGGTGAGCCACTCTCCCAACATCCCCCCTAGCCCTGGCTGGTCTTGGCTACCCTGAGGCTAAAACCTCAGACTCACACAGGGCTGGGCTCTGTTCCCATCACTTTGCAATTGACCCTTACTGCTGGTCTGCTGGGCTGTCTTCAGCAGGAGGTTTGTTTCTCTCTGTCACTTCATGGGTTCTATAGCCCTAAAGTTTGTTTAGAGTCATTTTTATATGTATTTGAGGTGGTTATGGGGGGAGTGCAGGGAGTCTTCTTGATTCTATGCCACCATTTTGGCTCCTCCTATCCTTATTTCTTATAGCACAATACTATTCCATTACATTCATATACACAATTTGTTTGGACACTCTCCAATTGATGGGCATCCCCTCAATTTCCAATTCTTTGCCACCACAAAAAGGTCTGTTATGAATATTTTTGTGCATGTGGGTCTTTTTCCCATTTTTATGTTCTCCTTGGGATACAGCCCTAGAAGTGGTATTGCTGGGTCAAAAGGGTATTCACATTTTTATAACCCTTTAGTCATATTTCCAAATTGTTCTCCAGAATGGTAGGATCAGCCTTCATTTTCAAAGAAGACTAGTGGCATCACAAATGATAAAATCTTGACTTGTATGATAATTGGACTTAAGTGAGGTGGAGCTGTGCAAATTGTTAGCCTCATTCTCTCTTCTAGAGTAATTGAAATCCAGAGGCAAGACAAAAGTCAGGACAATTGGTAACAGCTCAGAGTGCAACGGATGACCTTGGCATCTTTGATCTATTACCAAGCTCTAAATGTCCCACGGTGCCTACTTCAGTCCACTTCATGGCCACTGGAACAAATTATCATCTGCCCAGTCTGTTGGGAGAAATGTTCACATGCGTGGGGAAGATATCCACCTAACTCACCAATGGGTTTAAAGTCTATTGACTACCCTCAGCCTGGTTTAGCCCATCTACTGATATATTTTACCAGGCTCCTTGGAGCCACCAGTGACAGTTGGGTGATAGGTAGATACCAAACATGCATAAATTGCCCTGGAAAGGGCTCAGCAAGCCCTCTTTTTTTTTTTTTTTTAAGAAATTGGGGTTAAATAACTTGCTTATGGTTACATGGCCTGTCCTTATTTATGTGTGGGTGCTCATTTTCTGAGGCCAGAACTGATCCCGGGTCCTCCTGACTCTGGGGCTAGTGCTCTTACTCACTGTGCCACCTAGCTGCCCCATCAGCTAGTCCTCCCTGAACACTCCATTCACCCCAACACTAGTGTTTAGGCAACAGATTAGTCTATAAATTGGGCAAATGAGTGCAGTTTAGGTATGAGAACACATGCTTCAAAGGGGATTTTCTGTCAAAGTTTAAATGTGATTTTAAGTACCATATGTGTATCTTGCTAGTAAAGTGAGAGTTTCTATAATCTAATTAATGTTGACCCATGTATGTGTTAACCCCAAACATAAATCTAAGGCCCCACTAAAATGGTTTCCATTAGTAATTTTTGGTGTGATGGAGAGATCACAGGCTCTCTGAGGGCCTGGGTTCAAATCCAGTCACTGACACTATTAGTGTTACCATCAGCAAGTCATTTAGCCTGCCTCAGTTTCCCCATTTGCAAAATGAAGAGTTTGGATCAGGTGGACCTTCTCCAGTCCTAGATCTATGATACTATGATCTTGAAGTCCAAAGATAAAAAACATATGGTCCTTTTTCTTGAATGGTTATCAGATGGATAATTATATACCACATGGTGTCAGATCCCTCATATTACACATGCATGGTTCCTGAGGCCTAATGAGTTTGAGGGGCTATTGGATCAGAATATATTTAAGTAGAAATTACTTTAGAACTCATCTAGTCTAGCCACTTTATTTTATAGATGAGGAAATGGAGAGGTGATGTAATCTTCTAATGGTCACACAGAGATACTTCTTAGCCTAGAACCCAGGTGTCCTGCATCCCAGGTTAGCACTAAGTAAATAGACATATGGAGCCCCAGCATCCCTGCTTCCTGAAATGGTCTCCCTGGTCAAGATGCATTATGAACAGTCAGATTTCAGTGAAATGAAATAATACTGATGATGATGGTAGATAGCATTAACTCTACTGGCTTGAATGTAGGCTGCATTCTCCCTACCTTAAATCAAACTTGTAAGCCTATAACTATTCTGCCTAGGAAAGAGAATAATAGTGAAATTAATGAAAGATAAGGAGCTCTAATTAGGTAATTGGATTTTTCTCTTTTAGATTCATTTATCTTTCCTTCTGTCTTGCAACAAGGCAGTTTGCCACAGCAGATAGTTACCAAAAAAAGTCAAAGAACTAAGAATGCAGCTTCAAGCAAGTATGAAGAGTAAGGAGAATTTGGTCATGACCTAAGGAAAGTGTGCTAGAATCATGCTCTTGCCAATACCCTGAAAGATTCATGCATATTCCAAGTACAAATTGTTCTCTCTTGTAGAGGAAATAGTATAAGGGCCAGAGTAGCACATCAGTATTCCATGAATCAATAGAAGTGCTTCAAGGGAGAAACAAATGAGAAAAAAAAGTTGAAGAAGTAGAGAGACATTCTTATTTGTTAGGAGGTTGGAGGACAGAAGAATGTGATACAGAGGAGAGGATCAATAATTTGTGGAAGGCAAGATTCAAAAAGGAGAAACAGCCATAAAATCTACGACTTAAGAAGTCTTTATATATATGCACCATGAAAAGGTAATTGTGAGAGTGATCTAGAGATCCTGATAATCATTAAATATCATATTTTTGGCCAAAGTCTGAATTAATCAAACATGCTGCTTTG
The DNA here is from genome assembly GCA_011680675.1 of Gymnobelideus leadbeateri. Taxonomy (NCBI): domain Eukaryota; kingdom Metazoa; phylum Chordata; class Mammalia; order Diprotodontia; family Petauridae; genus Gymnobelideus; species Gymnobelideus leadbeateri. The sequence continues at coordinate 1,703,622 of WOXC01004035.1, forward strand.
CTTTGCTTTAAAAATGCCTTTTCCAGTGTCAGCAACTCCAGAGACCAGATAAGGCTGAAAGTGGGATTTCCCCTTATCTTGGGACATACTCCTTACAGGAGGAAAACAGAGACATCCTGAGATCATAAATTCCAAATGGACCCAACAGCTTCTTTGTTCTCTGAGGAAATTCAGAGAATATCTCTTCGTATGTAAATAACCCCAGATAGGGCTAACTTAAGAGCATTCTTCCTTTTGCCAAGGATGTGACCCTGAACCTAAGATGCTATCTTGAATAATGGAAACTTTTCTTATTTAAATATTTTGTGGGGCATTTTATTATGTCATGGAATGTTAATGATAAAGAAAGCACAGAGGTTCTAGGTCGTAAAATCAATCAACACCTCCTCAACTCTCTTATCTTACTAAGAAAATTCCTCTTGTAATCATAAATTTGACCCTGAATTGGGCTGGCTCTAAAATGTATTTAAGCTTTTTCATTCTTTTGTCCAGACAGTTAGAACTTAGCTTCTAACTCCTTGTACAAGTTCCCTAGTTTTAAGGGAATGAAATTAAATAACTGTATATCAGTATTTGTTTGTCTCCTTTAACCAAACTTTTTAGAGGTTAACAACCCCAATGAAAGTAGATAAATTTCACCTCTATACTATCACTGACATTTGGTAATGATAGGATTTATTACTAGTATCAAGCTCTAGAGGGAATACTCTATTCAAAAAGGGAAAAAAAATTGAAGGAATGAGGAGTAGCAGAAGCTATGTGCTGTGCCTTCTTGAAAGGGGAAGGGAAGGGAGGGACAGAAAATTTAGAACTCAAAATCTTATGGAAATGAATATTAAAAACTAAAAATAAATTAATTAAAAAAAAGAAGATGTGTACTAATAAAGAAATCTAGGAACCTTAGGTAGGGAAAATATATTAGAAAGTATGTGGGTAATGATTGACAAGGAGTGATATTGTTATTGGCATTGGCATTCACCGATGGAATAATTAATTAAATAAAGAGTTTGGGAAACAGATGAAAAATTTTGTCAGAGGCAATGGTATTGCAATGATAGTGGATTTCAACAATCTAGACATCTGTCAGAGCACCTTCTCCCCTAAACATAAAGTGGTAGATGTGTTTTGCTTCCTTAATGGCAATTTTCTCCTTCAAAAAGTTAAGGAAGCTACAAAAGATATAACTATATAACCTGATACTGGCTAACAAAGAGGATGTGATTGTTCCTTAAAAAGTAGAATCATGAGAACTTTGGGGACTATGGACAATTCCATTAGATTTCATGGCAGGGGAGGTGAGGAATGCTAAACATATCCTGGATATACCTTATACTTTGATAGAGCAGACTTATAAGGATTCAGGGAAAGGGTAGGTAGGCTTCATGTCCTGGAGGGAAAGTTAGTACAAGGATAATGGGAAATTCTCAAGAATACAATTCTGGAAAAAAAAAAAAACCAAGCAAACATTCTTCTGATAAGGAGGAAAAGGAAGTAGTCAGCTAGAGAGACCAGTGTGGATGCTCAGATTTTCAAGGCATTTATAGAAGATAGAAGCAAGGAAAGACAATTATGGATGAATACAAAAAAACAACCTGTTAAAGACAGGACCAAGAATATTAAGGCTCGCAAAGAGCCAGAGCTAATGTTGAACACAGAGAATGACAAAAGGGATCTGGGCTTGGTTTGGTTTTGATTTTTTGCTTGTTTGTTTTTTGCTTTTCTTAATTTATTAATCTAGTATGGGACAAACAAGAAAAGAATCAAAGGAATGGAATGAAGAATAATGAATAACAGTAAGAAGCCTGAGCCCCCAATTTCTCACCTCCTTTTTTTTCCTTCTATGTTGTCTTCCAAAGAGAGTAATTTTTGTATTGGGGAAGATATAATTAATTATATAATTGTAAATAATTAATTTATTATAATTAATTATATAATTATAAATAATTTATTATAATTTATATATATAAATAAATATAAGAAATATTTATAAAAGAACTATAATCTTTGTGGTAGAATCTCTAAAATCATTTCTGTTGAGAAAGACAGTTGATAAGGAGCAGAAATCAATGATGAGTAAGGATATGCTAAGAGAATTTCTATCTGTCCTTACATGCCACAATAGTGAAAGATCTGACAGGTGTCAAATATTTCTTAAGCACCTACTATAAATTAATCTGAGTTAATCAAACTGAATTAATCAAATTAATGTTTCATGTACTTTGCTAAGCACAAGGGAGACAAAGAAAGGAAAAAAGACAGCCCTGGCTTTCAGGGATCTCACAGTCTAATGGGAGAGACAACACAAAGACAACCTTGGACAAATGGGCTACATCCAGGATAATCTTGTGATAATGTCAGAGAGAAGGCACTAAAGTTAAGGAGGACCAAGAAACAAAGGTTTCTTGCAGAAGTCTGGAATACAGCTGAGCCATGAAGGAAATCAAGGAAGCCAGGAGGCAAATATGAAGTTAGAGAGAGTTCCAGGCATAGGAGAGGACCAGTGAAAATGCCTGATATAGGGAGATGCGATGTCTTGTATGATGAACACCAAGGAGAGTAGTGATACTGGATTGCAGAATATGGGGAGGGGAATAAGCTTAGATGAAAAGGAAATGAAAAAAAGTCTTTTTCTGCGTATGTATTTTATACAATAACTTTATATAATTAATTTTCCAAGTTTTATATCATCTGCTCTTCAAAGGGATCTCTATACATCGGGTAGGCCATATTCAGATCAATATGTCACATAGTGCTTTGAAGTTGATAAGGCATTTTTTCTCACAACGATATCAAGAAGTAAATAATGTGTATATAATTTTTATACATTTTGCAGATAAAGAAACTGAGGCTCATAGAATTTAAGTGACTTGTTTAAAGCCAAAGAGCCAGTGAGTGGCATGCCCAACACTCAAACCTAGGTCTTTCACCACAAACACTATTGGCCCTTCCATTTAATGCATGAGATAATATTTTAAAACTATAATGTGCTCCATAACTGTTATATGTTGTTGATGGAGATACAATAGAACAGAATAGAATAGAATGGAATAGAATAGAATAGAATAGAAATCAGGGCTTGGAGTCAGGAAGACATTTGTTTTGTTTGTTTGATTTGTAACAAAAATCTCCTGCGTGATACTAAGAAAATAATTTAATGTCTCAGTGTCCCAGAAAACTCTCTGAGATGAAATGTTGCAGATCTACCTTAGTAGAGGAAGTTTCCTTACCAGGAGTTCCTTACACTAGGAAAGCACACATCTAGACTAAAAGCCCACCTATGAAACGAATTAGTCCATTAATAGCTAGGTCACTTGGGACGAATTGCTGTCCCTCTCTGGGTCAATATTTCTTCATCTGTCCAATCCAACAAGGAAGCTGGGACACATGTTCTCTATGGCCCTGTCTTGTTATTGTGGTTCAGTGATGTCTAACTCTTTGTGACTCCATCTGGAGTTTTCTTGGCAAAGATACTAGAACGGTTTGCCATTTCCTTCTCCAGCTCATTTTATAGATGAGAAAACTGAGGAAAACAGGCTTAAGAGATTTGCCCAGGGTTACAAAGCTAGTAGGTGTCTGAGGCCAGATTTGAACTCAGGAAGATAAGTCTCCCTGTCTTCAGGCCTGGTACTCTATCCACTGCATCTATGGCCTTTCTATTACACTACTAACATTTTATAATTGTATGATTCTAAAATGTTCATATAGTCAATATATTGGCCATATGGCCAAAGAAAAGATGTGAACGGGATTCTTTAGCTATGCTTTAATTCACATGTCTGTTCTACGAGGTTTTCTTGAAAAGCTTGTTAGCTACTTGTACTCTTTATTTTGAGTACATGGTCTATTCTTTGCATTCCATTCCATTCCATTCTTTCTCATTGTTTATGTCTCAAGGGAAACAAATATAGTTTGTTATTTTCTCTAAGCAAAATATTCTTCCCATATTGATTTTATACTTTATGAGACATATTACACAGAACACAGTTACTGTGGGAGTAACTCAGATACTTTGTGAAGTTAAGGGATCATTAACATGCCATGGAATGTTAGAGCCAGAAGGAACCTAAGAAATCATCAAGTAGAGTATTTCCTGATTTGTGAGCTGTACATTCCCTGTAAGGCTCAGATTTGCTGCAAATGGTTTGTGAATCTATGCGTTATCAATCACTCTCATTTTGATCTTTAATTTCAGCATAACTCAGTTTAATAAGTAAGCAAAGATACCCTCTGTGGGCTGAATAAATACTCTGTCTTGTACATAAATATTGATATATACATTAGCCAGTCAGTCAATAAACAGTTATGAAGTACCTACTAAGTTTCAGGCACTGTGTTAAGTGCTAGGGATACAATGGGAAGTAAAAATCAGTTCCTGTTCTCAATGAGTCACAGTCTAACGGGGAAAATAATATGAAAACAACTTTAAGAAATATACAGGATAAATTGGGCATAATCAGTAAAGGCAAGACACTAACATTAAGGGTGAATCAGGAAAGGCTTCTCATAGAAGGTGGGATTTTAGCTGGAACTTAAAGGAACCCAAAAGTTGGAGATAAGGAAGGAGAAAATTATAAACATGGGGGACATCCAGTAAAAATACCCAGAGTTGCAAATAGATAGGTAGATTGATAGATATGTATAAAAACACACACATATGTATACATATATGCATACATACAACTTACAGAGGAGGGTGGTGGATTTGGGGCTTGGAAACTCTGGTTTCATATCACAATTCTGCTATTTATTAAAATAAATTTATATTATTTATTGTATTATATATTAATATATTATATTAAATGTATAATTAATATATTTAATTAATAATTAAATATATAATATATATTAATATATTATATTAAATCTTAATAAAAGCTTATTCCTTTCCTTTCTCCCATAGTATTGTTAAGAAGATCAAATAAGATACTCTATACAAAGTACTTTGCAAACCTGAAGCACTATAAAAATGTTAGCTATTATTATTATTGAATCTGTAATCCTCATGACTCTTGTTAGTCTTCATATAGAGGCTACTGAAGGCAAATTCATTTTAAAGTGTTACTGAATTTTAAAAATGATCAATTGATGCTTTTTATCTTTATATCACAGGTCCTTACTATTAGTGCTCCCCTTATCTATGAATCCTCCCTCATGGCAAAGAAAAACAATTAAGAAAAAACATTTGATATAATTACTCCGACAATATATACAACATTGTCCTGTTAAGTTCCTTATCTCTGCTGGGAGGGGGTGAAGAAGATATTTCATTATCTGTCCTATAGGACTTTCATTGGGTTTCAGAGTTCATCTTCCTTCTAGTGATCTTTTCATGTACATTATTATAGTCATTGAGTATATTGTCTCAGTTTTCCTCAAGTCTCTCTGCAACATCAGTTCATGCATTTCTTTTCATATTTCTCTAAATTTTTCATATTCATTATTCCTTGGTGCAGAATAAAATTACATTATGTTAATATAATTATTTTCAGTCATTCTCCAGTTAATGGGTATTAACATTGTTTCTAGTCCTTTAATAATAAAATGGTATCTGAGTATCTTGACTGTATATTAGACTTCCATTTCTATCTTTCATTTACTTTTGGAATATTCCCAGTAATAGGATTTCTGTGTCAAAAGGCAAAAGTAGATTCATCCCTTGCATAATTCCAAAAAGAAATATAAAATGATTATTCCCTTTATAGCTCTACCAACAATGCCTCAATGTGTCTCATTCCAGAGCCCGATAACATTGATGATTTTTATGTCATCTCTAATAATTTGCATAGTGTGAGGTTGAACCTCACTGTTATTTTTATTTGCATTTCTTTTACTATTTGAGAATTGAAGCATGTTTTAATACAGTCATTAAGAGTTTTAAATTCTTCTTTCAAAAACTATTTGTTCATATCCTTTTACCACCTATCATGGCATGCCTCTTGGTTTTATATATTTGTGCCAATTTCCTAAACAGTTTGGCTATTAGACTTTTATTAGTATCATTTGATGCAAATATTTTCCCATTCTACCATTTCTCTATTTTTTATTTTAAAAAATTTTATTGGTACAAAAATTTAAAATGTTATGCTATCAAAATTGTCTATTTTATCTTTAATGACTTCTTCCATCTCTGGTTAAAAATTCTTTTTTATTCCTCACCTACCCAAGAGATAGTAGTAAAGGCAAAACAAATAACTTTTATTACATAAAATTGAAAAGCTTTTGCAAAAAACACAATTAACATGAGTAGGATAAGAAAAGAAGCAGCTGACTAGAAAAAATATTTATATCAATCTCTAATAAATATTTGGTATCCATGACATATAGCGAATACAAATATATAAAACCAAAACCCACTCTGTAAGGAATGATGAGGGGCTATGAAAAAAGAAACAGTTCTCAAAGAAAGAATTTCAAATTATTAATTAAATTATTCACATGGAAGATTATTTAAATCACTAGCAATAAAAGAAATACCAAACAAAATAATTTTGGCAATGAAAACTTCCAAGATTGGAAGAGTTGTAGAAAGACATACACACTAATATACTATTAGTGGAGTTGTGAATTGACTCAGGCATACTGGAAAGCAATTTGGGCATCTATTCCAAAGAAGTGAATGTTATTTTAAGGGGAGAGTGGGAGAGGTCTGATATACACTAAGACAAAGACCTAGAAGTAAAGTCCCCTTATTTGTGGAATGAGAAATTGAGGTACATGAGTTTAAAGCCCTTTAAGAAACAATAAACATGATGAAAAAGTAAAATATGGGTAGATTCAACTGAAACAATGCAAAATGAAGTGAGGAGAACCCAGAAAATAATATATGCTATAGTTATGTCAATGAAAATGAAAAAAATGCAATAACAAAATAGTCCAAACTGAATCTGTGAAATTATAGTGACCAATCTTGGTCCCTAAAGAAGAGTGAGAAAGAGGGCTTTCATACCACATTCTTATTCTATAGCAGGCCTGCACAACCTGTGGCCTGCCAAAGGATTTTGGGCAGAAAATTTCTTCTACATTTTTCATGGGCTGCCTGAAATCTTTTGGCGGGACACAGGTTGTGCAGGCCTATTCTATGTTGAGGTAGGAGACTACAAGTATAGAATGTATCATATAGTATTAAACTTTTTTAATGTGTTATTTAGTTTTTCTGAACAGTTATTTCTCCTCTCTTTTTTAATCTTTATGATGTTTTGGTTCTTTGGGAGAGAAAGAAAGATAAATTAGGAAATATAGATAATATAAAAACAAAATTATATTATCTAAAAAATTGTCTTGAAAAATGGGTGGTGTCAAGCTGTTGGTATACAGGCAGCAAACCAGCTGAATTCTCCCAACATTCCCCTCCAAACAAGATTAAAATTATGCCTCAAATCAAAGTTTAGAGCAATGAAGTCTGCAAAAGGTCAAAGTGAGAGATTTTTCCAGTCTAAGAAAACTTAGGAGGTTGGCAGGGGAGGTCTATGAAACCAGGGTGTTGGGTTAGCCCATAACATGGCAGCAGCATAGGCAGCAGGCCTTGGAGGTGGCCACAGCATCCTAGAGACTGTAAGGGGGTTAAACAACTGGTAAGAAGAAACTTGGGACAGTATATCCTTACCCCCAGCTGAGCAGAGGACAACTTTAACACAAAGTTCACAGTAAAAAAAATTAGTCTGGAAAAATTTGCAAAAAAATCCTCAACTTGACCATAAAAAGCTAATATATTGTAGCATGGAAGACCAGGACATAAACTGAGAAGACAATATCATGAAAACAGCTCTAAGCAAAGCCTAAAGGGAAAAGTTCTAATTGAATCCAAGTCCAATGAGAATTCCTAGAAGAGTTAAAGAAAGAGATGAATGGTAAAGGAAAATTAGGGAATAAATGAGACACATTCAGGAAAATTATTAAAAAAGAATTAACAGATTGATAAAAGACACACAAAAATACCGAAGAAAATAATACCTTAAAAACTAGAATTAGCCTAATGTTTTTTTTAAAAGGGGCACAAAAATTCACTGAAGCAAAGAACTCCTTAAAAAGAAAAATTGGTCAAGTGGAAAAAGAGGCACAAAAGCTCAATGAAGAAAATAATTTCTTAAAAACTAGACTTGGCCAAGTGGAAGCTAATGACTCCATGAGACATCAAGAAGCAATACAACAAAGTCAAAAGAATGAAAAATAGAAGAAAATGTGGTATCTCATTGGAAAAACAACTGACCTGGAAAATAGACTGAGCAGAGTAATTTAAGAATTATTGAACTACCTGACAGCCATGATTTAAAAAAAAAAAAAGCCTAGACATATTTTAAGAAATTATCAAGGAAAGTTATCCTGATATCTTAGATATAGAGTGTTGAATAGAAATAATTCACAAATTACTTCCTGAAGGAGATCAGAAAATTAAAATTCCTAGGAGTATCATAGACAAATTTCAGAGCGCTCTGGTCAAGGAGAAAAATCAGCCTGTGGAATCATAGTCAGGATTATTCAAGACTTAGCAGCTTCCATGTTAAAGGGACAGAGGGCTTGAAATATGATATTCTAGAGTGCAAAGGAGCTAGTACTGTAGCCAAGAATAACTATCCAGCAAAATTGAGTGGAATCTGCTCAGAGGAGAAAAAAAAAGGATATTTCAGAAAATAGAGGATTTTCAAGCATTCCTGATGAAAAGTACAGAGCTAAATAGAAAATTGACATTCAAATACCTTAAGAGAAGTATAAAAAGGAAAACATGAAACATGAAAGAGTTATCATAAGGGATTCAATAAAGTTAAACAATTTACATTCCTATATGGAAAGATAATAGAATGCAACTCCTAAGAACTGTTACAATTATTAAAGCAGTTAGCAGTCTTCCTAGACAGAGGGTATCAGTGTGAATTATGTTGGGATGATCTCCAATGGGGGAGTGTAGCAGCAAGCACCCCAGTGTCCCCAAGGTGGCTGCCAACACAGGTTCTTAGATCTGCTTTTCTAAAGGAAAGCAACTCAAAATGGGTTAGCAATCTTGCTTTAATCAATCAAATATATAATTTCCCTCGTTCAGGAAAAAATCTTCAGAGTATACAGACAGAATTTTAAGCAGACAGGCCTCCAACTGTCCAACCATTACATCTATACCAAATCAGTTACCAGAGAGGGAAGCATCAACATCTGGGATTTTCAAAGCTGGGGCCTCTCAACGGCTGCCCAGAGTCTCATCTGGTCAAATCAAACAACACTTCTCAAACTGAGCCCCCAAACAAAGTCTCACATCAGGGATTATATACATCTTCTCCTGGGTCAGAGAATGTAACAACCCTCTTGACCCACTGCTCAATCACAAAGCACCAAGGTGTGGGTGTTCCTGAAAAACAAGCCTCCCACCACAGGCACCAGATGCACTTAACCTAGGAGCAGGAAAGATCTTAAAAATTTACATTCCTATAACAGGGAGGGAATTTTGGGGGTGGCAGGCAACATTTGAATGTGTGTGTGTGTGTGTGTGTGTGTGTGTGTGTGTGTGTGTATCACTCAGTTGTCTATAAAAATCTGTCTTACCCAATAGGGAAATGGACAGGGAAGGGGAAAAGAGATATGGGGAAAGGATAAGAGGAAAGGTGAGTTGAGGGAGGCAATAGTCAGAAGCAAAACAGATTTTTAAGAAGGGAGAGAGAGAGAGAGAGAGAGAGACAGAACACACAGAAGAAAATAGAATGGGAGGAAATGTACAATTAGTAATAGTAACTGTGAAGGGGAAACCTTATGAGCTCACCCATAAAACAGAAGTGGATAGCAGAATAAATTTGAAACCAGAATCCAACAGTATATTGTTTACAAGAGACAAAACTGAATCAGAAAAACACTTGGAGTTAAAATAAAGGGGTAGAGCAGAATCTATTATTCTTCAGCTGAAGTGAGATAAAAAAGGCAGGAGAAACAAACAGGGTCTCAAGTAAAGAAAAACCAAAAATAAACCTAATTTAAAAAGATATTCAGGGAAACTACATTTTGCTAAAAGGCACCATAAACAATAAAGTAATAAAAATTATAGCAAGTTTCTATGATAAAGGCCTCATTTCTCAAATACAAAGGGAACTGAACCAAATTTGTAAAATAAAAACCACTCCTCAATGGATAAATGGTTAAAGGACATGAACAGACATTTTTAGAAGAAGAAATCAAAGCTATCTATAGTCAAATGAAAATATGTTCTAAATCATTATTATTTTAAAGGAATGCAAATTAAAGCAACTCTGAAATACCACTTCATACCTATGAAAAATAAATGCTAGAGGGAATAAGGGAAAGATATAAACACTGATGAACTGCTGATGGAGTTGTAAAGTGGTCCAACCACTCTGAACAGCAATTTGAAACAATGCCAAAGGGGCTATAAAACTTTGCATATCCTTGACACAGAAATACTACTACTAAGTCTGTATCCCAAAGGGATAAAACAAAAAGGCAAAGGATGTATATGTGCAAAAAATATTTATAGCAGCTCTTTTTGTGGGGGCAAAGAATGGAATTTGAGGTTATGCTCATCAATTGGGAATGGCTGAAAAAACTGATACATGATTATGAAGTGCTATCAGAAAGAACTAGGGAAGTGATTTTAGAAAAATATGGCAAAACCTGTATAAAATCATGCAAAAAGAAGTGAGAAATTTTGGAAGATCATTGTGCACAGTAACAGCAATGTTGTAATGAAGAACAACTGTGAAAGACTTGGCTATACTGGTCAATACAAAGATCCAAGATAATTCTAAAGGACTCATGATGAAAAAATGCTGTCCACCTCCAGAGAGAATTGATGAATTCTGATTGCAAATTGAAGTATAATTTCCTTGGTTTCTTTCTTTTTTTTTTAAACATTGGCTAATATAGAAATGTTTTAAATGATTTTGTATGTATAATGTGTATCATATTGCTTGCTTTGTCAGAGGATGGGGCAGGGGAAAGGGAACATTTGGAACATAAAATCTGAAAAGAAAAGAATGCTAATAAATTCATAATATTTCTTAAATGAATTGTCTACCTGGCCATAATTTGAATAGTACCTGTTTTCATACTTTCCTTTTTCTTATTGTGTTAACATTTAATGTTCAGATTGTATATTCATTTTGAGCTTATTGTGGTATGTGGCTTAAAATTTAAGTCTATACCTAATTTCTGCCAAAGTGGTCTCCAGTTTTCCCAGCAATTCTTATCAAATAGAGAGTCCTTTCCTCTTTAGCTTTTATTCTTTGATTTCTGGAAAGCTGGCTTGTTTTTTAACTGCTTCTATTTCTTGCTTATCTAATCCATTTCACTAATCTACTTCTCATGTTTTTAAAAATTTTTTCCCCTCTAGTTCCAAATAGTTTTGATGACTATTGCTTTCTAAAAGAGTTTAATGTCTGATCATTTGTACTTTTTTCTCATTAATTCTTTTGAGATTCTAGACCTTTTGTTCTTCCAAATGAATTTTGTTATTTCTTTGTTTAGCACTAAAAAGTATCCTTCATGATGGTATTGATATAGTACTAAATCTGTATATTAATTTAGTTCACATTTTCATTTTCATTATATTGGCATAGCTCAACCATGAGCTGCAAATATCTTACTGATAATTTGTCTCCCTTTATTTCTGTACAAAGTGTTTTATGGTTGCATTTATATAAATCTTGTGTAGGTTAACTCCTATTTTATTCATTTTGCAGTTATCTTAATGGAATTTATTTTATTATAATTTCTCCCTTGTTTTAGTTAGTACCACATAGAAATACTAATGATTATTTTTGTGGGGATTACATTCTACTAACTTGGTGAACTTGATCATCTCAGTTTCTTCATTGACTCTCATTTCTAAGTACATGATTATACCATTTGTAAAAGTACTAGTTTTGCCTTTTCTTTGCCAATGTTTATGTCTTTGATTGTGTTCTCTCTCTATCTCTTTCTGTCTCAATGTTCTTATCCTTAAGGCTCTGTACTCTTCCACCAAAGACCCCTTTCCTCCCTCTTGAGTCTTGGGCTGATCTGATTTATGACATACCATTCACTGTGGTAATGGATATCCCACTGGGTCTCTGCCAGGGATTTACTCCAAAAATGAGATTCCTAAAGTTGTAGTGACCACAATGCTTACAAGGCTCTCTGGACCAAGATGAAGGAAGTTGGAGAGGGTGACCATTAATGAGGTCATGAGCACCCAGTGTAAAGGGACCACCACCTCTTCTAGGAGCAGGGAGCCCAGGAAACTGAAAGGAAGAAAATTCCAAAAAAGTCAAATACCTACAATTAAAACATCCATGAGGGTGCCTTGACCAAAATCTGGGCTAGGGTAACAGAAAGGGAGAAAGAATGGTAAAAGTGGCCGACACTGCCACTCTGTTAAGTAGAGCTTTAGTGATTTTTTTCAGTAAGAATTATCACGTGGCAGGTTCTTGCAATTTTTCTCTTGTCATTGTCCTGTTTTGTTCCATATTGGGGGGTATTTTATCAGTTTTCCAAGTGTGTTAGAGAGAGAGTTGCATCCTGGATTACATATCATTCTGTCCTCTTTCCAGGATACCCCCAAATGTTCATTATCATGTAATAGATAAACTGGCCAATGATACATGTGTAATATTCTCTGCCTAATATCAACCCATGTGGATGCTTGATGAGTCTGCTTCAAGAAATGCATGATGGAAGGGCCCTTTCCCTCTGATTCAGAACATGCACAGATATTCTCTGTCTCCTGTCATCTTACTATGTGGTCAATTAACCTTTTAATAGATGCTGAGCTAGAACTGAATATGCATACAAAAGGTTCTGCCATACACATTTTCTTTCTCTTCCCTGGTGGCTTTCAAGTAGGAAAGAACTGCTATCAGATTTCGGGTGAGGGAAGAGATAATAATAAAGGAAGAAAGAGTAATAGCTTGTGACCTGCCACAGGACTGCTTTTTTTCCCTATCTAGCTTCCAAGTACCAGTTAATGAATGATGCATCTGTTTTTTCTATCTCTGCTGTATTCATTTTTTCCTTGCCTTAGGTGAATGAGTCTCAGAGATGGACTGGACCAAATAGAACCTTGTGATGTTCGGAAGGTCAGAAGCATCATCAGAAGTCCTGTAACTTGAGTCAGTAACAATGTCTGCCAGCAATCACAGCAGCCAAGTCTGATGAGAATCCAGCCCTGAGGAATGACCTGCCTGACCTAACCCAGGAATGAACTGACCTGGCAACTGAGAGTGTCCTGCAAGTAAAATAATGACTCGCCCATGAGTTATGGTAAGCCCAGCAGAGAAGTTGTTGGGGGGTAATGTTTTATAGGAAAAACTAAATTTGTATCCATTTTCTTCAGGGGCTGAAGTGTAGAGAAGAATGTTCTGTTCTTTGTGAACTTGTTATACTTCAATTCTTGTTATATCTTCATAGTAAATATGCAAAATTTTCCTTTGCAGGAACTAATTGATGTTGACATGGGGGCAATATCTTTTAGCTGGTTGAATGCTATAGGGAGAAGCACATTGGATGACTCTTGTGTATAATAATATTAGAGAAGCCTCCAGTCTCTCAGGGTTACCCCTAGAACCTTGAGGGCAGAAGTTGTCAGCTGTGCTCTGAGGAAGCAACCTCCCATAACAGTGTGGGGCTGGGAAGGAGTACCAGACCAAGCGCTACAGTTGGGTTTTTTTTCATCATTATGTATTTTCTCAATCAATAAATAGAAATACAAGCTTTAAATAGGGTGTGAGGGGTGGCAGTGAAAGAGAAAAGATTTGCTCTATGATACTGAAATTTAGAAGGCACGAAAATGTAAAATCATGATTTTAAAAGACTATGTCATTTTAAAACTCTTTACATTTAAATTTTGACTGCATTTGCCTTCCTTTAAGTGGCATAGAAAGAACTGCGTTTAACACCTAGTGTGCAAGAATAACTAGCTAAAATAGGAAGCTGCCATATGGCCTGCATCCTCCCCTCTGTAGTGATCTCCTCCCTACCCTTGCTTGGCCCAGTGCTGCTTCTTCTCTACTTCCCAGGTGGGGGTTTCCCCATCAGGACTTTAGTGACATTACTACTATTTCAGTTTTTCTACTTTCCCCCATAGGGTAGTATCCTCAGCTTTCTCCTACCATTAGTCCTCTTTCCCCTCAACTAAATTTGTCTTATAGTATTGATTTGAGGGTGCATTTGGATTCTAAGACCTCTGTACCTGGTGCATTCTACAAGGAAGCAGAAATGGCACTTAAGAAGGTGACATCCAGAAGGAGTGGCTGGACCTGACCAAGCACACACCAAAAAATTCATGCTGGAGGCAACACTAGGTTAGAAGCAGTGGGGAACCAATGTTCAAGGTTCCTCAAAAGACAATGATACCAAGACAATGGGACAAAGAACAGATGGTGTAATCATTACTAACAATAAATTGACCTAGAAGACATCAACAACTGTTAACTTTCTTGTGTCTGTCATTTATATTTCTTATCTCTTTTAGTTCTGTTCTTTATAAGAATGGTCTATAGATGGATCAAGGGTATTCTTGGTAACTATAAAAGAGGTAGTTCTGTCCTATAGGAAAAATCTCCAAAGGCACATAGAGAAATACAGAGAAAGATAAAGAGGATGCAAGATCCTAATATGTTCATTTGCTTTTTTTAGTTACAGAAATCTTCCAAGCTTGTTAGAACAAAATAGACTCTTTTCTCCAGCTCTTGGGCTTTTCTCCAACAAGTTGTCTCCTGTGCATGAAAAATTACATAAGATTCCTTGATGGATGTTATCATAGAGATAACTTTGTTCAACAATCTTAATCATCAATATCAAGAGAGATACAAAATAAGACATCTACTCACCAGAAGTGTTTGTCTATAGCTATGTGACCTTGGGCAAATCACTTAATCCCAATTGCCCTGCCTTCCCCCCTCCAAAAAGCAAAACAAAAGATTAATTTAAAAAAAGGAAAAAAACCGAAGGTACTGAGAGTTGTAATTCTTAGGAGGCATACAATAAACTATGAAGCACTTCAATGACCCTAATTTCAGCACCCTGTAACCCTCTGTTGATCTGTCAGACAAAGGCCTCGTCTGTTGTTTTTGGACAGAAGTACTGAAAGAGGACTTTACTGATGATCCAGAAGCCCTGAGAGGATTTTACTGATATTTACAGAATTCCTGGGACTTTAGCTGCTGATTTGTGTATGAATATTGTTGTAACTCTGCTAAGCTTATTATGTGTAAATACTGTTGTGGTTCTGTTAAGCCTTGTCTTCCCAGAAATAGAAACTGTGAAGGGCTTGGAGTGGACTAGTCACCATGAGCTGCCTACTTGTGAATCCAGGCAAGAGCTGAGAGTGTGGAAGAGGAGCCATGGAGTTTAGAAGTCAGCCTCTGGTTAAGATGAAAGGACCTTTACGTGGGTACTTAGTGCTAACTGATGGGATTGTAACTTACTTGTGGCCTAGGGGTGGATGGTCTTTGTAATTTCTACTACCCCTTAAGGATGATCTACTTATGGATGATTAGTTTAAGATTGACTGGAAACCAGTCTCTGCTTAAGGATGAAAGGAGACTTCTCTTGGATACTCAATTCTGATTGATGAGATTGTGACTTACTGAATGATATGTTTTGTTTGAGACTATGTGGCCACCTTAGTAATAAGTTGTTATGTTATATTGTTGTGAATGTTTTGCTTTAGTTTATTGCTGAATAAATAGAGAGGTCACTATACTTTGTGATCAGAATCTTAAAGTTATTCACAGGAGCAGTCCTCAGGAGAGCTGATCATGATTGGCTTTACAGGGCCAAAGATAACAATTAGAAAATGTGCTCTGGTAATACAGCAGAAAGGATAGTGAAGGTTTCATGGAGAATATCATGCTTGATGATCCTATGAGAAAGATAAGGAAATTAAAATTAAAAAATGAAGTGGGT
Organism: Gymnobelideus leadbeateri; assembly: GCA_011680675.1. Taxonomy (NCBI): domain Eukaryota; kingdom Metazoa; phylum Chordata; class Mammalia; order Diprotodontia; family Petauridae; genus Gymnobelideus; species Gymnobelideus leadbeateri. The sequence continues at coordinate 1,719,498 of WOXC01004035.1, forward strand.
GCTTATTCCAGGAAAGGGATCATTTATACAAATGTATAAAGAAAGGAGATGGAGCCAGCTGAATTCAGGAGACAGCCAGTAGCCCAGGTCAATTGGCCTTTAGGGTGTATGAAGGGAAGTAATGTGAAGTAAAGTTGCAAAGTTAGGTTGGAGGCAAATAGTGGAAGACCTTAAATGCTCCACTCAGATATCAAACTGATCTTCCTAAAGCATATGTCTGACCACGTCACACTCTTTATTCAATACACTCCAGCAGCCACTCCTTATTACCTCCAGGATCAAATATTAAATCTGTATTTTAAATCCCTTCATAACCTGACCCCTTTCTACCTTTCCTTTCTTCTCATATCTTACTCCCGGACACACACTCCATAATCCAGTCATTCTGGCTTCCTTACTAGTTCACTGCTCAAAACATTCCATGTCCTGACTCTATTCATTGTCACTAACACTCACCCATGTCTTAAATTCTCTCACTTCTCATCTCCACTTCTTGGACCCCCTGGCTTCCTTAAAATCCCAGCAAAAATTCTTGTCTAGGAAGCCTTTTCTGTTTTCCCTTAATGCTAGTGCCTTCCCGCTAAGATTATCACTAATTTATCCTGTATATATCTTGTTTGTACCCAAGTGCTTGGATCTCATCTCCCCTGTTAAGCTATGAATGTCTTGAGAGCAGGGACTATTTTTTGCCTTTCTTTAATCTTCAGAATTTAGCACAGTACCTGGCACATAGTAGGCACTGAATAAATGCTTGTCGCCTTGACAAGCAAGGAAGTTGGAAATGCTGAGCTTGGGGATTGGGATGCAAATGAGATATTGTAAGTATAGGAAGTAGTGGGAGGAAGCATAGAAGTGAGAACATATAGACTGTGTGCAGGGAATAGATGACATGTGGTTTAGTACGGCTGTAATGGGCCCTACATGAAGAACAGTAGTATGAGATATGGCTGAACAGACAGGTTGGAAGCAGACTCTTGTGGTGATTGAATGCAAGGTCAAGGCGTCTGGACTTCATTCAAGACTTCATTCAATAGGCAATTGGGAGTTAGTGAAGGTACTTTATTGGTAGAATGTATAACTAGAGCTATATTTTGGGAAAGTAATTTGGCTCCATTCTGTAAGACAGATCAGGGTAATGATACTAGGTGGAGATAATAGAGGCAGGGAAACCAATTAGGAAGCTTTTGTAACTAATACAGGCAAAAAGTAACAAGGGTGTGAACTAGGATAATGGCACTGAGAGAAAAAATAAGATGATGGATGAGAGGTAGAATGGACAGGACATTGTGAGTAAATGTGGGAACTGAGACTAAGGGAATGGCTCAAGGTTTTGACCTGAATGACTAAGAGGAAGGTGGTACCATTCATAGAATCAAGGAAGGGGGGAGGAGGAATGGAATTAAACCATAAAGTGTACTGAATATTGGATTTATTCACTTGGGCATCTTAAAGGGACTGTAGTCTTAGGACCGTGAAAATAATTCTGATTTGTCATGCTCATGTGACTCTATGATGGATCTCATGCCTAATTCAGTTCAATTTATTTATTGATTGATTGATTTTGCTCTTTATAGGGCAATTGGGGTTAAGTAACTTGCCCAAGGTCACACGGCTAGTTTTTTTTTTTTTTTGGGTGTACAGTAAGTGTCTGAGGCCGGATCCGAACTCAGGTCCTTCTGACTCCAGGGCCGACATTCTACTCACTGCACCACCTAGCCGCCCCATAATTCATCTCAATTTAACAAATATTTTTTAAGCAACTACTATGTGCAAGGAACTGTGTTAGATACTGAGGACATATAAACAGAAATAAATCTCCCCTGCACTCACTTATGTTCTATTGAGAAGGCACAAGATGGACAGAAGTAAATAAATACAAAATAATGAAAAAAAATTTCGAGAGAGAGAGAGAGAATTGACATTTGGGATGACTGATAAAGATTTTCTCTGGAAAGTCATTCACATAAACTGTCCTTGGAAGGAAGCTTAGAGATTCTAATGGTGATGAAGGAGTGTATCAGAGACAAGGGACCACTTGTACAAAAGAATGGAAGTTGAAAATAGATTTCATACACAATAGAGTAGACTCTAATATGCTATTCTGACTCCAACATATGTGTATGCTAAAAAGTGTAGATTTAAAGCATAGATTTAAGGATTTCACACTTTCTACTCAGCTGAACCATTGTCTCTGCATATTGTATAAATGAGCTTAGTAGGGGGATTCAGGCTGGTTCAATCACTTTCCATGAACCATAACTACTATCCTCAGGATGGTCCATCTCATTTTTCATTCATTTCACAATTAAAGGGTGGCATATGAGAGAGAGGCTGGTTTTAAGCAGGTTATTTGAATGAGTTCTGTAGAAAACTTCACATTTTGTTAAACACTCTTTGAGCCATAAGAAAGCTTAAAAATGAAATGGGTTTGGTTCCAGCTTCTAGCATTACTATTAGGGAAATGGTATTACTGTTGCTGTAGCATCCACATGCTCCTGCTGGGTATTCTTCCCAGGGAGTCTAAACCTCCTGTGAAGAATCTCACAATAATTTCCAAAGGAAGCATGCAGGCTGCTACAGCAGGTGATTAAGATTTCAAATATGTAGTTTATAGCAGGGATAGATGGTATTCTAAAGGACTGACTTTCACTCCTTTATCCTATTGTACACAATATAAGGAGGAGAGCAGGTTGGTTTGCCTTTGGGAAATTGATCAATGCTTGTAATGCCCTTAAGTCTCTCTGAAACAAAAGGCAATCTTTTTATCATCAGTATTCTTTTGATGATGCTGTATGGCTGAAAGTCTTGGAATGACTTACAATCAAATCTAGCTATCTCCAAAGAATTAAAATTGTGTGTCTCCCAGAGGTCAACATATTGGTCTTGAGAAGATCGCAGCCCGCCTACATCTTCAGAGTTGTAAAACCAGAAAGAGTAGTGAACTAGCCATGTAGCGAGTGTGAGATATCATTAATGAAAAGCCAACAAGTTCTATAGGTAGTAAGACTAGAGATTTACTTTTTCAACCTTCTCCTCGGAGTACCCCTGAGAGGTTGGGGGTATCTTTCTAGCGCTATTAATTCAAGCTCTCATTCTGGTGTGTTCTCTCCAATGGTGCTAGCCATTGACAGTTAATATAATAGTCACTATTTATATAGCAGTTTAAATGTTAAATTCATTGACCTTTCTGAAGCATTTGACATTGTCAAGCACTTTTTCCTCCTGGATACTTAGTCACTCCTCATCTTACTACTCATCCTTAGTTTTCTTTATTGGTCATCATCCATGGACTATACTCCAGTCCTGTGTCATAGAACCACATTTGAGTTTATCAGCTCCCATAGGTTTAATCATCATTTCTATGCAGATGATTCCAAAATGTACATATCAAGGAGCAGCTAACATTTGTTTAGCACCTTATGGTTTAAGTGAGGCTTTATATATAATATTATTTGATCCTTCCCACAATCCTCTGGGGTTATTATCATTCTCTCCATGTTTAAATGATGATGGTGATACTGGGTATTTCTATAGTCGCTCTAACATTGACAGTGTTTTTACATGTGTTATTTGATCTTCACAATGATCCTATGAGAAAGGTATTACTATTATGGTCTCTATTCTACAAATAAGAAAACTGAGCTTGAAAAAGGTTAAGTGACCTATCCAATGTCTGAGGCAGCATCAGAAGTCAGGTCTTCCTGACTCACTAGCTGCTATACCTAAAGCTAATCTTAGTCCTTTGCTCCAGTCTGACTGAATTGTCCCATGGGGATTTCACATTTATATGTCAAAATAAATTTGTTCTCTTCCTCCATGCAACTATCTCTTTTTGTAACTTCCCTATTTCTGTTTAGGGCACAGCCAACCTCTCAATAACTCCAGCTTTTCACTCTGCTATCACTGTCAATGTTTTCCTTCCAGTGTTCCAATCAGTTCTCAAATCCTATGCCCATTTTGTTTCTATATCCTCAGTACCCCCTTCCCTAGACTAGAATATCAATATTTCATACCTGGATTACTGAAGTCTCCTCCCATCTCCACTTTCTCCCCACAAATTCACTGTGTATGCCATGCTAAAGAAATCCTCTTACTGAATTAATTACATCAAGTGACTGCTCAAAAATTCCCTATTACTTGTCTAAGATGGTCAGGTTTGTAACCTTGAAGTCATCCTTGGCTCCTCCCTCCAGCTTATCCCTCATATAGCAGTCTTGCTAATGGTATGACCATAATGCCACTTGTGCCTCTCTGGCTCCCTTGTTTCCCATTCCAGGGTTACTACTCTAGTTCAGGCTGTCTTCACCTCTAATTTAGATTCAAGAAATAACCTCTTTGTTGGCATTCCTGCCTCAGGTCTCTCCTCACTCTAGTCTCATTGCTTTACATGAATTATTTCATTTGAGCCTCACAACACCCCTGATTATAACCCTGGACATAAGCCTCTCTTTCATCGACTATAAAATAGGGGTAATGTTAGCACTTACTTCACAGGGTTGTTGTGAGGATCAAATGAGATAATACATGTAAAAAGTTTGGTAGAAATTAAAAGGTTATATAGTGTTAGTTCTTGTTATTACTCTTGGTATTGTTGTTGTTGTTGTTGTTATCTCCCCTTGTCATTGATAAAAATGTTAAGCAGCACAGGTATTTATAATAGTTAAAATAACTTATTTCCTCAAAGTCATTATTAAAACAATATTACTATTACTATAAAGGACACATAAAGAAAGACACTATCTACATCCAGAAAAAGAACTGATAAATAGAAGAATACAAATATATATGTATGTATATATGTATATAAAACATATATTATGTGTATACAAATACATACCTATTTGCATCTAATGGTAGCCATCACTAGGCTGGGGGATGGGGTAGGAAGAAAAAAAAGGAAAAAAAATTACGTGATAACTTTATTATTTATTTAAAAGGAATAACAAGTTGTACCTAACAGATTTGCAGTTTCATGTGCAATCAGCTTTTTTATTATACTATATTATGGAAATGCTTGTTTTGTTCCATAAATTTAAAAAAATAATTGATACAGGGATAAGCATAGAGTTCTAAGGCATTCCACTAGAGACCTCATTCTAAGTTGGCATTGAATTATTAATGACAACTCTTTGAATCTAGTCATTCAATCACTAATGAATCTCCTAAATGTGTTACTATTTACTTTCCATCTTTTTCTTTTGTCCTTGGGACTAGAATGAGAGATTTTGCCAAATATTAAAAATCTCAGCAAATAATGCCATTAACATGTTCTCCAAGTTTAGTAATTCTATCAAAACAGAAATGAATATTTTCTGACAGGACTTGTTCATTCTTTGATGAAACATTTTGGCTTTTGTTGATTTCATTTTGACTCTTTGTGATTACTGTTTCTGTTTCTAGATGTCTACTAACTATCTTTTTAATTATATGTTTTAAAACTTTGCTAGGAGTTAAAAATTAAACTCAATGACTTATAGTTTTTGGACTCTACTCTCATAAAAATTGTACTGTTTGTCCTCCTGTTTTACATGGCTTTTCATAGATCAGTACTTTGTGAGTACCCTGGGTTTGGACCAGTGCTCAGACACAGTATTCCATGCTGGATTATTGCTCTGTCTTTACTGATGTAGAGTACTCCCTTTGTGCAACAAAGTAGGTAAGGGCTTTCCTTGGTACTCCAAAATCCATGAGGTTATCAGAACTGGGATAAACTATCTGTGGACAATTGCTTAGTTTGGCACTCAAAGAACTTCCTAAGTTAACTGCATCCTATATCTCACTGAGTGTTCCCCAAGCCTGGAATACTATCTTTCCTCATCATTGGCTCCTGACTTGCCTGACTTCCTTCAAGTCCCAGCTAATATCCTACTTTTATAAGAAGCCTCTCTCAATCCCCATTAATGCTGGTATCTTCCCTCTAGTGATTATCTCTAATCTACTCTATGTATAGCTTATACATAGTTATTTTCATGTTGTATCCCCTTTCCCCTGACTGTGAGTTCCTTGAGAGCAAAGACAAAATTTTGCCTTTCTTTATATCCCTTGTACTTAGCACAATGCCTGACACATAGTTGTTTTTGTTCAGTTATTTCAGTCCTGTCCAACTCTATGTGAGCTCTTTTGGGGTTTTCTTGGCAAAGATACTGAAGTGGTTTGCCATTTCCTTCTCCAGCTCATTTTATAAATGAGGAAGCTGAGGCAAACAGGGTTAAATGACTTGCCCAGGGTCACACAGCTAGTAAATGTCTGAGGCCAGATTTGAACTCGGGGAGATGAATCTTCCTGACTTCAAGTCCAGCTCTCTATCTACTGTGCCACCTAGCTGCACCCCCCTGCCACACAGCAGACACTCAATAAGCCCTTATTAATCAACTGACTACAATGCTAAGAGCACTAAACTAAGAAGCATAAGAGCTATTTCTGAATTCTAGTCCTACCTTTTATACTTGTATGACTTAGGGAAAGTCATATAACCTTTTCAGCTGTGTTTTCCTCATCTGTCCAATGGAGATAATAAAACCTGAAGCAATAAATCCCTCATAGAATTATTGTTGGGAAAGTTTCTCATAAACTATAAACCCCCATGTAAATGGACACCATTATAATTGTGACTATATTGAAACATCACTCTGACCTGGAGGGATCTTGTGATCAATTTTAAAATCACATTCTATAAAAGAGGCTCCTGAAGCACATTTTGGATTGCAGCTTGTCAGTTTGACTTGTGGTAATCTATCTTTTGAAAGGTAGGTAATAGCTAACTTCCTGGTATGACAGGATCCTTTAAAACATTCACTTAAACACTGTAATCTATTGTCTCTGAGCACTCAGAAAGAACTCAAACACACCAACCAATGACCATTTGGGCATTAGTATCAAAGTGAGTAACTGAATGATGGCCAAACCACATAGTGGAGTACATAGCTTCCCCTGACCTGGAAACATCCTCTGTATGTCTCATACAAGAGAGGTAGACATTGTTGCCATCACAGTCTCTATTTCTTTTATTTTAATATTTAAACAAATGCTTTATTAACTTCTGTTTTACATCATTCATTTCCGCCAGATTTTGAGTTACAATCATTTTCTCCTCCTGTTTTTCCCCTACCCACTCTCCCAGAATAGTAGTCCTGCAAGATATTGCTTCCTCCAATCTGCTCTCTCCCATACCTTCTCCCATACCCCCTTCGACTTTTCCATTAGAGGAAGGTGAATCTTTGTGTCCCAATGCCTGCACATCTTATCTCCCAATTACAAGCAAAGAGTATTAATAATAGTATTTATATATATTTGAAACATTTAATCTTAAGACCTCGAATTTCAGATCCATTTCTTTCCTCCCTTGTCACCCATTCCCTCTGGGAAGATAAGTAATTCAGTATATGTTGTACATGTCTAGCTATGCAAAACATTATCATAGTAGATATATTATACAAGGCTGCTTATAATTCCCTCCCACTCATCCCACCCCCCATCTGATCCATTCCCTACATGATCCTGTCCCTCTTCTATAGTGGGTACTTCCAATCTCCCCTCCCCCCAAGGATGCCCTCCCATCCATCATCCCTCCTCTCCTCCCCCTTCCCACTATTCTGCTGTAGGTTGAGATATCCCATTTAGTATGTATGTCATTTACTCCCTGAACCACATTCAATGAGAATGTGGTTTTGCCTTTTTAGCCTTCCTATTATCCCCCTCCTTTGCAACCACTTCCCCTTACTTCTTCTACATGGGATAGTTTACCCTTCCCTGTTTCTCCCCATCTCCTCTTGCCACTTTCCTCTCTCACCTCATAATTTCATCCCTTGAGTATTCTCCCTTCCCAACAAATTCAACCTATGCCCTCTATCCATATATAACTGTAACCATATACACACACATTCACATATGTATTCATATGACCACACACCCTTCTTCCATTATTTTCACAGTGAGAAAGATATCATCAGTCACAGTTATTGCTTTTCCATATAGGAATGTAAATAGTTCAACTTTGATAAGTTCCTTTTGATTTCTTTTCCCTGATTACCTTCTCAGGCATCTCTTCCTTCTTGTGTCTGGATGTCAAATTTTCTATTCAATTCTGGTTTTTTCCTCAAGAATGCTTGAAAGTCCTCTATTCCACTGAATGACCATATTTTCCCCTGAAACAAAATACTCAGTTTTGCTGGGTAGGTGACCCTTGGGTTCATTCCCAGTTCTTTTGCCCTCTGGAATATCATATTCCATGCCCTTCGATCCCTCAGTGTAGAAGCTGCCAGGTCCTGGGCTATTCTGATTTGTGTTTCCACAATATTGAAATTGTTTCTTCCTGGCTGCTTGTAGTATTTTCTGTTTGATCTGGGGATTCTGAAACCTGGCTATAATATTCCTGGGAGTTTTCTTTTTAGGATCTTTTTCAGGAGGTGATCTGTGGATTCTTTCAACCTCTATTTTGCCCTCTGGATCTAAAACATCAGGGCAATTTTCCTTGAGAATTTCTTGAAGGGTGATTTCTAGGTTCTTTCTTTGATCATGGATTTCAGGTAGTCCAATAATTTTTAAATTGTCTCTCCTGGATCTATTTTCCAGGTCAGTGGTTTTTCCCATGAGATATTTCACATTGCCTTCTAATCTTTCATTTGTTTGGATCTGCTTAACAGCATCTTGATTTCTCATAAAGTCATTAGCTTCCATTTGCTCCAGTCTAACTCTGAAGGAATGAATCTCCTCAGTGAACTTTTGAGATTCTTTTTCCATCTGGCAAATTCGACTTTTTAAGGCATTCTTCTCCTCATTGCCCTTTTGGGCCTCCTTTGCCATTTGAGTTAGTCTATTTTTTAAGGTGTTGTTTTCCTCAGTCAGGCTGTTGACCCTCATTTCATACTTTTCCTGCATCCTTCTCATTTCTCTTTCCAATCTTTCCTCCACTTCTCTTATTTGATTTTTAAAGTCCTTCTTAAGGTCCTCTATGGCCTGCAACCCGCTCATGTTTTCCCCTGGGGCTTTTGGAGCAGGACTTCTGACCTCACAGTCCTTTTCCCGCTCTATGCCCCCAAAATAGGAGTCTAGGGTTGCATTTTTCTGTTTCCTTTGCCTTGGCATGTTGCCACTTAATTACTTGACTTTTGGGCTTGTTACCACACTATGGCTTTAAGGCCAGATAGAGGAAATTTCGTCCCGAACGTGTGGGGGGCAACTTCCGTTTCTGGCAAGCTGTAAAGCCACCCAAGACTTCCACCCCAGATCACAATCCAGATCCAGGGAGGTTAAGGCAAGAGCGATTACCCCCCAAGACTGATCGCTGGATCTCCCTACAGTTCAGCAGGCCGGGAGCTGGAGCTACCTTTGAAAACTACAAAATGGCGTGTCTCCTCAGTGGCTTCTAGCCCCCAGGGGAGGGAGCCGATGAATTCCTCAAATACGGGTCTCAAAGTCCATAGGATACTAACCTCTTACTTTGTCCTAGGCATGTCTATGTTGATAATTCTGGAGTCCCCACAGTTGCTGGTGTTCTGGGGTCCCTCAATCCGGCTGCTGGCCCTGCCGCCCTGGGGCCAAAACCTCGGCTCACACGGACCTGGGCTCAGCTTGGCTCAGCTGGGCTCGGCTCCTGTGCTCTGTGTGCTGCGCGCTGCCAGCTCCCAAACCACTTCGCTGGTCCTTCCTGCAGGGCTGCTGGGCTGTCCTCAGCGGGAGGTTAGCTTCTCTGTGTCGTTTTGTGGGTGCTGGGGCTCCAGAAGTTGTTCAGAGTCCCCTTTTACATAGTTTGGGGGGGAATCTCTTATTTGATTTTTAAAGTCCTTCTTGAGGTCCTCTATGGCCTGCAACCCGTTCATGTTTTCCCCTTGGGCTTTTGGAGCGGGACTTCTGACCTCACAGTCCTTTTCCCGCTCTATGCCCCCAAAATAGGAGTCTAGGGTTTCATTTTTCTGTTTAATTTGTTTCCTTTGCCTTGGCATGTTCCCACTTAATTACTTGACTTTTGGGCTTGTTGCCACACTATGGCTCTGCTGCCAGACAGGAATTTTCACCCTGAACGTGTGGGGGGCAACTTCCGTTTCTGGAAGCTGGAAGCCCACCCACAACCTCTGCCCCAGATCAAAATCCAGATCCAGGGAGGTTATAGCAAGAGCAATTACCTCCCAAGACTGATCACTGGATCTCCCTATAGTTCACAGGCCAGGAGCTAGAGCTACCTCTGAAAACTACAAAATGGCATGTCTCCTCAGAGGCTTCTAGCCCCCAGGGGAGGGAGCCGATGCATTCCCCAAATACTAGTCCCAAAGTTCATAGGGCACTAACCTCTCACTTTGTCCTAGGCATGTCTATGTTGATAATTCTGGAATCGCCACAGCTGCTGGTGTTCTGGGGTCTCTCCAGCAGGTTGCTGGCCCTGCTGCCCTGGGGCTAAAACCTCAGCTCACACGGACCTGGGCTCAGCTCAGCTCAGCTGGGCTTGGCTCCTGTGCTCTGCACGCTGCGCGCTACCAGCTCCCAGACCGCTGCACTGGTCCTTCCTGCAGGGCTGCTGGGCTGTCCTCACCAGGAGGTTAGCTTCTCTGTGTTGTTCTGTGGGAGCTGGGGCTCCAGAAGTTGTTCAGAGTCCCCTTTTACATAATTTGGAGGAAATCTGGGGACGGAGTGGCTTGGATGAGCTGTTTCTACTCCACCATCTTGGCTCCACCCCTCCACAATCTCTATTTCTACACTGCTGTCACTTGCAAGTAAAAGGGAAGATGAATTCCTGGCATGAAATTTCTATTTTGAAGTCATGTAGGCTCACCCAAATGGCAACTTCTTCTCTGAGAAAGATTGAACACTGTGGGAAAGTGATAGATAGATACCTGCTAGGAGATGAATGTGATCAATAATTGGTATGTTTGTCTCACTGGTTGAATACTTAGAACTTCCAGGGATTTATGAAGGGGTGGAAGAATATTTGGGGGGGGGGTTAGGAAAAAGATAAATGCATGAGTACCCATTATGGAAAGGGATATTTTTGATAACCACTGTGGTATAAATGAAATTTCCTCCCAGATAGATAAGAGTTAAATTAGATTATTTATACTTCAAAATTTAGCTAAATTTGAAAACTTACTGGGCTATTAGGAGGCAACTTGGTATAGGGGAATGATCATGAACATTGAAATTAGAAGATCAAAACTGAAGTCTCAGCTCTAAGATTAACCATTTGCATGTCCCTGGATAATTCATTTCTCTCTTGGCCTCAGCTCCCTGAGATTTAAAATTATTAAAGTGAGCTAAGTAGCTTCTAAAATGCTTGCCAGCTCTGACATTCTAATTGCATATGAGTACTAATGTTGATTTTAAGCTATGATTCCCCATGTAGATTAATTGGAGCTTGTCAGTCACATGTTGTTATTCATCCTTTGTTTTTGAAGGGAACCAATGACATCATGAGGAATGTCTTGACTTGGGTATGAACTGGACCTAAATGTCACAGAGTTGTACAAAGTCATTAGCCTCACTCTCTTTTCCAGAGTCATCATAGTCCAGTAGCAAGACAAGAGTCAAGATGACTCGCAATGGCCTGGGATATATTGGATGACCTTGGTGTCTTAGACCAAGCTCTAAGTTCTCCACAGTACTTGCTTCAGTAGCCTTCATGGCCATTGGAGCAAAGGGTTCTCATCTACCCATTCCACTGGGGAAAAGTGTTCACATGCTTAGGGAAGACATTCCCCTAACCCACCGACAGAATTGAGACCTGTCAGGTGTCTTCAACCTGGTTCAGCACATCTGCCAAGATGGTTTACTGTGGTGTGGCCACTATGCATGCTACAACTTCTTGGACACACCTCATACAACCCTGTCAGTCACTTAGTTGAAGATTGGAACCATTCCTAATCTCCTCCATGCTACCTTTCTATCTTTAGAGCTTTTGTGCAAGGATGAAGATAGTGAATGTTCTCCTCCCATAAGAAAGGATGTGGAAAAATTGGGACACTAATGCATTGTTGGTGGAACTGTGAACTGATCTTATCATTTAGGAGAGCAATCTGGAATTATGGCCAAAGAGTCATTAAACTACCTATACCCTTTAACCCAGCAATACCACTACTAGGGTTATTTCCAAAGATGATGAGTTACTTGCTTTTGGGCTTGTTGCCACAGTAGGACTCTGTCACCAGACAGAGTTTTGGGGAGCTTCCATCTCAAATGCTGGGGTTTTCTCAGCTGCTGGAGGTATTAGTTGGGTGCCCTCTCTGAAGCCTCCACATGCTCTGGCAAGCTGGTCTCACACCCCAAGACCTCCACTCCAGACACAATCCAGATCCAAGGAGGTTAAAGCAAGAGCGATTAACCCTCTCCCCCAGACTGATCGCCGGGTCCCCCTACAGTCCGCAGGCCAGGAGCAAGATGGTGGGCTATACCGCGTAGCTACTCAGCGGCTTCTCACCCGCAAGGAAGGAGGCTGAGACACTCTCCCCACTAGTCCCAAAGTCCATACTGCACTGACCTCTTACTTTGTTGATAATTCTGGAAATGCCACAGCTGCTGGTGTTCTGGAGTCCAGCCACCCTGGGGCTAAAACTTCTGGCTCACACGGGCCTGGGCTTGGCTCCCAGAGTGCTGCGCTGACTGCTCCCTGCCAGGCTGCCAAGGTGTCCTCAGTGGGAGGTTAGCTTCTCTGTGTCATTTTGTGGGTTCTGGAGCTCCAAAGTTTTTCATTATCTCCTTTTATATAAATTGGAAGTGGTGGAGGCTGGAGCTGTGTGGAAATGCTCTTTCTACTCCACTATCTTGACTCTGCCCCTCCAAAGATAATTAGGCAAAAAGGAACCTTGTTGCGGCAAGCAGCCCAGCATCCCTAGGGTGGCTGCCAACACAGGTTCTTAGATCTGCTTTTCTAAAGGAAAACAACTCAAAATGGGTTATCAATCTTGCTTTAATCAATAAAACATATCATTTACCTAGTTCAGGGGAAAAGTCAACACCCAGAACTTCAGAGTAACAGACAAGTTACAAGCAGAAAAAAAAAAGAAACTTGTACAGAATAATGAAGAGTGAAATGAGCTGAACCAGGAGAACATTGTATACAGTAACAACAATATTATTTTAAGAATGACTTTGAGGAAATAAGTAATTTTGACCATTATAAAGACCCAGATTAACTATAAAGCATCTATGAAGGAAGATACTATCTGCATCCAGAGAAAGAACCAAAAAATAGAAGTATATGTAGAATGATTTTACATATATACATACATATATGATACATATATATATATACATATATAATGCATATATATGTATGTGTGTATGTGCATATGTGTATATATATATATATATAAATATGCACACACACACATATACACATTTGTGTCTAATGGTAGCCATCTCTAGGGTGGGGAGGGAAAGGAAGAAAAAAAAAGAAAAAGGCACCAAAGGAAAAAGGTGTTTTCCAACCTTTCTGCTGGTTATTATTTTAGCCTTTTCTCACTAGTCATCCAAATTGGGTCTTAGCAGTGAGGACTCAATGAAAATATTATTTTGAGGAAGCTAAGGATTTGGGCAAAGAGAGATTGTCTATCGACTTATGGACTATTGACATTGGAGGAGTTCTTAGATATTATCTCCCTCATCCTATTGTAAGCTCCTTTTGGGTAGAAACTCTCATTTGCCACTTTTGTATTCCTAGCACTTAGCATACACAGTGCCTAGCACATGGTAGGCACTGTAAAAATGTTTCTTGATTGATTGATCAATTGATACCTTCTGGTACAAATGCTTAAATTTGCAGAGGGAGCAGCCTAGCATGCTGAAACCATCCATTTAGGAATGAAGTAGATGGTACCTGATATGTATTCGTTTAATAAAAAACAAAAAACATTTTCAATCCCCCTCAGTGAAACAAAATTAAGCTCTTTTAAAAAATGTTTACACGGAGTGCTGAGTCTTCATTAACACAACCTGTTCAACAATGGTGTTATCCTCAACTGTTCAAACTGTCTGAACTGGCTCTCAATCTGGAAACAATATGATATATGGGTTTGTGGGGTTTTGACCATGGAGGTTAAAGAGGAAAACACGTTGTTTTGACAATGAATGGGAACTACCTTCAAACATATGCTTACTCCTAAATCATAGAACATTGAGCTAGAAAGAACCTTAGACATTGCCCTTCTCATTTGACAGAGAGAAAATGGAGACTCGGAGAGATGGTGACTTGCCCAAAGTCAGATAACTAGTCATTAGCAAAGTCAGGTCTTGGAACCCCAGTCTCTGAATTGATCCTAATGTCTGGTCCAAGACGCTTTCAAATATGTGATACTCCCCCAAGTCCATGACCAATTTCTCTTGGGGGTGAATTGGACCTAAATTAAACTCATCACAGCAAACTTAATGAGTTTAAAAAAAATACAGAAACAGTTCTTGATTTACATAAATTCACATTCCACAAATTCAACTTTACATAAAAAATTGTGAAAGGCTTGGGAAGATATCACAGAAACATGTATGGTAAGAGTTTGGAAAAAAAGTGTGTCCACAGTTTGTTCCTAATTTTTGTGACATTGACAAAGACAAATTTTTGGAAGATGTGAGTAACAATATGGTAAAATTAACACAAGAATTGGAGCTAGAAGTGAATTAGAATGATGGGAAAAGGTTGACTAAGTCTCATGGAGAAAAACTGTTAAATAAGGATATGATTGAGCTGCTAGCTTCAAAGATTGTAGAAGAAGAAAGGGAAGTTTTAGAACCCCAGGTTAAACCAAAAAAGGGTTCCCAGTTGACAGAAGTATTTCATCATTTGAGTGAATTTGTTTCTTGTATTAAAAAGATATATCTAAATATTTTGAGACTTTTAAAAGTTCTAAAAGTAGTAGAGGATAATATTGCTTGCTACTGTCAGATATAGGAGGTAAAAAAGGAGTCACTGCTCAAAAACCTCTAACAAGCTTCATAAAAAAGTTGTACAGCCAACCACCATTAATAAGGCTAGATGCAGTGCATCGGGAAGGCACACTATATTGCACAACTGTGTTAACTTTACTATTCAGTACTATGTATACTTTATCATTAGCTATACCTTTCATTTCATAATTCTCTTTATTAACATGGTACAGCATTTGATATGTCTCCATTTAATGCATATTATGACTTGAATAAAGCTATATTTTGCACATGCCTTTGTTATACAGGTTAAGTGAAGTGGGTGGGTAGGGGCAAATTCACATTATATGAAAATTGCTTTATGCCAAATGTTCTGTAGAATGGTCTTTTTAATATAAAGCAAAAACTATTTGTATAGAGAAATTAGAAGAACACATTAGAATGTGAAAATAGAAAAGTAGAAGAAAATGTTAGAATGTGAGTTATCTGACAGTAGAAATCGTATGTTCACTTTTTGTATCTCCAATACTTAACACAATGGTAGGCACATAGAATCTCTTAATAAATTCTTGTTGAAAGGTAGACTTTCAGAAAAGTCTATCATTAAAAATTTCTGGTTTTGTTGAAGATGATAGAGATTATCAAAGACTTAAAAAGCACATTTAGTATATTTTAGTTTTTGATGTGGTGAGAAAACCATCATGATTTTGTTTAAATAAAATGTTCTTATGTTCAAAATGTGTTTAGCTTTTATAAGAACACTTTGGTAATGGAAGCAATTCAATTTAGAGTGCAGCTAAACCCAGAAAAGTTTTAGTAGCATCTTCAAAGTCTTCTCATTGCCTGAAGCAATAACAACCAAACCCCAAGATCCTCCACACCCCGATTCTAAACTATTTTGCCAGTCTTACCTCATTTACTCCATGCTATAGACTAACTGGACTACCCATGACCTACAAAATATGTCCACTGCTTTTCCTATGCTTTTGTTCATTCTTTTCCCCTATAGCTGGAAGGCTTTATTCCCATTTCTATCTATTGATGCTTACCTGATATTCCCAGTTCAGCTCAAATACTAAGCCTTCCATAATGGCTTCTTCTGTCCTTCTAGTACTGAAAGATGTCCCTCCCTAATTAGACCTTACAGCCCTTGATACTCATATATTTAGCATTTTGTAATGTCTAATATTTATTGTGTTATATCTTATCTTCCTCCTCCTTTTCCTCCATCTTGATGACAGGGATTGTGTCTTATTTGCTTTTTTATCTCTTCTAGCAGCACCTGATATAGCATGCCTACTCATCATAGATATTTAAATGTTTGTTGAATTAAATTAGTACGCAATTGATAAATCTGGGGCAGAGTCCTCATCACCCTCCTACACTGCAATCTTGAACTCTACCCCTAAGTCCCTGAGTCTTTGAGAAGTGAGTTTTAATCCAGAACCAGACTTCTTTGAGACTTTCTTACTGTGGCTATCTTGACACCATAAGATTGTGTAACACCTCCTTCCTTTCCAACCACCCTTTTTGCATTATCTCCCCCTCCCACTTGAATGTAAGTTTCTTGTGGTCAAGGGGTGTCTTATTCGCTTAATTTGTATCCTGAACTTGACACAATAATTGGCAAATAGTGAGTGTTTTATAAATGCTACATCAGTCACTCAGGTTGATTATCTATTAACTGTCTCTCCCTAGAGAATCCAAGATTTGGAATCAGAAGAGTTGAGTCTGAATCTATTTATGCCAGCTACTAATTAACTTCTCTGATCTTCAGTTTCCTTATCTGTATGACGAGACTAACAGTTTCTGGCCTCTTTTTGAGACTCAAATGAGATGGTACTTTGTTGCCATAAATTGCTACATAAATGCCACTGTTACCATTTCGTGATGATAGTAAGGATAATTAGATGATTGTGAATTTAGTAGAAGGCTGGAAATAACTGGAATTTCTTTGTTTGGGTCATAGTTCTCAGACAGTGCTTCAAGTAATGTCAGATGAATTCAATAAGATTAAATTCTTATGAATTCAAAAATAGTTTTCACCTTCCTACACAGTGTGGAGTACTTTGTGAGTAATTAAGCTTCACTAAGAGAAGTTTGTAAATTTATGTTGAGTGCAGCAGTCACTCAGGCTGATCTGACTTAATTGAATCCTCCACTCATAATAAGTGTGTAGGCTGTCATCTTTTGGTGGTTTTGTCTGAACTGAAAATAAAAATTTCAAATGTGAATTTTCACCCACAGCTTGTCAATATCATTCCTATTCAAATCACAACTACCACAGAATATGGGCAGCACCAATTACCCTGAGGGGCTTTTGATAATATCTGGGAGATTTTAAATTTATGTGCAAGAGTTGTTTTTCTATATATTATACCATGTTCTCGAGTTGTTTAGTAAATATTTATTGTCCCCATTCCTAGAATGTAAATATCTTGAGGGCACTACTAAATATTCCACTGCCTTTCTATCTCCTAAAACACTTTTTTATTGTTGTTGAATAATTCCAGTCCTGTCTAACTTTTTATGACCTCATCTGGGGTTTTCTTGGCAAAGATACTAGAATGGCTTGCCATTTCCTTCTCTAACTCATTTTACGGATGAGGAAACTCAGACAAACAGGCTTAAGTGACTTGCCCTGGGATACATAGCTAGGAAGTAACTGAGGCTGGATTTGAACTCATGAAGATGAATCTTCCTGATTTCAGATATGACATTCTATCCACTGTGCCATCTAGCTTCACTAAAACACTTAGTACAATGCTATAGTTTTAATTGGTTCTTGAGAAGAAAGGATGAGAGGGAGGGAGGGAGGAAGGAAGGAAATCAAGGAAGGAAGGAAGGAAGGAAGGAAGGAAGGAAGGAAGGAAGGAAGGAAGGAAGGAAATAGGAAAAAGAGGGAAGAAGGAAGAAGGAAAGGAGGGAGAGAAGTAAAGAGAGAGGGAGGAAAGAGGAGTGAAAGAATACTGTGATATGGGTTAAGTTCCTAAAGGGAAAGTGGGATAGAACCAAAGGTATTTCATTCACTGCCTTCACAAATTTGCCCCACACTCTCTTTTGAACTCACCTTGGCCCCCATATCTAGTACTGCACAAGACAGGCATAAGGCTTGAGGGTCATATCCAGAGAGCTCTATCAATTGTTTCACTCCTTGGTGGGTGGGGAGGCATTCTATTCCCTAATCAAAGCTATAGGATTAAAACAAACGTTAGATCAGTTAGCTAAAAGACTAGGGAGGAAAGTGGGTTAATTTGGATGTCAAAATCATCCAGTGGGACGCTTTGGACTATTTCCTGTCCAAAGTGTTTCCACTTTTGTGTGCATATGGTTTTATGATATCAACATTATAAGACTAAGTAGCCATCCTTGATCATTCCAACTCTGAGATTCTGTGATTTGGAGATAATTATAGTGAGGATGATAATAGCTAAGCTTTTTGATTAAGGGAAATATATGCATGTACAAATGCACATGCGCACACATGCGCACACATGCGCACAGGCACACACACATGCATACACACACCTAGCTTTAACTTGCCCTGTTTTATTTTTCTGCCTGCTGTTCTGCCAACAAATAGAAAAATGAAATGAAGAATTACTCTCTTATATGTAGATTAAAGTGCATTTACTGAAATGAAGTCAGAAGTAAAAAAGCACAGTGTTCAAACTGTTAGCAACTTGAATAACACATAACAGTTTGAATTAGAGGCTGAACTTTCTACAGTTGGGACGGACTCCATTTCAAAGTCAGAGTAGAAGGAAGAACTCTCTCCTCACAGTCTCTCTGGCTGTTCCTTCTAAACTCCAAGCCATTCATTCCTGGGGAGCTATCAGTTTTCCATCAGCAACCCTGCTAGGTTTCGACTTCACAGAGCATCATGCTCCCATTGTAGATACTCCTACTGCTCCCCGCTCCAAACTTTCTTCTGTATGTTGTCTTCTCCTAAGAGACTGTAAGCTCCTCGAGG
The DNA here is from genome assembly GCA_011680675.1 of Gymnobelideus leadbeateri. NCBI lineage: Eukaryota > Metazoa > Chordata > Mammalia > Diprotodontia > Petauridae > Gymnobelideus > Gymnobelideus leadbeateri. The sequence continues at coordinate 1,738,312 of WOXC01004035.1, forward strand.
GCAGATACTGCCCCCCCCCCCAGCTTATATCTTGCATTCCCAGCAGTACCTGGCACATGCTTAATAAATGTTTACTGAATTGAACTGAAAAATTGAATTAGGTGACACTGCTGCTCAGAGCTTGCCCTAGCTATTCAGAGAACTTCTAAACATGTTCTTCTGTTGTCACTGTGTCTGGAGGTCACTGCCAGAGCAACAGGGATGGAAGTCTGGGGAAGGAGAAGGTGATTTAGTCAAAACAAAAAAGAGTACCTGTTGCTAGTTTAAATCCTGGGAGACACACACACACACACACACACACACACACACACACACACACACACACACAGAATATCATGCCCCACTTTAACATTCCCTCTTGGGTTCTCAGACTCCCAAAGCTCTCTGACATTGTCATTTCCACAGAGCCTTTGCTCTCTACTCCATCCCACCTCCCAGCTACTGTCTCTGATGCCTAACGGAAAATATAGGGGAAACGATGGGTACCTGAGGCCCACAAGGGGTTCCACGATGATATTATTCATATTAATTTAAATAAGCATTTCTTCAAAGAAATTTTTTCAAAAGGCTTTACATAGGTTTAGCTTTTTGATTCTCTCAAGTATTATTGTCTATTTTGCTTTAAGAGTTTGAATAATTTGCCCAAAGTCACATAGCTGGTATGTAGCAGGGAGGGGATTTGAACACTGGTCTTCCAACTCCATCAATTACAGGTGGCAGTGGGGAGAGAGACCCCAAGTGTACACAGAGCCATTATATTATGATACAAGGGTTCTAGTGACAAAGCCAGGACAAGTGTCATGTGAATTGCCACTTTAGCAGGGGTGGGGAACCTGTGGCCTTAAGGTCACACATGGTCTTCTAAATCTTTAAATGTGACCTTTTGACTAAATTCAAATTTTACAGAATAATTTTGTTGTTGTTGTTCTGGAAAATTTGGCTTTGGTCAAAAGGCTGCACTTGGATTTTTGCCCAAATGGTCTACCAAACAGAAAGCTTCACACCAATCTCCAAACACATTTGAGAAGATGGAAACTTGCAGTGTAAAAAAATCAATATTGAGCAGCAGAGAGACATGGGGAGGCCCTGCCAAAAGCCAGTGAGGGTGGCAGGAGAAGTTAAAATAGTGCCTGTGAAACCTTCAGAGGGAAAATAGTGATGTTGAGGGTGACATTACATTCTGTTCCTTGGCCTTCTCAGTCCACAGCTATAAGAGGCTAATCAATCAATATGGAATTACTGACCACCTCCTATGACACTTTTGGAAACACTGAACCACAGAAACTAAGAGTTAGAATATCTGGGCTCAAGTCCAACTCAGCTGCCTATATAACCCTTTAGGAAGTTTTTTCTCCTCCCTTGGTCTCAACGCTCTCTCTGATTGAAGAAGGAGAATGCACTAAATGGTTAGCTTATAAAGCGTAAAGCTAGCAGGGACATTAGGAGTTATCTAGTCCAACCATCTCATTTTATAGATGAGGAAACAGATTGAGGGAAGATACAAGACTTGCCCAAGACAATGCAGGAAGTAAGTAAATAGTACAGCTAGGATTTGAACTGGTCTCCTAGTTTCAAATCCATTTATCTTGCTATTACCCTCATACATGCAAATCCTTTTCTAGGCTAACATTTTATATGATTCTTTGAAAAAATACCTAGTCCCTGCCTTCAAAGAGCACATGGTCTCCTTGGATATTTGGGTGACTCCATTAAGTAGGTAATTCAGTGAAGAGATAGCAGTATACTCCCGAAGTTATTTGAAAGTTATTAAACTGGAGAGCAACCATAAGCTATTCCTGTTGGGGAGGGGTGTGGCTACAGCTGACATTTTGGTATCATTTAGCAGAAAGAACATGGGAAGAGAGGCTAGAGACCTGGGTTCCAATCACTTCTGCCATTAACTAGCTGTGTAACATTAGGAATGTAATTTTACCTCTCTTGGCCTCAGTTTCCCTGACTCTAAAATGAAAGAGTTGGATTAGACAAACTCTAAGGTCCCTTTCAGTCCTAAAGAGTGATGATTTCCTGGAAACGTTTTCCATTTGTTACATTTTTCTTTCGCTTGTGCATAAGCAGTCCTCCATTTCCTTAGTTGGCAGTCTAGAGCAGATGTCTTGAGGGCACAGAATGCTTAAATCCACCCCCAGCACATATGGAACATGAATGTGAGGCAGCCATGCCCCACTTTTTGTATAACACTATCATTTAACTTAACTGTAACTTAACCAGAGCTGTCAAACATGCCACAGCAGTGTTCCTCCCAGAAAGATTATTAGATTGGTAAAGCACTTAGCACAGTAACTGGCACATCATAGTTGCTTAGAAAATCATTACCTACTGACTGATCAGTTTGAGGTAACATTTTGAAATGGGCAAAATGTGTTGCTGGATATCCAAGCAGCCCATTTCTCAACCTTTGTCTCAGCTCTATATTTCTCCTCCTCACCCTTGAGTCATCCATGCCTTCACTGACCACTCCTCTCCCTACTTGCTGGAAGTCTGCTCCCTGGAAAGGATCAGATGGTAGTTATTTACTTCCAAGTGTGAATTTAAAGTTATCAAGACATTTCCTAGAAGTATTTCGATCCATTTAATTGAACTATGTATTGTCAGTCAGTCAATAGGAATATTATTTAGTGCTTACTATGCACCAGGCACTGTGTTAAGCTCTGGGGGTACAAAGAAAGGGCAATGTGGTCCCTGCTCTCCAGAAGCTCCAGACCCAAGTGCTCCCTATCTACTAGACTCCGGAGAAATAAAGATGAAAATTAACAGAGTCTCTTCCTTAAGGGAGCTGACAGTTAAGTATTATCTTTAATAATAAAAGGCTTGTCTTGTTTCATTTTAAATAAATTTTAAATCTTTTTATATTGCCTATGGATACAGATGATAGAAATGCATCACTCTCTCTTCTTCTGAGAGAGTTATCCCTTACACCAAAGAATAGAAAAAGGGGGGGGGGTGAAAAAACAGTTTAGCAAAACTAACCAAGATGTTGAAAAAGCCTGGCATTTTAAGCAGTATTACCCAGCCAGTCCCCCACTTCTTCAAAAAAGGAGGGGAAGTACCTTCCCCCAAATACTTGCTATTGGATTCCCTGCCAAGGAACTTCAGGTTTTTACAAGTGATACAATGTGGGAGCCAAGATGGCGGAGTAGAAACAGCTCTTCCAAGCCTCTCTGCCCCCAGATTCCCCTCAAACTATGTAAAAGGGGACTCTGAACAACTTCTGGAGCCCCAGCACCCACAGAACGACACAGAGAAGCTAACCTCCCGCTGAGGACAGCCCAGCAGCCCTGCAGGAAGGACCAGCGCAGTGGTCTGGGACCTGGCAGCTCGCAGAGCGCAGAGCGCAGGAGCCGAGCCCAGGTCCGCGTGAGCCGAGGTTTTAGCCCCAGGGCGACAGGGCCAGCAGCCGGCTGGAGGAACCCCAGAACACCAGGAACCCTGGCGACTCCAGAATTATCAACATAGACATGCCTAGGACAAAGTAAGAGGTTAGTGTCCTATGGACTTTGGGACCTGTATTTGGGGAATGCGTCAGCTCCCTCCCTGGGGGCTAGAAGCTGCTGAGGAGACACGCCATTTTGTAGTTTTCAGAGGCAGATCCGGCTCCCAGCCTACAAATCGTGGGGAGATCCAGCGATCAGTCTTGGGGGGTAATCGCTCTTGCTTTAACCTCCCTGGATCTGGATTGTGATCTAGGGTGGAAGTTGTGGGTGGGTTTACAGCTTGCCAGAAACGGAAGTTGCCCCCACACGTTCGGGACGAAAATTCCTCTAGCTGGCCTTAAAGCCATAGTGTGGCAACAAGCCCAAAAGTCAAGCAATTAAGTGGCAACATGCCAAGGCAAAGGAAACAGAAAAATGCAATCCTAGACTCCTATTTTGGGGGCATAGAGCGGGAAAAGGACTGTGAGGTCAGAAGTCCTGCTCCAAAAGCCCCAGGGGAAAACATGAGCAAGTTGCAGGCCATAGAGGACCTTAAGAAGGACTTTAAAAATCAAATAAGAGAAGTGGAGGAAAAATTGGAAAGAGAAATGAGAAGGATGCAGGAAAAGTATGAAATGAGGGTCAACAGCCTGACTGAGGAAAACAACACCTTAAAAAATAGACTAACTCAAATGGCTAAGGAGGCCCAAAAGGGCAACGAGGAGAAGAATGCCTTAAAAAGTCGAATTTGCCAGATGGAAAAAGAATCTCAAAAGTTCACAAGTGATACAATGTGCTTTAAAATGACAGTTCATGAAATTCAAGACCAAACTTGGTTTTTCCAGGAATTTAGTTTGGTTGCTTTAATTTCTCAGCATTTTGCTGTGATTAATTTGTTGCTGTTTCCATTTTTGCTGCTGTAGTCCTTGTGTACAGTTTTCTTGGTCCTGCACATTTCATTTTATATCAGTTCATGTCTTCCGATGCTTCTCTGTATTTCTCATATTCATTGTTTTTTATAGCCCAATAATATTCATTGTATTCATGTCTTATAATTTTATTTGTTAAAGAAGGAAGGAAACATGCTTTTATTAAGCACCTACTCTGTACCAGGTAATGTACTAAGGACTTTACAAATATTATCTCATTTTATCTACACAATAATTCTGGGAGGTAGGCACTATTATGATCCCATTTTATAGTTGAGGAAACTGAGGTTAAGTAAATTGCCTAGGATCATCCAGATAGCAATTGGATTTGAACTCAGATTTTCCTGAATTCAGGCCCAGTGCTCTATCCACTGGACAATCTCAGCCTCTCAGTTTCAGAGCAAGAAAGGTAGGTATTATCTTGGATTGGAAATGCAGATTGTGGTTTCCTGTTGTGTCTGAAATGATACTATATAGCCTATAATTCTGCTTTTGCTTATGGCTGCCCATTTCTGACTGTCAATGTGGAAAGGGGGCAATGAGACTGAAATATTTATATTTTCCCCATCCTGTTAGACAAGGAATGTTGCTGAGTCAAGCCTTGGCTATCTGCCAGTGAGTTATGACCTCTCCTAATCATATGCACTCCTGGCTCAGGCCAGAAATGGCTGGCTCTGTGTGGGAGGACAGCTCGCCAAAAAGAAGAAAACCCAGCATAGCTTTATGATTTTTAGCTTCCTGATTGCTATTCTTCAACAAAGAAAGCTGAGAAAGAGATTGGGTACATTATATTCATAAGCTTCTTGAAGGTAGGCATCATGTATTAGTCTTCTTTTGTATGTCCTACAGTGCCTACTGAAATACTGAGTAAACAGTAGGTAATCAAAGTTGCTTTGATATATTGAATTCAAACTTGATTTGATTTTTAATGTCATGGTGTAGTTCCTTGATTTTTGTTTCTGCATCATGGTGCAGTGGACAGATCACTGGACTTGAAATCAGAAGATTCGGGTTCAATTCTTAGTTGCATAACTCTGAACAAGCCACTTTATTTCGTGTAGTCTCAGTTTCCACACCTATAAAACGGGGATAATACTACCACCATTCCCTACCTCACAGGGCTTTGTAAACTATAAACTGCTATAGGAATATGAGCTACTTTTTCTTTTCTATTCTTCAAGTAATAGAAAATGAAAGTATAAAGACTCTGCTTCTCTAGGATATGGGCAACAAATACAGCCTGGGAAAGGTTGGCCTGGATCTCTTGCTGAGCACAGCGATTGCCTCACCCATCATTTCAAGTGCTACCTCTGTGGTTACTATGACAACAAAAATGGCTGCAGCTCAGCTGCGGTGATTCACAGATCACACAATTTCTTCCAGGGAAACAAAAGCAGTACTTTTGAGGACAGCAGCATTATTTTGGGTAACATCTCTCAAAGCAACCTATTACTACTACAGTGATTCACGCAAAGTGCTCCTAATGAACAGGAGATTATACTGTTTGGATCCACAAGCAAAATGCATGAAAGACATTCCTAATTTGTTAATTAACATTTTCTCCAAACATCAAAGAAAAACATTCAATCTAAGAAGTGAGGTAGGCTTTTGATTGTAACTGCAGACTCATTAGACACTAGGAGTAGAGATTCTCTTAGACATAAGTCCAGAAATCACATCAGAGAAATAACCCGACACCAATAAGTAAGGAGATAAAAACATTAATTGTTGACAAAGTAAGTAATGGAGAATGAATAAATAGGTCATGGAACGTTGGTCCCATTTTATTAGGTGTTCACATATCTTACTCTTTTTAAAAAGGAACTGAAGAGTTAATCCAGAACTTTTCCTTTGAAATGCTTTCAATAAAATAAGATGTTCTTTTAAGAGCACATTCCAGAACATCTTGTTACACTATGCAACCAGACAACTATATCTGAGAAAGGAAATGCAGCCCCAGAATGGCAAAGTCATCTTTTGACTCAGCCTTCATTCATCCCCTATTTTTAATCCATCACCAAGCCCTCACAATTTAGAAAAAATGTTGACCACTTCCATTTAATTTTCTACATTCTTACCACAACACTCCTGTGAAGTTATCATCATCTCATACTTGAATAGCTCCCATAGTCTTCTGCTCACAGTTTCTCCCCACTTCAATCCACCCTGAACATCACTTCCAAATTAATCATCTTAAAAGACCATGGTACTCATGCTCCAAAATCTGTTTCAGGTCCCCATTATCTCAAGGACCTATTTTTTATCCTACTACTCAATGCTTTCCATTTTGCAGCCCAATTTACTGATTCAACCTTAAAATGCTCAAAAGGTATCTTAGTGAAGATGGCCGGGTTGATCCTTTTGATAACCTCCAGAGGCAGTATTCATTCTCAGCACCTAGGATGGTGCCTTGCATCATAGATTCCCAAGACAATTCTAGCACAGGCTTAACATATACTGTGGGTCATTATTCACTCAAAACCAGAGCTCATAAATCCAAATGATATGCTTAACTTTATTAGTAATAAACAGGACAAAATTAGTTGAAAGTGAAGGCTTTTCATGAAATAACATACTAAGAAAAGTGGCAATAAAATGTTTTCTCCATAGACCCAGGGAACATTCATATAAATATGTAAGCCATTAGTAAAAAGAATAGAGCCCCTACTAGTGAATATATGTAAAAATTCACATACACAGAGAACATACATAGAATAGCTAGAATTCATACATGGAGGGACAATTCATGCTTCTCATTCTTCTGGACCACTGATGTTTCCTGGTTAGGTAATTGTACTGCCTCCCCTGAGGTCTCTTCCCCTGTTTTCCACTGGGTATGTTGTCTCTAGTATCCCTGCTGAATGCATTGTCCATGTGGATGGATAGTCTTTACTGTACATATAGTGTCTATTAAAGGATAGTCTCAGTTATACATGAAAACTCCATTGAATGAATAGCTTTAGCTATATTCGTACTTTCCCCTCCACACTGATCTTGTTGGATGTGTTGTTTTTGTTGGATGCTGCTCCATTGGATGTGCTATCCCTTTGTCAAAACAATCACTTCCAGTGTAGGTATGAAGTTGTGGAGTGTGGCATGGTGGGTAGAGGTCTAGGCTGGGAATCAGGAAGACCTGAGTTCAAAGTCTGCCTCAGACATGCATTAATTGTGTGAACCTGGGTAAATAATTTCTCTCAACCTCTATTTCTTCATCTGTAAAGTAGGAGCAATAATATCTCAAAGGGTGTGGTGAAGATCAAATGAGGGAATACAAAGTACTATGTAACACCCACTCCCACCTCTTTCTTTCTCTCTGCATACACATATGTAGTTATAGACATAGATTAATACAAACATACAATTTAAATCCCACTTCTTCCATGAAGACTCATCTGATACTTACTGAGCTTTCCTTCAGGATTTAAAGAACTGCTTATCTCTTCCACTCACCTTGTTACCTATCCATATTCTATCCTATATTGCTACTAAACTGTTTAATGTGTATCCAATGCAGTTTTAAAGTCTGCGAGGGCAAGAATCATGTCTTAAAAATAAATCTGTTTGAATTGGATTAAAAGACAAAGTTGATGTGTTTTTTCTAGCACCAATATACTGCTCATATAGATGAACTAAAAAGAAATTGTTTCTACTGTGCTCTACTAGTCAACTGTTTAGTTCTGTATATAGTTCAGCTTACAAATTATGGGAATGGAAGGTAATAGTGCACAGATGTGCATTTCAATAGCAATTGTTAGCTTTAGTCCTTCCTGTAGATTCCCAATGAGAGAGAGGCAAGGGCAGGTGAAGGGATTATGGGAACAGGGGAGAAGGTAGAAGTGGGTGCTGGGGATACATAATTGTACAAAGTTTCAGGGGTTCAAGATTTCTAATAATTTCTGTAATAGTATGAATACTGATCTTTGCTAAGAAAAGCTTGGTATGGAGAGATTGCTTTTTCTGAAGGCACTGCAGATAGACACCAGGAATACACAGTTTAACAAGGTCAGAAGTCCATGTTCTTCTAATAATTTTTATGTCACAGGATCCCTTAGTTGTTTTCGAGTCATTTCAGCTCTGCTTGACTCTTTGTGACTCTGAAGTTTTCTTGGCAAATATACTGGAGTGGTATTTGACAGATGAAAAAACTGAGATGAACAGGGTTAAGTGACTTGTTCAGGGTGACACAGCTAGTAAGCGTCTGAGGCCAGATTTGAACTTAGGAAGATGAGTCTTCCTGACTCCAGGCCCAGTGCTCTATCTAGTGCACTACCTTTATGCCCTTAGTTGAGTTGGTAAAAATTATGAGTCACTGGATGAGAGTGAACAAGAGTCTCCATTTAGTTTCTTTAGAAGAAGGGAGTAGCAGCATCCTCTGAGGGGGCACAGTTTTGTATCACTTCCCTAATGGAGCACTCAAGGAGGCAGAGATTTTGGTAGGTGGGCCAGGGAATACCGAGTGTAGGTACATGGAAAATTTCCTTTTCAACTTCGATCCTAGGATAGGCTACATGCAAAAGCTTGATCCCCTCTTAGCACTTTACTACAGGTGACCCTGATGCAGGACAAAGAACTATTACTATCCCAAGTGTAATCCCTACAAAACCTTGGATACTCCTGGAGACAGTCCTGTTTGTCATCACTGTCTCACATCAGAAGAAATCACCAACTATACTGGAGGAACTCATGCTCTCCATGCCACTCTGGTTCATCACCTCCACTTTGCATTAGGATACTCACTGTGAACCTTTAATATGTAGCATCACCTATCATTTGGAGCAGACTGAGACTTGGAGACTTAGTATTTCTGAGGAGGAAGGAAAAGTTTTGGACTTCTCCATTCCTCTGCATTTGTTGGGTTTTCTGTTCCTCTTTTTCCCTTAGTACTGACCACTTTAGGAAGACTGTCTTATAAAAGACTTGAGAATTTGTCCTTTCAAAGATGGAGAGAAGGTCTGGACTCCACATTTTTATTTTTGTTTTGTTTGGTTTTATTTTTTTTTCCCACTTTACTCCCTTTCTCTCCCTTAGTACTCCTCAAGACAGGAGGACTATCTAATCATTTGAATGGTAGAAGGTCTGCTAGAAGATTATTAGGTCCTTGCCATCAAAGGGTGGTATGTGATAGAGCCAAAAGTTTCCTAGTGCAGCTTTGTTGATCCTGATAGAACTTCTTCCCCTCTGTGCAACCTGCTTGGCCCCAGCTTCCCTGATACAGCTTCCTGGCCTAGTGACATAAAAGGTCCCATTCAAGTATGGTAATGGCCTCTCAGACTTAATGGGAGCCCGAGGCCACAAGAGTTACCCTATTCTGAAAATGGATTTATCAGACATGTTTCCAGATGGAGACGAAGGGGGGCCATGTGCTGAAAAGCCATGTCACTGTATCCTTGTGGCATGTCCCTGCTGTAAAGTAAGCCTCCTCCTTTGTTACATGTTTAGTGATTCACAAGTGCATCATTTTGTCCAAACACCAAAGCTGAGTTAAGAGGGCACTGGCTTTCGAAGCTCTGCTATAACACAGGGACATGTATTATAATAGCGATATGATAACAGAGCTAATATTTGAAGACTTGGTCAGACAAGGCACATGGAAGGATTTTGATAGGATCAAGATGAGGCAAGGATAGGGAATTTAAAAGGAAGAAGACAAAGTTCTCTTCCAGATATTTGTTGAGAGGATTCCTCTGGGAGTTATTTCACATTCATAGAGCACACAGGATTGGGCTCCATCTAGTTACAGACAGGAGTGTGCTGGTAAATGTTTGGCAACTGACTTTGAAAAAACATACATGGGACACATTTTTAAGACTAATCTACATTATTAACATTTTCTCCATTACTTTCTTAAGTCCAGACAATCAACAAAACAATAAATTAAGCCCTGATTTGAAGCATTTACTGGTTTCTGCTCACACTGAAATTTAACAATCTGCTTTCACAAGCAGGTTCTATCTGGTTCTAGCATACCCCTGCTATAGTAGTATCCCCCATCCTCTTTAAGATAGTATGGCATAGTGAAAATACCACTGGGAATCAGGAGTACTTGAGAAGGGAGTCTTATCTCTGAGTGATTTTGAGAGGAAGAACACAATAGATCCTCCACTTGACTTGAAGTCAGAAAGACCTGGGTTCAAATTCCGCCTCTGATGCTTATTAGCTCTATGACTCCAGACATGTTGTTTAATATCATTTAATGTCTGTGCTTCATTTCCTCAGCTATAAAATAAGGGGCTGAGGGGCGGCTAGGTGGCGCAGTGAGTAAGAGCACTGGCCTCGGAGTTGGGATGACCCGAGATCGAATCCAGCCTCAGAAAATGAGCACCCACACATAAATCATGACTAGCCGTGTAACCTTGAGCAAGTTACTTAACCCCAATTGCTTAAAAAAAAAATAAAATAAAATAAGGGGCTGAACTAGGTAATTTCTCAGGCCCTGTCAATACCTCTTGAAATAAGGAAAAATGTAAGGTGTGATATTATGATATGGAATAATGACTTTTATCATAGGAAACAAAGGCTTATCAAATATAAAAGGGGAACGTGGATAACCGTACCACATTCACCAAAAATGGAATCAAATGATAGTGTTCCCAGCTTGGTTTGTGCTGGTCTTGTATCACAGGGGCTAAAAGACCAAGACAAAAAAGAGAACTGGGGCTTTAGTAGGGTATTCATTTCTTTGAAATGAGCAATATGACATAACACACATATGCGTATATAAATGTATTATTAAATACATATTTAATCTATTATCTGTCATTTCTTAGACAATAGTCTAGTCACTTTTTACCCCATAGTCACACCTCCACTCCTAGAGTCAGGGAAGGTGCTGAACATACTTCTCTTTCCTCCGAATTTTGTTTGTCCTTACATAGAATAATTTTGTCTGTTTCTTGCAACCATTGTGGCAACTGACAAAGACCTACATGACACCCAATCTAGGACTAGAGTTATAATAGATCTTTTGAATATCAGATCTGGAAGGGTTGTTAGAGATCCTCTCTTTCATTTCTTAAATAAGGGAAATGAGGAAGAGGAAGACAGTATTACTAACATTCTATGGCCACTTAGTGGCAGATCTGGGGTTAGCATCATGTACATTGATTACCAGATTATAAAATCCTAACATGAGAGCTAGAAGGGACCTTATAGGTGATCTAGTTCAACTGTCTCATTTTACAGAGGAGTCAACTGAGGCAAAGAGGTAAGTGACTTACTAAAGGTCACATTGTAAAGGGCAGAGCCAGCATCTGAAGACATGGGACCCAGGTTTTAATCCTGGCTTTGCCATATATTCTCTGTATGACTTTGGGTAAGTTACTTAGCTTTTCTTGCCCTTAGGTTTCTCGACTATAAAAGGAAAGGTTTGGGCTAGATGGCCTTTTTAGCTCTGATATCCCAAGGGTTTATGCCCCTTCTCCATGGAGGTCTTTGTGATATTCTTTGCTAGTAATCAAAGGATAAATTGTTAAATTATTTTATATGAGAATAGATAGGAAATATGGGTACAGGGAAATATTTCCAGTGGCATGCCATTTAATAAATCTTCCTTCTATCATATTACTCAGCTTTAGGCTTAAAACAAAATGAAAAACAATAAAAAAATCAAGATTTGGGTCTAAGTGCTAGTCACCAAAAATAACATTTATATAGTACTTTAAGGGTTTCAAAATGCCCTCTTGCTAATATCCCTGCAAGACAGATCATGAAAGTGTTATTATCCCAATTTTATGAATCTAAATCTCAGCAAGGTTATATGACATCTAAGGTCACATAGCTGGTAATTCATGAAGGACTAGAAGCTAGCTCTTCCATCTCTGATACCAGGGCTCAATCTACTGCCTTCTGGCAAAAATTTGACTCTGAGGTTGCTTATAGTTCAGGTTAATGAGGAAGTGGTTACTGGAGCTGTAAGATGTTTTTATGATTTCTTTCTAGATTTCCCCCTGATGTTAATGAGTTATTATTAGAAGACAAGACTTTTTCTACATTTTTAAAAAAGAGAAATAGATAGGATGTATAGCTGTCTTGTAATTATGAAGAAGAGGGGAAATAAACAAGCCATGGCTGCCTTTAATTAGGATATTCCTTTACTTCTACTTGCTCATGCTGGCCTTTGTGGTACAAGCTCTAATATACCGCCAGGCAAATCAGCAAACGAAGGAAAGTAACACACATAGTCTTTTCCTTTCCTTAGCAAGAAATTTTAATGAACTTCTTTAGTTCATCTAGGAAGAGACAGACAGAGGGGATGAAAGGACACCTTGGTTGGTTCCCTTCACAGCAATATTCTACAAAAATATTCTTTAGAACTGGTTTTAAAAAATAGAGGAACTGAGTAGTGGAACAAATTAACTAGAAAACACACAGTAAGAGTGATATCTCATACCCTAGCATTAAATGCAATGAGTTGAGCTGCATGATTCATTGAAGTCATTTCCCAACTGATAAATGTTTTAAGGATATGAATAGACAATTCCCAAGGCAAGAAATTTAGGCTATCTATGGCTACAGGAAAAAAAATGCTCCAAATCACTACTAATTTCAGAAATGTAAATTAAACCAATTCTGAGATTCCACCTCAACCCATCAGGTTGACAAAGATGAAAAATAAAAAGGAAAATTACAATGTAAATGTTGAATTGGATTGGAAGTAGACCCATTGACATACTGATGGTGAATGTCAAAAGGTGTACAGCCATTATGGAAAGCAATTTGGAGTATATGCAAACAGTTATTGGCCCAGTCATATCACTGCTAGCCCTCTACCCCCAAGAAATCAAAGCAATTGGAATATGTCCTAAATGTGTAAAAATATTTATAGCAATTCTTTTTATGCTAACCAAACCCCAAAATAAAGTGATGCCTATCATTGATGAATGGCTGAATAAGTTATACTATATGAATTTGGTGGAATACAATTGTGCTGTAAGAAATGAGGAAAGAAATAATTTCAAAGAGACATAGAATGATATATGAAGTGATGTGAAGTAAGCAGAACTAGAAACATTTATACTGTAACGCTAATATTAAAAAAACAACCCATTTTGAAGAATTTCATAAAATGATAAAGAATGAAATCAGCAAAAATAAGAAAACAATTTGTACAATATCAATACAATTATAAAGATAATAACTTTGAAAATTAAGGACTTGGATCAATATGATAAACAGCCACAATTCTGGAGGACTAATAATGAAACAGGATATCTTCCTTCTGGCAGAAAGTCATAGATTTAGGGTATAGAATGAGACATATATTTATATAGAACGAGACATAATATAATTATATATTATATAATATTAGGTATATGATATGCAATACATGTAGTTTTCCATCATTTATTAATCACATTATTATTTATAATATGATATGTGTAATTTGATGTGTAATATATCATATTATACAATAGATACATTATTGTAGCAGCAAGCACCCCAACATCCTCAGGATGGCTGCCAACACAGGTTCCTAGATCTGCTTTTTTAAAGCAAAGCAACTCAAAATGGGTTAACAATCTTGCTTTAATCAAACATACATTATTTACTTAGTTCAGGGGAAAAAGGTCAGCACCCCGAACTTCAAAGTATACAGACAGAACTTATAAGACATAGAAACAAATAGATCAAGCAGACAGGCTTCCAAACTGTCCCAGCATTACATCAATACCAAATCACAGTTACCAGAGAGGGAAGCATCAACATCTAGGTTTTCAAAGCCGGGGGGCTGTCAAGGGCTGCCCAGAGTCTCATCTGGTCAAATCACACAACACTTCTTAAAGTGAGCTCCAAAGCAAAGCCTCACACCAGGGATGATATAGCCTTCTCCTGGGCCAGAGAATGTAACCACCCTCTTGACCCACTGCCCAATCACACAGCATCAAGGTGTGGGCATTCCTGAAAACCAGGCCTCCTGCCACAGGCTCCATGTGACCACATTCAGCCTATTAGGAGGCAGAGTATATTTTCAAATCAAGGAAGGTTCTCAGAGTCTCTTAAGCCTATCAGAGGGCCTAGGGGCAGGGATGAGCTTTAAATTTGCATTTCCATTACAATTGTATATGAACTAAATTTATGTATGTTACTATACATATGTCATATATAAATTATATATGATGTAATGCAAGATAATATTAATAATATATTTTAAACTATTGTGTGCCTATTGCATTATATGTAATATGTTGTATATATAGATATATGATATAGATATAGATATCTATACCATACAGCCATGAAAGGACTGTTTTGATTTACAATGTATGTATTTGCAATTTGATTTACAATGAATTAAAATGTATATTTATTACAAGGAATTTGTTTTTCTTTTCTCTTTTTTTCTTTCCACAATGGAATGGGAGGTGGGAGAGAGAGATTTCTGTCAATTGAAAAAACAGAGAGGTGGGGTTGTATAGATGTGAAGTGTTTCCAAGTATACTTAACTGTTTTACTTTGTTATAAGAGATCTCTCATGCAGTAAGGGAGGTGATCTATAAATGTAACAAAAACAAAATATATGAATAAAACTTTTAAATAAATAGAATAATAAGGACTAGTATCCACTGTCCTTAGCAGTATCTTAGTAGTATACTCTCCCTGAGATTCAGATTTGTAAAATTGGGACAATAACGCTTTCATGATCAGCCTTGCAGGGACATTAGCAAGAGGGCATTTTGAAACCCTTCAAGTACTATATAAATTTTTTTTGGTGACTAGCACTTAGACCCAAATCTTGATTCTTTAAAATTGTTTTTCATTTTGTTTTAAGGCTAAAGCTGAGTAAGTAATATGCTAGAAGAAAGGTTTATTAGAAGGTATGCCACTGGAAATATTTCCCTATCATCATATTTTCTATCTATTCTCATATAAAATAATTTAGCACAATTTATCTTTTGATTACTAGCAAAGAATATCACAAGGACCTCCATGGAGAAGGGGCATAAAGCTTTGCAATATCAGAGCTAAAAAGGGCATCTAGCCCAAACCTCTCATTTTGTTAGTATCATACTGTCATGTATGGGGATTTGAATTGAATATCCCCATTCAAGTAAATGTCCCCCAAACTTACATATTAACCTTCCCTTTCTGGGGGAAGAAAAAATACCTCCTTAGTGTGGTATTAAAAACTTTTCCTCTAACCTACCTTCAACCTACTTTTCTACCATTCTTTTGCCTTATTTCCCTTCTTGACCTTAATTCTTTCCCCCTCTTATACCTTCCACATTGCCAAAGGTTCTTTTTTTTTTGTCTTTTTTGGAGGGCGATTGGGGTTAAGGGACTTGCCCAAGGTCACACGGCTAGTTTTTTGTTTTAAGTGTCTGAGGCCAGATTTGAACTTAGGTCCTCCTGACTCCAGGACTGGTGCTCTATTCACAGTGCCACCTAGCTGTCCCCAAAGTTTTTCTCTTATGTCTGAGTCATTTTAACATTTCTCCTTTGAAATGCTCTCCCATTAAGGCTCAGTCCAGGTACCACATCTTCCAAGAAGCCTTACCTAATTCTGCCCTCACCCCAACTCACATCCCCAAGTGAAATCTCTTCTTTCTTGTAGCAGTTTGCATCTCTCCTTTGCCTTTAACACATTCTTCCTTCTGCTAATATCTTGTCCCATCTATTAGAGTCAAGTAAGGAGATAGTGTAATTTTTTCCAATTCTATATCCCCAGAAGCTAGCACAGTGCTTAGAATTGAGCAGACATTTAGTAAATATTTGTTTAATAGAATTAGGATAATAGATTTATAGAAGAGAATGGTCTTACAAATAACTTAGTCCAACCACTTTATTTTACAGATCAGAAGTAAGGCCAAAAAGTGAAACTGACTTGCTCTTAGACACCCAGGTCTGTAAAGGTAGAGCCAAGAATCAAATCAAGATCCTCTCACTTCAAATCCAACTCTCTCTCTGCTGTACCATACTGACGTTATAAGACAATAAGTTAGATTGGATTGGTTTATATTGAACTGAATTCCTGTTTTGGCAATGGCTTACGTGGGTGAATTCTACCTGAAAAGGAATGGGTTACCTAGACAAAAGGAGAGGGGATGGCATTACTGGATGTTATCCTCTCCTGGACATTACCTATCCCATCCATGGTTCTGTGATTTCTTCACTTCTGTAGAAGGCAACAACATGTTCTTCAGTCTTAACAGATGACACGGTTGGCTTTGCTGACCCTCTTTTGCCACTGTCCACCGTTCAGGGGTAAAGTGGTCTTTGAACAGCAACATTTTGAACACTCAGCCCTTTCAGCAATTTTATTCTTGCTCTCTCCCTAACTGATCATGCCACTTTTGGTTCCTTTTTATCCTCCATAGTCATTGTATCATCAAAGGCAGGGTACTATTCCTAAATCAGTAGTAGTAGTACCTGACCTACCACCCCTTAGATTTCCTGAAAGGCTGCTCCTCCAAATCTTAACATGCACTTGGGAGCAATGTGACATTCAAAGGCCCAACAAGCTGGCAGGCTAAGAGATGATGAGGAAAACTAATTTGCTTTTCCTTGCTCCCCAGCCAGTATAAATGCTTTCCTGGTACTGTATTTTATTTTAAAGTTTAATAAGAAGCCATCAGTGCAGTGGCCTGAGGGCTCCTATTGCATTTCATCATGTTTTGGTTTTATTCGTTTGTTGTTAGTTTTTTATTTTTGTTTTTTGAAGGCAGAACTCAAGAAGTTACTGGATGCTAGCCAACAAAAACAAACAAACAAATAGAAACAAACCTAATACTTTCTCCTTGGATAAAATGACCAGATACACAGTTAGATATTCAAGCACAGGTTCCCTGAGGTCTCTGCTCTCTGTGTGGCCAGATGTACTTGGGAAAAACAATTCTTGGAGACAGAGATGCCTACTTTTTAAGTTAGAGGTATAATGAGTCCTCATGGGCCCTCCTTATAAATCAAATTGTGAGGAGAAAAATTCTGCATTCCCTGTCCACTGGGTGAATTGCTATTTGGCCAAAATTTATATTATTCAAGAGCCCAGATCATTTAGGTATATGGAATTGTGTAGAGCAAATGAGGATTTAATTCAAGGGTAATTTTGAAAAATCTGTCCTATGAGGCTTTATAAAGTTGAATTTTTACATTCTTTAAAAGGGGATAATTAAAAGTAAAAAGAATTCCATCTTTTAATGTATTTTTAAGTGTAAAGTCTCCTATTCACCATTATGCCCTTTGTATAGCTATACTTTAATTGATATTGAGCCCTTGAAATAGATTTGATAAATCAAAGACTGGAGTGTGAGTGAGAAGACCTAAATTTTAGGCCTGGTGCTTCTATCATCTACTTGTGTTTGTGTGACTTTTTGTAAGTCTCCTTAATTCTGAGCCTCAGTTTCTTCCTCTGTAAAATGATGAAACTGGACTAGATTATCTCTGGGGTCCTTCCTGTTGGAAAGGCTTAGTAATATTAACAGCTAATGTTTATGCGATGCTTCAAGGTCAGAAAAGTGCTTTTCATAACTTATCTCATTTGATCCCTGTGAAGCAGGTGCTAATATTACCCTCACTTCATGTGAGGAAACTGAGGCTAAGAGACTATCCAAGAAAGTGTCCAAGGCAGGATTCACATTCAAGTCTTCCTGACTTGCAGTCCAGGGCTCTATGTTCTATGCACCTAAAATATGCTCCTACAGCCTCTTAAGTACTATGATTCAATGGTTTTTTCCTCGAAAGTCCACATCGTGCCAGCCCTTCCAGCTTCTAACAACTCAAAGGAAAACACTATTGCTTCTAATTTTTCATGGAGGCCATCCAGATTCCCAGAACACCTATTCATAAAGATAAGGGTAATTAGCTGGAATGTTGTGTATGTTGGAGGGCTTTTTGAAGGCCAAGGTACTAACAAAATTCTTCATGGACAACACAATTGAGATTGGAACCTTGGTGACTTGAAAACTGGGAGTTTGAGAAGGGAAACTGGTGTTAATTTAGGCTCAGAACATTTCTGTGATATTAACTAGTAAGTGTCATTGTACTGGATAATCACTTCCATTACCCCTAGTGGATATGGCCATGCCTGTGATGCTGATAGCTTACCATTTTTCTGGTTCTCTTTCCCCGTCCTAAAATATTCACTGCATGCCTAAATAATTCCATTGCTTCATATTTTTCTCTTTTCCAATTTTTTAAATATTTATGAAAGACCTCATTTTAGATTGGGCAAAGATAGATGGAAAAAAGAGTCACTGGAAATTCTTTGACTAAGACAAGGGGAGAGAGCATGAAGAAGTGAATGAGAGAGCAGTTGGTGAAAGGGAAATAAACATGAGTAAGATTAGGAGAAAGAAAAAATGAACATACAAAAGAAGAATAAGACAAGTTCCTGTCCCGGGATAATAACAATAGGAAACATTTCTATAGCACTTACGGTTTGCAAAGCACTTTATCTTAACTTTTGCATATCCATATTTATACATAAATGTATGTATACATGTATATATATTAACTCATATGTAACATACAGATATAGACAACTATATTTTAGTATAATGGGTTTGTTTTTTAATCCTAAGCCAAACACCCTCACTTTACAAATGAGATCCAGACAGGTTAGTAACCTAGCAAAGTTCACACAGCTGGTCAGTGCCAGAAGTGAGAATAAAAACCAGGTCTCTTGACTTTTTCCTCATTCCTCTCTGAGGTTTAGTGGGGTAGGGGTAGGGGAAAGGGGGGAATGACATCTTATAAAATTAAGAAAGGAAAAATGAAGAAAAAAAGGACAATATTAAGAGTAGATTATTAAAAAAAATGAAACGTGATACTGACCCTTAGAAATAAGACTGGATCTGGAGATAACACTTCCTAAAGTTAATTGTTGCTTTAAGTAAAGATCACAGGATCATAGAATTGAGGATTTACAGTTGGAAGATATCTGACAGGCATTAGAGTCCGTTCAGCTCACTTGACAGATGAGGACACTGAGACCAACACAGGTTAAATGACTTAGTCAAAGTCAGGTACTAAGTAACAGAGCTGGATTTGAACCCTGGATGCCTGATTACAAATCCCGTGTTCTTTACCCTATAAGATATAGCTTTATTCTCCACTTGAATATGTAAATATATTTGAATCTCATGTCTTGTACTTCTTTTTAAAGAATCAGCTTTTTGTGCTCTGTAAACTAATGGCTGTCAATAAAGCTTGTGGAATGATAAAAAAGTCCATTATAGATGGCTCCCAAGAAGATTCTTAGGAAATAGAAATACAGGCATAGAGAGTGACAAAGAACATGTGCCAAGTGCATGAATTTGGAAGAAGGGAAAGGATTCACAGGGGAAATAAAAATGGGAATTGATGGAAGCCTTGAAGAGACAATTTGATCCACACACAGGTAAGGCAAAATGGACAATAGAAATATGTGATTTGTATATTGAATATGAATGCAGAGTACTGGAGACCAGATATATGGCTCTAAGGAAAGAACACAGAGATTCAGAGAAGGGAAAGGAAGAGAAATTTTGGTTCAGCGTGTTTATAGGAAATAGTTCCATGCCCAACTCTGGAGATGCTTTTTTATTTATTTAGTCATGGATTAGGGAGGATAATAAACAGACATAAAACATACTTTTTTTTTTTTGCTTTTTGGAAGGCAATTGAGGTTAAGTGACTTGCCCAAGGTCACATGGCTATTTTTTGTGTTAAGTATCTGAGGCTGGATGCAAAACTAGGTCCTCCTGACTCCAGGGCCAGTGCTCTATTCACTGTGCCACTACCTGCCCCAAGACATACTTTTAAAACTAAATAACAGCTTCCAATAAAATATGTGTGAATTGACTTTGGAAATGTGTGGTGCATGTAAAAATGCAGGATTGTGATGTTGTCATGTTCAGTTCTGGCTGTTACATTTTAGGAATGACCTTAACAGTATATCACATCCAAAGAGAATTAACAGGAGGGTGAAGGGTCTAGGTTTCATACCATATGTAAATTTGTTGGAGGAACTGAAGATAGAGAATGACAATTGTCTTCAAGTATTTGAAGGATTGTCAAATGGAAGAATACTTAGGCTTTTCTTCTTGGCCCCAGAGGACAGAAACAGAAGCAATGGGTAGAAATTTTAGGAAGACAATTTAAGGCTTGAGGGTAGGAAAATCTTAACAAAGTAGCTCTATCCAATAATGTAAAGGGAGAGGCAATAGCTTCCGTCTAATAGTACATGCTGTATGACCACTTGACAGGGATGTCTTGTTCAGGTATTGATTGAATCAGATGGTCCCTAAGGGTCTTTCTGTCTCTGAGATCCTTTTAGTGTTATCAGAGGGGGAGGTGACAGATGATTTATACAATAGCTATTGAATATGAATGCCTTCTTCATAAAAAGAATTAAGAAATGATTCTATCCCTTAAGGAACTTCCACTCTAGTTAAAGAAAGCATTAAAATATATACACACAGAAAAATCTGGGAAGACTTATGTGAGCTCATTCAAAATGAAGTGAGCAGAACCAGAACATTATACACAGAAACAGCAATGCTGCAATGATGATCAGTTGTAAAAAGACTTAGCTACTCTGATCAAGACAATAACAAAGGACTCATGATGAAAAATGCTATCCACCTCCAGATGAACTCTGAGTACATACTGAAGGACAATTTTTTTTTCCTTTTTGTTTCTGTATGTGTGTTTTTACAAAATGGCTAATATGGAGGCAGCTAGGTGGCACAGAGCACCAGCCCTGGAGTCAGGAGAACCTGAGTTCCAATCCAGCCTCAGATACTTGACACACTTACTAGCCGTGTGACTTTGGGCAAGTCACTTAACCCCAATTGCCCTCCAAAAAAGGCAAAAAATGGCTAATATGGAAATATGTTTTGCATGACTTCATATGTTTAACTAATATCATAATGCTTGCCTTCTCAGTGACAGATGAGAGAGAGAGAACTCAGAAATCAAAATTTTTAAACTTTAAAAAATTTAAATATTGGGAAATATCTAATAAATTAAAATATAATTAAAATAAACTTTGTTAGAATATAATTTTTTTTTGAAGCAATTGGGGTTAAGTAACTTGCTCAAGGTTACACGGCCAGTCATTATTTGTGTGTGGGTGCTCATTTTCTGAGGCTGGATTCGATCTCGGGTCATCCCAACTCTGAGGCTGGCGCTCTTACTCACTGCGCCACCTAGCTGCCCCTAGAATATAATTTTTAATTAAAAAAATAAACCATGTACATGAATATAATAGAATGTATGCTGTATTCAGTACATTTATTTTGAGTAGTCATAGATCTCACTCAGGATACCAAAGTAGTATACTGGGGCTCTGATGGTCAGTACAATGCCACCTGCAGGAAGGAGCATCTGGAAGTCTTATAATCCATAGGGAATCATTCTTCTATTTGGATGACCTCCCAGATTTACCCAGTAACACTGGCAAGCAATTGTTGAGCTCATGTATCTTTATGCCTTGGTTGATATTATTAGTCAGAGGATTGTTGAATGAAGTAGCTTTATCTAAGAAGAAAACTTGAATGATCTTAATGTGTGTGGGAGACTGCTGAAGGAAAGACTTTAAGACTCTGCTTCGGTCTACCAATCTAAATGCTTTTTTATAGTCAATAAACAATAAAGCATAGCAGGAGTGTATATTTTCTGTAGCTTTCAATCAATAGTGTGACTGTAAATACACAAGTGGTCTACTTTAGAAAATCATTTGTGAAAATCTGCCTTTCCCCATTTCATGTTTTCAAAGACAATCTGGATAGATGTTCATATCATAATCCACACAGGAAAAACCAAATGGATAAAGAAAAATTCCCAAACCATGACACCAGTCAGATGGGCAGCTAAATGAACTACTCTATTGGACACCACCATCACTCTGGTGACTATTGCAATAGTCTGCTGGTGAGTCTATCTACCTAAAGTCTTTCCTCACTCCAATTCACCCTCCATTCAGCCACCAAAGATATTTTCCTAAAGTTCAGGTTCAATCACTTCATCTTCCTTATTCAATAAACTCCATAGGATTCCTATTGCCTCCAGGATCAAATACAACATGCTCTGTTTGGCATTTAAATCCCTTCATATCCTAGCCCCCTCCTACCTTTCCAGTCTTCTTTCACCTTACTCCTTGATGCATACTATTCAATCCAATTACAATGGCCTCCTTGCTGTTCCATGAACAGGATGTTCATCTCTCCACTACCACATTTTTTTCTGGCTGTCCTCCATGCCTGGGATGCTCTCCCACCTCAACTTCACCTACTGACTTTCCTGGCTTCCTTTAAGTACCAACTAAAATCCCACCTTCTACAGGAAGCCTTCCTTAACCTCTTTCAATTTTAGTCTTTTATCTTTCTTAATTGTTCCCATTTATATTACACATAGCTTATTTTTTAATATGTCTGTTTGCTTGTTTTCTCTTTCATTGGGTTGTAAGATTCTTGAGGGCAAAGTATCTTTTCGCTCTTTTTGCATCCCCAACACCTAGTACATATGGTACCTGGAACATAGTAGGAGTTTAATAAATGCTTAACGATTGATTGCTTTACAGGCACTACAGATGGGCAGTGAGTTGGTCCCAGAATTAAACAGGACAAAAAGCATAGGCTGGATTGCCTTTTATTAGTTTTATGATGCTTTAATTCACAGGATGTTAGTTAAATGGTGAAGGGATAGAATGCTAGGCCTGGAGTAAAAAAGACTTAATTTCAAATTCAACATCAGAAGCTTACTGTGTGGCCTTAGTTAAGTTAACCTCTGCCTGCCTTAGTTCCCTTATTTGTAAAACAGAAATAATAACCCACCAGTCAGCATTGTTGGGAGGATTAAATTAGGGTCTTCCAGTGATGCAATAATTCCATGACTGATTAAGAATAATCAAAATTAGCAGTGACCCAGAAGACAATGAAAAATGCTTGGTAGGGATAAATATACTACAACTAGTTACAAAAAGTGGTATAATGATATCAGCCAGATAATGTATAAATCCTACAGCAGCAGATCAGAGGTGAATAGCTTGAATGGAGCAATGGTACTCAAAGGAGGTTAAAACACCTTAAAGAAGGTCTAGAGCATACCTGGTAGAACTTCTTAATGAGAATTTATAGGAGGAAAATAGACAAAAATTAAACAAGATGAGAAGGCAAGTCCTAATTAAGATCTGTGCTATTGGAAGGAGAACTCATATTGATGAAATCATGGGTTCACTGCATTATATGATAATGCCATCAGAGATGGAGGAATAGAATGACATCATTCTCAAGATGATGAAACTACTTTAGGTCACACTGATTAGGAGATATTGTGTAAGACGTTTTCATCTGAGCTGGATTTTGAAGAGTTCGTAGAACTGGATGATATTCATTTGCTACACAGGAAAGCTTCTATGGGAAGGAGGTGAGTCAATGAGTGGTAACAGAGAAATTAAAAAGAAAGAAAAGAGCATTCATAGAATGTTACAAACATTGTCAGGAAGCTCATTATTGGGAAAACTTCATCAAGAGCCAATCACCCTTGGTATTCTAACTTGTCATCACTCTCTGCCCCCTCTAATTGGACGGTAACACCATGGATTCCAAAACCTCCATTTAAAAAGGTAGCTTAGCTCAGACGTCTCCTCATTCCCACTCTGGCTGCACTATGTTGGGGCATCTCTGACTTATCTACTATGCCCATGAGTCAGGGTCCTCTCCCACATTCTTCCATGTTTCCTTTTGTGTGTTTTGTGTCTTCCTCCAGAAGCTGTCTTTTTTTTCATGTTTTGCCCCCAGCATTTAGCACAGTGCCAGCACATAGTTGGCATTTAATAAATGTTTGTTGACCATTAAAAATGTTCATTGACAAAAGGGAACCAAAAAAGTTCAGATGTGTATGTAAACATCAATATTATTACTAACTTATTAAATATAATAGATTTTAAACAATCTACATAACAAAAGTCATAGCTTCATGTACAGTGGTCTTTTGTATATCAAAATCTTATCCATGGTTGTAAAATTCATAATTTTTTTTTCTAAATGGGTAGAATTTCAATAGCAAAAGATTGTAAGTAGAGGAAATTGAAAGATGGAAAAGAGAAAAAATGCAAGGCATGTTCTGTTAATGGCAACAATTCCGTGAGGCTACAGTACTGCATCTATAGAATCGCCAAATTTTAGAGCTGGAAAGGGCCTTAGATGATGTTTTGTAGAGAAACAGTGAGCCATATTGGTTAGGAACAGATTACAAAAACATTGAATGCCAGGCTAAGGGAATCAGAATTTATTCAATTAGATATTATTCAATAAGCAATGGGGACTCATTAAAAGTTTTTTGAGATCAGAATGACCTGATCAGGCTTGTATTAGGAGAAAATGAACAGGGACTGCTATTGCTAGTAACCAAAGACTTCTACTGAATTTTATTATGACTTGCTGAATTGGAAAGGGGAGAGTTTGGAGGTAAAGGAGACCAGTTAGGAGCCTTGGCTATACTGAAGGATAGAAATAATAAGGGGCTTAACATGAGAGGTGATGGGATAAACGCAGCCAAATTAGGAATATTTTTCCCCTGGCAAAGACAGTTACAAGGTGGGAAGGTTGTGTGTAAAGCCATCCTAACCTCTTATATAATTGGGAGAGATCTAGGTCCAACTCTCACCTATATGAGGATCTGGAGGAAGGCAGGCTTTTTAAGAGGTACAACATTGTTATAGAATCCTGGTAGAGATTGGGGGAAGGAGGTTTTCTTGCACCACACAATGAGGAAGTTTGAGGGATGGAGGTCACTCTAGACAAAAAGCATGTCCTCTTAGGGAAGGATGCACACTGCTGCTCCTAACTTCCTGTACCCACACTGGCACCTTAGGGGCAAAACCTTTTTTGTCCCTTGACAGACATGGTTCTGATAAGTAGAGATATAAAGGAGAAGACAAGTCTCCTCTTCACATCCCCTCCTTTTTCTTCATTCTTTTGAAGGAAGAAGGGGGTAAGGTTCTACAAGGTCAAATCCTTAGCCTGTTTCTCAACTCTGAGAATCTATCTATTCTCATGACCCCAAGCATCCTTTTTATGATTTGCAAAGCATTTCTTTTGGCCTAATTTTTCTTCCATGGTTTAGTCCTTCTCCAGCTATATGCCAGAATTTCCTCTTTTATAACAAAGCATGCCTAAAAAGGAACTCATTGTTTTCACCAAAATAGATTTTTCCATCTTTATTTTCCTATTTCTATCAATGATATTACCATTCTTCAATTATTCAGGCTCAAAACTTTTGACTTTGCTCTATCTCTTGTGACACGTATAAAATCTGTTACTTAGTTCCAGCAATTTTTTCTTCATGTTTCTTATATTGGTCAAATCCCTTTCATTCCTACTGCCATATATTATGTCAACTTATCTCATCCTATGTAATACTCTTCAGTAGGTCTCTCACTTAAAATCTATTCTACATAGTGTTGCCAAATTACTTTTCCTGAAATGGTACTTTCATTATAACAATTTTGTACTCAAAAACCTTCCATAACTCCCAGATGCCTACAAAACAAAATCTAAGCTATTTGAGCTCATATTTAAGGTCCTTTACAATCTGATCATCACCTAGCTTTCAAACCTTATCCCCCACTATGCTGTAACACAAATTCTATGTTCCAATTAGACAGTCCTACCCACTGTCCATGAAATACCACATACATTCTACCCTCTTTGTATTTCTCATCAACTTCAGTTTTATTCATCTTTCAAGACAGAGATAATGTTTCACCTCTTCCCTGAAGTCTTCACTGAGAACTCTCTCCCATTGTGATTTCTTCCTTCCCTAACTCCTCAAGAATTTATTGTCCATATGGAACATATACTTGTCAATAGCTGTTGCTTATTCTTTTCTTTTTTATAGGTGATTTACAATTAGATTTTAAGATTTTTGAGATTAGGAACCACTTATCATGTAATGGAAATCAGTAAGTGAAGAGAATTTAAGCCTATCTTTACTTGAGAATTATAAACAAAAATGTTGTTGATGTTCTATTATAGAATCTCTAAATAACACATTTAGGCACAATACAAGGTACTGTGTTTAATGACTCTCTGATTATTAGTATCCATCAAGGCATATAAAAGAGAGACATGCTCATCAAAGGTGTTCACTGGTGTCTTGGAAGAGACCCAACACGGAGTTCAAATGGAATATAGATTTCCTATAGATGGGAGCTACTCCAGATGCTCCTATTTGCCAATGACATTGTATGGATTATACCAAGCCCTGGAACATTTCAAAGCCTGTTAAATTAGATACATAATCACTCAAAAGAGTTGAGATTCATCATCTCGCGAAAATTTCAATGAATGAACAATGCTTGCTGTCCAGACTATGATATTCAGTTTGATGGACAACTCATAGAACTTATCCATCGATGTAATGAATATTGTAGAGTCATTACAAATGGCTAGTGAGATTTACCTTTCATTGAGCAGACATAATGAAATTGGAATTTGAGAAATTGAAAACACTGTTTATGACCCCATGCTTCTCTCTGGATAAAAGTAACTCTTTTAAACACCAATGTTCTTTGAGTGATGTTTTATGATGTCTTTATGAATCATGGAAATCTATAGTCTCTCAGAATTGAAATAAGGATCACCCAAAGGATATTAAAAAAACCAGGGGTGGAGAACCTGTGATCTTGAGGCCATATGTGGCCCCGTATATCTTCAAACATGGCCCTCTGATTGCTCCCAAACTTTACAGAATAAATCCCTTTAATAAAAGGATTTGTTCTGTGAAACTTGGACTCAGTCAAAAGGCCATATCCAAGGACCTAGAAGGCCACATGTGGCCTTGAGGCTCAGGTTCCTCACCCCTGGACAAAATTCATGGTGCAACACATAAGGAAAAAGGAATTACACGGGAGGAGTGGTTTAAAGGGTGTCATAAAGAAATCTGTGATTGAAAAAATGAAATGAGCTGGTCACATGGCAAGAGTGAGGTACCACTGATGGATAAATAATGTGCTTCACTGGTATCCTTTCAATATCAAGAGAATACCGGAAAGTACACTAACACATTGAAAAGATCTCCTATCATAAACTTTTTACATTTTATTGTAGTCTCAAACACCAGAACAAAAATATAGAACAGGAAAAGAAACAAAAACATATCATAAACTTAAATACTGGAACTTAACCACAAAGTAAGAAAGGGGAAAAGCATGTCATGTGCACAGCAGAACATAAGAGAGGATTCAAACTATGTAACAATAAATTTTCATTTTAAGAAAGCCTGTATGATATATACTACATGTTGTGTGGAGAGCTGTCCGTCTTTTCTTTGCTTCTGTCTAAGTTTTCTTTTCTTCTCTGCTGTGCATTTTTTATTGTTTGTTTTTTCCCTTCCTCCCCCCAGAAGACTACAATTAGGTGTGGATATATTTATCTATAGCTAGAGATATATACATATGCATATACTTATATAGACATACTTTCCCAGACACATTCTACTCCTGATCTTTGTTTTTATGTTTGTGCATATCTCTTATCATAAACTTTTGAGAGGGCATGGATGAAAATCACATGGGTCGGTCATAGTGTAGCAAGAGCACTGGAGTTGGATTAAGAAACCATGGGTTCCAAATACTGCATCTTCCATTTGCTAATGGGCAAGTCATTTACTTTGGGTCCAAATTTTTGAGGTGAAAGAAAAATGCTTCAAAAGCCCTAAAGTGATTACATATATGTATTTTGTTATCATTAAGTAGTCATGATTTCAATATCTACCCCAAAATGGTCTGTTATCTCTTCAATGTGAATATTCCCTCTATTTACATAAACAATCCCTCTATACCTTAGACTGATAAATAGGTAGAGCATTTAGATTTTGGGAGGGCAATTGGGGTTAAGTGACTTGCCAAGGTCACATGGCTAGTTTTTGTGCTAAGTACCTGAGTCTGCATTTGAACTCATGTCCATCCTGACTCCAAGGCCAGTGCTCTATTCACTGCACCACCTAGCTGCCCCTGGTAGAGCATTTAGTAAGCGTTTGCTTCATGTATAATGTACAGTGATAAGTACTGGGGATACAAATGTTTATATTCTAGTATACATGAAAGCACAAAAAGGAAAGGCAGTTTTTCATAGAAGCAATGGCTTAGAACTAGAGGCTTCAGGAAGTGAGGAAGATATCTGGCTTTGGCCAGTATAAGAAGGAAGCTCACCTAGCAGAGTTCAGGACTATAGGGCAGTGCACAAGTTTCCTTTGAGGAGCAGGTGAGGATGATAGCCAGAGTGGAAGCAAAATAGTTTGGGGCTAGTTACAGAACTAGTTTCCTCTATCTCTATTTATCTATATAATTTTCTGCCTTTCTTTCTTTCTTTCTTTCTTTCTTTCTTTCTTTCTTTCTTTCTTTCTTTCTTTCTTTCTCTCTCTCTCTATCATCTGTCTGTCTGTCTATCTGTCTATCTAATTTTTGTATCTCTCTGTGTCCTCATCTGTCTCTGTCTCTGAGAAAAATACTTTGTGTAGTGTAAGCACTCAGCAAAATGAGGGCTTGAGAAAAAGAAGGATATTAATCTGTCAGTAGAACAAAGAAAGGTAATAAAAGTCTTCTTTCTTTAAGCATTAAGACCCTGGAGCAACATAACTGGCTAAAGTGAGTTGTTTAAGAAAATGTTTTCATCTGTACTATCCTGATAATTGCATATGTAGCCATAGGAAGAGACAATTCTTGGGCTCATTTTGTTCCACCGACAGTTCTCCTTTCTGGCTCTTCAGGGCGCAAGTGCTGCTTTTCCAGGGCTATAGAAGGGATAAGATTTTTCCTTGCCTGTTCCTATGTGTAAATGTGTAATGTTGCGGGGTGGAAAGAGTGGGAGTATGTCGGGGACATGAATTCTCCTTTTTCAGAGGACTTCCCTCTGTGCATTTACTCAGCCAGGCTTCTGACTCATAAGATAGAGAATTCAACTGAATTATTTAATGTAGAAACTTTTCTTCTTGAGTTTAATAATTATTTTTAAGAACAGATGATTTTTCTTACAAGATTAGCTAACTGAAAGGAAAAGGGTTGGCTCACACATCCTTGGTGTTTTGCTGATAATAAGGATGTGAGAACATTTTATATCATTTCCAAGTTATCTATGTGTAAGCAGAGGCTAAGTATTTTTCCAAATTGATTTAGAGTATTTTTCTTGACAATGAAGATTTCTGTTTAATGTGCTGGGTTTCATTAGGGGATGGTGATAAATTTCTAACTCTCATGTCTACAATGGCATAAAACTGTGATTGCTTTTACTGATTCAGAAGCTGGTATCTCCCAAGTGTCAAGCTCACTCCCTGATAATAAATTAGAAAGAAAAACATATATTGGTACTAAACATTCTTATTCTGGCACCTTTCCCATAATTTAGATGCTGAAGGGCACTGCACCTTTAGGGAACCGTAAGTTCTTTCTTTATGGTGCCAATTTTAAACAGATTTTATTCTCCAGGACAAGAGTTCCATTTTCACTTGTTTACAGTACTGATAAAGTGTGATGCTGTTCACATCTCTCCCCCTGCACACATTCAAGTATTCAGAATGCCTCAATCTACAATCCTTAAATGTTACTTTTAAACTACTACTGTCTTGGCTATAAGTTGGGGTCTTTAAGTTTTTGGAAATCTGTGTAGAATACTCTTTCTTCTGGTGTGTTTAGTCTTCAATATTTTATTTTATCTTCAATGTTTATCTTCAATAGTGGGTCCAGGAGAAGCACCTCCAGTTGGGGCTGCTTCACCCCCTGGGAACCTCTCAGGCATGCCTCCTTGCATGCCCCCCATACTCCAGGATAGCTTAGGAATGATGGAGTTGTATATCTTGTTCAATTCTGTCTGCTGATGCTCAAATTCTTCCTCCTCAGAAGTCTGGTTCTTATCTAGCCAGTTGATTATTTCATTACATTTGTCATTACAAGGATCTTCTGTTTGTCTTCATCACCAATTTTGCCTTGGAGTTTCTCATCCTCTACTTGTTGTTGAAAGCATAAGATTCAAGAGAATTCTTGGAAGACTCCCTGTGTCTCTGTCTTATCTCTTTATCCTTGTATTTATCAGCCTCTCAGACCATATGCTCAATGTCTTATTTGCTCGGATGACCTTGGTCATTGGTGGTGACCTTATTCTCCTTTCCTGTGCTCTTTTCCACAGCAGAAACATTGAGGATGCTATTTGCCTCAATGTCAAGTGTTACTTCAATCTGAGGAACATACCTAGGGGTAAGAGGATCATTGTGAGCTCAAACTTGCTCAGTTGCTTGTTATCCTTTGTCACTACTTTCTCACTTTCATAAACCTGAATAAGAATACCAGGCTGTTTGTCTGAGTAGGTGGTAAAGGTCTGTATCTGCTTAGTGGGGAGGGTGGCAATGCATTTGATCAGAAATTACATAACTCCACTAGCAGTTTCAATTTCAAGGGAAAGAGGGGTGATGTCCAACAGCAGAAAGTCCTGCACACTCTCAGATTTGTCTCCAGACTAGATGGTAAGCTAAACAGCTGCACCATAAGAAATAGCTTCATCAAGACTGATATTCTTGTGGAACTCCTTGCCATTGAAGAAGTCCTGCAGAAAATTTTGGATTTGGAGGATCCAAGTGGAACCACTCATCAATCACAAATTTCTTTATGACACCCTTTAAACTACTCCTCAGCCTCCTACTCCACATGCAATTCATTGCATCTAATGTGTTTCACCATGAATTTTGTCAGTATCCATTGGGTGATCCTCAAATCAATTTTGAGAGACTTTAGGTTTCCATGATTCATAAAAATGTCATAAAACATCACTCAAAGAATACTGGTGGTTAAAAGAGTTCAGAGAAGCATGAGGCCATTAAACAATGTTTGCAATTTCCCAAACAAAATCCATTCCATTCTTTCTATTCAATGAGAGGTGCAGTTCATCATTTGTAATGATGTCATTAATCTGTGATTTATCTAGCTTGACATCTCTTAGGCTGGACTTTTCCACAGGGTCCAGTGTGCCACAGAAGAAATCATCATTAATTTCTTCAAAAAAGGCATGGGTGATAGAAGTTTGGAAGTCAATACCTTCATAGAGAGAGTCTATCTCAATACCTGGTTACTGGAAGAGAGGGTGTGTTTTGCACATTACAACTGGTGCATAGATGAACATCTCTTTTATTTTCATTGATGTCTTCCTTGTGTTTTCACTTGAACTCAGCAATGAAATGGTTGATGATGTGGGTATCCCCAGCTGTAGACTTGATTTCAAAGATTCCACCTTCAATGGCAAGGATAGAGACAACCAAAGTACCACCTCCGAGGTCAAAGGTCAACACATGTCTCCTGGCACCAACCATTTTGTCCAAGCCATAAGCAATAACAGCAGAAGTTGGCTCATTGATGTTTTGGAACATTGAGACTAGAGATGGTTCTAGCATCTTTGGTGTTGGGAATCACTGAAGCAGGCTGTTATATGACAACAGCATTAGTGATAGTCTTCCCAAGGTAAGTTTCAGCAATTCCTTTCACCTTTGTCAAGACCATAGAAGATATTTCTAGATAGAAACTTTTGGTCTTCCTTTTTTACTCCACTTGGACTTTACGCCTGCCTGTATTATTCACTACTCTCAAAGGCCAGTGCTTTATGTCTGACTATACAACAGCATCATCAAATCTGCAGCCAATCAGATGTTTATATCCAAGATTATGTTAGTAGAGTTAATTGCAACTTGATTTTTTTGCAAATATATACAAACAAACAAAACTCTTATGGGATCTATGGACAATCCATCCTTATGGGGTTGTCTTACCAACCTTAGAGGTATTGAATCAGTAAAGCATTGTGTGGCATAATGAATATTTGATAGGAATTTGGAAGACCTGGGTTATTTTCCTGACTCTTTCCCTATCTATATGACCTTGGGGTATTGGTTATAAAACGAAGGACTTGGACAAAGCTCATTGCAGCTCTGAGAATTCTCTATATTCATCACTGTTATGATTGTCCAATCTTCTAATTTTTCAAATAAGAAAGCTGAGACCCTGGGAAAGGAAATAATTTGCACAAGGTCACTTGAGAATTTTTTTTTGACTCCTTAGTTTTTGTGATGAAACATGAGATATTTTAGTCTACCTACCATTATTAATAGAGTTAGATATTATGGTTCAGAAAATGATGAGGTGAGAGAGAGTTTTCTAAAATGTAGGCTTCTGAACCCATATCTTAAACTTAGATCACTGCCTGGTATAGTGATTTACTGAAAGGCACCCTAATGACCTTTCATTCAGGAGGGAATGACTTTAACTTACATTCAAATCTCTCCTCTTTCTCCTCACTTGTGCTTCATGAGAAAACTGAGATGTGCTTATGGCATGGCTTAACTTCAAGAATGAAGGACAAACAACAATAACTTACTAGAGTTTATCTCTGTAGATGAGAGCAAAAGAGGTTACTGGCAGCTGCTGAGTTAGCTTGGGGAGAAAGTAAGTACCACTGAACTCAGTCAATGTGCTGGTCTGTTTTCTCTTGTAGCTAAAGAGAAACCTTCCTGCTGAGGACCTGGAGCAGAGGTAAAGAGACTCATAGCTCTTTCTTTCTCAACCACTGATTTCCTCCTGATAGAAGCCTGAGCTCTCTATCTGCCTGTGCCATCTGTAGGCAAAGTCACTGACCAGACCATTGATTATGACCTCATAGGGAGACAGTACACTTTCATCTGTGTGATGTGGAATACACACAGAACTTGTGGTAGAAACATTTATGAGGACTTTTGATGGTATCAGCTAACTTATGACTTGATGATTTTGAAGTTTAAAATGATGGATCTTCTGGGTAAAGACAGAGATCAAAAATTGGTTTACATACAGTAATGCTGAAATAGTGAAGGTGTTTTGTAGTCTATAAAGTATATTATAGGTGCAAGCTTTTATTAGTATTAGAAGTAGTTAAATTTTTTATAAAAAATAGATGGAACCTCTGGCTCAACACAGTTATCCTCCCTTTCTGTTGAGTCTTCTTTTTCTGCAAGGTCCTAGAGTCCTCCAAACTACTGGGGTACCTACAACCTTCTGAAGGAGCTGAACTTGTGGTTGCTAACCCAGAAAGACTTCCCAGAGAACTCCATATTCAGGTTTATGTTTACTCGGAGGGCTTGAGTTCTCTCGAAGAGAAACACACTCAGAGTAGCTTTCCTATCAAACCCCCACCATGTGAACAAACCTATTATTATTAACAGTGCCAGGGATAATTTGAGCTTTTTTTTCTCTCTTAGACTAAGAAAACTCATTTTTATGTCTCTGAGAAAAGGGGGGGGGCACAGAGCAGGTAGAGATCTAGGTTACAAGAACTTCTTTCCTTGGACTAAAGCAAAATCATGTGCTTCTGCTGCTTTTGGAGGCAAGGAGACCTCACTATCTGCTGATCCTTTAGGATCTTTCTGGGAGAAAGTGGAAAAGGGAAATAAACCTAGTTCTCCTGGAAAATTCTCATTTATAAACAAAAGTAGTCCCTCCCTACAGAGCCCATCCTGCGAAGAGTTCAAGCAGGAAAATTCACCTTGGGGGCATCCCTCATCAATGGACTTAATTAGAAGCTGTCTTTACTCTTTCTAAGGGGAGATGCATTCAAGAATCCCAAGATAAGATAGCTACTCTATAAAGCTGTAAAATTGATTAAGGAACTTTCCTTATTGATCCTTTACCTGAAGATGATAATGGAAAAGTAATAGAGAATGACTAACAAATGCTACTGTTATTAATAGACTATCACATATGAGTGAGTGTGTTTGACTCTAGAATACTGGATATAATTATCTAGATGAGCCAGGTGTCAAACATTCCCTCCTCCATTTACTTATAATGTCAATCATATTCACTACTTCATTGGACCTGTGTAGCCAAGACAAACAATCTCAGGGTTGACCAGAAAAGACTGTGAAGAGCCAGTGACTCAGCAGATTGAAATCACAGATTATAGGAAAGATGATTTATGTTCTATGAGTGACTACAAAAAAAGGAAGGGAAAGAAAATCCATCTGGGAGAATTAAACTCCAAGGACCTAGGGTTGAAAATTTCACTCCTATTCTTTAGTCAACTGATATTTATTGAACACTGAAGATCTACAAAGTACAAGGCCAGGTGTTGTTGGAAGAGATCAAGAACTAAGCAAGCAGATAGGTGGCACAGTGGATAGAGCAGTGGGCCTGGGTCCAGAAGATCTGAATTCAAATTGAGCCTAGGACGCTTACTAGATGTGTGACTGAGCCAAACACTTAACTTTTATTTCTTCAACTGCAAAATGGGGATAATAATAGGCCCTACCTCCCAGGGTTGCTGTGAGGATGAAATGAGATAATATTAGTAAAGTATTTAACACAGGGCAATATAGAAAACATTTAATAAATGCTTGTTTCCTCCTTCCCTCACTCCCTTCCTTCCTTCTTTCCTTCCTTCCTTCCTTCCTTCCTTCCTTCCTTCCTTCCTTCCTTCCTTCCTTCCTTCCTTCCTGCCATCCTTCCTTCCTACTTATAAGGTACAACCTTTATTCTCAGGAATGTGAAAACTTAATGGGGAGAAGACCTACACGGAGAGACACTATCAGAAGAAAGGATTATAAAAGTGCTAAATGAGTAAGTAATCATGGGAAGAGATCAGATGAGGAAGAAACTGCTTCTGGTGGAGATAATTAGAGTAAATTTCCCAGAAGAGGTGGTATGTGAGCTACATTTTGAAGGCTGGCCAGGGTTTAGATAAGTAGAGGAGAGGAAAGATCACATTCTAAGCAGGGGCAAAGGCAATTCCAGTGGTTTAAGGATGGGAAATTTTAAGGCATCCTGGCATACAGCTGACCAGGCATAAACAGTTCTCTGTGTGACATAGGATTTAACATTCTATACTTGGATTATTCATACCTCCCACCATCATATTAGATTTTATATCTCTCCTAGAATATTCTAGTTAAATTATTATAAATGTAATATAGAAGGAGAGGCAAAGAACAAACAACTCTTGGGAAAGGATATGGTGGTATCCCATCCTCCATCTCCAGACTCCATGAATTTTTTGTCTTAGTCATTCAATAAGCACCTACATTCAATAAGCAACCATTAAACACCTACTATGTGCCAGCCAATGTACTAAGCACTAGGAATATAAAATGAAGCAAAAGACAGGCCCTGCCCTCAAGGAACTTACAAAATAATGGTCTTAAATTTGTTTGTTTATTATATGTACGTTGCCCCACGTTGAATGGCTCTACACAAATTTCATCTACTACTGCACTCTATTTCATTCATTCCTTATAACTCATTATTCTTTGTTTCATGCCATCAGAGATTTGACAATTATATGCTTCATGTGTTCAGTAAAGACTAACATTCTCTTACCATTGATTATCTTTTTATAGTCATAAAATACTTTTCATACACTCTTATTTAATCCTTATAACAACCTTATCTATGGTGCAAATATTAATTCTTTTTTTTTCATAGATGAAGAGACTGAGGCTCTAAGAAGTCTAGTAACTTATCCAAGGTCACACCACAAGTAAATGGGAGGATTTGGGGCTTAATCTCAGGCCTTCTAACTCCAGTTCCAGGTTACTTTCTCCATTATGCCATTCTGATTTGTGAATTGTTGCTAAGGACTTGTAAAGAAATCTATTTCTAAATTATTCTAGTTTAAATGATTCCCTATAGAAAATAAGAGAGAATCATGACTGAGTCCAGTTGTGTTGTCTTCTCACATTAGATTGTAAGCTCCTTGAGGCCAGGGAT
The DNA here is from genome assembly GCA_011680675.1 of Gymnobelideus leadbeateri. NCBI lineage: Eukaryota > Metazoa > Chordata > Mammalia > Diprotodontia > Petauridae > Gymnobelideus > Gymnobelideus leadbeateri. Next base: position 1,774,365 of record WOXC01004035.1, read on the forward strand.
GGTCTTTTTTTTATTTGTAACCCCAGTATTTAGCACAGTGCCTAGAACATAGTAATAATAATAACATTATCATTATTCTTTATTAATATTATTAATGCTTAATAAATGTTTATTAAATTGGATTTAACTGAATCTCAATTCAGAATATTTGATTCTATGTTTATTTTACTGGATGAAGAAAGAGTAACATGGATCCAAATGAATCTTATTCTTTTAGAATGTTAATGCTGCTATTAATAGATTTCAGCAAATGCTGACTGCATTATACTAATAAAGAGTAAACTTTTAACAGATACTAATCAGTCATACTATTATTTTAGAGAATGATTTAACTTTATTTACAGTTTTCCACCTGATGTGATAAAAATGTGGCTTACCAATAGCAGAGAACAAAACTTTTTCCCACAGCTGAGAAAGGATAATTTTAATTAGCTTGTGAGGAAGAATAGATAAATGCAATGTGTGACTCCTTTTGAGGAATCTGAGCCCGATCAGCCCTACCTCTAAAAGCCCTACCTTCATAGCACCTATAGGAGGGAATGGTTTTCTGGCAGTGAAGGAGTTGTATTGACTGACTAAAAGGTTCCTAGCTTGGGCACAGTTGACAATAGCTAAAAGATGTGGTCTGATAGCTGGTTCCAGGGGCTTAATGAAAGACATGAACAATCCAAAGTCAACAAAATTGGACATAAGCCACAGGGAAATGGTGAATCATAGTAAATTAGCAGTTTAAAAATCTGTTGCTCAGCTTCTCTCAATATTGTACTGTGAACATATTTTGACTTCTTCAGACATAGGCATTTTCACAACCCCATCTGCACCTTAGTGAGTGGCCTTTATGAGTCACTGTAATTCACTGTGGATGTATAAGGCAAAAATGCCTTGAATTGATACTTGAGACCTTGTAGAAGAGCATCAAAGTTAGTCATACACTTCCAAGTAAAATGTAAGCTTCTCAAAGGCAGGGACTGTTTCTTTTTTGTCTCAGAATCATAACATTTACCAAAATGCCTAGAACACTGGAAGCACTTCACCAATGCTTGAATTTGATTCAGATTTGGCCTCATCAGTCCTATGTAGTACAGGCAAAAGGATCTTTAGCTCCTTGCCAAAGATGGCAGGCACCTTCACTTGCATACAAAGTGTGGTGCTAATTTATCCATGAGGATAGTACCAGCTTTGACTAAGAAAACCATCAATGTTGAGTGAAATGCTCCATTCCTGCAGATTCAAGGACAGAGAACTGGATTTGAAATCATAGGACCTAAATTGCATCACTGGTTGCAGGAGGAGGAGGAGGGTGAGAAGGAGAAGAACAGGAGGAGGAGGAGGAAGAAAGGAGGAAAAGGAGGAGGAGGAGGAGGAGGAGGAGGAGGAGGAGGAGGAGAAGAAGAAGAAGAAGAAGAAGAAGAAGAAGAAGAAGAAGAAGAAGAAGAAGAAGAAGAAGAAGAAGAAGAAGAAGGAGAAGAAGAAGAAGAAGAGGAAGAGGAGGAAGAGGAAGAGGAAGAGAAGAAGAAGAGAAGAAGAAGAAGAAGAAGAAGAAGAAGAAGAAGAAGAAGAAGAAGAAGAAGGAGAAGGAGAAGGAGAAGCAGGAAAAGAAAAAGAAGAGTAAGAGGAGGAAGGAGAAGGAAGAAGGAGGATAAAGAGGAGGAGAAGGAGGAAGAGAAGGAGAAGAAGGAGAAGAAGAAGAAGAAGAAGAGGAGGAGGAAAATAAAGAAAGAGGAGGAGGGGATGAAGAAGAACACAATGAAGAAGGAGGAGAAGAGGAAGGAGAAGAAAGAGGAGAAAATTTTTTTCTTTCCCCATTTGGGAGTTACTGGAAAATGTTTTAAAAATCAAAGGGGATTCATGGTAGGTATGAAGTCTATGATGTGGAATTTTTCTTGAACACTCAGAAGCTTCTAGCAGAATACCAGAGACTGGTATTTCATACCTTCATAGCTATGAAATTATATTTATAATTTTATAATTATAGAAATTCTATATGTATTTATAAATACTAATTTATAGTTATAATGTGATATGTCATAATTTATCATGCCATTTTAGAGTTGGAAGAGATCTTAGCAGTCATTACCTAATCCAAATCTCTTGCTTCACAGTAAAGAAAACTGAGTCTCAAAAATTTGAATTTAGTCTAACCATTCTGAAAAGTAATTTGGAACTATATCATAAAAGTCACTAAACCTTGATCCAGAAATATTACCAGTCACAAAAGGCAAAAGATAGAGAGAAAGAATCTATATATGGCATCATTTTTTGTTGTATTAAAGAACTGGAAACAAAGTAGGCATCCATCAATTGGGGGAAGGATGAAGAAACTATTATGTAAATGTAATGGACTATATTGAGCAGTGAAAAATGATGACTATGACCGATTCATAGAAACCAATTCATACTCCAATGGAAATTAGCAGAACAAGGAGAACAATTTTCAGTATGACCACAATAAGGCAAAAGAAAGTAATTTTGAATGATTATAGAAGTCCTATCAATGAATGCAGTCAGCAACCATAACTTCATAAGCCTGATAATAAAGCATAGCCATCCTGTCTTGGAAGCAACACGAAGGCTTAGTGGTTCATTGGCCATTTCCAAACATGGTCAATGTGCTGATTTTTGTTTTGTTTTGTTTTACTTTATGAGTTAAAAGGTAGAGCCTCTGTAAGGGAGGAGTCAAAGATAATTTGGTTTTGTTATGTTTAGTCCCAGTTGACAGAAATAGGAATGAGATAAAAATGTAGGCTTGATGTCAAGGAAAAATAGTTATCGCTGTTACAAAGAGGAATGATCTGCTTTTGGGGGAAGGGGTAGAATTCTCCCTCATTAGAAGTCTTCAAGTTGAAATTGAGTGACTACTATATAGCTATATCATTTCTAGATATGGGTTAGGCTAGATGATAAAGAATTGTTGACTGATTGAATGAATGAGTCATGGAAACTGAGATCCCTTCTAACAGTAACAATGATTCCATGGTTCTGTGGAAGGTAAGATTGGAGTGAGTTGTGTAATGCTACAAAATCCTTGAGGAAAGGAATACTACCATGTCCAGATCTAAGGAAGCTAGGTCAAAGGGAGATAAGCAATCTGTAGACTCCAGGTAAGTTTGGAAATTGCACAACCTTGTGTTTTCACTGTCTGATAGAGGTTTTGAGCCCTCACTGAAAACAGACTTTTCAGGCAACATGATAGAGTGGAAATGCCACCAAGTTTAGAATCAGAGGAACTGTTTTGAATTTAAGCTGTGCTACTACTTACTACCTATGTGACTTTGTGTAAGTCATCTAACCTAAGCCTCTGTTTACTCATCTGTAAAGTGAGGATATTGGGCTAGAAGACCTCTAAGCAGTTTCTAAGTCTAAAGCTATAGATGTCATAGTGAGTAAAACATTCTGATGTTTAAAAATACAAGCACCAGCACTGTTCATAATAACCATTAGCTGTCATTTTATAGGGCTGAAAAATATATACAAAATAAATGTCAGTTTTGGGTGGGAAGCATGCACCATGTACAGCAGCCACAGCCTGGCAAAACTGTCTTGACAGATGGACTAAACCAGGTTGAGGGCAACCAACAGCCTCAAACCTGTAGATGAGTTAGGAGGGTGTCTACACCAAGCATGTGAAGACTTCCCAGAGAAATAAGCAGATGAAAACAATTTCTTCCAGTGGACATGAAGGTGGCTGAAGTTTAGACCTTAGTCAGACATGGAAGATGTCATTGCATCCTGGGCCATAGCCAGTCATCTTGACTTTTATCTTGCCACTGGACTTCAATGACTTTTGGACAGTGAGGCCAATGACTTTGTGCAACTCTGCCTCATTTAAATCCAGTTTATGCACAAATCAAGACATCACCCATAGAAGGCAGAACTTGAGCTTAACTTTGAATTAAAATAAAAGATCCAAAGAGGCAGAGATGAAAAGGAGTGCAATCCAGGCATGGGGGACAGCCTGAACAAAATCAAAGAAATGAGCTTGCTAGTCCTATAGGAAAATAAGAAGAAAGCTAGTTTGACAGGATCATAGAATGCATAGTATACTACGTATACTAAGGCTAGAAAGTTTGGTTTGAGCCAGGGTGTGAATGCCAAACAGAAGAATTTTTATTTGAACTTAGAGATAATAGAGAGCTAAAGGAGTTTATCCAGGAGATATAACAGGATCTGACTTGTGCTTGAAAATGAAATTCATTTTGGTAGCTATGTAGAGCCAAACTCTGTTAGTGGTTATTTCCAAAATTCAACATGAATTCTCCTTCCTACTCTCCCACAAGTTCTTGTGTATTTTGCACAAGATTCACAACATGCCTGGAATTCATTTCCTTCTCATCTTCACCTCTTAGAATCTTTATCTTCTTTCAAGGCTCAACATAAGTACCATGATTTTTATGAAGCCTCCCATGATTCACCCAGCCAGTAGCGTTCTACTCCTCTTCAGATTTCCTTATATGCTTAGAGGTAGTGGGAAGAAATGATGTCTTTGGAGTAAACAACCTAGAGTCCAATTCTGAGCTCTGCTATTTCTACTTGTATGATCTTAGACACAATTACAAAATGCTCTTCACACAAATAAAGTCAGATCTAACTAACTGGAAAAACATCAGTTGCTCATGATTGGGTCAAACTAATATAACAAACATGACAATTTTACCTAAATTAAATTACATATTTGGTGCCATACCAATCAATCTACCAAAAATTGCCTTATGGAGCTACACAAAATAATAACAAAATTCATTTGGAAGAACAAAAGATCTGGAATATCAAGGGAATCAATGAAAAGAAATGCTAGGGAAGGTGGCCTAGCCATACCAGATTTTAATCTGTATTATAAAGCAGCAGTCATCAAAACTACTTGGTACTGGCTGAGGAACAGCGTAGTGGTTCAATGGAATAGGTTGGGTACATGAAACTCAGCAGACAATGGCTGTAATAATCTACTTGTTTGATAAACCCAAAGACCCCAGTTTTTGGGATAAGAACTCACTATTTGACAAAAACTGCTGGGAAAACTGGCAGAAACTGGGCATAGACCAATATCTAACACCGTATACCAAAATCAAGTCTAAATGGGTGCACAATCTAGAATAAAGGCTGATACTGTAAGCAATGTGGGAGAGCAAGGAATAGTTTACCTGTCAGATTTATGGAGACAGGAAGATTTTATGATAAAACAAGAGGTAGAGAGCATTATAACATGCAAAATGGATAATTTTGATTACATTAAATTGAAAAGTTTCTGTACAAATAAAGCCAATGTAACCAAGCTTAAGAGGGAAGTAGAAAACTGGGAAAGAATTTTTATGACCAATGTCTCTGATAAAGGTCTCATTTCTAAAATATACAGAGAATTGAGTCAAATCTATAAGAATACAAGTCATTCCCCAATTGATAAATGGTCAAAGGATATGAACAGGCGGTTTTCAGAGGAAGAAATTAAAGATACCTATAAGCATATGGAAAAATGCTCTGAATCACTATTGATTAGAGAAATGCAAATCAAAACAACTTTGAGGTACCACATCTCACCAGTCAGATTGGCTAGAGGACAAAACAGGAAAATGATAAATTCTAGAGAGGTTGTGGAAAAATTGGAACACAAATGCACTGTCGGTGGAGTTGTGAACTGATCCAACCATTCTTGACAGCAATCTGGAACTATGGCCAAAGGGCTATAAATAAATGCATACCCTTTGAGCCAGCAATACTACTTCTAGGGTTGTATCCCAAAGAGATGACAGAAGTGGGAGGAAGACCCTTATGTTCAAAAATATTTACAGCAGCTCTTTTTTGTGGTGGCAAAGAATTGGAAATCAAGGGAATGCCCAGCAATTGGGGAATGGAAGAACAAGTTGTGGTATATGAATGTAATGGAATACTATTGTGCTAGAAGAAATGAGGAGCAGACAGATTTCATAATAATGTGTAGAGACGTATATAAACTGATATTGAGCGAGAAGAGCAGAACCAGGAGAAATTTGTACACAATCACAGACACAACATATGTGTGATGACTAACCTTGATAGACTGGGCTCCTCTCAGCAATGCAAGGTTCTAAGACAACACCAAAAGACTCATGATGGAAAGAGATATTGACATCCAGAGAAAAAGCTGCAGGGTTTGAATGCAGACTGAAGCAAACTTCTTGCTCTGTTTCTTTTTCTTGTTTTGTTTTGTTTCCTCTTTCCCACTGTTCATTCCATTGGTTATAATCCTTCTTTAAAACCTGACTAATGTTTAATGTGAAGGCATTTCTAGATTCAATGTTTGACTGCATGTTGCCATGGTGGTGGTGGGGTGGTAAGGAGGGGTAGAAAATTTGAAACTAAAGGGATTGTGGAACTGAATGATGTAGACTAAAAGTAAATAAATTAATTTTAAAAATATTTTAAAAATAAAAACGTTATTCTGAGAAGGAAACCATAGGCTTCACAAAAAAGTCAAAGGAGCCTTTGACAAGGAAAAAGTCCGATCCTTTCATTTTATAGATGAGGAAACTGAGTTCCAGAGAGGGGAATATCCAGTGGTGTGCTGGTAAACATTTAACAACCAGCTTGTGGAGTAGGGGAAGGAGAATATATGCTAGACCTATTTTTAAATTTATTCTGCATTGTTGCCATTTTCTCCATCACTTTCTTTTTTTTTAAACAAATGCTTTATTAACTTCTGTTTTACATCATTCATTTCTGCCATATTTTGAGTTACAATCATTTTCCCCCCGTTATTCCCCTACCCAACCTCCCAGAATAGCAGTCCCACAAGATATCGCTTCCTCCAATCTGCTCTCTCCCATACCCCCTTAGACTTTTCCATTAGAGGAAGGTGAATCTTTGTGTCCCAATGTCTGCATATCTTATCTCCCAATTATAAGCAAAAGAGTATTAATAATAGTATTTATGTATATTTGAAACATTTAATGTTAAGACCTCGAATTTCAGATCCATTTCCTTCCTCCCTTGTCACCCATTCCCTCTGGGGAGATAGGTAATTCAGTATATGTTGTACATGTCTAGCTATGCAAAACATTATCATAGTAGATATATTGTACAAGGCTGCAAAACATTATCATAGTAGATATATTGTACAAGGCTGCTCATCCCACCCCCACCTGGTCCATTCCCTACATGATCCTGTCCCTCTTCTATAGTGGGTACTTCCAACCTCCCCTCACCCCAAGGATGCCCTCCCATCCATCATCCCTCCTCTCATCCTCCTTCCCCCTATTCTGCTGTAGGTTGAGATATCCCATTTAGTATGTATGTCATTCTCTCCCTGAACCAAATTCAATGAGAATGTGGTTTTGCCTTTTTTCCCCTTCCTATTCTCCCCCTCCCTTGCAACCACTTCCCCTTGCTTCTTCTACATGAGATAGTTTACCCTACCCTTTCTCTCCCCATCTCCTCTTGCCACTTTCCTCTCTCACCTCATAATTTCATCCCTTGAGTATTTTCCCTTCCCAACAAATTCAACCTATGCCCTCTATCCATATAAAACTGTAAGCATATACACACACATTCACATATGTATTCATATGACCACACACTCTTCTTCCATTATTTTCATAGTGAGAAAGATATCATCAGTCACAGTTGTTGCTTTTCCATATAGGAATGTAAATAGTTCAACTTTGATAAGTTCCTTTTGATTTCTTTTCCCTGATTACCTTCTCAGGCATCTCTTGCTTCTTGTGTCTGGATGTCATATTTTCTATTCAATTCTGGTTTTTTCCTCAAGAATGCTTGAAAGTCCTCTATTCCACTGAATGACCATATTTTGCCCTGAAACAAAATACTCAGTTTTGCTGGGTAGGTGACCCTTGGGTTCATTCCAAGTTCTTTTGCCCTCTGGAATATCATATTCCATGCCCTTCGATCCCTCAGTGTAGAAGCTGCCAGGTCCTGGGCTATTCTGATTGTGTTTCCACAATATTGAAATTGTTTCTTCCTGGCTGCTTGTAGTATTTTCTCCTTGATCTGGGGATTCTGAAACCTGGCTATAATATTCCTGGGAGTTTTCTTTTTGGGATCTTTTTCAGGAGGTGATCAGTGGATTCTTTCAACCTCTATTTTGCCCTCTGGATATAAAACCTCAGGGCAATTTTCCTTGAGAATTTCTTGAAGGGTGATTTCTAGGTTCTTTCTTTGATCATGGCTTTCAGGTAGTCCAATAATTTTTAATTGTCTCTCCTGGATCTATTTTCCAGGTCAGTGGTTTTTCCCATGAGATATTTCACATTGCCTTCTAATCTTTCATTTATTTGGATCTGCTTAACAGCATCTTGATTTCTCATAAAGTCATTAGCTTCCATTTGCTCCAGTCTAATTCTGAAGGAATGAATCTCCTCAGTGAACTTTTGAGATTCTTTTTCCATCTGGAAAATTCGACTTTTTAAGGCATTCTTCTCCTCATTGCCCTTTTGGGCCTCCTTTGTCATTTGAGCTAGTGTATTTTTTAAGGTGTTGTTTTCCTCAGTCAGGCTGTTGACCCTCATTTCATACTTTTCCTGCATCCTTCTCATTTCTCTTTCCAATTTTTCCTCCACTTCTCTTATTTGATTTTTAAAGTCCTTTTAAAGTCCTTCTTTAAAACCCTCTATGGCCTGCAACCCGCTCATGTTTTCCCCTGGGGCTTTTGGAGCAGGACTTCTGACATCACAGTCCTTTTCCCACTCTATGCCCCCAAAATAGAAGTCTAGGGTTGCATTTTTCTGTTTCCTTTGCCTTGGCATGTTGCCACTTAATTACTTGACTTTTGGGCTTGTTGCCACACTATGGCTTTAAGGCCAGATAGAGGAATTTTTGTCCCGAACTTGTGGGGGGCAACTTCCATTTCTGGCAAGCTGTAAACCCACCCACGACTTCCACCCTAGATCACAATCCAGATCCAGGGAGGTTAAAGCAAGAGCGATTACCCCCCCCCCCAAGACTGATAGCTGGATCTCCCTACAATTAATTGCAGGCCAGGAGCTGGAGCTGCCTCTGAAAACTACGAAATGGCGTGTCTCCTCAGCAGCTTCTAGCCCCCAGGAGAGGGAGCCGACGCACTCCCCAAATACTGGTCCCAAAGTCCATAGGACACTAACCTCTTACTTTGTCCTAGGCATGTCTATGTTGATAATTCTGGAATCACCACAGCTGCTGGTGTTCTGGGGTTCCTCCAGCCGGCTGCTGGCCCTGCCACCCTGGGGCTAAAACCTCGGCTCATGGGGACCTGGGCTTTGCTCAGCTCAGCTCCCCGTGCTCTGTGCGCTGCCCATTGCAGGCTCCCAGACCGCTGTGCTGGTCCTTCCTGCAGGGCTGCTGGGCTGTCCTCAGCGGGAGGTTAGCTTCTCTGTGTCATTCTGTGGGTGCTGGGCCTCCAGAAGTTGTTCAGAGTCCCCTTTTACATAGTTTGGGGGGAATCTGGGGGCAGAGTGGCTTGGATGAGCTGTTTCTACTCTGCCATCTTGGCTCCCCTCCATCACTTTCTTAAGTCTAGACAATCAAGAAAATGATAAATCAAGCCTTGATTTGCAGTTTGCCAATTTCCATGGTATAAATGCTCATACTGAAAATTTAATAATCAATTCTTACAAAATAAGTAGAGGTGGCTCCAGTGTGCCCGTATAACTTAAACATTTAACACTTAGCAATTAGGTGACACAGTGGATAGAACTCTGGGTCTGGAGTCAGGAGGACCTGAGTTCAAATCTGACCTCAGAAATTTACTAGCTATGTGATCCTGGGCAAGTCATTTAACTCTGCCTCAGTTTCCTCATCTATAAAATGAGCTGGAGAAGGAAATGGCAAACCACTCCAGTATCTCTGTCAAGAAAACCCCAAATGGGATTGTAAAGAGTCAGACATGACTGAAACAATTGAACAACAACTGAGTTGTAAAGCAAAGTCAGGTGTCCTGATTTCCATTTTAGTGCTCTTTCTATTATATGTTCCACATGACCTGTCCAGTCAGTCAAAACCCATTTACTAAGCACCTGCCACATTTTGGGCACTAGTGAAGCACTTGGAGATACAAAGAAAGTTAAAAGACAGTCTACACTCTTGAGAAGTCTAATGGAGGAGACAGCAGGAGGACCACTCTATAGAAACAAGCTATGGACAGGATAAACTAGAGATAATCAACAGAAAGGAAGCACTAACATTATGGAAGATCAAGGAATGCTTCTTGTAGAAGCTGGAAATCTCCAGATTCCTAACAGCTGGCACTTCGAAGAAAGATTGCTCTCTGTGAAACCAATGAAGACAAGAGGACAGAAGAATGGTCCCATTTATAATTCGGAATGTAGACTTCATAGCCAAAGTTTGGCTGGGGGTTAGGTTAGGTGGGGGTGGGGGATGCGGGTACGTGTTTCACTTTCAAAACAAACACCTATGACTAAAATTCAAACTGTGACATGACTTTAAACATGGATTAAAAGCAGAGCCAGATTTCATTTAATTTTCAGGAAAATAAATCTGCTTCCATCCAGATGTTGGGTGCTTTGCTTATGTGACTGCACCTAATTATCTATTCCACTGCTGGCTTCTGTTTTCACAGCAATGACCAAAGCCAGTGTCAAAAATGGCAGAAATTGCTTAGAGCCTGACACGATTGATCCACAGACTTTGACTGACTGGTATTTCTATTAATTTAATTTTGATCCTGTGTTGCTCCAGCTGAAAAAGAAAAATAAATGACTAAATGGTTTCATCTGAGCCTGTTGTATAGCAGGGCCACAGTCTTATATGAGATTGTACACACGTATCAGTGGACCTCTTTCTGTCCCCATGGTAACCATGCTGAATAACAATAAACTTAGAAGTAAACACAGAACTGAATTTCATTTTAAAAATGTATATGGTTGAGTTGGTTAGACTGCTGCTCAAATTACTTTCAGAGTGATGACTCATTCATTTGGCAAACATTTATCAAGTGCTTATTAACTGTCAAGCACGGTGCCAGGTGAAGGGTATAGAGACAAACCTGAAGCATTCCCTGCTCTCAAGGAGTTTGTATTTAACTGGAATGTTTGTAGAGATGTATAGAGCCTCTGTTTACATTAATGTAACATGGAAATTCTTTCACATGGGTGTTCTCCTCATAGAATGATACCCAGAACAACATTAAATAAGATTCTTTGAGAATGATGTCATGGGAAAATTTCCAAGGAATATTCTCCAATATGGTTGAGAAAACTGAGCATTGATTAATTGCTTCATCTTTAAAATGACATGATAATGTATTGTCTATCTCACAGGACTGTTGTAGGATTCAAATGAAATAAGTGTGTAAAAGGAGGTTATCAGGGGGCCCCTCTGTTACTCAGTAATTTGGTTGAGATTAGTGGCCATGGGTCTTTCTCTGGGAGAATCTGAAGAGTGTACTGAAGGTACAAATGCATACCTAGCTTAGAGGATACAGAGAGCTCTTTTGATTGGTTGCTAGCGACCAGGGCTGCCTCCACTGTGATTGGTGACCAAGAGTCAAGGGTTTGGACTCTTGTTAGAAAAGCCACTCTTTCCCTATAGTGTTTCTCTCCTCCTTTTCTTCCATCTTCTTCTTTTCCTTTTCTCTCTCCTTTATTTTCTTCTTCTTCATCTTCTCCCCACCCCCAATTTTGGACTTCTAGATTTGAGTGGCAAGTAGGACCCACATCTTTCTTTTCTTCCTTCCTTCCATCTCCTGACTCAAGGTATTTTCAGTGACTGTCTCTGATGCCTGGTGTCTTCTCCCTCTTCTCTATCACTTAATTTCCTTCAAGTCCTAGCTAAAATCTCATCTTCTAAAAAATGTGTGGTGCATAAAAAGTGTTTAATAAATGCTTATTGGCTAACTGATGCAAAAGGGACAGCTCGTTTAGCAGCCTCTGAAAGTATGTTTAAATCCTTGGGTATATCTAGGGATTTTTGAGTACTTTATGTTTTTGAATCTTGTGCATTTTCTGGGGGGGTGAAATAAAAACTTTCCCATATCCAGCACACATATTGCACATTGAGTGTCAGAGTTGGGGACCCCATTTCCTACATTGAAGATATCTAGATATGAACTATGCCATATGTATATTTAAAATTTCCTGGAGCTACGGGTGGGGACAATGAGACAAAGAGATAAACTGGACTTCTTTCTATGAGTGGCCTAGATTTGTCTTGGTCCACGTTAAATACTTAAACTAGAGGCTTCAGGGATTAGATTTGGGAGATACAGTTGGATGCTGATCACTTCTTTATAGTGTTTTGCACACAGTGATGTGACTATGTAAATCATACATAGAGAATTATGTAAATTGTAAATTGCTTTATAAAAATGTTACCTTGGATATATAATAAGAATCAGTAAACAGAAAATCTAATATTTACTCTTCTGAGAGAAATCATAGGCTCAGAGACTTGAACCAAATGAAATATCACTGATGTTCAGAAAATATTTTCTTAGTTCAGTTTTAGCAATCATAATATTTCATACTTCCACAACACTTTCATGTTCTTTATAGCATTGAAATCTCATACTTACACAGTGAAGTAGTTAAGCCAGGTATTATCTCCACATTTTTAAGGCTGATACTGAGGACACTAAGAGAGGAAAAATGATTTGCCCATCATCACACAGCTAGTAAGCATTAGAGGTAGTGTTAGAACCAATGTTTCTCCTAAGTCAGGAATCATGCTGCCTCTCCAATTCAAGACCTGGGGATTAGGTTTGCTTTCTGAGGAACCTGGTGTTAGCATCCCTATTAATACAACAGTAGACTCCATGAATAGTCATATGTGTCCATGAAAGAGGTCATTGTTCATTGTACTATACATTGATCAGGTCACCCAGGTTTGCTGTGATTAATTCTAGAAGCAATATTCTAAGAGGGATTTTAAAAATTGGAGCAAATAAAGAAGAAAGTAAAAAGGTTGGTGAAAGGTCTGGAAATCACCATACTCAGTGAAAGAGCCTGACAATATTCAGCTCATAAGAGAAAACTTACAAGTATTATAATCCTTGTCTTTATGTATTAGAAGGCTTGTCATATGAACAAATGATCAACTAATTCTAAGTAGCTCCCAAGGATAAAACTAGGGCCAGTGGTTGGAGCAGATTTCAGTTTACTATAAAGAAGAGTACCTAACAATCTGAGCTGTACAACAATGGAATGAACTTCCTTATTTCTTTTGTATCAAAGCACATATTGGTATTGAAGTAGAGGCTGGATGTCCACGGGTCAGATATACTAGAAAGAGGATTCCTGCAAACAGAAGGTGTTTATACCACGTGCCTTCTAAGTTCCCTTTCACTCAGATGTTGGTCCTCTGTGTTCATTACAACATGAATATTCTTTGTGAAAAGTTGTCATTTTGGTATCAGAGAAGGTGACCAGGACCTATTAAGGAAATAGGGCTGTTTATTCTGGAGAGGAGGAGGTTGTGGAGGAGAGAGAACAGTAGACAGGATTGTTGTCTTCAAGTGATCTAAAGACTATGTATTGAAAAAGGGATGAACCTTGCTTTAGCCTCAGAATGTTAGGAGCAATGGGCAGAAGTTGTAAAAAGTCTAATTGGGGTTGAATATAATCGGGGGAAAAAACCCTTCCTAATAATCAGAATTATCTGAATGTGGAATAGGCTGCCTTGGGAGGTAATGCATTCCTCTTTACTGGAAGTCTTCAAGCAAAAGCTGGATATCCCAATCCCAATTGTAGTTGGAATTTTTAGGGGATATGAATTGGACTAGATGCCACCAGGATCCATTCCAACTCTGAAATTCTGTGCTGAAGTAGGACAAGCATTGGATTTAGAGTGAGAGGGTCTGGGTCAAATGCTAACATTGCTATTTACTAACTGTGTGACCCTAGGTAAGCTACTTCCCAGACAACTGGGTCTAATTTTCCTTCTCTTGAAAATGAAGGGGTTCAATTAGATCATCTCTGAGGTCCTTTCTTTCTCCAAACCCTATGAACTAAAGTCCTAAGGCAATCAAAATTTACTACACAGTTTAACATTAAGAAAGTTTTGAGCTTCATAAAACTGTTTTGAAAAATCTCCTTTCTTTGGATTTTTTTTTCCTTAGCTTTTCCATTAGACTCCCACAATAGTTGTGAAAAATTGCCCTGGGAGAGCTCAAGCTAAAACTGTCAGACCTTCCACTTAAGGAAAATTTAACAGTTTGAATGTGTAGCTTATTAGTAGACTGCAAAATGACATGTGATCTAGTTTTCCAATAAATGGTCTCCTGAGGCATTCTTTGGAGGAACTCTAATCTCTGGGTAATTCACTGGGCCTCTCTTCAGAAGGTATTTTTTGGAGAGTTTGAACAAATATGGTAAGATATATGTTCTGCATGTCTTCTATATATTGACTAATTCTAAATGGTACATTTAGCATAGACCCACAGGGATATGTTGCCTAACACTTTTAATAAGACCTCAGCTGTTAGTTCTCTGAGTCAACATTTCAGTTCCATTTCGGAATTGAAAAGAGTTCTCAGGAGGAAAAAAAGAAAACAAAACTTCTATCAGTGATTATAATGGGAACATTTATTAGAGACATTGATTACTTGTGGGCAATTTTAATTCCTATTTTGCAAAGCAATAGGTGCTGACAGTAGGTACCTGTGTGACTTTGAATAAGTTACTTCCCTTTTCTAGAAGCCTCAGTTTCTTCAACTATAAAACAAAGGGTTAGGATTGAAATCTCTCTCATACCCTATCAGGATTCCCATTCCCTCAGGATTCCTAGAAAATTTAGAAAGGGCCTAAGTCGAAAAGATCAGGATTCTGATGATCAAGAAGTTGAATCTCATTTGTTAGACTGGAATCATTGGTGCTGGGGTCTACCTCAAGGGAACCTACAGGATTCATGGACTCCAGGATGAACCCTAAAACTGTGCAGAGACAGACACATCAGGATGATTTTGGGTTCAAGAAAAAGCTCTCTTTCTCTTAAGAGTTCTGGATGTAGTTGACCCAATCAAAGTCCTTAAAGCTCAGAGGTGGAACAATCAAATAGTTTGGAGTTGCCCAGAACAAAAGGCCTCATGGAGTCAGAGTTCCTCTGTCCCACTAATACCAGCTCAGATCCTTAGTGATGGAATTACTCTTATGTGATCTCCCTTACCTGTCAGGAGCCTTATTACTTCTTGGATGGCCCCAAATGAACTTGTTGGGAAGGAAGGAGAGACAGAGACAGAGACAGAGAGACAGAAAGAGAGACAGAGAAAAACAGAGACAAAGACAGAGAGAAGTGGTTTAGCAAAACAAAATGAAACTGACCGTATATGCAATTTACCAACCATTATCCCCCACCTCTATAAAAATGGAGGCAGGCACACCAGTAGCAACCTTGGTCATTATAATTGCATAGCATTCAGTTTTTGGCTTTGCTATTGTTATTCTTTCCATTTATGTTTTTGTTACTATGTACCCTGCTCTGCTGGTTGTACTTGCTTCATTCCACACTAATTCATGCAAGTTTTCCCATGCTTCCCTGAATTATTCCTATTTATTGTCTCTTATAATAGAGTTGTAATGGGTATGATCAGGAGAATTCCCTTCCCTTAATTGCTGTAACTAAAATATACCCAATGAAGCATTCCTAGAGCTGGATACCTTCCAATCTTATATGTAATGTCCTTGGATTTGGGTCTCTTCCAATGCCACATTTCCCTTTGCTTTTTCTTTTGGTGTGCCAGCTATATGCTAAAACACTTGGCATTCAGCACTCAGCTTTCATGATGGCTGTAGGAAAGAGGATATATCAAAGAGGCTTGGTCAGCAAGGCAAGAAGAACATCCCAGTCAATAAAGGAGTGACTCCCCATTCTCGTACTCTCTCTTCTTCCTCTCTCCAGATAATGTCATCCTGTAACTTTCTCTGGGAATCCCTGTGAGCAATAGAGAGAAAACTTTCCCCAGCTCCACCCCTAGCGGTTATAGCAGCCTTGAACATGTGTGCTACCTAATCCAGCATGAGCCTGGTCTTTTGGGTTGGTATAGCTCCTTTGTATTTCTTTCCCTGACCAAATAGTGATCGTGAGAGATGGACTTTTTAGAAGATATACCTCAGAACTTTAGAAGAACCTGGGTTCCTCAGAACTGGCTGTCCTTTGACAGGAAGCCCCTGCACTTACTATATCACTTCTTAGAGAAGATGAGAAGAGACCAATCTCTGGTCTGGTTTGCCAGATGACAGTTCCTTTCAGAGAGCTATTAGTACAGTGATGAGCTGAAGGTGAAATGCTGATTCAGTAGTTTTATAAAATACCTCATAGTTTGAAGTTTTAAGTAGTAGTTGTAAATTATGGTTTCATAATTAAGTGTTTCTCAATGTACACTTGTTAACTACTTTGTGTTTTGAGCTCTGTGTGTGTGTGTGTGTGTGTGTGTGTGTGTGTGTGGAGGAAACAAATAGCTGTCTTATACTGGATCTACATAATACTTTGAGTATCTTTCCTTTTTTGAAATTAATTAATTAATTTTTAGTTTCCAACCTTTGCTTTTATAAGATTTTGAGTTCTAAATTTCACCCCCTCCCTATACTTCCCCCTCTCAAGATGGCATGCAATCTGATATAGGCTATACATGTATGATCATATTAAAGATATTTTGGGGGTACCTTTCTACTCCCTTTACATGTGCATAGAAGTTTCTTTACAGGGAGAAAGAAAGTGGCCCAACTTCACCTGAGACCTGTAGTAGTTTGCTGTGCTGTTACATAGTAATATTCTCCATTAATTAATGAACCACAACCATTTAAACCATTCCCCTGCCAAAGTTCTTTGCTACTATAAAAAGTTCTGCTCTGAATACTTTAATGTGTATGTGCATATACACATACATACATACATATATTTACATATGTCTGTGTGTGTGTATATGTGGGAGGGACATTTCTATCCTTAGCCTCTTTGAGGCATTTGCCTATAAGCTGAGCTTCTTAGTCAAAGGGCATTGATATTTTGCCCATTTTAACACAATTTCAGATCTGCAACATTAAATCTTTAGGGATTATGAAATTTCAAGACTGTCAGTCATACAATATCTATAGAAAAACACTGATGTTAACAAGATGGGGCCTATGTTTCAGGAGAAGCTTGAGGGTAATAAAGGCAATGCAAAAGTTCCCAAAGGCAATCTGGCCCACTCTCCTCCTCTTATTCAATTCTGGGACCAATTCATTAACAAAACATAGCATCTGCCAAAGATTTATTATAATCTAGGCAATAGGCATTCTTCTTTCACTTGGTTTTTCCTGTGTGGCTAGTTAGACTGAACATTTGGATGATTAAGGGTCTAATTCAGGAGAGTCTGCAATATTTCAGGGATTGATGCAACTAACACAATTTAATCTGCAAAGAGGACCATCTGGAGGCTGTTACCAACTCCGAGGAAACAACTCTTTTGTGTAGACTCTGCATGAGGGCCTTCCATGATGGCGGCAAACACCTTTGGTAAGCATATATCCCTTATGTTATGCCTTGCTTGATATGATTAATCTGAGGGAGATTGAACAAATTTCACCATGTTGTTGTATCTTCCAAGATTCTTATATGATTTTGATATACACATGGGAGATATCTTATTGAGAAAAAAAAGTCCTCATGGTGGTATTTTCCTCTACAAAATCAAATGTTATTTTGTAGTCAACAAAACAATAAGCTCAGTGAGATCCCACATTTTCTGCAACTTTCAGTCAATTGTGTGACTATAAAGATGTGGTTTTCAACCACAAAAGCAGCCCCAACCTCTCCCTTAATAATAATAATTAACTAACATTTGTATGATGCATTATGGTCAACTAAGTGATCTCTTCACAACAACCCTATGAGGTAAGCAGTACAACTATTAATATTCCAAAATGAGGAAATAGATACTCAGAGAGGATAATGACTTGCCCATTGCACCACAGCCACAGTGGGTCTTGGAGTCAAAACTTGACCCTAGATCTCTTTCCCATACTTTGTGACACTGTCCTCCTTGCTCTTCCTTGGACAAGACACTACCTGACACCCCATTTTCCAGTTGAGTAGCATGTCCAAGGTTCAATCAACAAATACTTATATACAATGCATTAAGTGCTGGGGATAAAAAGACAAGAGTTAGATGATTCCCTGCCCATAAGAAACTTACATTTCAATGGCTACACAAATAGTAAATGTAGCAATTAGGATTCGAGCCCTAATCTCCTAACTCTAGGTTTAGCACACTTTCCACTACAGCAATTTTCCTCTCATCATAAATTATCTGTGTTGGGAGGCTAGGTGGTGCAGTGAGTACAGCGTCAGCCCTGGAGTCAGAAGGACCTGAGTTCTGATCCTGCCTCAGACACTTAACGCACACACAAATAAAAACCTAGCCGTGTGGCCTTAGGCAAGTTACTTAAACCCAATTGCCCTCCAAAAACCATAAATAAATAAATAAACAAATGAATGAATGAATGAATAAACAAATAAATAAATAAACAAATAATCTATGTTTTCCAGAGAATTGATTGGAGACTGATGTAGTCCAAGGAAGATAAATCATTTATTCACTATAAACTTAAGGACAGGCTGGAGACATCTGACAGGGCAAGGCATAAAAACGTTTACTGTTCTTGCTGATTCAGTACCTCTCTGAGGTAGCTGGTGTTAGAGTATTGGGCCTGGAATCAAGAAGAACTAAGTTCGAATCTGGCCTCAGATACTTACTAGCTATGGATCCTGGGAAAGTCACTTAACTTCTGTTTGTCTCAGTTTCCTCAACTGTGAAATGGGAACAATGATAGCACCTATCCAGCAGGGTTCTTGTGAAGACCAAATGGAATAATATTTGTAAAATCTCTTAGCAGAATTTTTGGTATACAGTAGGTGCTATATAAATGCTTATAACTTTCCCTTCTCCTCTACCTATGAATGAACAAAACCTCTATAAAGCTGTGCCCCCCTCAAACAACACTAAACTTTTTCATGTATTGAAAGAGTTTTTTCTGAAGAATGTTTCCAAGATTTGCCAGTGTCAGAATACAATTCATCTTGTTTATAACTTCTCTTATAAGTGTATGGGCATTCAGGTTCTGATGTGATTTATATGAAGAAAAAAAGAATTAAGATCAATGAGTTCATTGTTTTTATGAGCTCTGTGATGAATAGAGTAGCTTTCTGGCTCCAAAATGATTTACAATAATGTAGAGCTCACAGATCTGTATAACATCCCTCCCCTCACCCGCTCTCAGGACCTGTTTTGGTCATTGATTAATTGTGCAGTACTTGGCTATTATGACAGTTGTTAAAAAGAGTTGTCACAAGTGGTTGGATGGTATCTAGAGTTTTCAAATCGAGATCTTAAGAATTCAGTACAGGCGGAGCCAAGATGGCGGAGTAGAAACAGCATTTCCAATGTGCTCTGCCCCACACAAATTTCAAACAATGTGAAAGGGAGCTCCGAACAACTTCTGGAGCCACAGCACCCACAGAACTGCACAGAGAAGCTAACCTCCTGCTGAGGACAGCCCAGAAGCCCTGCAGGGAGCGACCAGCACAGCGCTCTGAGAGCAGGCAGCACAGCGAGCTGGGAACTGACAGCGCAGTGGCAGAGCCGAGCCCAGGTCCCAGGTTTTAGCCCCAGGGTGGCCAGGCCTTCAGCTGGCTGGTGGAACCCCAGAACACCAGCAATTGTGGCGATTCCAGAATTATCAGCACAGATATGCCTAGGACAAAGTGAGAGGTTAGTGCCCTATGGACTTTGGGACCAGTATTTGGGGAACACGTGGCTTCCTCCCCTGGGGGCAAAAAGCTGCTGAAGAAACAGCTGCACAGAAGCCATTTTGCAGCATCAGTAGTGGCTCTAGCTCCTGGTCTGCGAACTGTAGGAAGATCCAGCAATCAGTCTGGGGGTTAATCGCTTTTGCTTTAAACTGCCTGGATCTGGATTGTGGTCTGGGGGGAAGTTTGGGGTGGGTATCCAACTTGCCAGAGTGGGTGGAGGCTTTACAGAGGCCACCCAACTGGTGGAAGTTGTGAAGACCCCACGTTTGGGTGGAAGCTCCCCTGTCTGGTGGCAGTCCTACTGTGGCAACAAGCCCAAAAATCAAGTAATTAAGTGGCAATATGCCTAGGCAAATGAAACAAAATAAACAGAAAAGTTCAACATTGGACTCCTATTTTAGGGGCAAAGAGGCTCAAAGCATGGAGGAGGACTGTGAGGTCAGAACTCCTGCACCAAAAGCCCCAAATGAAAATACAAGCTGGCTACAGGCCATAGAGGACCTTAAGAAGCAGATAAGAGAAGTGGGGGAAAATTTGGGAAGAGAAATGAAAAAGATGCAAGAAAAGTATGAAATGACAGTCAACAGCCTGACTGAGGAAAATAACACCTTAAAAAATAGACTAACTCAAATGGCAAAAGAGGCTCAGAAAGGCAATGAGGAGAAGAATGCCTTAAAAAGTCGAATTTGCCAGATGGAAAAAGAATCTCAAAAGCTCACTGAAGAGATTCATTCCTTCAGAGTTAGACTGGAGCAAATGGAAGCTAGTGACTTTATGAGGAATCAAGATACTATTAAACAGATCCAAACAAATGAAAGAATAGAAGGCAATGTGAAATATCTCATGGGAAAAACCACTGACCTGGAAAATAGATCCAGGAGAGACAATTTAAAAATTATTGGACTACCTGAAAGCCATGATCAAGGAAAGAACCTAGAAATCACCCTTCAAGAAATTCTCAAGGAAAACTGCCCTGATGTTTTAGATCCAGAGGGCAAAATAGAGGTTGAAAGAATCCACCAATCACCTCCTGAAAAAGATCCCAAAAAGAAAACTCCCAGGAATATTATAGCCAGGTTCCAGAATCCCAGATCAAGGAGAAAATACTACAAGCAGCCAGGAAGAAACAATTTCAATATTGTGGAAACACAATCAGAATAGCCCAGGACCTGGCAGCTTCTACACTGAGGGATCAAAGAGCATGGAATATGATATTCCAGAGGGCAAAAGAGCTGGGAATGAACCCAAGGGTCACCTACCCAGCAAAACTGAGTATCTTGTTTCAGGAGAAAATATGGTCATTCAGTGGCAAAGAGGACTTTCAAGCATTCTTGATGAAAAAGCCAGAGTTGAATAGAAAATTTGACATTCAGACACAAGAAGCAAGAGATGCTTGAGAAGGTAATCAAGGAAAAGAAATCAAAAGGAACTTATCAAAGTTGGACTATTTACAGTCCTACATGGAAAAACAATAACTGTGTTTGATGAAACCTTTCTCATTATGAAAATAATTGAAGAACGGTACATGGCATATATTCACAGGTATACATGGATAGAGGGCACAGGTTGAATTTGATGGGAAGGGATGATTATTATTTTTTTTGGAGGGCAATTGGGGTTGGGTGACTTGCCCAGGTTCACGTGGCTGGGTTTTTGTTTCTGTGTTGGGTGTCTGGGGCCAGATCCAAGCTCGGGTCCTTCTGGCTCTGGGGCTGGCTCTCTGCTCGCTGCGCCACCTAGCCGCCCCAAGGAAGGGATGATTCTTAAGGGGTGAAGTCAAGAGGTGAGAGAGGAAAGTGGCAAGAGGAGATGGAGAGAGACAGGGTAGGGCAAACTATCTCATGTAGAAGAGGCAAGGGAAGTAGTTGCAGGGGAGGGGAAGAACAGGAAGGCAAAAAGGCAAAAGCATATTCTCATTGAAGTTGGCTCAAGGAGAGAATCACATACATACTAAATGGAATATCTTACCCTCACTCACTCTCCTGAGTAGGGGAAAGGGGGATGAGAGGGGGGATGATGGAGGGGAGGGCATTCTGGGGAGAGGGGAGGTTAGAAGTACCCACTATCAAAGAGGGACAGGATCAAAGTAGGGAATGGACCAGGTGGGAGGTGAGACAGGTGGGAGGGAAATATAAGCAGTCTTTTACAATATATCTACTATGGTAATGTTTTGCATAGATATACATGAACAACACATACTGAATTGCTTATCTTCTCAGAGGGAGTGGGTGACAAGGGAGAAAGGGAATGGATCTGAAAATCGAAGTTTTAAAATTAAATGTTTCATAAGATGTCCAGGCAGTGGGGCTCAGAGATTCAACTTGCCCTAATGGCAAAGTCGAAGGGGGTATGGGAGAAGATATGGGAGAGAGCAGATTAGATGAGGGGATATCTGGTGGGACTGCCATTCTGGCATGGTGGGTAGGGAAAAAATGGGGGAAAATGTAACTCATAATCTGGTGGAAATGAATGATGTAAACCAGAAGTTAATAAAGCATTTGTTTAATTAAAAAAAAAAAGAATTCAGTACAATTACGGATGTCCAGAGTCTGGGCAATCTGTGAGGGCTACAGAGTTTTGTCAGAGTAGTCAGACTGATGAACTCGATTACCAACTAACCAGAGCATTTGAGAGTCCTCAGTGGCTATTTCTTCCCACCCAGACCTGAGTAGTATCCCCACTATCATAAGCCTGACAAGGAGGAGGGGGAACCCACCACTTCTTGAGGTAACTGATTTCATTTTTGGACATTGCTAGGGAATTATGGAAAGTGTTAGGAATACTTTCCTGATGCTAAGACTAAATTCCCTTCTTTGTAACTTCTACCCATTGTTCCTAGTTCTCAGTAGAACAAATCCAATCCTACTACGTGACAGTCCTTTAATTACTTGAAGCTATCATATTTTCCCCAAATCTTCTCTTTTCCATGGTAAACTCTGTTCTTTCAATCACACCTCATACAGCATGGACTCAGAGTACTTCGCCATTCTGGTTGCCCATATGTGGATGCTCTCTACCTTATCAATGTCCAGTTTAAGAACTGAACAAAAGTCTTCAGACATTCTGAATAGGGTAGAGTACAGAGGGACTATCTCCTCTTTATTCCTGGAAGCTGCACCCTTCCTTAACACAGTTCAGATCACATTAACTTTTGGGGTTCCACTTCACACTACTGACTTAAACTGAATTTGTGATCCCTTAAGTGTCTGAGATCTTTTTCAGAACAATGGCTATCTAACCACCACTCCCCTATGCTAAATTATGAATCCATTTTTAAAACTTGATTGCAAGACTTTACATCTATCTTTATTGAATTTCATCTTGTTAGATTCAGTCCAATGCTCTAGACTATTTGGGACCTTTAAAATCTGCCATCTAGTGTGTTAGTTATCCTTCCCAGCTTTGGGTCATTTACAGATCACTGGTCCATCATTTGAATATGATGACATCTTCCCTTCTCCAGTTTTGTTACTTTGTGTTGACATTCTTCAATATTTGGTACTGCTTCCTTTTCCAAATACTGCTCAACAATCACACTTGCCAATTCTTTCATTACCCGAGGATGTAGCTCATATGGGATAAGTGACTGAAATTCATCAAGTGCAACTCCCCATCTGCAGTTTTTGATCTGTCATTACCAATGCAAAGTCATTCTCCTTAGCAGGAAAGACAGAAGCTAAATAAGAGCTGAATATCTCTGCCTTCCTTTTTGGACCAGTTATCATCATCTCATCCATCCCAAGCAGAGGTACACTTCCTTCCTTGATGCTTTTTCTCCCAATATAGTTCTTTTTTTAAAAAAGACTAAAGTTTTTTTGTTGTCTTTAGCTTCTGTATTAGCCTTGACTCATTCTGACATAGTGCTCCTGACACCATGCCATGTTTTATCTTCACCCTCTGTTCCCTGATCTTATTTCCATCTTCTGTACATTTCTCTTTAAAATTTAAGTTGGTCAGTGGGTTCTCTTTTCATCCATACTTGTCTCTTTAAGCAACTCCTAGTTTTCTTCCTCTTTGGAACTATTATGCAAGTCAAACTTCACCACTTCATTCTTGAGCACCTCTTAAACTTCCCATTCTGACTTCTCTCATAGAATTTTCATCCACAAGATTGCATCTATTCTCCTTCTATACACTTCAAAATACACTTTCCCCATACTTAGGGCATATACATCAGACTCTGCTCAGATTTCTTCTCTCTCACAAAATCCTAGGAGAGAAGGATCACTTTACCCTAGGTGCCCCAAACCTTAGCAAATAGTTCATCTCTTTTAGTGAGAATCAGATGTAGAGTACAAATTCCCCTTGCTTGTTGCTCCATTTAATGAAGGATGAAATTATTGTTAAAACAAATCAATTTCTCTGCTTTGGCAGGGGGAGCTCTACACAGATGTCTAGATAACTGATGTCTTCTATCACTATTAAATCATGACTCTGTGCCAGGCTTACGATCAGTTTCTCAAATGCCTATCTACTTCTTTCTGTCCATATGGTCTGCAGTAAATTCTAGTAACAAAAATCATTTATGTTTCTCCATCAATTGACCTTCACCCAAGCAATCTTCACCAAGCTTTGCCCCTAAAGTTCCCTCATTTCCTTACATATGTATACCTTTTTTAGTATACATATACCTCCTTCCCTTTACCTATTCTGCTTCTTTTCAATAGACTATACTCATGCAGAACATCATTCCAGTCATGAGTTTCATTACACAAAGCCTCAGTGAGATCTGTGAATTCAACTTTACCTCCCTGTATGAAGATCTCTAGCTCTTCCATTTGTTGCCTAAACTTAGGGATTCTGCATATGGACAACTGAGCTGAGGACTTTTACTACTGACTCCTTTCTTGGGCTCTCACTCCTATGAACTTCTGAGTATGCCAACAACGACTCTTTTTCCTTTCTTCTATCAATTCTCTATATTAGATGGGGGTGACAGATCAACATTTTCTTCCTTTCTGTTAACTTACATATCAGACTGTTATATGTCCCTATGTATTCACTTAACAAATATTTATTAAATATCTCCTTTTGTACAACAACATACTAGGAGTTGGAGGAGATATAAAGAAATAAGACATGGTCTAGTACTAAGGGAGTTTATAAACCAGTAAGTGGAACAAGATAGTAAAATATGGGACACTCTCATAGAATAATGATATCTGGCAGTCCCAGTGACACTATTCAGACACATGTTAGTTTAATTAGAATCCACCTATGATGGGCTAGCTTCCTAGAGGGCTGCAAACACCCTATGTGACCTACCTATTGCAGTAGAATACATCCAGGGGACAAGACTTACACCCATGTGTCAACTTACAAAGTTGTCCCTAAGTTTAGATATCTCTAAGGAAGTATTGATTCAAGTAAAGGAACATTTTCTAAGTTCCCATTATATGTGAGATTGCCAATGGAAGTTCTCCTTCAATGTCAGCATAGCATGGAAGCAATACTGGACTCATACTCAATGATAGCAATGTGATTGACTATCTCTGCCAGCTTTGAACCAACCAAGCTGGGTTCAGAGAGGTTTATCACCAGAAGGCTGGAAAGTTATGGAATCAGCTATTTTGGTCACAGCAAGCTTTGAAGACTATGTTTTAGCATTCAGAGACTGAGATTTGATCATCACTTAACATGATGCTTGGCACACAGTAGGTGATTAATAAATGTTTGTTGACTTGATTTAGTGAAATCAGTAGAATACCCATGCCAACGAAATCCTGAGTATGTGCAAGCCTTGGGCAAATCACTTCACCCCAATTGCCCTCCAAAAAGGAAAAAACAAACAAACAAACAAACAAAATGGGGTGGCTAGGTAACACAGTGAATAGAGTACCTGCCCTGGAATTAGGAGGACTTGAGTTCAAATTTGGCCTCAGACACTTAACACAAAAACTAGCTGTGTGACCTTGGGCAAGTCACTTAACCCCAATTGCCCTCCAAAAAGCAAAAAACAAACATATAAAGCATGTGCAAAGTACTGTGTATACAAAGATTAAAAATGGCAATATTTATACCCTCATGGCACTTAGAAACTATGGG
This sequence comes from Gymnobelideus leadbeateri, assembly GCA_011680675.1. Classification (NCBI taxonomy): domain Eukaryota; kingdom Metazoa; phylum Chordata; class Mammalia; order Diprotodontia; family Petauridae; genus Gymnobelideus; species Gymnobelideus leadbeateri. The sequence continues at coordinate 1,800,117 of WOXC01004035.1, forward strand.
AAGGATAAGACCTATAGAGAAATAACTATAATACAAGTTAACTATTTCTATATTGCACAAAGGTTCTGTAGAATAATGGGTTAGAAAGCCAACCTTGAACACAAGAAGATTTGGGTTCAAGTCCTGCCTCATATATATGCTGGGTATGGGGTGTTGGGCAAGTCATTTTTCCTAATGACCCAGGAAACTCTCTGAGACAATAAATTTCAGGATAATTATTAATCTGCAATGATAGCAAGAGCTTACTTAACAGGAATTCCATAGACCAATGAAATCATATGCCCAGATTACATACTTACACATACTCACAACATACACATACACATAAGACATATTATATATATGTATGTATACATATATATGTATACATATGTGTATGTATGTATATACCAAGAACAACCAAAAAAACCCCACACAATACACAAGGATCTAGAAGTTCCCAATGGGCATATATACCTAAGGATTTGGTCCACAAAGATCTGGTCAAAATCAGATAGAAATGGGACCTCTCAATCATACATAATGAAGCTTGTCAGTCAAATATTGACTTAGAAAACCACTTAACATTATCTGTGCTCTGTTTGGGGCAGCACGGTGGCGCAGAGGATAGAATGCCAAGCCTGGAGTCCAGAAGACCTGAGTTCAAATCTGTGTGACCCTGGGTAAGTCACTTAACCCTGTTTGATTCAGTTCCTTACCTGTTAAATGAGCTGGAGAAAGAAATAGTAAACTACTCCATCATCTTTGCCAAGAAAACCCAAAATAGGGGTGTGAGGAGTCAGACACACCTGAAAAAATGACTGAACAACAATGAAAACCAAATCACAAACAATTCAAAAACAACATGATTTATTTTTATTTTTTTATTGATTGATTTTTAAATTTTCATAAATTTTAATTTTCTCCAGCTCCCTCCCTTCCCTTCTCCCCAAGAAAATCTGATATAGGCTCTCCATATACACTCTTATTGAACATTTTCACATTAGTCACATTGTATAGAATTAGAACAAATGGGAGGAAACAGGAGAAAGAAAACACACCAAAAAAGAGAGTAAATATTACGCTTTGATCTGCATTCAAACTCTATATTTCCTTCTCTGGTTGTGTGTGGAATTTTTCATCATGAGTGTTTTGGAGTTGTTTTAGGTCTTTGCATTGCTTGGAAGAGCTAAGTCTATCAAAGTCAGTCATCACACAATGTTGCTATTACTGTGTACAATGTTCTCCTGGTTCTGCTCACTTCAGTCAGTATCAGTTCATGTAAGTCCAGCTTTTTTTGAAGTTTGCCTGCTCATCATTTATTATAGCACAACAGTATTCCATTACATTCATATACCACAGCTTGCTTAGACATTCCCCAACTGGTAGGCATTCCCTCAATTTCCAGTTCTTGAATACCACAACAAAATCTACTATAAATATTTTTTTATATATTTGAAACATTTAATTTTAAAACTTTGAAATTCAGATCCATTCCCTTCCTCCCTTGTCAACCATTCCCTCTTAGAATATAAGCAATTCAGTATATGTTGTACATGTCTAGCTATGCAAAACATTATCATAGTAGATATATTGTACAAGGCTGCTTATAATTCCCTCCCACTCATCCCACCCCCCACCTGGTCCATTCCCTACATGATCCTGTCCCTCTTCTATAGTGGGTTCTTCCAACCACCCCTCCCCCCAAGGATGCCTTCCCATCCATCATCCCTCCTCTCATCCCCCTTCCCCCAATTCTACTGCAGGTTGAGATATCCCATTTAGTATGTATGTCATTCTCTCCCTGAACCAAATTCAATGAGAATGTGGTTTTGCCTTTTTTGCCATTCTATTCTCCCCCTCCCTTGCAACCACTTCCCCTTGCTTCTTCTACATGAGATAGTTTACCCTACCTTGTCCTATTGCTATTCTGATTGTGTTTCCACAATATTGAAATTGTTTCTTCCTGGCTGCTTGTAGTATTTTCTCCTTGATCTGGGGATTCTGGAACCTGGCTATAATATTCCTGGGAGTTTTCTTTTTGGGATCTTTTTCAGGAGGTGATCTGTGGATTCTTTCAACCTCTATTTTGCCCTCTGGATCTAAAACATCAGGGCAATTTTCCTTGAGAATTTCTTGAAGGGTGATTTCTAGGTTCTTTCTTTGATCATGGCTTTCAGGTAGTCCAATAATTTTTAAATTGTCTCTCCTGGATCTATTTTCCAGGTCAGTGGTTTTTCCCATGAGATATTTCACATTGCCTTCTACTCTTTCATTTGTTTGGATCTGCTTAACAGCATATTGATTTCTCATAAAGTCACTAGCTTCCATTTGCTCCAGTCTAACTCTGAAGGAATGATTCTCCTCAGTGAGCTTTTGAGATTCTTTTTTCATCTGGCAAATTCAGCTTCTTAAGGCATTCTTCTCCTCATTGCCTTTTTGAGCCTCTTTTGCCATTTGAGTTAGTCTATTTTTAATGTGTTATTTTCCTCAGTCAGGCTGTTGACTCTCATTTCATACTTTTCTTACATCTTTCTCTTTCTCTTCCCAATTTCCCCCCACTTCTCGTATCTGCTTCTTAAGGTCCTCTATGGCCTGTTGCCAACTTATATTTTCATTTGGGGCTTTTGGTGCAGGAGTTCTGACCTCCCAGTCCTCCTCCTGTTCCATACTTTGATCCTCTTTGCCCCCAAAATAGGAGTTTAATGTTGAATTTTTCTGTTTATTTTATTTCCTTTTCCTAGGCACGTTGCCACTCACTTACTTGACTTTTGGGCTTGTTGCCACAATAGGAGTCTGCCACCAGACAGGGGAGCTTCTGTCCCAAACGTTGGGGTCTTCTCAACTGATGGAGGTATTAGTTGGGTGCTCTCTCTGAAGCCCCCACACACTCTGGCAAGCTGGACCCACACCCCAAGACCTCCACCCCAGACCTCAATCCAGATCCAGGGAGGTCAAAGCAAGAGCAATTACCCCCCAGACTGATCACCGGATCCCCCTACAGTTCACAGGCCAGGAGCTGAAGCTGCAACTGAAGCTGCAAAATGGTGGCTGTGCTGCATCTCTTCAGCTGCTTTTAGCCCCCAGGGGAAGAAGCTGACATGCTCCCAAATACTGGTCCCAAAGTCCATAGGTCACTAACCTCTCACTTTGTGTTGGAAATTCTGGAAAAGCCACAGCTGCTGGTGTTCTGGGTCCCTCCAGCCAGCTGCTGGTCCAGCTGCCCTGGGGCTAAAACCTCTGGCTCACAGCGGCCTGGGCTTAGCTCCCAGACTGCTGTGCTGTCAGCTCCCAGAGTGCTTCGCTGGCCACTCCCTACCAGGCTGCCAGGCTGTCCTCAGTGGGAGGTTAGTTTCTCTGTCTCATTCTGTGGGTGCTGGAGCTCCAGAGGTTGTTCAGATTCCCCCTTTTACAGGATTTTGAAGTGGTGTGGGCTGGAGTGCCATGGAAGTGCTGCTTCTACTCCACGATCTTGGCTCTGCCTATAAATACTTTTGTACATATGGGTCCTTTTCCCATTTCTTATAATCTCTTTAGGATACAGCCCTAGAAATGGTATTGCTGAGTCAAAGGGTACATACATTTTTATAGCCTTTTGGGCATAGTTCCAAATTTTTCTCCAGAACAGTTAGATCAGTTCACAACTCCACCAACAAATGAATTAGTATTCCAATTTTCCCAAGTCTTCTCCAGCATTTATAATTTTCCTGGTTTGTCATGTTAATCAATCTGATAGTTGTTATGTGGTACTTAAGAGTTGTTTTGATTTGCATTTCTCTAATCAATAGTGATTTGGAGCATTATTTATTTATTGTTTAATATTTACACCTTTAAATCTAGTTAGGACACTCTGGAGTGTTGCTGAGGGCAACTGATGAGGTTTCACAGCTTTGCTATATACTATTAAATGATTCAAGTATTACTAAACTTCAAACATATTCAAAAGTGTTGTGTTTTCCAACCAATCAAAGAGCATTTGTGGCATCGAATTTCCATATGCCCTATGACCAATTATTTTCTAAAGGAGTTCAATGGGAATATATTATTTGTAGTAGTATTATTATTATTAGAGACAGGAACTGAATATATGGTTTCATTGGTATAAAGAACTCCCAGTGAGGAATCTCTTCTATCAAGGTAAGTTTGTATATTCTCTTCAACTTGAGGTCCTAGAGAGTTGCCTAAGGCATTGACAAGTTAAGGGATTTGCTGAGGGCTCCACAGTCAGTGTGTGTCAGAAACTGGCCTTGAACCCAGATGTTCCTGGATCTGAGGTCAGTTTCCTATCCACTAAGGCCATGCTACCTCTCAAAGTATTAATTTATAAATGCTAATAAATTTATGATTAATTTCCAGGGGAAAAGTCCCTCATCTGCTTGAGTCACAAGGTATGGTGCATGTGACTTTGTAAGATTTTCCTTTGCAGGAAAGAATAATCCAACTCTTGTGGCAAGTGTTCTAATAAAACAAAGTATGACACACTTGTAGTTCTGACCTTAAACCAGAAAGTGTGGTGAAGGACTAACTCATCATTTGAACATATGGTGGACTTGGTTTTCCCTTTACCACTTAGTTAGGAGGATTCTTCTTAAAAACATCCTCAGCAACAAACATTGATTGCAAGGCTGTTTTATTTAGTATATTATACTGAATAATATACTCAGCTTACAAAGAAATATAATTCACTGACCCTGCCCTCCAGGAGTTTAACCTTGGCTGGCAAACACTTAATATAAACTTAAAACACACACACACACACACACACACACACACACACACACACACACACACACCCTGTAGAGGATATATGAAATATCTGACCATTGATTGAGTGCCAGAGGATATTAGATCAGGGAGGGTCATTAAGTGCTGAAGATATCACAGGATCACAGATCCTAGGATTTAGAGATGAAAGGGATCTCATGAGTTATTTAATCCAGTGCCCCTCATTTTACATAATAAAAAATGAGGCTCAGAAAGGTTACTCAACCAAGGTTATGTAATTAGGAGAATCAGGATTTTAAACCAGGCACTCTATCATCATGCTTCTCAAGTCAAAGATGGCTTTAAGGAGGAGGTGGGCTTTGAAATGGTGTCATTTTGATGACCATAGAGGAAAGGGAGGAGGAGTGGATTGGTATATATAAAGACACAGGGTCAGAGATGGTCTACTTAGGGTAGACAGAAAGCCAGGAAGACTGAAGCAGGGATATAAGGGACTTGGGACAGGCATATGAGCAGTACGCCTTAGATAATTGGAGAGGAGGAAGAATATATCCAGACACAGGTGGACAGGATGTGCCTGGTGCTTTTAGGGAATGATGAACAGACCAGTTGAAAGAATTCTCTAAAATAATAATGAAACATAAGGCTCAAGCCAGAGGATGGGAACAATTGTGAAGAGGCCTTAAAAGCAAGACTGGTGATTTAGGACTTCTGACAATGGGGAATCACAGAATACACTGCTGCCCTCACATTAAGATGATGGTGGTGATAAGCATCAGGGAATCTTTCACATAGGTGACTTCTTTGGGCAAACAAATGGCAGGAAAGGAGGAATGGACTAGACTTTCCACATTCCAGATGAAAAGCACCCCACCGGGCTCAGCTCACTGAGCACAGAAAATTGCACACTCTTTTGAGTATGACAAACACACATCCTGTCCTTTATTCTGCCTTCTCTTGTGGATCTTTGCTTTGGCAAAGATTCCCTGTTACTGACCATTTCATCAGTCTCCAAATATCTCTTTTGCTCCTTTCTTTTTCTCAGATTCTCCATTGGCCCAAACAGTAACTGATCTTCTTCATGATACACATAAACCAGGGGTGGGAAACCTGTGGCCTCCAGGTCACATATGGCCCTCTAGGTCCTCAAATGCAGCTCTTTGACTGAATCCAAACTTTACAGTTGGATTCAAAGGGCCAACACTTGAGGACCTAGAGGGCCACCTGTGGCCTCAAGGTCACTGGTTCCCCACCCCTGGTATAATCTGTTTTACCTTCCCCCACTTCTAGGCCCCTGAATTCTGACTTTACTGCTGTAAACCTCCCTACCCCCATCCCTTTTCTGGGTACTTCCAAAGACCTCAGTATATCGAATAATAAATCCTACCATGAAGGCAGCTCAACCCCTACTCCCTGACTTCTGACCCAATGTACAGGTGATTTAAAGGGAGCAAGAAAAATGGAGTTTTTTTTTTTTTTTTTAAAGCAGGAGGATAACCTAATATAGTAGAAAGAATATGAGATGAGGAGTCAAAAGTCCTGGGTTCATGTCCTGGTTTCACCATTTACTAGCTGAGTGACCTTGGTGAAGTTTTAGCCTCTCCGTGCCTCAGTTTCCTTATCAGAAGGAGTTGGACTAGATTATCTCTAAAGTCTTTCTAGTTCTAAAGGGGGGGGGGTAGGGGAGGAGACAATATCCCACACTGTGCAAAGTGCATTCACTGAAGATGCATATATGAACCAACTAAGGAAGATCAGATCATTAAATGCAGAATTGAATTCTACAAATTGAGCACTATGAACATTTTGGGAAGAGAAATTCCACTGTGGTCTCTGGAAGTCCCAGAAGTCTTTTTGGATTAAGATTCTTACTACCTGATTTTAAAACTCTATGCTACTGCTCTCTCTCTCATGACATCCTGTATCCATCTTATTCACCACTATCCTTCCAGACATGGAGAAAAGAGAGATCTTCCTATATCTCCCTCTATTTCCCTGCACCCCTCACCCTCTACTCTACATGTTTCTTTACAATTTCTGACACTACTTATTTCAAATGATTATTTGTAAAAATCCCCATGACTGAGGTGCTGGTAATTAATCTCTCCTCAGGCTTTCCTTAGCTTTGATCAATCTCTAGGTCAATGCCATCTTTAGGCCATGCACCATATGAAGATGTATCTGTGTCATGTGATGCTCTGCAACAGTGTGTGTGTGTGTGTGTGTGTGTGTGTGTGTATGTGTGTGTGTGTGTGTGTGTGTGTGTGTCTGTGTATGCAAATGTTCGCTCCCACCAAGGGTGAATCTTTTCCTTATGGTATGGTTTCCTTCTCCCTATTTATAAAAGCCTGTTTCCTCCCACCCGAAAGGGTGAGATTTTTCCAAACAAATTCCCATTGGTTAACTCTAAACAAAGTTCAGTACTGATATATTATCTCTTTTTGCCTGAATCATAAATACAATGTGCTTTTTTAAACTTCGTATATCATGGATTCCTATCTTCCTTCAAAACTCAGCTGGAAGGGCACTTCCTACATGAGGTCTGTTCTGATCCCTTCCAGCTGCGAATGCCTCCCCCTTCTTCCATGCACACCCTGAGATTACATTGTCTTTACTTTATGTATGTATGCTGTATCTTCTTGGATGTGTATAAGTTGCTTCTACTGATTGAAAGTAAATTCCTTGAGGCCTGGGACTTACTGTGTTTTTCTGTTTATATCTCCAGCATCTACCACTGTGCCTACCATATACCTGGTATGTGCTCAGTAAATACAGACTGATTGAATAATTGATTGGAGGGCTTTTTGGTATCCACCCTGAGAAGCCCTTGTACAAAAGCCATGTTGACCATCTTGCTGAGGAACATGTGGGATCTCAATAAAGCTGCAGTCCTAGGGTGAAGGCACTTCTGCTTGCCTGAAACAAATGGTTTTTGTTTTTTAAGAGCTGTTTACACATAGATAAAGCTGTCTCTGCAACTACAGTCCCTCAAACTCATTTTGACACTGGCAGTTCATATGAAGTCACATTTTTTATATTCTTTCTTTATATAAGGTCAGAACAGCAGAGAGTTAATAGGTCATAGCAATAAATATGTATCTTAGCCTTAGAGGATTGATGGTAAATCCAAAGCCTCTGATTTTCTATCCCACAGAGGTGCTTTGTCTATGCCCTGATTTATTTGCCTGTTAGGTAAAGACAGTTGTGGGAGCTGGGAACAAATGCAGAAAATTGTCACAAGGAAGTCAAAAGTCTATAGGTGAATCCTGACACTGAGTGAGGAAATCACAGAACTAATAGGGCTTACTCCCATTAAGGTACCCACTATGGACTTTGATCACTAAGATTAGCTGACAGAGTGTGACCTAGGAGAAACTGTAAACCAATGGAGAGTATTTGTCCACTGCTATCAACAACACATTGTTTTTCCTTCCTTTGTTACATTCCCAATGGTGGTACCTCTTTTCCACTCTTCTCTGGTGCTCAGGATTCATGATCTTTTACTCCTATATACAATATATATCATACTCAATCCTGAAACTGTGCCATTGTTTTGGTTTAATGCATTAGTAATATTTGCCTCATGACTCCAACCAGTGTTTTCTGTGCCCTAATTCTGACTTACCTTTCCCAGATGTCGGTCCCCTGACCTCACTCCTAATTGAGTTTGGAGAATGATTCCATTCACCTTTTCCTTTCCTGAGAATACAGGCACCCACCCTTTAGCCTAAACATGGTCAGTACCTCCTTCTTAGATTCCTGACACTGTAGATAAATACTATCCCTATCTAGTTGTCCTTTAAACTTCCATCATTCTTTCTGCTAACGTGATCATATAAATATTGTTAAAGCACTAATAATTAGCAGTGGCAGCAGCTGATTCTGGAGCTCTCAGCACACAGACAGTAAGGGGTTTAATACTGGTCAGAAGGAGATTATAGGGGTCTCTTTGCTAGCACTGGGGGCAAGACTCAATTGCTTTACCCATGCCCAGACCTGGGTTTCAGTCCTGGCCTGGGTAGCAGTCCCAGGGCAAGGAAGAGCACTAGCACATCAGAGCTTATGGTCACAGTGGAGTGGGGAAACTCTTCACAGTTCCAGGGCAGAAAAGAGTGCTTGTGGTCACTCACAGCACAGGCTAACAGAGTAGTAAACACACCTCTCCTTAGAAGAACTGAAAACTTACAGACCCCTAGAAATATCACTGAAAACAGATGCATAAAACTCCTGAAGGTTGGGATACTGCACCTTCCACCCTGGAAGTAGAGCCCCAATTTAGTAAAGAGTTAAAAGTCAAGAAATAGGCTGGGAAAGTGAGCAAGCAACAGAAAACAATCTCACCACAGAAAGTTACTATGGTGATAAGGAAGATCAAAATACACATTCAGAAGAAGATAACAAAGTCAAAGCTCCGACATCCAAAGTCTCCAAGAAAAAATACAGATTGGTCTCACCCCACAGAAGAATTCAAAAAGGATTTTGAAAATCAAGTATAAGAGGTAGAGGAAAAAAATTAAAAGATAAATGAGAATGACGCAAGAAAATCATGAAAAAAGACAACAGCTTCATAAAGGAGACACAAAAAATTACTGAAGAATATTAACACCTTAAAAAACAAAATAGGCCAAATGGTTAAAGAGGTACAAAAAGCCAATGAGGAGAAGATTGCCTTAAGAAGCAAAATTGGCCAAATGGAAAATGAGGTACAAAAGGTCATTGAAGAAAATAATTTGTTAAAAATTAGATTTGAACAAATGGAAGCTAATGACTTTATGAGAAATCAAGAAACAATAAAACAAAATCCAAAGAATGAAAAAAATAGAAGATACTGTGAAATATCTCATTGGAAAAGCAACTGACCTGGAAAATAGATCCAGGAGAGAGAATTTAAAAATTATTTTACTACCTGAAAGCTATGATGAAAAAAAGAGCGCACACATTACCTTTTAAGAATTTATATAGGGGTGGCTAGGTGGCGCAGTGAGTAGAGCACCATCCCTGGAGTCAGAAGGACCTGAGTTCGGATCCGGTCTCAGACACTTAACACACACAAACAAAAACCTAGCTGTGTGACCTTGGACAAGTTACTTAACCCCAATTGCCCTCCAAAAAGCAAAAAAAAGAGAGAGAGAGAGAGAGAGAGAGAGAGAGAGAGAGAGAGAGAGAGAGAGAGGGAGAGAGAGAGAGAATTTACATAGGAAAGTTGCCCTGATATTTTAGAACCAGAGTTTTAAACAAATAAAAAGTGAAAGAATCTACCAATCACCTACTTAAAGAGACCCCAAAATAAAAACTCCCAGGAATATTATAGCCAAATTCCAAAGTTCTCACTTCAAGAAGAAAACATTGCAAGCAGCCAGAAAGAAACAAATCAAATGTCATGGAGCCACAGTCAGAATAACACAAGATTTAGTAGCTTCTGCTTCAAAAAATCAGAGGCTTATAATATAATATTGTGGAGAGCAAAGGAGCTTATAGGATTACAACAAGAGTCATCTACCCAGAAAAACTGAGCATAATCCTTCTGGAGAAAAAAAAATTGATATTCAATAAAATAGAAGACTTTCATGCATGCTTGATGAACAGACCAGAGCGGAATAGAAAATTTGGCTTTCAAATACAAGACTCAAGAGAAGCATAAAAAGGTAAACAGGAAAGGGTAACCATAATGGACTTAATAAAGTTAAACTATTTACATTCCTACATGGGGAGATGATACTAGTAACTCATGAGAACTTTCTCATTATCAAGGAAGTTAAGAAGGAGTATATATAGATAGAGGGCACAGTTGGGAGTTGAATATGAAGGGATGATATCTAAAATTAAAATTAGGGAGTGAAAGTGGGTTGCACGGGGAGAAAGGTAAAGATAAAATGGAGTAAATTAACTGACATGTAAGAGCAAGAAAAAACCTTTACAGTGGAGGGGAAGATGGGTACGACTGGGTGGGAGGAGGAGTGAGTGAACCTTACTCTCATCAAAATTGGCTCAAAGAGAGAATAACATATACACTCAATTGGGTATAGAAATCTACCTTACCCTACAGGAAAGTAGGAGAAGAAGAGGATCAGAGAAGGAGGTAGAGTGATAGAAGGAAGGGTAAATTGAGGGGATGCCCATCAACTGGGGACTGGCAGAACAAGTTATAGTATATGATTGTAATAGAATACCATCATGCTGTAACAAATGATAAGCAGGATGCTCCTTGAAAAATTTACATGAGCTTATTCAAAGTGAAATAACTATGTACAAAGTAAGAGCAATATTTTAAGATAATCAGCTGTGAATGATGTAGCTATTCTCAGCAATACTATGACCCAAAACAGTTCTGAAGGACTTATGATGAAAAATGCTATCCATGTCAGAGAAAGAACTGATTGTCTCTGAATATAGATTGAAGCATTTTTTAACTTTATTTTTCTTGAGTTTTTTTTTGGGGGGGCTATCTTTTCTTTCACAACACGAATAATATAGAAATATGTTTTGCACGACTACACATATATAACCTACATTGAATCGCTTGCCTTCTCAATGGAGGTGAGGTGTGGAGGGAGGAAGGGAAAGAATTTAAAATTTAAAGTTTTAAAAATTAATGTTAAAAATTATTTTTAGGGGCAGCTAGGTGGTGCAGTGAATAGAGCACTGGCCCTGGAGTCAGGAAGACCTGAGTTCAAATCCCACCTCAGACACTTAACACAAAAACTAGCCATGTGACTTTGGGCAAGTCACAACCCCAATTGCCGTCCAAAAAGCAAAAAAATATATATTTTTACATGTAATTGGGTAAAAATAAAATATTGAATATTAAAAAAGAAAGAGTTGTTTGCTCTAGTTTTCAGCTTCATCTCTTATTACTCATACAGGCATCACTAGATGGAGACCCTGTGCTCCAGTCTTAATGTAATAAGCCCTGGTTAAACGGACAATTTCAAATGGATCAAATTAATTTAGCAATTCCAGTTCTAAACTTTGATTTGACCTAGGTAGATGTTATGATAAAATCTATACCTAGGATTATAAACTAGCTTTTATATAGCACTTTAAGTTTTACAGTGCACTTCACAAATTTTATCTCAGTTGATCCTCACAATAACCCTGGTAGGTGCTGTTATTAAATCCATTTTACAGATGAGGAAACTGAGGAAGACTGGTTAAATGATTCTCCCAGAATCATAAAGATAGAAACTGAGACTGGATCTGAACTCAGATTTTCCTGATTCCAGGTCCTGCGCTCTATCCACTGTTCTACAATGGGTAAGTCTTCCTGAAAGTGGAAGAAATTTCCAATTTTTCTTTTCTAAGTCATAATAGTTTATATTTCTATTTCCCCTATATGTTACACATCATTTTCACATGCATTCCTTCATCTGCTACCCAAAATAGCACTCTGAGATGAATCCTATTCCCCACCCCCTTCCACTTTGCTTATGAGAGCAACTGAGTTTCATAGTAGTTAAGTGACTTATCTAAGGCCACAAAACTAGCAAAAGGGAAGACCATCGTATGTAGCTAGTTTTATACGAGTGAGTGTGTGTGTGTACATATATATATATGTTTTCTCAAAGCTCGTTCCTGACCACAAGGGCCTAAATATCTGATATAAGAGTGGTAATAATAAAAATAATGCTAGCTAATAGTTAGCATTTCTATAGCACTTTGAGGTTTGCAGTGCTTTATGTGTTATCTCATCTCCCCCTTAAACAGTCCTATGAGTAGTTGCTGTTATTACACGCATTTTGTAGATGAGGAGACTGAGGCACAGAAGGGTTAAGTGACTTACCTTGGAATCACACAGCTTGTAAATATCTGAGGCAGGTTTTGAATTCAGGTCTTCCTGAATCCAAGTCCAGCATTCTATGCACCGTGCCCCCAGCTACTTAATTAGATGTACATCTTGAACGCATGTCAGCGGTACACTCTGGCCATCATTCCAGCCTCTCCCCTCTTCCCCCCACACTCAAATCTGCACAACCTTGAAATCTTTGAAAATGACCTCACGCTAGTTTTATGGATCTGAGGTTTCCAATGGTTTCTTGTTTCATTATCACTGCACTGAGCATCAAGTGCCCATGACAATAAATTTAGATTATTTTATGACTAGAGACCTTTGATTTTAACCAAAATGACATGAAATTCCAAATGTTCCTCCCATTCTGCACTGTTTGGGAAATGTTGTCAGAAGAACATATGGTATGCAGGAAGCCTGAGACCCATCATCTGGTAACAATCGTTAACAAGGCCATCAGAGGAATTTCCCAGGACATGCTCACATGCAAATTCATGTAGACCTTGTACACCTTCTCTATATTGGACAAGGAGCCTAATAATAGAAGTTGTAAGAGCTGGATCTGAACCCAGAATGTAGGAATTCATCCCCAAAACTTCTGAACAGAATATCAGCAAGTTGTTCTTCCTCTCCTTAGCAGGGACATGGCTTGTACAGCCTGTGATTACTAAGCTGAATGGGCAAGACCTTGCTATCTCTTGCTATCTGTATATCACCCAAAGCAGTGTGGTACAGACAGCTATGATGCATAGCTCCAGGTGCCTGAAAACTAGACAAGAAGTTACTATGAATTTGATCAGTGCTTGAGCTCAAATCCCAGAGTTTAAGTGATTCACTTTTGGAGGCACAAGAGGCACATTCTCCATCTATTTCTCCATCTCTCTCTATCCCCTTTTCAATCAATCAATAAACATTTGTTAAGTGCCCATTATGTATACAATTTTTAAATTAACATTCAAAAATTACTTTTAATAAGTCTAAAAAATTATGTGTATCCTAGAGCCCTGCCTTGGGCACTGAGAATTCTGTGTAGCTTGTAAGATGTATGAAAGTGTATGCCCTCGGGACCCTCTAAAGAGCCAGCAAACCTCCAAATGCATGTTTCACAGACTTCCTTAAGCATTAGGACTACCTGGCTCAATATTAGGGAAAGTGATTTTAAAAAAATACTCTGTTTTCCCTTTACCTCTAGGAAAGCACTATGAACACACTGGAAAAGAAGAGCCTATCTCTGACTCTATCATGTCCTGGTTTACTTCTCCTTAATATAATCCTTTCTTACCATTCAGACCTCTGTTGAATTATCTGGATATTTCTGGGGGAAATAGTTTTTGTTTAGAATTATCTAAAGAATCACTACAATTCTCCATATTCCTTTGTAGATGTGGACACAGCTACTGACATGTTGGATTCCAAGTTCTCTCCCTCCTTCCAGTCCCTTCCCCATCCATTGAGAAGGAAAACAATGTGATATCTATCATACATGGGAAGTTACACAAAACATATTTTCATATTAGGTATGTTGCAAAGAAAAAGAAAAAAGACATGAAAAACGTTTCAATTTGCACTGAGTTCATCAGTGCTTTTTCTTTGGGGGTGGACAGCACTTTTCATCATGAGTCTTTAGGAATTTTCTTGGATTCTTGTGTTGATCAGAGTAGCTAAGTCTTTCACAGTTGCTGATTGTTTCAATATTGTTATTATTGGGAACAATGTTCTCCTGGTTCTATTCCCTTCATTTTGCATTAGTTCCCATGTCTTCCCAGGTTTTCTGAATCTTCATTTCTTATAGTACTATAGCATTCCATCCCAATTATATACCACAACTTGTTTAGCCACTCCCCAGTTAACAGGCAGAGGATACGTATCTTTAATTAGGATGTTGTTGGGTTGCTAGGGATTCTACAAAAAGTGGTAGCCTGACTGGGCATCTATTTGCTCACAGCTGAGAGCCTTTAGCTAGAGTAGAAAAGGCCATAAGTAGAATGTGAGCTCCTTGAGAGCAGACTTTCATATTTTCTCTCTGTATCCCAGGCACCTTTGTGCAGCCCTTGACAAATCTCTAGCTTCTATGTATCTCAGGTAACTCCCTAGGATTTATCGATTAAGTCACAGCAGGTTGCAAACTAGAAAGAGTTCTCACACTTGAGACTGCCAGGCTCTTAAGGTCCTTCAAATGTTCACATATATAGGGGTCTGCTAGAAAATATTTAACTGTCTCTCTGGAAAGGGAAAACATGCTTAAAAACTTTTAAGTTCAATTTTCATTTTTAACATTTTCTCCATTATTTTCTTAAGTTTAGACAATAAAAAAGCAATACAATCAAGCCCTCAGTTGTAGTTTGTCAATTTCTGGGGTATAAATGTTCACAATGAAAATTTAACAATCAGCTCTCAGAGTTAGTTTGAGCCGGTTACAATATACCACTTCACATATCCCCTAATACTTAGGATGATATCTTACACACTGTAGAAACATAAAAATTCATAGATTGAATTGAATTGAAAATAATAAATATCAATTATGTTGCCGGAAGGTATTACCAAAAGAGGAGTTCAAGAAGACTTTAGCACCAAGTCAGCAAGAGAGCTGAGAGTATGACCCAGGCCATCACTTGGTCAGTCAACTAAGATGTATTAAGCACTTAGTAGGAACTCTCTTAAGCTCTGAGGATACCAGTAAAGGGTAAAAATGTCACTGATCCCAAGGAGCACACCTTAGAATGGGGGAGTCAATATGTACATTATCTGCATACAGATATACACAGAGTAGATGGAAGGTAATATGAAAGGGGAGAGATTAGTAGTTGGGGAATAAAGATCTCCTGCAGAAAGGCTTTCAGCTGAATCTTGAAGGAATATAAAGGAAGGTAGGAGTAGGGAGGGAGGAAGGAAAGCATTCCAGGTATGGGGAATAGCCAGTGCAAAAGAACAGAGCTGGGAGAGGGAGTGCACTCTTGAGGAACTGAAAAGTTGGCCAATGTTTCCTGGAGTGTGAGGAAGGGAGTAATATGTAAGAAGACTAGAAAGGTTACCCAGATACAAGCTAGTTGAGGAATTGGGTAGGCAGGCAGAGCAATGAGCCAAGAGAGCAGGGTGAGAGTCAGAGAGGAGGCATAGTTATGTGAGTTAGAAAGTAATACAAAAGGCAAATTATATATATATAATTGTTGAGGCCCATGGGACTGAAAATATTTTGGCCACTAGTGACCACAGTTCATGGGAACTTTATCTTCTCAAAAGGCCAAAGCCTCTTCAGACATGGGATGTGTAAAACTACAGGTTGTTAATCCATTTAGGTAAAATTTAACAATCTCTAAACAATAATTAATCCAGAGTGCTTTGTAGAGTGAAGTGGGGTGGAATGACCAAAACAATAAACAACAAAATCCTAACAACTTACCAAATGACTCAACACACTCAAAATGTAGAAAATAGTCAATTGCATTTCCCTGTGACCAGTTAATCCTGGATTGCTGAGAGCTATTTGGTCATTATGAGCAATATGTTTTTCATGAGACTTCAGAATTAGCCCATTTCAAGGCCTGGTGTGCAGGAGCTAATTAGTCCTTTCAAATCAAACTAGAAATGTACTTAAACAATTTCACAAGCCTTCTGCTTGGCCTCTCCCAGGAAAATTTGATTTCTTCTGAAGAGCAGGAAATACATTAGCTTATTCCCACTAGGGTGGCTATTGTCCAAGTAATCTCTGCAGTACTAAAGAATACACAAAACAAAAGGGGCTTTCCATAGTGCAACTGTGTGATGGTGGGCGGAAAGGTCCACAAAGTTTTGTATGGGAACCCAGATTTTTAAAACATATACCACTGCTCACTCCCCAGGGAAGTGGTAGATTTCAAAATTCCATTCTTAGCATTCATTGACACCATCTGAAGATCTGGGGTTGCTGCTTGGTACTCCAGATGTGCCCTCTCCTGACCTATACTCATAGCTTCCACAGCTCTATTTCCTGCTAAATTATGGATAGTAACATGCCCTTAGGAGAGCTTCCACAGCTCTATTTCCTGCTAAATTATGGATAGTAACATGCCCTTAGGAGAGCTGCCTTGTTTCAAATAAAGCTGCTTTACTGCTGAGGTAAATACTCAGAGGTATTCTGAAGTCTGTTGAACTGTTCTTAGTTATACAATATGAGAAATGGGATAGGACCACAAGTCTTACTGACTTCAGGTTCAGTATCTATCTATTGTTCCATTAAACCTGTAAAGCCATATAAAATTCCAGATAGCATTCCATCATCATCATCATCATCATCATCATCATCATCATAATCCCCTTAGTGATGATTTATTGAAGACCCCTAGTGGGGTGAATAGCCATTCTCTTCAATGGAGTCCATTTCACTTTTGGATATCTCTAATTATTAGAAAGTTTTCATGTCAAACACATATTTGCCTCTTTGTAACATTTACCCTTTAGTCATCAGTAATGCCCTCTGGTACCAAGCAGTATAAATCTTTTCTCTCATCCACATCACAGCCCCCAAAGACTTATAGTTATGCTGTCCCCCCACCACCACCCAGTCTTCTCTATGCTAAAGATTCCGAGTTTCTTCAATCTACCCTGAAAAGAGTTACAACTGTCCCTTGAGATAATAACTAGAAGCAAAGGGCGGAAGTTGCCTAGAGAAAAATCCTGACTCAATTTAAAGAAGATAATCAGAGCTGGTGAGAAGTCAAGTGTATCACCTTAAAAATGAGTACTTTCTCCACCACTCTAGCCCTTCAGGTAGAAGCTCGATGACCAACCACCCTGGGGGAATGTTATAGAGGAAATTCCAATTCAGGCACTGCTTGTTCAAGATGCTTTCTGAAGTCCTTTCCAGCTCAAAGATTCAGTGGTTCTGGGTAGTGGGATATAGAAGTGTCAGACTCAGCTCTGGGCTGAAAGTGGCCAGCACTCCCAACTGTCACCTGAACCAGACTAAAATGGAATTGGAAAATGTTTAATAAAATAAATAAAACACAATATAACATAGATAATGTTACTTTGTGGTTTTCTAGTCAATATGTTGACCACAGGAATCCATTTGAATATGAGTTTGACACCATGGGGTAATTAGTAGATGGAGTGTTGGTCTTAGAAGCAGGAAGTTCTGGGTTCTGAACTCTTACTAGCTGTGTAACCCTGAGCAAGTCACTTAAGCTCACTAGGTCTCAGTATCCTCATGGGTAAAATGTAAGGGCTGGATCTGATGGTATCTAAGGTTCCTTCCAGCCCCCAAACTATGATTCACTAAAAAGGATGGTCCAGTCCAATATCTGAACTGAGGAAAACAAAACCCAGGGGGTTCTTCTAACTCCTAGTCCATTGTTCTTTTGATTGGACTATGCTCTCTCTAGAGAGTAGCTAAGATTTCAGCAGGCAGAGAAGAATGGGTCTCCCAGGCATCAGTTTGGAATCAATTCCTTGTTTTCAAGCAGGCAGACATAACAGGTGCATAAGCAGCAGTTCCATTCTGACCAAGCTCCTGACAGTTTTATCATGTGTTTTCATCTACTAAGACCAATACATCCAAAGGTAGTAGCTTGCAGTCATACAATTATATGTTTAATCAGTCAGTTAAAAAGTATGTATTAAGTGCCTGCTATATGCCAAGAATTTGGGGGACACAAATGCAATGAATGAAACAATTCCTATTTGTAAGGAGTTTACATTCTAATGAGGGCAATGAAAAGTGTATGTATAACTATAGCAAATATACTCTGGCCCCATATTTCTAAAACCAAGCCTAGTACATCTGCCTCTAATGGTTCTCAAGTACCCAGAAGCATTGGAGATGTCTCTCTTCTACTGCCATCTGTGCAAACCCCCATCAGATTTACTCCTTGCTCCAGCAAGATACCAGTGAGTAGAGTCTCAGTTCCATTTAACCAACCAACATCAGTCACCTTTTACAGATGGATATTTGCTTCAAAGACACAAGCAATAACAAAAGAACAAACATTCTGTCCCTCTCCACCAAACACATTATCCTACCTCATTCTTTTGGAAGTTTCTGTTCATTGCAATTGCCCCTTGCAGGAAAGCATCATGCCACTATCTTCAGTGTGTATGCTTCCACTAGGATTGCTGAATTGCCCATCATTCAAACTGCACTGCAGGGACCACAATTCAGATAGGCTGGTCATGTTTTTCAAATGCCAAATGTCTAAAAGACTATTGCCTAAAAGGTCATTTTGTGGAGAACTCACACAAGGCAAATGCTCACACAGCAGTCAGAAAAAGTGGTACAGGGACACTCTCAAAGTCTCTCTGAAGAACTTTGGTATCGGTTGTGAGACTTGGGAGACATTGGCACAGGACTACCCAGCACTACATGCATGCGTCAAAGAAAGTGCTGAGCAAAGCAGAATTGAAGTACTTCAAAAGAAAAGTGATATATGCAAATTTAGAGACATTGCCTTCCCTTGCTATTGTGCTGGACCTGACCAAACTCATGTTGGTTTGATCAACCACAGTCAGACACACTATTCACTGACCCCTACATCATCATGTCATCTTGGTCCCCTTCATTTATGAAGGACAACAGAATGGGGACTCTAGAATGCCAGGATGATAAGAAATTGGGATGCCTATTCCAATCCCTTAACCTAAAATGGAATCAATCAATCAATAAACATTTATTAAGCACCTACTATGAATCAGGCACTGTGCTAAGCACAGAAAAGGACCACTGCAGAGGCCAAGGGCTGGGGCTCATTTTTCCTGAGGTCACATGTTGGATTTCAGTAGAGAAGACTGAAGGTTTCTCCCCTTAGAATATTTTCTCTTACAGAATGTCATCAGTTATGGAATCTAACCATAGATAGTGTAGCTAAGAGGTACAGAGGCCAGGTAAAGTCTATTTGAAGATGCCTCTGGTTCCATCAATATAGCCAGTTGAAAAGGCTTTTCCTAGCCATATGGCTGGCAGACTGGAATCAATGACAGAAAGTCTATGATTGCACAATAATCTCTCCAAAGTACTTTCATTATATATCATCACAGCTTTCCTGGAAGCATGTAGGGAATTTGTATTAGCTATGGATACAGTTATACCCAGAACATGTAGCAATCCCCCCTGCAACATAAGTATACAAAATAAATAAAAAGAAAATAAATTCAAATACATATAACATAGTTAAATTCAAGGTATTATGAAAGGCTGGTTATTAAGCGGTCTGTGATGTCACCATGCTTCCACATTCAAGTCATTACCAAATTATCCTGTAGAGTTTACTCCCAGAATGCCCAAATACATGGATCTGATCTTTTGAGGAATGGCCAGATGCCAGTGTAATCTCTGTGGATTTGACTTATTTCTGTCCAGTGAGGCAAAGTCCAATTCATATGACTTCAGTTTCTAATTTAATGGAACATTAAATTCCATTTCTGGAACCTAAATTATACCAGCAGAGTTATTTATAGAGCATCTATGTGATGTGTTTAATGGGGAAGTTGATACAAAAATGATGGCTATAGAGTTTTATCAATGATCCTATAATGTTATTAAGTCCAGTAGGCAGGGAGTGTTAAACAATTTCCATTTTAGAATTATCATAATAAAGACTTAATTATTTACTTCCTTTGGTTAATGAGCCTCCATTTTTTTTCCTCTTGGGCTCCAAGAATGTATTCTGGATATAGTCATGTGGGCTGTGTTCTGTATGAGATCACTTCAATATCCTCTTTCTTGATAACAGAAGGAAATGCTACACATTTATATGTGGATAATTTATGGTGTTATAACATGATCCATACTTCCCAGGAGCTTTATGAGACTCTCAAAATCAGAATGCTAGAAATAAAAATTTAGTTTCATCATCATTCCTCAGCTCAAGATGCTTCACTGGCTCCTTACTGACTCCAAAATAAAATACAAATATCTCTGCTTGGTACTTCACAATCTAGTTCTAACCTATCTGTCCAGATTGATTTCCCACTGCTAACACAGTACCCCATGTTTCATTTACACTGGCTTACTTACTAGTCTTCCTACATGACATCCTATTTCCCAAGTCAGCTATCTCCTAGTCCTGGAATGTTCTCCCTTGTCACCTCTGCCTTCTGAAATCCTCAATTCCTTTCAAGGTTCTGCTCAAGCTCCACCTCCTTCACTTAGCCTTTCCTGGTGTCCCCCAGTTATTAGTACTTTCTACCCCTTCCTGCTAAAGGTTGCTTTGCATTTACTCTGTATATACAGGTGTCCTAAAATTGCACTAAGACTTTTTTGTATTCAGTTATCAGTGTACATATTATGCCTACCCCGATACATCTCTAGAAAGCTCCCTGAGAGGAGAGACTGTTTTGCCACTATCTCACATCTCATATACTTGTCAAACTGAATTGAATACAAAAGAAATGCATATAATTCTGAATTACTCCTGTCCTGGGCACAATAAAAATGCTCCTACCTCTTCTGTAATATCCCAAATACTCATTTACTTTTACCTCATTCTATTATTCCTAAATTCTGGGTAGATCCAAAATGACAATAAGATGGGGACAAGTTAGGATGAAGGAGCAGCCAAGAAATTCTATATCTATTGAGAGAGCAAAGACCACTATTTCCTTTGATGATGACTGAATGATGATGACTTTGTTTAGATTAATTGTGTTGTTGAAGGGGTCAGATTGGTGTTGGGTGTCTTGGTGATTATATCATTTCCATGAGGCATCACGCTGTAGTAGACAGAGTGTTTTTGAGCCTCTTTTCATTATATAGACAATACTTTGGCTACAACTCCCCCTCCCAGAGTTCCAATAGACTTAACATTTAGGACTTCCAGATTTTTGTTGTGAACTCCTCTGGAGTAACAGTCAGATTTATTCCCCATTGACATTGTCTATTACCATCTTCTATAAAGGTGACTCCTATTATTTGTTAGAAACCGCCCTCTATTAGAACTTTAGCTAGAGAATGAACATAAACTTGTAAAATATAAGAGATGGAACAAAGAGAATACTCAAATTTCAAAGAAAAGGCTCAAACCCTAAGAGACTAAAAATACTTTCTTTAAACAACCTTTACTATGCAGCTGCCTCTTTGTTAAACCAGCTGTTACTAGCCCCCAGAAGGGTTCTTCTCCTGTGGGTTGGAATTTCTAATGTTTTAATTCTAGTCATTTAAATTGCATTGGATTTGGGTAATATTTGTAGACAACAGGGAAGACAAGGGACTATTTGAAGACAAGGGAAAAATGACAAGGATGTTAGGAGGAAAAAAAAAAAGCAAAGCAGACACTAAAAGGTTATGTGTCTGACTCAAGGGCTATTATGTGTCTGACTCCAAAGAAGACCTTGCAATCACTTCCACTCTGATATTTCCATACTATCATAGAACTGGAAGCAACCTAGAGGTCATCAAATAAAATTCTCCTCATTTTATAGATGAGACTTAGACAGGTAAAGTGACCTGCCCACAGTCACCTGGATAATAAATGGTTGAACCAGACCTTCTAAATCAAAATCAGGAAAGGAGACAGAAAAGGACAGCAAAGAAAAAAAGAATTAAAGGAAGAGGGAAAATGGAAAATGAAAGAACAGAAAAAAAGATGTGTATTTTGGTCCATCTGTCATAACAGCCAAACAGAGCTCAATGAAATAGATCTCTTCAATGCTTAACCAGCTTTTGTTTGTGAGGAGACAATAACAATAATACATCATATATTTTTGTCTGTCCTTCAGAACTTTGCAAGAAGCATTGTATGGGGCAGGCAATTAATAAAGCTTGGTAGAAATTAACAAGTTGTTCCCTGGTTGTTTCTTTGTGGTTGTCATAATGATTGAATTGTATTGTATGATCCAAACAGTCATTGCAGTGAAGAGGTACACGAAAAGGTTCCCTGTTCATTGAGATCCATTTATTTCAAAATTAAAAAAAAATAAACAAAGGAAGTCTCACTGAAATATTTACTAGAGGTCCCCAAATTTGAATGTACAACATTACTCATGGATAAATTTAAACCTAGTGCTCTTGTATTTCCAGATCAAATTCGAGTCCCTCATAATCTCAGCTTATTCTTGCTCTGGGAGGTAGCTAGAAAATTTTGCTTTAGTTTCTTCAACTGTAAACTAGCAATAATGATAGCACTCACCTCACAGGGTTGTTGTGTGGCTCGCCTGAAACTTAGTAGATGCTATAATAAGTATGAGCTATTTTTCTTATTAATTTTGAGCTGAAAGGTACATTAAAGATAATCTAGTCCATCTCCTTTATTTGCATATGATGAAACTAAGACTCAAAGAGGGGAAATGATTTACCTAAATGTCTTATAGGGAATGTCAGGGGCAGTAAGACCCCAATTTGAGAGGATTATTTCCAGAATAACCCTCCTTGCTATGTCTGCTTTATACCTTTTCTAAAGCTAATTAATTGTCTTATAATCAAATGGTAAGGGGCAGGAGAGGGGCATGCTGATGGTGAGGGCCATCACAGGGCTGTTGATTGTTGTTCCCTTTCTAATAGCTTGAATAATGTAACTCTAGCTCCCAAATGTAGAAGGAGCAGGCAAGGATTGCTATATTTACCCATTTAAAACTTCATTTTGCTGATTTAACTATACTAATTAAAGTCAGGGTATTCACCCCCTCTCTAGTTCTCCTTACATTATGTCTACCCCTCCACTGAAATACTGAAGCAAGTTTTTCACTGTGAAATTAACCTCAGATGAAGAATCAATTCCATAGTCCAGTCATACTTGATAACAGCATGGTCAGTGGAAAGAGCACTGGTTTTGTCATCAATGGTCCTGGGTTCAAACCCTGCTTTCAGTGCTTACTACATGTACAACCTTGAGAAAGATCACATATGCAGAATGAAAGGGTTGGAGGAGACAGTCACTGAGGTCCTTTCCCTCTCCAAATCTATAATCCAATGATCCTAAAGTCATTTATTCTGGGTCTCAGTTTCTCTATCTATAAAAAGAGAGAACTAGACTAGATGATCTTCCAATCTCCATCCCATCTCTAGATTTGCAAACATATGGTCTCCGACCTTCAAAACCACATGCTGGGATCAGGGAGTCTCAGAAAGATGCTATTGCCCCAAGCCCTTTCCATGTCCTGAGGGCCTTTGGAAAGTGACTCTTTACAGGCTGTCCCAGTCTGCCATGTTCAATGTCATCTGAGCCCATTTTCTTAATTAATAATGCACTTTGTCTTGGAAGCTCATATGGATTCTTCTGCCTTTCAGAACAGATGGTGTTTACTTAGTTTGTTCTCCCAAGTAATTTCAAAGCACTGATTCTAGGAAGAGACGGTAGGCTCCTATCTCCGGGCTAATAAGAAGAGACAGTACATTTGATGTTACAGGAGGAAATTTCAAAGCCACACACAGGCTTTTAGTTACGGATCTCTCAGGATCATGAGAGGAGTCATGTCTTCACTCAAAAAACCTGAAATGTTTCTTTGGATATATCTCCCACAAGGGTCTTAGAAACAGGACATCGTTGGTGACATTTGGCTGAAGTATACTCATAATTAGATGCACTTCATCATTCTTAAAAGGACAAAACAGACCCCACTTTGGGCAGCCCTGCATTTGGAAAGTAAATAGGATGTGACCCTGATTTCTAGGAGTCAATTCTGAATTTTCTTGGCAGTGAGAAGGAGGCTTCAGTTACAAATGTAGGGCAGATGGCATAGAGTGGTTGAATATATACCTAGTTGGGAGGCTGCGGGGAGTTATTGGTTGAGCACAGACCTCAGAGGGCAGTGAGACCAGATTTTGAATCAGCCTACAGCCACTTACTAGCTCTGTGACCCTCAGCAATTAATTTCACCTCCCCCACCTTCAGTTTCCTTATGAAAAAAATAGGAGTCATAAGAGCTACTACCTCACATGGTGAATATTAAGTTAGAGAATGTAGGTGAAGTGCTTTGCAAACATTAAATCTAGATAACAAATATCAGCTATTTTTCTAGTCTAAAGTCTGTCAGTGACTAGTTCTGTGACATCAGGCAAATCACTTAACCCCCATAAGCCCAAATTTCCTCATCTTAATATGAAGGGGTGGAACTGGATGATTCTCTAAAATATCTTCTAACTCTCAAAATCTGTGTCTAAATCACTTGGCAATCATATCTACTTCCCTAGGGGTATGCTGGTAAATGTCAAACAACAAGTTCTCCAGGGAGGGAAAAAAAGTACCACCATACACTTTTGAGCTTAATTTTCAATATTAACACTTTCTCCATCACTTTCCTAAGTCTAGACAGCTATAGGACAGTGAATTAAGATCCGGTTTGCAGACTTTGCCAATTTCAGAAGTATAAATTGTCAGGCAGCTAGGTGATACCATGAATTGAGTTCTGGGCCGGGAGGCAGGAAGATCTGAATTCCAATCCAGTCTCAGCCAGCGATTTTGGGCATGTCACTTAACTTCTGTTTGCTTCAATTCTGTCAACTATAAAATTTGGATAATATAATAGCATCTGCCTCACAGGGTTCTTGTGAGGATTGATTGAGATAACATTTGTGAAGAACTTAGCAAAATGCCTGGCACATAATAAGGACGATATAAATACTACTTCTACTACTACTAGTAGTGTTGTTATACTGAAAATTTAACAATTAGTTCTCATAAGCCTGGAGCTAGTCCTAGCTCACCCCTGCTCCAGCAACCAGGGAAGTAATATTCCCTTAAGCCAAGCAGGCAGAACAGCAGAGTTTACAAATCAATTCCAAGCCTACTTTTAATTTGCTGTAATTTCGCAAGTGGGTTCATTTTGCACCTTGCAATGGAGCATAATTATCAGTCATTCAGCAAACATTTATTAAGCCACTGCTACATGCTAGGCTCTATTATAAGCACCAGGGATACAAAATAAGGGGGAAAAGACAATTCCTGCCTTCGAGGAGCTCATAATCTAATGGCAGAGACAATAAGCAAACAGATATGTAAAAACCATATGCAGGATTGGACAGCTAGATGACTCAGTGGGTAGAGCAATAAGCCTGAAGTTAGGAGTATTCATCTTCTTGAGTTCAAATCTGACCTCAGACACTTACTAGCTGTGTGACCCTGGGCAAGTCATTTAACTTCAGTTTCCTCATCTGTAAAATGAGCTAGAGATGGAAATCGCAAACCATTCTAGTACCCTTGCCAAGAAAACCCCCAAACAGAGTAAAGAAGAGTTGGACATAACTGAACAACTAAACAACAAGCTACTTACTCTCAAAAAGAGTCAGACAAGTTCTACATAACAAGGCACACAAAGGGTAAATGGGAAATAATTAAGAGAATTGAGTCACTAGAATTAAGAGAGATTAGGAAGAACTTCCTGTAGAAGACAGGGTTTCAGTTAGGACTTAAAGGAGTTCAGAGAAGCCAGTAGGCAGAGCTGAGGAAAGAGAACATTCTAGACATGGAAGATAAAGAAAATGCCTGGAATCAGAAATGGAGTGTCTTGTTCATGGATCAACAAGGAGGCCAGTGTCCCTGAATCAAAGATTACATGGCAAGGAACAAGGTGTAAGAAAACTGGGAAGGTAGGAGGGGGCTAGGTTATGAATGGCTTGAATGCCAAAGGATTTCACATTTGATTGTGAAGGCAATAGGGAGCCACTGGAGTTTATTGAGTAGGTAAGGGTGATATGGTCAAACCTATGCTTTAGGAAAACATTTTTGGTGGCTAAATGGAGAATGCACCAAAGTGAGAAGAGACTTGAGGTTGGAGACCCACCAGCAATAGTCCAGGGATGAGGTAATGAAGGTCTATACCAGAATGGTGGAACTGTCAGAAGAGAGAAAGGGGCATAACAAAAGCCCATTGTTATGGGGATTCTCTCCTTGTTGGTAGAGATTAATGCTCCTGCCTGGGTCAGGGGTTAGGAGAAGTTCATGAGTGCAGGAGACAGGGAAGCTTTTCAGTTTCCTTCTACCTTCAAATCAGCTGGAGTACATCTGGCTTCCAGATTTGAGAGAGAAGATGGTCAATTGTACTTGCTAAAGTTGTGGAAGGGAACTTCCATGTGCACTGTGTTGAGTACTGGGATAAAAAGGAAGGGAAAATTTGTTCCTGCCCTTGATGAGCTTCCATTATAATGGGAACAAAAAATTATGAACAAACAAGATATACACAGAGTAAACTTCAAGCAATCTCATAAGGAAGGCACTACATTTAAGAAAGAGCAGGGAAAGTTCCTTATATAAGGTGGCATTTTAACGGAGACTGCCCAAAGATAGACTCTGCCTTCGTCACAGTTGTCCCTTGGATCTGCGCAGTGAAAAACCCCAACAGCAAGCTCAGGGCTGCCCTTAGCAATTACATTCACTTACTTCAACTATGACTGAAACTGTATTTGCAATGAGAGAGGCTCTCCATGTAATAGTATACTCTGTTCAGATGAGTAAATTAGTTATCATGCCCTAACTGACCGAGTTATTTTTTTTTCTTCTTGAAGATTTAGAAGTTAAGGTAAAGTAACTGTTGAGTTTAACTTTTACTTATAATGATAACAACTCACATATAGGGGCTGATAGGATTTTACCACTTATAAAATGCTTTCTTCCTTCCAAGAACAATTAACAACAACAAACACACATACACATACACACACACATACACACACACACAGGAAGATGTAAGACATTTTGTTTATATATTGCATACAATAGGTGTGTCCAAGCATAGCCCAAGAGGGGCATGGTAAGCATCTTCTCCCCCTGTCTCCTGAACAAAGTAAAATGCCCTAGATGAGGCCTAAAGTTTTCATTGACCTAGTGATTGAGGCTTTTTCTCTGGTGTTGATTCAAGCTCATTAATGCCCTCAGTTATCTGAGCAACAGTCCTGGGGGCAGCCTTTAGAGAGAAGCTAGAAGAGGTTGGAGACCTGGAGAGAAATACAGAGAGGAGAAGGGCTACATACAAAGACACTGTATTTGAGAGGGAGGCCTACATACACACAATCCTCCACAGAAGAACATAGTTCCCTACAGAAGAAGAATTGCCACTAGATAGAAACAGGGAAAATGGAAAAGTTTGGGGGACTTGAGTGCCAAGGCCAAGGACCCGAATAAAACAAGCCAGAGGCTTCAGGAGTTAGAATTGAGGAACAATGAGGCACAGAACCATCATGAGAGAGCAAGCCTGAACTTTTCCCTTCCTCAACACAATGAATCATATGGACTCTGCAGGCCTGGGGCAAGGTTGCTTGACTCTCTAGAAACCTGAATGCTTTTCCCTAGAAATATTGCTCCAGGCAGAGTAATATAAGTTGGAAGAATGGTATAATGCTCTGAGAGGCAAAGACCAAATGGAAAAGGAAAGGAAATAGTTTGCATGGTTTATAGGCTTGGATGTGAATCCTTTGCATTTGCTATCAAGTTTCAATAAAATCTAACCTTTATTCAGTGTCTTGGTAGTTTAAGTAATTATATGGGAACTGAAAGTGAGTTTTTGTTTTGTTTTATTTTGTTTTTGTTATTTATCCCTAGATACAAGCCAAATTCTGACATTCCCAGGAGAAACTCTTGGTTGATTAATTTTCAAGATTAAATCCAATTCTTCTATCCTCAATCAAAACAAGGGTTACATTTATGAAGTGCTTTAATGTTTTACAAAGTATTTTCCTCAAAGTAATTCTGGGAGGTAGATAGAGCAAACACTATCATCTTTGTTTTACAATACACACACACACACACACACACACACACACACACACACACACACACAAATTGGGCTCAGGTTGGTGAAGTGATTTATCAGCTAGCAAAGGGCAGAGTTAGATTCAAATACAGATCTAATTCCAAGACTGGAATTCTTTCCATTGTATTCCATTACTGCATCTCAACTTGACTGCCTCTCTTGGTGGAACGTCCTCACCTGACATTTAGGAGGAAAAAAAAACAAAGAACTAAGGTTTTGAAGTCTTGTCTAAGACAGTGACTGTTTAATGAGCCTCTTTGAACTGTTTTCTTGAGGTCCTGCCTGTGATTTGAAGACATACTGCAGAAGACAGAGGAAATGTTTTGAAATAGCTCCTGTGAAACTTTAGCCTGCTCCTCAACATAAAAAAAAGATTTTCTCTTGAGGCTTGAGTTATAAAACCAGTGAGAAGATTTGTATTTCTCATACTAATAACTAGAATTCCTCTCACAGGCCAACTATTCTCTCCAATATAGTTTTTGATGTTGGTGTTTTTTTTTTTTTCTCCTGGAGTGGGGAAGGAATTCTGTTCAGTACTGGTTAGTGTGCTGATTATGTTTTTGACATGTTTTCTAATTCCTGAGGAATGACTCTCCCTTTCACAGAACTGACTGGGTTAGCTTCCTGTTATCTGAAAGCAACCACCTGGCTTCAGGTCAGAGGAAAGGAGCAAAGTTTAATTAAATCTCTCTAATACGGATTCAATTTTGAGTGAAATTTTGTCAACTAAATAGTTGTTAAATTATGATTTGATCCTATAGTCTTCTCCCTCACTCCCTCTCTCCCCATTTCTCTCTCTCTCTCTCTCTCTCTCTCTCCCATACCTTCTTTTTTCATTATCCCTTTCACATTCCTCAGCATCACTTTGATATGTTTCTTTAGTGAAAAATTGCCTGAGATATACTATGTTGCAATAATAGATATTGTCACACAATGCCAAGGCACACAACTTGTGTATAAGGATTAACCAGTTGTGGAGGAATGGGAGCAATAGTTAAATTAAAATATTGGTTATTTCTTGCTTCCTTTTCCACAATATTTCTTAATCCTTCTTTATATCTGATTGCTAGACCAAGACCTCTTAGTCTCTTGTTAAATAGTCAACTGATCTGTCTCACCATCTCTAATCCATCCCCTCCTCCAAGCCATCCTTCATATCATATCACTTCATATCACAAAAGATTATCTTATAATTCTGGTCACATCTGACTCTTTTGCTCAAAAACTTTTAATGATTCTCCACTGTCCATGGAATAAAATAAAAATTTCTTGATCTGGGATCTAATATCCCCTATAATCTGGTCATAACCTTTTTCCAGTCTCATATTCTCACTCCTTCCACATAAAAAGTCACTTCCTCTGTGCAGTTTTCCATGATATCAGATATGTCCCATCCTATCAGATGTCTCCAAGCAATTAATGTCCATTTGTGCTTCCAAATATTTTTTACTAATAACGTCTCCCTTTTGTTGTTGTTCAGTTGTTTCAGTCATGTTTGACTCTTCATGACCCCATCTGGGGTTTTCTTGGCAAAGATATTGGAGAGATTTGCCATTTTCTTCTCCAGTTCATTTTACACATGAGGAAACTGAGCCAAGCAGGTTATGTGACTTTTCCAGCTAGTAAGTAAATATCTGAGGCCAGATTTGAATTGAAGAAGATGAACCTTACTGACTTATTTTCTAACTCATGTTTGTTGCTTCCATAACATTACCTATCCATCTCATCCTCTGCCATCCCCTTTTCCTTTTGCCCTCAATCTTCCCCAACATCAGAGTCTTTTCCAACGAGTTCTGTCTTCTTGTTATGCAGCCAAAGTAGTTAAACTTCAGCTTCAATATTTGATCTTCCAGTGAACAGTCTGAATTGATTTCTTTAAGTATTTCTTTAAGTATTGACTGATTTGATCTCCTTGCTCTCCAAGGGATTCTCAAATGTCTTCTCTAGCAGTACAATTCAAAAGTG
Organism: Gymnobelideus leadbeateri; assembly: GCA_011680675.1. Lineage (NCBI taxonomy): Eukaryota > Metazoa > Chordata > Mammalia > Diprotodontia > Petauridae > Gymnobelideus > Gymnobelideus leadbeateri. The sequence continues at coordinate 1,830,226 of WOXC01004035.1, forward strand.
GCAATTCTGTGATGCCGGCTTTTTACAGAGGAGGAAATTGAAATGCAAAGAGATTAATAGACTTGCCCAAGGCCACCTCATTATTGGCAGTAGGACTGGAACCCAATATTCCTGAATCCAAGTCCATCATGTTGTGAATAAATAGCAGATGATACTTGGGATTAGACGTTGATAGTATTCTCACTCATTATAAGAATGCTACCATGAAGTTTTTTTTCAATTCTACAAATGTTTATGAAGTATCTATTATGAACAGGGCCACATACTAGACTCTGGAGGAAGATGAATGTCATGGGCCCTTAGAAATCCAAGAAGGGAGATACAACACATATAACTGAAACACAAGGTAGAAAATAGTATGTTTAGAAAGGAAATACAAACTGATTTGTGAGGCTCAAGGAAAGAAACAAACTCAAGTCTGGAGACTCTAGCATTCTTTGTGAAAGAGACTGCATTTAAACTGGGAAGAACAAGTGGAAATGGGGCAAGTGGGGAGGGAACTTTATAGGCAGTGGAACAGAAATGAGGAGCCACAGGACATTCATGGAAGACAGGAAATAGTCTCATTTGATTTAGGTATAGATTAGTGGAAAAGAATATAAGATGATTCTGGGTGACACTGGAAAAACCTTCTGTTGCCCTGAGGAAAAAGGAATGTTCTCCATGCTTCAGGAATATACCTTAACACAAATACTCTCCTAATTCCAACTCTAATACCTAGTCATTACCATTTTAGCTATCCCCTGCCTTGAAATAATGGAGAGACATGGCTTGTTCTCACAAAGATAGGGCTCCATGTTCTAAATGGTTGAGTATTTTCCTTGGGCAGCTATGTGTTGCAGTGGGGAGCATGTTGGGCCTACCTAGAGTCAGGAAGGCTCATCTCCCTGAGCTAAAATCTGGCATCAGACACTTAGTAGCTGGATCACCCTGTACAAGTCACTTGACCCTTTTTTGCCTTGGTTTCCTCATCTGTAAAATGAATTGGAGAAAGAAATGACAAACCACTCTAGTATCTTTGCCAAGAAAACCCCACAAAGCCAGAAACAACTGAACAACATTTTTCTTTCATTTTTCAACCTGGCTTTTTTCTTTCCTTTGGATTAGAAAGAAAGGCATTCTCATTCAGTGTGTATGTCCAATGAATTGACAAAAGGACAGGGATGTTTAGATGAGGAATTGAAAATAGCACCCTCTTCCTTAAAATATTATGTGATAAAAATAAAACTGGAAAGCTGAACGGGCCTAAGGAGACAAGCAAAATAGGACTGTGCTCTTACTATCTTTTGTTCAGAAGATACGGTTTCATTCAGAGCAAGGTCAGAAAGAGGACTGAAAGAAGGAAAAAAAGAGCTTCTATATTGGGATTTGAGGATTTCCAGAAATATGCATCATGGCAATTTGGAAAGAACATGAAATTACAAGCAGATTGTACAGTTGTGATTTTAACTTCCAAGCATTTGTCATTTTTTTTTCTTTAAATACAAAAACTACAGTGACATTGAAAAGTTTAACATGGCTTACATACAAACTTGTATCCGACTTTAGTCAGTCTGGAGATCTGCTCATAAATCATAGATATTCTTAATCACACTATAATATTACTTTCTAATCTAATGTTACAGTTCAGAAAACTGATAACATTACAGATTTAGGGTTGAAAGGGACCTTAGAGATCATCAAATTCAATCCTCTTATTTTATTTATGATAAAACTGAGACTCAAGGGGCGGCTAGGTGGCGCAGTGAATAGAGTGCCGGCCCTGGAATCAGAAGGACCTGAGTTCGGAGCCGGCCTCTGACACTTAATCCATACAAACAAAAACCTAGCCGTGTAACCTTGGGCAAGTTACTTAACCCCAATTGCTTTAAAAAAAAAAACTGAGACTCAGAGATGACTAATGGTATGCCCAAGGTTACACAGGTAGAAAGCAGTAACAGAGACAGGGCTGGAGTCTAGATCCACTGACTTCAATTCCAGTATTCTTTATGCTTTACATTGCTACTCCTAATGCCAAAGGGTTCTCTTTGAGGGCTTTAGTTTCTGTTCAATTGGAGAGGCCATGTGCATTATAGGGGCAAAGATATTTGAATTCTTATATTTAGTGGAAGCAACAATGATATAGAAGGTAAGGGCCTTGGATTATCTCATCCTTGCCATTAATTAACAGGGTCACCCTGAGAAAGTTATTTTCCCTATCTGGATCTCAGTTACCCCATCAGTTAGGAAATATATTTCCTACATGAACTTAGTCCCCAATGATGACAGGATACCAAAAACCTTAATGGTAATAAGGGAATCTCATCATGCCAAGGAGACTAGAGATTTGGGGTTTGAAGGCTGATGCTTGGAAAAAGGTCCTGAGTCCTTCCAGAAAATGGAGTCATGAATTGACTTGACAAGCAGGAATCTGGATGAACTATGAAATGTTATCTTAGCTAAGCCTCAAATCTGATAGTGATGTGGAGAAAATGGAGAACTACACATTAAAATCTATGACCTAGATGTATCCAAAGCTGCCAAGATATCACATGGCTTTTCTTGGTATACTATTAGAAACCTGTGTGGTGTCTACCTTTAGGCTGAAGGAACTGGGTTGATCCTGAGACCTTAGAGAGGAAAAAGAGAGGAAAAATGGATTCATGCGGGGCTGAGTTGCTGAGAATGTTTCTAACAGTTTTTGTTACTTCCTTTCTGGTTCTAATTCAATGCTTCTTTGCTAATTATATGCTATTGTTTCCTTAGATTTCTATAGCAAGGCAATTACTGAGTACTAGACCAGGAGATCTCAGACTTCAGGGGTCCATGAACTTGAATCGGGAAAAAATACATCTTTATTTTCACTAATCTCTAAGTGAAATTTAGCATTTCCTTCAATTATGAAAGAGGCAACAGATATTATTCTGGGAAGAGGTCCATGAGCTTCAGCAAACTGCCAAAGGGGTCCATCACACAAAAAAGGTTAAGAATCTTTGAATTAGACTCAGATTAATTTTAAATGTCTCCAGTTTCACACTGGGGTTGGAGTCCCATTCATGTGCTATATATTTACAAATAAATGCTACCCACACATGAATCCAATGAGTTTATGAGAGGCTTTGGCCCATAGATGACAGGGAAAAACAAGGAATGTGTGGTGCAGATCTAGTCTCTCTTTCCTCTAACATTGTATTTTGTCAGAGGAAAGAATGGATGGCCCCTAGATATATCTGTTTTATTTCTTTTTTTTTTTCCTGAAAATTATTTTAATAGTTACAAAACATTTTTTCATAGATTCAGTATAAAATAGCAGTTGATCTCTCCATAATTATTAGAATTATTTATACTTGAGGTCTTGGCGAAGTGGGCCTGAAATCAACAAAAGGTCGTGATCTGTTGGCTCAGAAATCATCCTTCTAAGCATCCTGCCCTTCCTGTGTCTGTCTTGCTCAGCTCTTAGGATATGACTATCTTCTTTAGAAATATCTTTCTTTCTTTATTCCTTCTTTGGAGGTTTGAAGTGAACTCTGCAGCGTTCATTAAATACCTTCCAGCTTCGGTCATTTACTACTTCTTCAACATTCAGTTCTGATTGCATCCATTTTAACTTTGTCTGCTCTTTTCTAATTTGCTTTAATAATGTTAAATCATTCAAATCCTTCTCTCTCTGTTCTTGAAGGGTCTTTACTACTGCTGATGTCTGAGCTATGCATTTTTTTATTACTTTCTCCCTGCTGGCATGAGCTTCCATCAACTGGAACTCAGCGATCTCCTCACAATTCACACCTCCAGTGGGCGCCGACCCTGTTTTATTTCTTTAGGGCTAGGATTACATTCTATTCTGATAAATAAGGGAGGGGTCAGCCTATATATAGCATACTTGAAGTTGGAAGCAGAGGTCTCTAAACTATACTTGATTAGTCCCTCTATAGAATCTCTTGGAAAATCTTTTCCAGTTTTTTCATTTAAAGTCAACAGTGATAAGGGACCCACTACCCTCTAAGGTAACTCTTGGTACTCTAGAATAATTCTAGTTGTTAAAAATTCTTGTTTTTTTTTTTCCTCTTGATACTGAGCCAAAATTTACTTCTTTGCATTTTATATCATTGTTCTTACTTCTGCTTTCTGTGGTAAGCAGACTAAGTCAAATACCTCTTCCACAGAGCAGTCTTTCCAATTTTGAAGAAAGCCATCATGTCATACTTTACGTTCACTTTAAAAAAAAATATTCTGAAGGTGGGGCATCACATTCCTTCAACTCACACTTGGTTGGTGTGGTTTCAAGTTCTGTCACCCTCTTACTCATCTTTCTCTGGATTGGCTTTAGTTTTTCAATGTCCTTCCTAAAACATGAACCCCAGAACCAAATGTAACATTTTGGACAGTTTTTGGTCAGGGTAGAGCACAAGATTATAACCAACCCTGCTCTGGACCCAAATCTCTATTATTGCAACCTAAGACTGAATAAACTCTTCTGTCTTTCATATCATAGTACTGACTCATATTAAGCATAGAATTCACTAAAAGTCCTATATCTTTTTCAATGAAACTGTTTTCTAATCAATCAAAGCTCTGCCATCCTGTGGTTGTAAGGTTGAATTCTTGGACCCAAATATAACACTTGACATTTATCTCTATTACATTTCACTTGTTTATATTTGGCTCATTAGCAATAGTCTGGACCTTCCTCATCACAAGACTAACAAAATGGCAGATTACACTTTTTCTCTGGTCCCCAATAACTCTTTAAAAAAAACACAACAAAAAGGAATTATATACCAGCTGATGAACCAAGACATTGATCCTACATGAAAAGATAAAGAGAATCCTACTAAGTAAAGGCTTTGTGATTTAATACGGAAGACTGCTAATCCTCACTCACTACCCCTCTGCCACTAGCCTCCATGTTTCTGGACTACTTACTCCACCCTGTCCAAGGGACATTGATTATGTCTAGAAACCAAAGAATTGGGTTGGAAATTGAGCTGTCTTTTGTCTTGGGTGGCTTCTATGTAGGACCTTACTGAGCCATAGGGATTGAGCCTGAAATACCCTCTTGACTCTTCTCCAACCCTGAAAAAAAGTAATAGAATCTGATTCAGTTCATTTCAGAAAAGGGATGGATAAGATCCAGGGAAGAAAATGGTGTAAGGTGATAGTGTGAGTAACTGCACCAAGCGTGAAGGGAAAGGAACTAAAACTCAGCTGGGAGTAGTCTTATCCCTACTGAAGCTACTTAGGGCAGAAACTGAGACTTGTCAAAGGTGAATCCTTCAACATGGAAGGAGACTTAGGCAGTGTTGTAATCTAGCCATGAGGATGTGCCCACCATCAAAAGAGTAGAATGTCAGAAAGGTAATGATGGAGGAAATTATGGTAGAAGAAGCTGAAAGACAAATATTTCAAGAAGGAAATTAAATTAAAAATAAAACATTCAAAGATAAATCAACAGAGATGATCTTTAAACTGGAAAAAAAGTACTAAATCCTCAAAGGGAGTATAAAGTTCTTTTAACAAATACTACAAGGCACAGTAAATTAAATCAATACCTGATGAAACAGGGAATTTTGTAGAATCCTAAGAGAGCATGGAACAAGAAGAATTTCCAGAATAATACAAAAGCGAAGTAAAATCTATATGAGAAGATAATAGAAAGGAACAAAGGTCAGAATGTGTAACTTTTAAAGCAGAAATGCTTATCAGATTAGATTTTTTACATGGTAGTAAGCTTTCCCAAAGAAGTCAAAGAGAGAATATTTGAAATATAAAAATACTAAACTGAAGGAAAATCTGGCAAAAGAGAAGCAAACAGTTAAGTAACCTTAAAAGAACATGTAGACTTCTGTGCAATGAAGCTGTCCTAAAAAAGATGCAGACCTTCTAGTTACCACATACCTACTCTAGAAAAAACACTTTAGTGTCAAGTTCACATCAGAACAGATAATTATCAAGAAGTCCAATGAGCAGAGCAATCTGGAACTATGACCAAAGGACAACAAAACAGTACATACCTTTTGATCCAGAAATACCATTACTAGGTCTGTATCCCAAAGAAATCAAAGAAAAAGAGAAAGGCCCTATATGTACAAAAATATTTATAGCAGTTCTTTTTGTGATGGCAAAGAACTGGCAATTAAGGGGATGTTATGAATTGGGGAATGGCTGAACAAGATAGGTGAAATGAAAATGATGGAATATTACTATGCTATAAGAAATGATGAGCAAGATGCTTTCAGAAAAATCTGGGAAGATTTCCATGAACTGAAGCAAAATGAAATGAGCAGAATCAGATGAACATTGTATACAGTAACAGCAATATTATATGATGATCAACTGTGAATAACATTATCAGCAATACAATAATCTTAGACAATTCTGAAGGACTTATAATGAAAAATGCTATCTATCTCCAGAGAAAGAACTAGTAGAGTCTGAATACAGACTAAAGCATACTTTTTTTCACATTATTATTCTTGTTTTTTTTTTTAGTCTGTGTTTTCTTTTGCAATATGGCTAATATGGAAATGTTTTACGTGACAGCACATGTATAATCTACATCAGATTGCTTGCCTTCTCAAGGAAAAGGGAGGGGGAGGAAGAAATGAGGAAGAGAATTTGGAACTCAAAATTTTAAAAGACAAATGTTAAAAATTTTTGTTTAAATGTGGGATAAAAAATTAAAATTAAATGTTAAATTAAAAAAAAGGAATCCAATAAGAAACTACAGTAAATTACTTTTTCTACAATAGAACTGAATGTCAAGTGGTAGCCCACAGGCAATACGAAAAGGTGCTCACCAGCAAAGCCAATATCAGTGTAATGTAGCCTCCCAGCATGAACAGAGAGAAAAAGACCAGGGACAAAGGCAGCTTGTAAGATGCTGAATCCAGAGGCAACAAGAGTAGAGTCTCCCCCAACAAAAATTTAAAGTTGTCAGAAAGCCCAGAGTAGTCAGAAAGTCCCAGAGTGGGGAACTGGGAACTGACAAGGAGTAGCAACAGTTATCTTTCTTTTTTTTTTTACCCTCTCTCTTTTTTTTTAAGCAATTGGAGTTAAGTAACTTGCTCAAGGTTACACGGCTAGTCATTAGTTATACGTGGGTGCTCATTTTCTGAGGCCGGATCTGATCTCGGGTCATCCCAACTCCGAGGCCTGCGCTCTTACTCACTGTGCCACCTAGCCGCCCCTTTAGGGCAATTGGGGTTAAGTAACTTGCCCAAGGTTACACGGCTAGTTTTTGTTTGTGTGGATTAAGTGTCAGAGGCCGGCTCCGAACTCAGGTCCTTCTGACTCCAGGGCAGGGCGCTCTATTCACTGCGCCACCTAGCCGCCCCTAACAGTTATCTTTCAAGGTAGTAGTCAGAAGGAGAAAACACAAGGCTCAGGGGTTCTGAGGTCCCTATCACTTTGTCCCAAGTTGTCCAAAAGGGTACTGAGATTCCAGCATTGTAAACTTCAGGAATCCAGAGAAATTTAACCCTGGAAAGTGGTATTCAGCACAGGTACTCAGAAGATCTGGAGTAAGACAAAGCAGGGTTAACTACCCTATCCAAAATCACAATAGAAGTGGAACCTAACCCTTGAACAACAGCCCTGTTCAAGAGAGATGAGTAAATCAGAACTTAGCACAGTGCCTGGCACATAGTAGGCACTTAATAAATGTTTATTGATTTATTGAATCAGAGAAAGCATGAAGTGATATAAAACTTATTGCACATATAAAGATCCTTCATCCCCAAAAGGAGTAAGATAATAAATATAAGCAAAATCTCAAAGAAAAAAAATTGGTTTTTTCCCAAGAAGTATTTGAATACTTAGAAGAAATGAAGCAAAAGAAGAAAAAAGGAGGAAAAATCAGAAGAAAAATATATTAAAATAGAAAGTGGTATTCTTACCCAAGAAATACTCTCCGAAAACTGATTTAGACCAAATAGAAATTTATGACTCCATGAGACAGCAAGAAATAATAGAACAAAACCAAAAGATTTGAAATATAGGAGAAAATGTAAGATATCTGATATATATATTTTAAAAAAAACTGATCTTAAAAGTCAGGAATAAATAATTTAAGAATCATAAGACTCCCTATTATCTCAAAGATCAAATATAAAAATTCTTTGGTTTTTAAAATCCTTCATAACCTGACCTCTCCCTACCTTTCTAATCTTCTTATACTTTATTTATTTACTAATTATATTATTATAATATCATATTATATAATATGTATTATATTAATACTATACTATTAACTATTTATTTATATATTCCACACACTCTATGATCCAGCAGTATAGATATTTCATTTATGCTTTTTCATTGGCTATCTCCCACACCTAGATTGTTCTTTTTCTTTTGACATCTCCCTTCTGGATCCCTTGGTTTCCTTCAAGCCTCAGCTCAAATACAGACTTATGCATGGGATCTTTGTTGCTTCTTATCCTGTCTTTCCCCACCCCAGAGCAGCTAACTCCTTCCCTCTGAAATTACCTCCAATTTATCTTACATATATTTTGTATGCATATAGTTGTTTGTCTTTTGACTGTCCCATTAAAATATGAGTTCCTTGAGGGAAAAGACAGTATTTTCTTTCGTTTTTTTGTATCCCCAGAACTTATCACGGTGCCTGCTATATAGCAAACACTTAATAAATGCTTGTTAACCAACTCATTAAAAATGATGATTAAAAAAACCTAGACACTATATTTCAAGAAACCACAAGTGAAAAAATAGCCAGATTTATTAGAAAGGAACAAAGTAAAAAAAAAGAATCTGAAAATCACCACCTGAAAGGAAGTCCAAGGAATGCTTCAACCAAAAAGCTCCTGTGATGAAGAAAAAACATACTGCAAACATGCAAAAAGAATCAGTTCAAGCACTGAGCTTCTATAGTCAGGCTCACACAAGGCCTGGCAGCTTCCACTCTAAATGAGGGGAGATCTTTTAATACAACATTCTGAAAGGCAAAAGACACAGGTTTACAATAAAGAATGACTCACCCTACAAAACTGAGCATAATCATATGGGGGTAGGGGAATGGGTGAGGGAATAGACCTTTAATGGGATAAAGAACTTTTAAGAATTTCTAATGAAAAAAAATCAGAACTCAGCAGGAACTTTAAAATAGTAATAGAAGAGTACAGAGAAATCTAGAAGGTTAGTTTATTTGGACAATTTGAAGTAGCCATATGTAGTCAAAGGATATGAACAAATAGTTTTTGGGTAAAGAAATCAAAACTATATAAAATCGTATGAAAATATGATCTAAATCATTATTTTATTATTTTTTTGGAGGGCAATTGGGGTTAAGTGACTTGCCCAAAGTCACACAGCTAGTAAGTAAGGTCAAATTTGAGCTCAGGTCCTCCTGACTTCAGGGCTAGTGCTCTATTCACTGTGCCACCTAGCCACCCCTCTAAATCATTACTGAGTATAGAAATGCAAATGAGGGATCATTTCACACCTATCAGATTAGCTACAATGATAGAAGGGGAAATGATAAATGTAGGAAGGGATATGGAAAAAAATGGGACACTAATACACTGTTAGTGGAACTTGTGAAATGAGCCAGCCATTTTGGAGAGTAATCTAGAATCATGCCCAGAGAGTTATAAAACTATGTATACCCTTTGACCCAACAATATGTTTCCAAGGGGATCAGGGAAAATGGAAAAGAACCTATGTGTTCCAAAACATTTGTAGTATCTCTCTTTGCAAAGGCAAAGGGCTAGAAATTAAGGGAATGCCCACTGATTAGGGAATAGCCAAACAGGTTATGGTATATCATTGTAATGGAATACTAATGTGCTGTAAGAAATGATGAGCAGGTTGATTTTAGAAAAACATGGAAAGACTTGCATGAAATAATGAAGAGTGAAATGAGCAGAACCAAGACAATGTTGTATATAGTAAAAGCAATATCGTTCAAAGAAAAACTGTGAACAATTAAACTATTCTGAGTATTATAAATATTGAAATCAACTTCAAATGACCTATGAAGGGAGATGTTGTCCACTTCTAGAGAAAGAACTGACAAACAGAAGTATGCATGGTATGGTTTTACATAGATAGACAGATAGGGAGATAGATAGCTACAGATATAGACATAATCTGTGCCGAATGGTAGTCTTCTCAATTGTGAGGTGAGGAGGGAAGAAGGGAGATAGTTCAGAACTTAAAATGTAACAAAAAGTGAGTTACATTAATTTTTTTATTAAAGGAAGTAGCTGTATAACTTTGTAGTACTAGCATTCTAAAAGGTCATGAAAAAACAAGGGTCCTTTCAGAACGTTAATGTTTTCAAAAGGTATTGAAGGAATTAAATAAGAAAGACAAAGGTTCTGAGGATGGATTGGTTTTCTTCTGAGGGTCTGAAAAGGGGAAAGAGAAGAGGGGGTAAAAGGAAAACACTTGTGCAGAAAAAAAGGAAGAAGGGAACAGAACTTGCTATTTCTAATAATTGGGAAGCATCAAACAAAAAATATGCAAATATGGGTCAAGAGTTGGGGGGAGTAGGCTCACTCTTATCTGAAACTGCAAATAAAGGTTGAATACACACACAATTTGGTGTGGAACAAAGGTGTCAAACTCCTCCTGGCCACTGGCATCATTGCAGCCAGAAAAAGTCCTGAATGTATCTAGAAGGAGATTAAAATAAAATTGAGAAATATTTAACAAAATAAATAAAAAATAGAATATATATATATATAAATGTTAATGTATAGATTTTCCTAAAAATAGCAAAATACATCATTTTATGGGATTCATGTATTCTCATTTGGCAGAGCTCATTATGTTCTTAAGCAAGCAAACAAACAAAACCACCATGAAGATAATTGCAGTTTATACGCCATTATCTAATGTAGGGGATGAGAAGGTAGAGAAATCCCCAAAAGAACTCAGTGAAGAACTCAATGAGTCACCAAAAACAATAGTCAAGTCTTTTCAATGCAGCAGAGGGACTGGGAATGATGATGATGATGATGATGATGATGATGATGTGTGTGTGTGTGTGTGTGTGTGTGTGTGTGTGTGTGTGTATAAATGCTGGATTCAAGGAACAGACCCCTGAGGTGATAGGCTATGGATTCAGAATGCTAAATAAATTGTCAGATGTGGCCAGTGTGTTGGCTTGTAAGTATTGGGAAATGACAGGGATATTTTAAAAAACAGAAAGAAAGGCATCAATAAAATAATTAAAATATGTACGGTTTAGGGTTAATAATGAAAGAGCCTAAAGCATGAAGATTATACCAGTCTCTTGTCTATTTATCATTAATAATTTATTTGAGAATTAGATTCCTGAATAGGGTATTGAATTTGGCTTCAGGGAGGCCTGGGTTCAAATCCTGCCTCATAGAGTTACATGACTCTCATCAATTCATTGAATATCCTTTGCCTCAATTTCCTCATTTGTAAAGTGCTCTCTGGACTCCAAGGTCCCTTCCAGTGCTAAATATCTCAGAGAGATCAAAAGAGTTTAGAAATTTTCCCAACTGGTCATCACTGAATCTCCTCATGAGGTATACAGTCTTAAAGCAGCCAAAAGCTACCAGATTGGAATGTAAGCTCATTTGAAAAAAAAAAAAAACAACAAAACATTATGGAAAAGAATGGTGGAAAATTCTGCTTAATATTGCTAATAAAACTGTCAGGGAGGGTAGAATGTTTTGGGAAGAAGTCAGGCATAAGACCAAATTAATCCAGATCATCACAAGAATATTTAGAGATGAAAATAGAAGGACAACAAACAGATGAAAAAGGAGAAGATCTGTTGGCATTTCTTAACAAACTATTTTTTCAATCAGCACCAAGGAAAACATCACATTTGGACTCAACACCTCAACCCCCGATATGCTATATGAGGCAGTAAAATCAGAACTAAAGAAGCCAAAGAGGGAGATAGCAGCTGAATGAGACCAAGTATACACAGAAGAAATCTGTGCCGGAGATAAAAGAATTTTGATGGTAATGAAGGATCAAGTCTTAGGATATCTGAAAGAGGGGAAGAAATTGAACTATTGGGAAAAAAATCAAGGATACTCTTACTATAAGAAAAAGAGTGATTACAAAGATATCGATAATTATTGGCCCATATCCCTACTTTGTTGTTTTTGTGATCTTTTAAAATGAGAATGACTTATGCTTGTATCGAGTGTCTCCTTTATGAAAATGTAAGCAAAGAACAGGCAGGTTTTCAGAAATGATCTTCTATAGCAAGATCAAATTTTTGCAATCACATAAGTGACTGACAGATGCAAAGAATACTCAGTTCCACTGTTTGATGTTTGATGAATGAATGAAAAAACCTCTACTGAGAGCTTACTATGTACTAGGCACTATGCTAAACACTGGTGATCCAAATACGAAAGTGAAATATGTCTTTACCCAAGGTGTTTTACTATAAGCATGCATAGAACCAGGTGTGTCAATGTAGTATTGCATGCTGATGTAGCTTACATTAGAATAGGGAAACAGCACATTTTATAGGAGGAGTAAACAAGGAAAGGAGTGTTTGGGGACTCACACAGATGGGGAGTTCTTCCATAGGACATGTGGTCTGTCAATTAATGTGCCCTTTCTAGGAAGAATGGTAGTAGAGCACAGTGACAGTATTGATTGATTGCTTAACTGGTAAGAGGATAAAGATAGGTATGTGTGCAGTGGTAATGTAGATGGCAGCATGAACAGGATAAACAGCTTGATGGACTATGAAGCATGGTCAGTGATTATTAGAAAAAAACCACCACACATTTCTTTCACTGAAATAAAACTCAGGCTTACAGATTCTCCTAGGAGGAGCTGCTATTTTCTAATGAGTTAAGGCTGGGTGACTACAGACAGAGTAGCAAATGGAGAACACACAAAAGCATGCCAGCCTACCTATAGGGTGCTGAGAATCAGCAGTGCCAAACAGAGCAAGCTATTTCATAGAAAACAGGGATGATGTCACCCTTTCTAGGCAAAGGTTTGTTTTTTGGGGGGGTGGGTGGAGGGAGGAGGTGTGTGTTATGTTTCATCAATCAACAATCAACCTGTTTTTATCTCTCATTTTGATTCAACACAAGGGGAAACAAAGTTCCTGCTCTCAAAGAATACATTCAAAAAATGAAAGTACCATTGTGGTAGCAGATCAAAGCTGTCTTGAAGGTCTACTGAATCTAAGATCATCACTCTAGACTCCGTTGAGTTTGGCAGAGAAAAGAGCCCTATAACATTAGCAATTGTCAGTGCCTCAGTTAAGAAGGGGACAGATTCAATTGCTTCTGTTCAAAACAGACTTCTTTTTTACCACCTCCTCTTCACTAACCTAGAGAATCCTTCACATCCTGAAGAAACCTCTGCCCTAAGGCCCAATTCTCTGAATTAGTGATGTCTGCATGTACCACTATTTCAAGAGGCAACAGAGTCAAGTATTACTCCACTCAAAATCACACTCTTGAGTTTTCCTCAGTTGCTCATCAGCTGCCTTGTCTCCCTCACTGGAATGCCTCCCTTTCCATATCCCCTTTTATGCACTGATCCCTCCACACCATTAGAATGTAGGCAGATAAGTGGCATAATGTATAGAGCACTAAGCTTGGAATCAGGAAGGCATCTTCATGAATTCAAATCCAGCCTTAGATGCTTACTATCTATGTGACCGTGGGCAGGTTATTTAGCCCTGTTTGCCTCAGTTTCCTCATCTATAAAATGAACTGGAGAAGGAAATGGCAAGCCACTCTAATGTCTTTGCCAAGACAACCTCAAATGAAGTCACAAAGAGTAGGAGAGGACTGAAATGACTGGATAATATCATTAGAATATAAGCTCTCTGAGGGTAGCAATTGTCTTGTTTTGTTTTCTTTTAAATCTCACTTAGCTTAGTCCTAGCATATAGTTATTGCTTAATATATGCTGTCTCACCACTATCCTGAAATAGTCTCTCTCTTCTATCTTCTCCCCTCCCTCTTCCTCTCTCTCCCTCCCTTCCTTCCTTTATTCTTCCCTTTCAATAAAATCTTACTGTAGTTTTAAGTTTTAATTGCCTTTTATAATATCTATTTTAGCACCAATTGTTGAATCTACTTTCTGGTTCAATGGTTGTCTACTTTATTCACTGCTCAGATGCTAATATTATATGACCCCTCTCCCAGAGTCTAGGGTGATTATCCAGATTAACTAAACCTGCCAGGCAGCTGATCTAATACAGCTGTGGAAAAGGAATGGCTGCAAACTATGGCAGATTAAAAAAACAGTGGTGGTTGTGGCCTTTATCTGGGCACCATGGGAAAAGAAACAGATTGCTCCCTTCAGTTCCTTGGGGGTGATGCTCAGCACCTCTCCTCTGTCCCATATGAAGACCTCTCCATACTTACATATATCTAGGTAGCTTATGTTAAGAAGTAGATATTTATGACCCAGAATCAGAACATCCTTCTGATTATGCAAACCTCTAAAGCTCATATTTACTTTAAGGGTAGTTGTCATAGCAACTGCCATACTTTCTTGCAAATGGCACTAGAGAGATGTGCAAACATTCCCAAGGGTTTTTCAATGTGTTGAAAAATATTGAACCACATTTAGCCAAAATGTTGCAAGCCCCCATAAAATATAGGTCTACTTTAGGCACTAACCTTTCACCCACCCAGAGTTAAAAATGGGGAATATTTATATATTTGGGGGTGTGGAATGGAGAAGGGAATGCATTGCAACCAGGCTATAACAATGAAATCTTGAATTATTGGGCCTGAGAAATGATTGTCTCAGAAATGGGGAGGGGAATAATGAAGTGGGAACTGACAGAATGAGACAGAGAACAACTTCTGTGTCATCAGATGACAACTTGCTTAGCCATTACCATCTGGTAGTTATAACACTGGGTTCTTGTCACTTCCTCACAAACATGCTCTGGTGGCAGTTTGGACCATCGGCATCTGGGGACTGATGAAACAGCAGAAGAATTGAAAGGGGTACTTCATATAGCTGGAATAGCCTGCAGCTGGAAAACCTTAGTAACAACCTAAAACGTATCTTCTTATACACCTATACCCCTCCCCAGCACCTCTAATCCTCTTTTCTTTTAGATGTTGTTTTGGTAGGTACTGCTAAATACTATGCAAATGGAAAAGGTTTTTTTTTTTTAAATTTAAAAACAATGTTTCTTATATGCCTCAGTTTCCTCAATATAACTACGGATTCAGCTAGAATGACTTTAGGCTTGTTCATTCTCCTTATGAAGATAGAGTCTCAAACAACACCAAGTAGAATTAGAATTAGCCCCTTTGGAGAGGGCTCTAAATTTTAGGATCATGCTATAAGTCTGAAGAGCCATATAGAACCGTAAGGGAGCATGGATCTCACCAGGGGATGCTTCAGATATATTTATATTTCAGGGGAGTCTCAAGCAGAGGGTGCCATTTTGACTCTGGAAGATAGTATAGTACCTCTATGGCAGAAATGGGACTCACCAGTAAAGGTAGTGAAAGTAATCTTGAATGTTTAGGAGCTCCTATCATTACTTTGTATGTTTCTTATTTTTCTGTGGGGTGAAACAAAATGTCTTGTACCTGGGAGACATTGTTAGATTCAGGGCTTGCACAGTAACCAAGGGCCCTTTACCCATGGAGAATAAGACAAAATTATACCGTATTTCCAGGGGAAACCATTAGTGGAGGCACACATCAAAGAATACTTTAAGTGAAGCCCCACAATTCAAACCTGAGTTGAAGTTCTAAGCCATAGGTTACATTTATTATATTGAGAACAGTAGTTTACATTTCAATAGACCTTAATGGTTTATAAATTTTACACACTGAATCTCACTTCAGTTCTAAAAACCACTCCCTGAAGTAAAAAGAGCAAATACTGACATTTTGTGATTGTGGAACCTTTGGATGAGAGAGAAGGTAAGTGTCTTGCCCAAGATCACACAGCTAGGGCTAAATTGTTCTGGGTTCAATCACACAGCCTCTCTCAATGAGACTAAAGCCACTGGGAACCTACATTTCAGATGAGCCTACTCACTGGGAAATCAAAAGCCTGACTTGGTGCTGAGCAGTAAGATTCTTCCTAAAGCTATGTCTTAGACTACATGTATCTAGAACAAAGACCTGTGGACCAAAGTTTTCCTAGAAATGAGTCACTTTCAAATAGCAAGACATACACAGTCAGAAAGTGTTGGTAATTCACCAGTTCTCCTTGCATATAAGTAGTTTCACTTACAAAGTACATGTTACATGGTGCTAGTTGTCTTATATTCCTATAAGATAGACTCTTCTCTATGAAGAACAGTAACAACTCATATTTCTTCAATACCTTAAGGTTTTCAGAGCCTTTTCCTGGGGGTGGTGGCGGAGGAAATAGCCTCCTGAAAGGTACTGCGAGTATCATTACACCTACTTTATTTATTTTTTAAGACTTGAGTCTCCCTATCTCACCTAGGCTGGAAATTCAGGGGCCACTCACACACGAGGCACCACTGATCCACATAGGGATTTTGATCTACTTCAGTTCCTACCTTGGCTGATTTCCCCCTGCTTAGGTACCCTGGCCACCCCCTCCACTCCCCATATCTGAAGATTTATATCAATGTACAACTTAGTGCACACATCTGATCAGTTTAGGCCACTGTAGCTAAGAACTCCTTAGATGTGCTAGATTCAGGCTCTCTAGCAGCAGGAATTACACCCATGTAAGTATCATAGGCTTATTTACACTTTACAGGTAAGAAAACTTAAATTCAGAAACTTGCCCATGGTCATAAGTACTGAACCCACATCTCTGGACTCTGAGTCCAGAGCTCTTTCCACTGCAGTGAAGTGTAGCCGGGTTTGACAGCAAAGAGGATAAAAAGCAGAAAGGGAAGGAAAAGTTCTTCCTAGAGGCATCACTACCATTTCTCTAGCATTTCTGAAAGAAGGGAACAGAAGCAAATAAATACAGTCCAGGAACAGAATGTGCCATGCATGAAGTGGAAAAAATCATGTTGCTTTATATGCCACCTGGACCAAAATCCTATCCCAAAGTGGTAGGAAAAGAGTGACAAGAGAAATGTACCTCTGCAGTTAGAACATCAGAATGCGTAGGTATGAATGCCAGATATAAATCGGCCAATGGCAATCTCTTGGAAGAATGTGGGAAGAATTTGTCAGCATTAGAAAAAGATACAATGCATTATTCAACTGAAGTTCATTTAAAAAAAAAACCCTCTAAAATTGACACAATTGTTTTTCTTATCTTAATTAAACCAGTGCAATAATTTCTAAGAGGCAGCAAGGTACTAATGCAGTCACATTCCAGTGATTCAGGGAAAGCCTCAAGCAGGTGGGGAAAATGTGCTTTCACCCATAGACCTCTGGCCCCCAGCAGGGCTCACTTTCTTCCTTTTGGGAAACCTCATTTGATCCAGAGAGTTTGCCAAGGCCCTCATTATGCCCATTTTATGCCCATTATGCCAAGCTTAGTGAGGAGCTACCTGTAGGTTCCAGTCCAGAAATGAGTTAACTCCCTCACAAAGATGCCATTTTCTGTAAACAAGGGAGTCACTTCATTTAGCAGCCAGGCAGCATTGGGAAATGCATTGGGAAGGTTTATGCTTTGTAGCAATGAGGGTGTTTGACACCAAAAGGCTGACTCGGGAAGAAACGAGGATAATGTGACCTCGGTGCTTCTAACTTCCCTTCTTGCTCTATTTTCTTAGTAAAAATCCTTTTGTAAATGGTAAACAGGCGTTAATGAAGCACATACGGTATTACAGGCAGTGTTAAGGCTTACCCCCAAGGCAAGCCTGCTCTCCCAGGAACACGGATAACACAAGACGGATACCCAAAAGCAAGATAGGGAGGACATATGGAAGCCAGTCACCACATGGAGAAAAACTGGGCTTTTCCAGAAAGAAGCTTCCATTGAGAGCTATTTCCCAGCATTAGCCCCAGCGTGGAAAAGAGCCTTCCCAAGTACTGAGAAGAGAACCCAGAGATAACTAGGAGTCTCTCTTTGCACCCTTGAGCTGCCCAGAGCCATTGCATCAATTGGCTCCAATGGCTATTATGGGGTACTTCTTTGTGCACCACATGTATACCTTCCAATTATTATTAAGTGTGTCCCCTCCCCCGCAGCAGTGATTAGGGATTGCTGCTTTACCTGGCTCTTGTCATCTTGGTGGTTTTATTGTCATTATATTGCCATTTTAATGACTGGGTACATGGCCAGTGACACAATGGCCTTGAAAACAAAGGACATGGAGGGGAAGGTGTCCATGCTAGGCCATTGAGGAGATTGTTTTAGTAGGTGGCACTCAAATATCTCCTGCTGGCAACTATATAGTGTGGCTATGCTTCACAGCATTCCAGAGATCAGGGTAAAGTGATGCTTTGAATACCAGCCTTTAAGTCAGGATGACACAGGTCCAAAGCCTGCTTCTGACTCATGCTATTTGTCTAACCACTGAAACTCTCAGTATCTAACCAACTATCTAAAACTCTAATTTGCAAATGAGTTTCTGACCTGCGTACCTAGAGGAAGTTTCCAAAATGGGAGGTTACCTACATCAATAGAATCTCCTTTCTTCCCCCAAAAGCCAGTCCTGGAGGTGTTTTTCACTCCTGTAGCTTAGAATTCCATGATGTGATGCAAATTGAGAAAGACCCAATAGCAAGGAAGCAAGTAATATGTAAACATGTCTTTCATGACCATTTTGTTGTTCAATTGTTTTCAGTCATGTCCAACTCTTTGTGAAACCTTTTTGGGGGGTTTCCTTGGCAAAGATACTGGAGTGGTTTGCCATTTCCTTCTATAGCTCATTTTACAGATGAGGAAACTGATGCAAACAGGGCTAATTGACTTGCCCAGGGTCACACAGCTAGTAAGCGTCTTAGGTCAAATTTGAACTCAGGTCTTCCTGATTCTAGATCCAACAATTTATCCACTGAGCCACATAGCTGCCTAGGTGACTATATGAATATATATTTAAATACAATGCAGAAATTATGGAAATAAAAGTCTAAGTTTTGCTGTCATGCTCAAGCATAGGTTCAGGCCTCAGAGAAAATCTGAACAATCCTGAGGATTCTGACAAGGCTTCTTACAGACAAAAATTACATCAGCGTGATAGAGATATAATTAAAAGGAATGGCAAGTTATACATAGTAGATTTGCAAGTTCATGTGTGATCATCTTTTTTCTTATACTATGTTATAGAAATGTTTGTTTTATGCCATAAATTAAAAATAAAATAGATTTTAAAAATACAAAAGAGATATAATTATTTTACCTATGGCAATTTTCCACACTCTTCTTAGACCATAAAAGTTAAACAGAAGATAGATTCATAATCCCATGCTTCCTCAATGTCATAAAAGTTGAACAAACATAAAGAGTTATAATCTCAAACATCCCCTAAGGAAACAAACCTTATCAAACTAACTCTATGGGTAAACTAAGTCATAGTTTAAACTACATTTAATGGATTCACACAAATAGAGTGATTAAGGTGGAGGATTTACATGTTGCCAAGGGACTATTGAGATTCTTGCTCTGATTTCATATCTAAGGACTGTTTAAGGTTCATGGGAAAGGTTTTATTCAGGTGAGATTGATATTAACTAAAATTTTCAGGATTAATGGCTCTGTGTCTCAAATGATAAAAACATAAAAAATTATTGTAACAATGGCTTTAAATATTTTACATACTCTATCTCATTTAACCTTCACCATGAAACCCCCAAGAAAATGAAAGTGTGATCCCCACTTTGCAGATGAAGAAACATACTTTCAGAAAGGTAAGATGACTTGTCTAATGACACACCCTTAGTAAGTAAGAGAATGAGGTTTTGGAGAATGACAAAATCTAGAGTCCAAAGAGACCTTGGGGGTCATCTGTTCCAATCCATTTTTAATAAGAATCCATTCCCCCACATGTACACATACACATACATACATGCACACACAGACATATGCATGCACATAGATGAAATGCACACATACACACAGATTCACATGCACACAACATATAAAATAATCAACAAGTGGTCATCTATTCTCTACTTGAAGACTACCAGAAATAAGGATCCTCTGGAGGCAGCCTATTGCAAGTTTAAATAACTATAAAAAATTTTTTTCTTTACATCAAATCTAAATTTGCCTATATGCAATACCTCCTGTAGCTTCCAGTTCTGCCCTGTGGGGCTTGCACAACAATCTAATCCTTCTTTCAAAGGACGTGCAAATTTCTTGAAGGTAGCAATAACATGCCTAAGACATCTCCAGCCTAAACAAACCCATTTCCCTAACTGATCCTATGAGGATACCATGTTTTCAAGGTCAGTTACCACCCCGGCCGGCTTTCTCTGGATCTTCTATAGCTTTTTAATATCATTCCTAAAAACCAGTGTCTAGAACCAAACATACCACTCCAGACATGATTTGACTATAGCAAAGAAAGGCAGAGCTGTCACCTCCTTATTCCTTTCATGATAGTCCTTCCTATCAGGGGAGGCCCTGTAGAACTCTGAGACCCTGAGACACACAGTTTAAAGCCTGCTTAATTATAATTACTTCATTATTATTCCTAGAAACTCCACTTCTCTACAAGATGGAATTAGTAGAATTTAAAATTCATCTCCTTTATATTATGATGAACTTGACAAATGTCAATAAGTGAACATTTCCCCCATTCAAAGAAAGACAGAAAAGGAGGGCTGCACATGAAGTCCTGAACCTCCACTACTATAGAGTGGTGGTTGTGTTTTTTAGTATTTCAGATTAAACATGGTAGCTCTGATACTGCACAGTTTGTCTAAATTCCATTCTGTACTTCTGTCTGCTTTCTTCTAATTACTTTCAAATGATGCATCCATTTTCTCTTTGTCCCTTTTTATGATCATTATCACAACTTGCCCCTCCTCCTCCAAATAAATAAGTATAGTTACCAAAAAGCAAATCCACAGATTGATTATGTGTGAACATGTATATCTCATTCTGTACTTGTAGTTCATCACCTCTCTGTCAAGAGGTGGAAAGTAAGTTTGTAAGTTTTAACACTGGTCTTTGGGAATGGTGATTGGTCATTGCATTGATCATAGATCTTAAGTCTTTCATAGTTATTTTTTCCTGTATAATATTGTAGTCATTATATAAATTCTTCTTCCAGTTTTATTTATTTCACTCTAAATCAGGTCATGTGATCCTTCTCAGGTCTTTCTGAATCAATAATATTCCATTATGTTCATATATTATAATGTATTCAGCCATTTCCTAACTAGTATTTTGTATCCAGTTCTTTGTGACACACACACACACAAATGATACTTTTTCTTACATATTTATCTTTGATTTCTTTAGGGTATAGGCCTATTAATAATTGGGTCAAAAGGTATTCATAGTTTAGTGGACTGGGTAACTATACAAATAGTTCCAAATTGCTTTCCATAATAGTTAGAATACAACTCTATCAAGAGTATATTAATGTGTACTTGGGTATTGGCCACTCACCAATTGTAATTTTCCTTTTCTTTCACCTTTGCCTTTCTGATGGATATGAGGTAGAACCTGGAAGCTATTTTAGTTTGCATTTCCCTTATTATTCATTTTTGGAGCATTTTTTCACATGGTTTCTGACAGCTTACCCTTATTCTTTTGAATATTGAGTGTGTGTGTGACATATGATAATATATGTGGGATGCTACAGGGGAAAGTATTCTTTTTTTTTTTTTAAGCAATTGGGGTTAAGTAACTTGCTCAAGGTTACACGGCTAGTAATTATTTATGTGTGGGTGCTCATTTTCTGAGGCCGGATCTGATCTTGGGTCATCCCAACTCCGAGGCCGACGCTCTTACTCACAGCACCACCTAGCCGCCCCTTTAGGGCAATTGGGGTTAAGTAACTTGCCCAAGGTTACACGGCTAGGTTTTTGTTTGTATGGATTAAGTGTCGGAGGCCGGCTCCGAACTCAGGGCCTTCTGATTCCAGGGCCTCTATTCACTGCACCACCTAGCCGCCCCAGGGGAAAGTATTCTTAAAAAAAAGAAAGAAAGTAGTCTGGTCAAAAGGTAAAAAGACCTGGATCCTGGTTGTGGTTATAACACGAGCCTGCTCTAGAACCTTATCACTAAAGGTCCTATCAATTTCCACCACCACCCCTAGTGACTCGGTATCCTTATCTTTAAAAGTAGATTTAGCTGGATGATAACTAAGATCTTTTTCAGCTCTCAAATCCTTATGTATCCATATCCCACACAAAATATACAATTTCCTTTTTTTTTGAAAGTTGAGCTTTTTAAAGCTGTCATTCTCCTTGTCAAAATGAGATTTCTCCCATCTCTTTGGAATAAAATAATAGAAAGTGTCCATTGGCAATAAAACTTGACTTATTATGTCAAGATAGTGATGCTTTATGAGGATTTTCTTGAAAACAGCATAGTCATACATCAGCAAATCCAAGGTAATTTAATTCCACAAACATTTACTAAGCAGCCATTATATACAAGGATAGTACTAAGAGCTTGTGATACAAAGTTGAATAAAGCAAATCTCTTCCCTTAAAGTCTTTATAATCAAATAAGAAAATCATATTTGCACAAATCTTTATGATAAAAGGTATAATCAAAGATGGTAAGGTCCAAGAGGAGATCCAGACAAATGTATACAAAGTACTTTGTAAATCATAATGTGTCATATAATTTTAAACTTTTTGGATTATTGTGCAACTGTAGAATTTGCTTAAACTGAGTTTACCTTCATAGCTGGTCCACAGAAGGGTATACCCTACTGACTCACCTGAAGCTGGCAGGGGGAGGGGGTGATGCTTTCTAGTGGTTCTGCCTATCAAAAGGAGTCTAGAACATTCAGGGCAGGTACAGACTTACACTTAAATGCATAGAAGCAGCATGATAACTCCACAGCCAGAACATGCCAATGCACCTGTAATACAACAAACATTCATCATGCCTGCTGTGTGCATTACAGTATGCTTAGGAATGAGAGAGAGTTAAGGATTCAAAAATAAAAGTAAGCACAGAACACTGCCTAGAAAAGTCACAAGCTAATTAAGGGGACAAGACAAACATTAATGATGATGCTGCAAATTATAATATGATTACTTGCATAATAAAGCTCCCCAAAAAGTGCCATGATAGCTTCCAGAAGTGAGAGATCAATTACAAAAGTGGAGCTTCATTGAAGAGATAGCATCTAAGCAGAGCCTTGAAGGAAAGAAATGATGTTAACAGGAAGAGGGGGGAGGGGAAACCACCCTAGGAATGAGGTATTATGTGCAAAAGAGAAAAGGGAAAAAAGCAAGACTGAGGAATGACTAGTAGCTTGGTTTGATTCAAACAATGAATGTGTAAAAAAGAGTAGCATATGATAAAGCCAAAATATAGGTTGGGCAATCATTTACGTATTCTAGAGGAATGAAGATGAAGAATGCTAACCACCTGGGAGGTAATGAACTAAATAAACAGAATGAGATAAACATGTGTAGTCATGGCCAATGTGAGAATTGATTTTGCTTGACTATACTTATTTGTTGCAAGGGTTTTCTTTTCTTTCTTCCCATTGGGGGAGAGGGTATAGCTGGGAAAGAAAATAAATGCTTGTTAATTTTAAAAGTAATTTAAAAAGAAAGATGAGATGAAGGAAAGTGATTTGGGACTGAGAATAGAACAAACATGGTTAACAGAGTTATAAAAAGGCAGATTTACTTTTGATGTAAAAAGGAATAAAACAAACTAATTAGGGTCATCCCCAAATGGAAAAGGATGTTTTGAGATGTAGTGTACTTCCTATTACCAAAGATCATCTAGCAAATCTTGGATGACCACAGGTCAAGAATGCTACAAAGGGTATTCCTATTCATGTATGGATCTCATTACCTGAGAGATCCCTTCCAATTTAATTTTCATGGAGGAGAAATGGGTCAAAGCATACTATGCACTCACAAATATACAACTTTTAATAAGCTTCCCCATTTGTTTCCACTGGTGTCTGGTACCCCCTCCATAAATAATATGCCACATTTCAAATGGACCATGAGGAAGCTACAGGTTACTCAGGAGCTCATGAGCAGGATGATGAAGAATTTTAAAGCCATGTCTTACGAGAATCAGTTGAATGAACTGGGATGATTATACTGGAGAAGAGTTTACAAAGGATATTGTAGTAGTTTTGAAATTTCTGAAGGATTACAATGTGGGGAAGGGTGTGGATTTATTTTGTTTGGTTCCATAAAGTCTTGTAGGACCCTTTGATAAGGGAGGTAGAGTAAGATCAACTCAAGAACAGACATCCAAAAATTTAAGAAGTTGAAAAAATGAAGTTGAGTTTAATGAAGTTGAAAAAATATTTAGGGTAGTAAGTTTATATAGCTATAAGGAGCCTTGTAGAAGTTTCTGTTCTATCATTCTCAGTACAAACATCATTTTCTTTGACACATAAAACAGAAACAATAACAATTGAGTAATTTTTCCTTCTCTCCTATTACCTTTATAAAGGTACCATATGATGATAGCAAATGTATATTTTTAATGTTCCCTTCCAGAAGATATAGATTTTTCAAATTTTTTCTCTACATCCTTTTTATTAATGCTTATTGGAATTATCCAGCTGAGAGAGAGATATTGAAGTAACCCATAATAATTATTAGCCATATTACAAAGAAAGCAAGAAAAATGAAATAAGAAAAATCACACTCCAACTTGTATTCAGAATTCATCAGCTCTCTCTGTTGGGGTGGATAGCATTTTTCATTTTGAGTCCTTTGGAACTGTCTTTGAGCATTGTATTGATCAAACTAGCCAAGTCTTTCACAGTTGCTCATCATTATAACTTTGCTGTAACTATGCAGAATGATCTCCTGGTTCTTCTCATTTAATTTTTCATTAGTTCATATAGGTCTTCCCATATTTTTCTGAAACCACCTCCCTCATTATTTCTTAAAGCACAATAATACTACATCATAATCATATGTCACAACTTGTTCAGCCATTACTCAATTGATTTCCAATTCTTTGCTGCCACAAAAAGACATGCTACAAATATATTTGTATACATAGGCCCTTTTCCTTTTCCTTTGTTCTCTCTGAGATACAGACCTAGTAGTGGGTATCGCTGGGTCAAGGAAATAAACCATTTTATAGCCCTTTGGGCATAGTTCCAAGTTGTTCTCCAGAATGGTTGGACCAGTTTACCACTCCACCAATAGTTCTAATTTATTAGTGTATCTACTTTTCCATCATCCCTCCAGTGTATTTTGTTCCTGGTAGGTGTGAGGTGGTACCACAGAATTGTTTTAATTAGCATTTCTCTGATCAATAGTGACTTAGAGAATTTTCTCATATAATTATAGATAATTTTGATTTTTTCTGAAAATTTATTATTAATATCCTTTGATCATTTATCAACTGGAGGTATTCAATTTTATAAATATGACAATTCTCTACTCAGTATATATTTGAGAAATGAAGCCTTTATCAGAGAAACTTGCAGTAATTTTTATATAGTACTTCATTATGTAAGATATCTTTTTGCAAAATGTAGTTTTCCTGATTATCTCTTTTAATTAGTTCTATTTTGCTTTGGCTTTGTCTAAGATCATGACTGCTACTCATAATGTTTTTCTTCAGCTGAAGCATAAAAGATTCTGTTCCAGACCTTTATTTTAATTCTATGTGTGTCTTTCTGTTGCAAGTGTATTTTTTGTAAACAACATATTGTTGGATTCTGGTTTCTAATCTATTCTGCTATCTCCTTTTTTATGGGTGAGCTTATCACATTTACATTCATAGTTATGATCACTGTGTATTTCTTTCCATCCTATTTTCTTCTTTTTCTTATCTCTCCCTCTCTTTTTATCCTGTCCCTCCTCAAAAGTTTATTTTGCTTCTTACCACTGCTTCCCCTAGTCCACCCTCTATTTTATCATGCTCCACTCCATTTCTTTGTCCCTTTTCCTTCCTATTTCTCTATTGGGCAAATTTACATTTCTATAGCCAATTGAGTGTGTACATATATTCTTCCCTCTGAATCAATTCCAATGGTAGATAGGCTCAAGCACTGCCTGCCACTTTCCCCTCCCTCATTTTCCCCTTCATTACAAAAGCTCTTCCTTGTGTACCTCTTCTATATGAGAAAATTTTCCCTGTTCTAGCTCTCCCTTCCCCCTTCCTCCAGGGCATCCCTCTTTATTGCCTATTCATTTTTTTTGGAGACCATTACAACATAATCAACTCACATGACTCACACCCATGTCTTCTATCTATATAAACTCCTCTAACTGCCCTAATAAGGACAAAGTTTTTAGGAGTTACATGTATCATTTTCCCATATAATAATGTAAACAGTTTAACTTTATTGGGTCCCTTATAATTACTCTTTCATTTTTACTTTTTTGTGCTTTTCTTGAGTCTTGTGTTTGAATGTCATATTTTCTATTCAACTAAAGTATTTTTTATCAGGAATGCTTGAAAGTCCTCTATTTCATTAAATATTCATTTTCCCAGAAGGATTATACTCAGTTTTGCTGGATAGGTTATTCTTGATTGTAACCCTAGCTCCTTTGCCTTTTGGAATATTGTTAATCTTCCAATTTAACATGGTAGCTACTAAATCTTGTATTATCCTAACTATGGCTTCATGTTATTTTAATTTTTTCTTTCTGCCATTTGAAACATTTTCTCCTTGACCTGGGAACGCTGGGATTTTGCTATGATATTACTGGGAGTTTTCATTTATTTTATTTTATTTTATTTTTGCTTTTTGGAGGGCAATTGGGATAAAGTAACTTGCCCAAGGTCACATGGCTAGGTTTTTATTTGTGGGTGAGTTAAGTGTCTGAGGCCAGATTCGAACTCAGGTCCTTCTGACTCCAGGGCCGATGCTCTACTCACTGTGCCACCTAGCCACCCCTGGGAGTTTTCATTTAGACCTTTCTTTCAGGAGATGACTGGTGGATTCTTTCAATTTCTGTTTTATCTTTTGGATCTAAAATATCAGGGAAGTTTTCCCTTAAAATATGATGTTTAGACTCTTTTTGATCATGACTTTCAAATAGTCCAATTAATTCATAAATTATCCCTCCTCAATCTATTTTCCACTTCATTTGTTTTTATAATAGGGTATTTCACATTTTTTCTATTTTTTTCTATTCTTTTGGTTTGTTTTATTGTCTTGATGTTTCATGGAGTTATTAGCTTCCACTTACCTAGTTCTAATTTTATTTTATTATTATTATTATTATTATTATTTGCTTTTTGGAGGGCAATGGGGGTTAAGTGACTTGCCCAAGGTCACATGGCTAGTTTTTGTTGTGTCTGAGGCCAGATTTGAACTCAGGTCCTCCTGACTCCAAGGCTGGTTCTCTATTCACTGAGCCACCTAGCCACCCCCCTAGTTCTAATTAAAAAAATGTATTTTCTTCAATGACCTTTTGTGCCTCTTTCCATGTGGAGAATTCTGCTATTTAAGAGGTTCTCTTCTTCAGTAAATTTTTGTATCTCCTTTTCCATTTGGCCTATTCAGCTTTTTAAAAGAAGTTCATTTCTTTTGTGCCAATTCTGTTTTGTACCTATTTTAAGGTTTTTTTTCCTTTGGTGTTTTTTGTGCTTTCTTTACAAAGCTGCTAATTCTCTCTTTGTAATTTTCTTGCATCACTCCAATTTCTTTTCCCAACTTTTCTCTACTACTCATATCTTTCTTTAATTTTTCCAGTAATTCTTGTCAGATTTGAGTTCAATTAGTATTATTCTTTAAGACTTTGCTTGTAGCTGTTTCATGCTATTAACTTCTGAATTTATGTATTGGTCTTCCATGTCACTGTAGTAGCTTTTTTTGGTCAAGTTCTTTTTTTCATTTGCTCATCTTTTCTAGCCTATTTCTTGACTTTGGACTTTATGTCAATATTGAGCTCTGCTCATCTAGGCTATGGGAGGTACTGTCCCAAGCTTCAGGCTTTTTTTATGTTGCTGTTTTCAGAGCTAATTCTAGGGGTTCCCAGGTTTTTGGTGCTTCCAAGGTAGGAAGGGAGAGGTGTGGTAACTGCTATACTGCTCTATGCTCTAGTTTTTATAGGAAGGGACCTTGGTTCCCTGCAGTCAAAAGCACTCCTTCTGGCCATAGAACTATGACCAGGGCCCTTGCTCCCTTGTGACATACCACCAAAATTTCTCTCCAACATGGAACTGTGACCCAAAATATCCTTGGGCTGAGAGCTCCCAATGCTGCTGCTGCAGCAACATCTGTTGCTGCTGCCTCCATGTGCAGGGATTCCAGATATTCCTCTACCCTAATCTCACAGACTTCTGAGGACCTTCTAAATTTTCTTAGACCTAAAAATGCCTCATCCTGACTTTTTGTTGGCTCTGCCACTCCTAAACTAGATTTGAGACATTATTTTAAAGTTGTTGGAAGAGGAATATTAAGAAAGTTCACCTGGGTTGCTGCCTCTAATCTGCTATCTTGCCTCCATCACCATCCCTTACCTCTTGTAAGGCTAGTATATCCTTCCTTTAGAGCTTCCTCCCCACTTCCTCCATGGATACCAACTACTTCTAGAGCCCCATATACCTAACCCCTTTCTTAGTATGCATTGTAGTCTTGGGAAGCATGGCCCTTACTTAAAGATTATCATCTAGTCTCCTAAGGTGACTATTTTCACCAAAGACCTTCTAGTAGACTCCTGCAAGTTTTCCTCTTCCCATGTCTAAATTGTACCCCTCCTCTTGGTGGCGGAGTCAAGATGGGGGAGTAGAAACAGGACTTCCGTGTGGCTCCAGCTTCCACTTTCACAATCTATGTAAAAGGAGACTCTGAATAAACTTTGGAGCTACAGAACCCACAAAATGACAAAGAGAAGCTAACCTTCTGCTTAGGATAGCCCAGAAGCCTGGCAGGAAGTGGCCAGCGAAGCACTCTGGGAGCTGACCCCATGTCAGCTGGAGCCAAGGTTTTAGCCCCAGGACAGCCTAACGAGCAGCTGGTTGGAGGGACTACAGAACACCAGCATGTGTGGCTGTTTCCAGAATTATCAACACATAGATGCTAAGGACAAAGTAAGAGGTCAGTGTCCTGTGGACTTTGGGACCACTGGGGGGAGAGTGTTGGCTTTTGCCTCCAGGGTGAGAAGCTGCTGAGACCCCTCGGCACAGCTGGAGCCACATTGCAGCTTCAGCTCCTGGCCTGTGGATTGTAGAGGGACCAGGCAACCAGACTGGGGAGTAAGTGCTCTTGTTTTAACCTTCTTGAGTCTGGATTGCAGTTTGGGGTGGAGGTCCTGGGTTATGTGAAAAGTTTGCCAGAGTGTGTGGAGGCTTCAGAGAGGGCACCCAATAAATACCTCCAGCAGCTGAGAAAACCCCAATGTTTGGGACAGAAGCTCCCCTGTCTGGTGGCAGAGTCCTACTGTGGCAACAAGCCCAAAAGTCAAGTGATTGAGTGGCAGCATGCCTAGGCAAAGGAAACAAAATAAACAGAAAAATTCAACATTAGACTCTTATTTTAGAGGCAAAGAGGATAAAAGCATGGAACAGGAGGAGGACTGTGAGGTCAGAACTCCTGCACCCAAAGCTTCAAGTGAAAATACAAGCTGGTTACAGGCCATAGAGGACCTTAAGAAGCAGATAAGAGAAGTGGAGGAAAAATTGGGAAGAGAAATGAAAATGATGCAAGAAAATTATGAAAGGAGAGTCAACAGCCTGACTGAGGAAAATAACTCCCTAAAAATAGACTAACTCAAACAGCAAAAGAGGCTGAAAAAGGCAATGAGGAGAGGAATGCCTTAAAAAGCCAAATTTGCCAGGAAAAAGAATCTCAAAGGCTCACTGAGGAGAATTTTTCCTTCAGATTTAGAATGGACAAAAGGGAAGCTAGTGACTTTTTTTATAAATCATGATCCTGTTAAACAGATCCAAACAAATGAAAGAGTAGAAGGCAATGTGAAATATCTCATGGAAAAAAAAACTGACCTGGAAAATAGATTCAGGAGAGATAATTTAAAAATTTTTGGACTACCTGAAAGCCACGATCAAAAAAGAACCTAGAAATCATCCTTAAAGAAATTCTCAAGGAAAACTGACCTGATGTTTTAGCACCAGAAGGCAAAATAATGTTTGAAAGAATCTACTGATCACCTCCTGGAAAAGATCCCCAAAAGAAAACTCCTAGGAATATTATAGATTCTCCCAGATCAAGGAGAAAATATTACAAGCAGCCAGGAAGAAATTTGAATATTGTGGAAACACAATCAGAATAACACAGGATCTGGCAGCTTCTACACTAAGGGATCGAAAGACCTGGAATATGATATTCTTCAGGCCAAAGGACCTGGGATTAAAACTAAGAATCACCTGCTCAGCAAAACTGAGTATCATGTTTTAGCGGAAAATATGATCATTCAGTGGATTAGAGGACTTTCAAGCATTCTTGAAGAAAAAAACAGACTTGAGTAGAAAATTTGACATTCAGATACAAGAACCAAGAGAAGCATGAAAAGGGAAAAGAAATCATAAGAAACTTATAAAAGTTGAATTATTTACATTCCTACATGAAAAAATGATAATTGTAACTGAGGAAACTTTTCTTAGTATGAAAATAGTTGAAGGGAATATATATGTAGTCTTTATCGGAGGGTATAAAATGTAAGAATACATATGTGAATGTATATATATATATGTTTACAGGTATACATAGATAGAGGGCACAGGACCAATTTAATAGGAAGGGATGATACTTAAAAGGTAAACTCAAGAGGTGAGAGAGGAATATAATGAGAGGAGATAGGGAGAGACAGAATGGGGCAAACTATCTCATATAGAAGAAGCCAGGGAAAATGGGTACAATGGAGGGGAAGAACAGGAAGGCATAAGGGAATGGGTCAACCTTATAATCATTGGATTTGGCTCAGGGAGGGAATGACATACACATGAAATAAGGTATCTCACCCTACAGGAGAGTAGGGGGGAAGGGGATGAGAGGGGTGATGATGGAAGGGAGGGCAGGCTGGGTGGGAGGGAAGTAGGAAGCACACACTTTTGAAAAGGGGCAGGACCAAAGTAGAGAACAGAACAAATGGGACATGTGATAGGAGGGAGGGAAATATAATCAGTCTTCTACAATATATCTACTATGGCAGTGTTTTGCTTTAGCTACATATGTACAACCTATATTGAATTGCTTATCTTCCCTGTAAAGGTGGGTGACAAGGGAGGAAGGGAATGAATTTGGAATTCAAAGTTTTAAAACCAAATGTTTAAGAAACAAATATATATATATATATATATATATATATATATATATATATATATATATATGTATATATATATATATGTACACTAATATTAATTTTACATATAATTGGGAAATAAGAGGAGAGGACTGCTATTTTGGGGAGATGGGTAGGGGGAAAAGGGGAGAAAATTTGTAACACAAAACCTGGTGGAAATGAAGTAAAACAGAAGTTAATAAAGCATTTGAAAAAAAAATAAATTGTACCCCTTTATTTCCTCTTGTAGTGTAATACTATCCTCCTATTGCCCCATCCAGGTCCTTCTCTTCACTGTTCTTACCCACTTTGATCACACTCCTCTCTGTGGTTGACAGACTGTGAAAAAAATTACTATTCTTTCTATACTTATACCTGAGTGGGTGGAAGTACTTCTCTGTCTCCCCTCTATCTTAGTCTTCTCTTGTCTTTTCTCCACTCCTGGGGCATCTGTCTGGGTTGTCCTTTCCTTAGAAAATATTGATTTGTTTATAGGGAAATGAGTTTTAATACTAAGAATAATAATTCAAATCTTCCTCCTTTCTTTTTCTTTACTCTTAAATTTCCCTTAAACCAGGAGCCCTTTAAAATATTTTGTCTCTTGATGATTCTTTTCTGTGATTTCTCTAAGCCTTAATCAAAATTTTCCCTAAAGAATAGTCTAGTCTTACCTGAGAAGTATGAGAGAATTCATTTCATTGTTTAATCTTTTTTCAATAATTTTACTTATTTATCTTTTTGTGTTTGTCTTGTTTAGAGTGTTTACTCTCAAATTCATGATGTGATTTAATAATGTTCTTTAATGGGGGGAGTAAGAACAAAGAGAACAGTTCTTCTTGACCTGATTCTTCTGAATTAAGAGGAACTGGTTCCTGAAGTAGCAATGATGGCAGTCTTGGGAAGGAGTCAGCACTCTCAACTTAGAATTAATAGGGGGAATCAGGCATAGTCTAACATTCAACTCCTGAAAAAGTCCAGCTTCCTTCCTCTTCAGGAAGTGACTCAAAAACAACTGCAAGCATTGAATGGCCCTTTTTCTTCCTTGGCTTTTCATTTTCACACACTTATACCCTACAACCTCTTGACACAGTTTGGGATTTCCCACTGCTTCTTTATTTTTTTTTTCTTCTGTTTTCCTTTCAAAGCACTTCTCTTCTTCATAAGAAGATTTCATTATCTTCGGTAACCTGGATTCTAAGAAGGCGTTACTTCATCCCTTTTACCTTTCTCTCTAAAAAGAGATCAACTTATCCTTCATGATTACCTAATAATTAAATGGCACTAGCAGAATTGCATATATAGAGAACTCTCTACATCAAAGAAGCTAGATCCTCAGTTCTCTCTTACTATTGTTGATGACTTTGGGGGCTAATTTCTCAATTAGCAGCCATGGAAAAACTACTTGTTGTCATGTTAATTTATCAAGCTGGGGTCTCAGTTACTGGAGGCCCTTGATCAAGGCTTTTATTGTTGGAAATTTTCCAAGATTTTTCTGGTTTTGCTGGTGACACAATTTTAGCATATTCAGCTACTTCTGGTCTATAGTTAGCAAATTCATGCCAAAGCCCCAGGAGAAATATCCCTCAGCTGTTATTTGGAAGAAGTTCTAAAATAGAAATGTTCCTCAAAAGAATAAGAGATGTGGTTCAAAGGGAAGAATTGAGTGGTAAAAGAATTTGAGGAAGCAAACAGAAATTCTTTCTTATTATAAAATATAACCTTTCCATCCTCCCACACCACAAGCAGATAAAAAATCAGTAGTCTAAGATCTATATCCCAAAGATATCAAAAAAGGGAAAGAATCTATTTGTACAAATATATTTATAGCAACTCTTTTTGTGAATTGGAAATCGAAGCTCATTAATTGGGGAATGGCTAAACAAGCTGTGGTATGTGATTGTAATGGAATATTATTGTGCTATGAGAAATGATAAGCAGGATGGTTTCAGAAAAACCTAGACTTACTTGAACTAATTCAAAGTGAAGTGAACAGAACCAGGTGAACATTGTACACAGTAACAGCAATACTGTTTGATGAAGAACTGTGAATGACTTGGCTATTCTCAGCAATACAATGATCCAAGAGAATCCCAAAGGACTCATGATGAAGTATACTATACACCTCCAGAGAAAGAATTGATATTGTTTGAATACAGGCTGAATCATACTATTTTTCACTTTTTTTCTTTCTTCTTTTTCTTTTATCCAAGTGTTCTTGTACAAAATGACTAATATGGAAACTTTTTACATAATTACACATGTATAACCTATATCGGATTGCTTATTGTCTCAAGGAGAGGGGAGAAAGAAAGGGAGAGAGGAATAGAATTTTGAACTCAAAACTTTCTTTTAATGTTAAAAATTGTTCTAACATGTAAATAGGGGAAAATAAAATATATTTTAAAAAAAATCAGTAGTCCATTCAAGTTCAGTGGTGAAATGATATTGTATGTTGTTCAGTTTCATGATTTGTCCAGAATTGCTTTTACTCATGATTAACCACAAAACTATATGTTTTCCCCATCTTATTCAACTTCTACAGCAATTTGAAATAAAGGTTTTCAGAGAAAATAATTACAATATATTTTTCTTTTTTTTCATTTTCCCCCATTAGAATACTTATGAGAAAATTTGTTTTGTTGGTTTGTTTGTTGGGTGGGTGGGGGTACATTTTTAGGAAACTTCCAGAATGGGAAGGCAGCTGGGAAATTACAGCAAAGTCCTAAGAGTAAAAAGTAGGAAAGATGAAGGAGCTGTTAATTTTTCTATAGCTGTCTTTGTGAATAGGCCCTAAGTGTCATTAACATTATATGGGTTCTTATTAGGACATTTTCCAAATTTGTTATGGTTAATTTTACATTTCTGAAAGTGTCTATATTAAAACTAACATTGTGTATTATTAATTTTTAGAACACATTTTCTCGTTGATATTTGATTTCAAGATTCCAGACATCCTGACCTATTGAACCAGACATATTCATCCAGACATATTTAACCACAGCTTTTTCCTTGATAGTTTTATGGTTAATATGCTGTGCCTAAAGAAAACAATGATATTTTTGAGAATTCTCACAAATGGCCTTTTGCCCATTGGTTCAACTTGACCTCTAGATTCAAGCACAAGGCTTTCAGGTCCCATTTTTTCCTAGGTGTATATTAACAATTCTACACTTATTAAATTCAAATAACATTTTAATATTGTTAGAAAGATCTCTCAATCTGAAGACGCTAATATGTGGGTTGGGGTTTTTTGTTTTGTTTTGTTTGTTAGTTTTGTTTTGTTTTGGTTTGTTTTTTTTGTGGAGTCATATAGCTTGATGTCATTCATGTACTTTGGATGATTAATAAGATGTGTTGGTTAAACTCAATCTTAATTTAGAAACTGTACTTTGTTCTATTTAAGAGACATGATAATGGTTTTAAGGCTGAGGAAAACCATGACAAGTTTAAACACTCTCTCTTTGTCTCTGTCTGTCTGTCTCTCTCTCTGAAAGACAGATTTTAGAGCAAATATTTTTAATATTACTAAGTTGACAGCACACAATAGTTTTAGATTTTTATGATACAAGATATGAATACTTTGTACAAGACATGTAAACAGTAAGTGGCCTGTATTTGGAAGGGTCATTGTTATTCTTATCTTTGGATAGTAGATAAGTAATGCCTTCTATGACTAAAGGTTGAATCAAGTTTAAGTCTGAGAAAAAGCTAATAAAATGCTTTGCTAGTAATTCCTATGCCACTGTGATACCTTGCTGCCAATAATTAAGAATATTGTATGGCCCTGCAATTTTACAAGTTTGTAGAGAATCATCTCCTTTGAAGTAAATATTCCATCATTCATATTATTAATGGCTAGCTAGCTTTATGTGTTTCATTTGATACAACTTGTATTGTCAATGTGTTGAGATTTTTTAAGTCTTATAAATGACCAGAAATTGTCCACATCCTCCTTAATTGGGGCTTCTCTTCATTCTCTGATGTCTTTGCTTGTAAGATCTCCATAGTAAAGCTTCTTATTGATATTGAATTATTTATTTCGTTCTTTGCTATGGCTCTTTATATCACTTTGACCATCTGACTTTTGAATTTAACTGCTGATGAAGGAAGTCTAGAATTTCTCACATACATTTGTTTTCCAGATTCTATTCCACATCTTTCTTTCTGTTGCCTTCATGCAGCATACCCATTTTCTATGGCTGTGTCAGATAGATATTCATATAACGTTCCAATGCTTTTCAGCTCATCCTTAATCAGCTCTCTTAAGTTTCTGTCATGGTGAGGTTTGATGCTTGTCCAAGTAACATTCCTTGACAGTTTGACTTTTCCTTCTTTTGTTTTTATCTTGGCAACAGCTAACATATATGTTGTCATATGGTGGGTCCTGCATTATTATTACACTTTCTGTGAAATATTATAGAAAAGTACATTCTTTCATGATGATTATAGCAAAATGCCACCTTTTAAATATGACCATTTTAGCATAGTTACTGGTGGGTTTTTAAAAAGCCTATCTAAATATGCTCATCTCCTCTTTGAGAGATTGCTATTGTTTTTGTCATCTCTTTAAAAACAGGGCAAATTTTCTTAAGTTTAGATGAAGTGAAGCTTTCTAGTAACTTTTTGCTCTTCAACTTTTTCTCTTTGAATTTTAGCTCTTCAATTTCATTTCTTATGTCATCTAACCCAGGATTAGGGATGAAGTTATTTCTTACAATTGTACCATATTGGTCAATAATAAATTATTGTATGACTTGAACAAAAGGCAGAATAAATCCTTTGCCTCTAACTAGCAGGTTCTATTTCCGGTTCTTTTAACATATAGCATGGATACATAATCAGAGTATCTAGATCTAAATCCCTTTTGTGTACATTTGTGGTTTGTACAGTTTAGGAGTCAGCATCATCTGTAATGAAACATTTCCAAAAGGCGGGATGTTGGCATTGTTCGTTTTTTCCAGTGTATCTTGACTTTTTATGATACTAGAAAAAGAAAGAAGGCTGTTGTTCACTCTACCATCCTCCTTGTCAAGCTGGTCATCACCCATCTCAATGATTTCAAGTGAGCCAGACCATGTCCTGTACAGACCGATCTACTTCTTTTAATTCTTGTACTGACCAGAATGTTAACACAATCAGTGACATCACAAAAGCCCAATTTGTCAGTATTTCAAAAAAGATCATGAAGGCCTGGATCCAAGAAAAACCTTGGAAACAGGCTAATGTTGTTATCATAAGCAAGCCATTTAGCCTATAAATATCCCAGGCAATTCTCTATAAGTCAGATACAAATGAGTTACTGATCTGCATTGGTGGGATATTTCCACACTGGGAGTTCCTCATAGCAATGAAATCAAAACCACTTATGTCCAAAAACTACTGTCGAAACTAGAAAGGGACATCATGTGACTGCTCTACTTCTGACTAGAAAACTAGGCCAAGTTTGGGGAATGTTTATAGCTTATGTTGAGCTACCAGAAGCTGTGATGAGTCAAACAGCCAAATGCCCTTGGCTGGAAATTCAACCTAGAAACCTGGCACTTGGAAATTCTGCCACCATGGTGATATAGACAGAAAAGTGAGCTCAAAAGAAACAGTGCAACAGAGCTTAAATTAGCAACTGAAGCAACAGAATCTGCCAATCCTGGCTCTGTCATCCTTTAGCAAATATAATCACAGAAAACCACATTCTCTTCCCTGTGAGAGATTTCCAATAAATTATTTCTAAAGCTCAAAATCGCAGTAGATTAATCTGCAATAATGAACACCTGAAACACAAACACTGATTTGGGCTCTATCCAGTGCCTCTCTCTGAAAATACCTATTACACTCCAAGTTCTGTTAACAACCCCTTCTACTCCTTTCTTACCCTGACACTACAAGGGAATGCTACATTTAGAAGGATAGTTTGGGTCCTGAAAGAAAACTGAAAATGAAATATTTCTTTTTCTATAATTTTATCTTGTTAGGAAAAAGAACAAAAAACAAGAAATAGGTAGTGAGTATATTTGTTAGGGTTTGGAAACCTGCCCAAAGGACTAGCTTTCTGGAAAGGCTTTATACTGTCATGCTTGCCAAGTCTACCCAAACTTGGGGAATTTAATTATAGCCAAAGGAAACTCAGTAGGGAGAGTAAATAAATGATGTTATATTATATTATATTACATTATATTATATTATATTATATTATATTAATCTAATCAATTAAGAGGCAAATGAGGAAAGGTAGACCAGTCAACTGTTAGGTCTCCTTGAAATGAAGAATGAAACAAGTTAAGGATACTACGTGCAATTGACTATAAAAATTAAAGGGGAAATTAATGTTAAAATAAGATTTTTCCTAGTAGATATATTGATATGTGATTAGTATTTTAAACAGAAAAGTTCCCCTACACACACACATACACACACAGAACTAACTTTCAGATCCCCTTGGCATTTAAACCCCATTGATCAAACAAACTTGGACAAATTTTCTACTCTGATATTTAATCTTGGCATAATTCTTAGATCAAAGACAATTTGCTTCTACTCGATATGTAATTTTTGTCCAACAACCAAAGAGCTAGCACACTATTAGATGCACTGAACCTTATTAATACTGATGTTCTTAAACACAAGGATATGGAAGATGAATGGAAAGATGACTCTAAGTTTCTCCTTGGAAGGACCAATAAAGGAGGTAATGGAGCTAGTTTTATTGTATGTACAAAGATAAGAGGAGGTATCATGTCAAGGGATATGATCATTTCTCCTTGAAGTGCCCACAATTAGACAAATCAAAAGGACCTCAATGAGGATAATTGCAGCCTATCTGCTAATATCCATTGGAAAGTATAAAAAAGAATAATCCATGAAAATATTAATGAGATCCTCCAAAGCTAAGTTAACATATATTTGGATACTTGGTGAAATGAAACTAGTCATAGAAAAAAGGCATCAAGAACTATTTTTGAAAATATGGAATTGAGGAAGGAAAGAGGCTCATGGACTATTCAAAAGCTTCACATTGTACATTATGAATATTTTTTAGAAGGGATTCAGCTGGCACTGGACAGAGTGAGCAATGAATATTATAATAAGTGAAATTGGCTCTGTTGGGGAATAAAGATCACTCTCAGGTCCACAAACCAGACTATTCAAAGTTTTCCATAGGCAACTGTCCTTTTTGTAGACAACCTCTGAAAAACTGTCCCAATAGCTTCAATATTGTAAATATGCTTTTATACCTCACTCAAAAGGAGGAAGGAAGAATCAGGATATTTGGAGGAGTTCAGACTTTCTGAGAACCAAAATTGTTGAAGTAGCTGAAGTGAGAGAAAAAGAACAGGAAATTACTGTGACAAGGGCAGGCACATAAAGGTGACCTAAGGGTCACAAGGATTACAAATGGGAGATACCTTCCTGAACAGAGAAAAGTGACACAAATTATGATCCCCAATAAAAAGAGGAACAACTTGCAAATACAATAGCAAGGGAGGAAAACTAGAATACATGCTTTCTTACTCCAAGCCTCACAAAGAACAGTTTTTAAAAATGGAAATATTTAAGCTAAGCTAGTTTCTATAACTATTGTTCCAAAAGAGAGTAAATTACTTGCTATAGATGAAGCAACTAGTTTCAAATCAGATAAGCTCAATCATATCAATGAGTGGCAGTCAAAGTAAATAGCAAATTAGAAGAAAGGACAAAAACAATACAGAGCAGCTCTATCTAGACTTGTTTAAAAGAAATTTTCAACTCCAAAGGATGGAAAAAGTAGTAAATTATTGCTATTTCTCAGAAAAGTTTAACTGATACAAAATCATAACTATAACGAGGAAGAATGACCCCAGAAACATGTCTGCAAGCAAGTATTTAATCTCCTTGACAGGTGGGAGCACATTCCAGCTAAAGTGAACACCAGGTTAATTCTATATACTTTTAACAAACTCAAAATACAGTCTGCTGATCACAGGTTGCTTATGTTATTCATAAGAACAAGCCCCAAAATCTGAAATACTATTAGAAATAATTTTAGGTTGCTTAGTAGAGGAAAGCAAGCTGGAAAGAAGGCATAGCTCCCTCTTCCTCAGGACTGAGAAGATTTACATTATATAGGATTTAGACAGGAGTGTCCACACAAAAACCACACATACATGGTTAAGCAATTTGACTGAGAGGGCAACTTAAAAACAAGGTAGAATGAGATAAATAGGAATAATTATAAGCACTCAATAAAATTTGGGTGAAGTCAAAATACCATAGAACCTTAAGCACAAGTTTGGGTGGACCAATCTCAAATCATGGGTATGGTAACCCAAAAGAAGAATGTTTGAGGTGGGTCCAGGACCTGGAGGAACCCAAACTACCTTGTAGCTTTCTCTGTCATTCATAGAGAATTGCTGGTGTCAGAAGACATTCTGGTATGACAACCTTGAATCACATGAGGTTGGATTTAAATAGTATAATAATTTTTTTCCTGAACAGTATAATAAAGCTTATTCCTACAGTAGTATATTCTCCACCTATGGGTGACTATACACCATAAACAAAACTATCCCTACATCCCTCTATTTCCTTTATCCCAACTATCCCTTGATCTTCAGGTTAAATCTAGTTCCCCACCTTGGACCTCCTACTTTCTACATGCCACTGTTTTTGCTAGAGATCAGCCTTCTATGTCTTTTTCCTATCACAAGAAAGGTGATATGTGATATAGAGGGAAAAGTAGTATAAGTGAATTCAAAATACCTGATTATAAGTCTTAGATGTGATATTTATTATGCATGTGACAGGGCAAGGAAGGTACTTAACCTCTTCTAACGCTGTTGCTTCATCAATAAAATGGACCACCATAGGGCTAATGTGAGAATCAAAAGAGCATTTGTTTAAGTGGGTGCTTTGAAATTAAACATGAATTGTTATACTATTATTAATAATAATACTAATAATATCTCTATCAGTTTATTGTGTTCTTCTAGATATTGCAACCAGAATGTAAGCAATTGTAACCCCACATTGGCTAACATGAGACCAAATAAGAATTTGACCTTGGACTATGGTGACAGCAGCTGAATTTGATTATTCCTTCACAAACCTGAATTCTGGTTGATTATATCTTAATCAAACACTTTTTCTTGTGTGTAATTGCTTGATTAAACTTTAGAGTTTCATCATGG
Organism: Gymnobelideus leadbeateri; assembly: GCA_011680675.1. Taxonomy (NCBI): domain Eukaryota; kingdom Metazoa; phylum Chordata; class Mammalia; order Diprotodontia; family Petauridae; genus Gymnobelideus; species Gymnobelideus leadbeateri. Next base: position 1,870,595 of record WOXC01004035.1, read on the forward strand.
AATACTATATTTAGTTTCCATTTTCAGTAGATTGAGGAACACGTTTATGTCTCATCTACTATTCTCTCCTTACATTTTCTAACATTCCTATCTCACAGGTCAGTTGTGGGGATCAAATACAGCTTTAAGACCTTATTACACACACACACACACACACACACACACACACACACACACCTGCAAACAGTTGCTATATACTAGCAAGTTTGTCAAACGTTATGATTCTGTTAATATGTTGTATGTTTAAAACTTGAGTATAGCACACAGAAGGAAACAATGAATAATACATATCAATAAATACAAGCTTGTGTAGCACCCCTTCTGAACTTACTATCACAACTTCCACAAGCAATTGGCCGATTGGATCTCCAGGGGGTGGTAAACTAATTCTACCCTTAGGCTTCTAGAAGTAACCCTTGAGGGACTGCAGTTGATTTTTTAAAATTTTATTTTAAACTCAAACAGAACACACATACAAAACAGAGAAAAGAAACAAAAACATATCATCAACGTAAGTATTAGAACTTAAATACAAAGTAAGAAAGGGGGGAAAAGCATGTCACATCCATAGCAGAACATAAGAGAGGCTTAAAAATATGCAACAATAAAAAGTTTCATTTCAAGAAATCCTGTATGATAAATATTACACATTGTGTTGAGAGCTGTCCATCTTTTCCTTGCTTCCTAAGTTTTCTTTTGTTCTCTGCTGGGCACTTTTTTACTTTGTTCTCCCCCTCCCCCCACCCCGAAGGTTACAATTAAGTGTGGATATATTTCTCTATAGCTATAGATACATACATACACATATACATATATACATATATATATACATGTTTATATATATATATATATATACTTATACTTACCCAAACACACTCTACTCCTGACCTTTGTTTTTATTTTTGTGCATATCTCTTGTTTCCTTTCCCTCCTGCCTCCTCTACTTTACTTCTACCTGCTACCTTGCCTTCCTATTACTTGCCTATCTACCCCCCTCCAAGTATCCCTCCCCTATCCTCCCATTCCCATAAATCTAAACACCCTTCTGTAGCCCCCTATAACTTATTTCTTCCCTGTCTCCATAGAGATCCCTCACCTATCTTCCCATTCCAATGATTTTTTAATAATATTGATCGTGAGCTCCCATCTCATGTGCCCCAATATTTATTAACAAGTTGACATCTCTTCAAAATCAATTAAACAATTGACATCAATCAGTTTTTACAAAGGGGCATGTATTGAGAAGTTATAGTAAGGACCAAAGTACAGAAACACCCCCTTTTAAAGTCTGTGACATACTCTTCCAGAGAGAAAGTATACTGAAACTTAGAAAGGGCATTTGGCAAAGCAACACCTCACAGCTCCCTGTTGGATGGAAGTTCTTTTCTCTATTTCCGTGGTGTTTTGGAAATTGCTATCAAGTGGGTGTAGCTCTCTGCTGAAAATGTGCTCCTCTCCACCCTAAGGGGTCCTACTTCTTTAAACTATTTTTCTTTGGTGGGTCTAGTTTGTTCTCTCTTGGGGCCTGATTGGATATATTGTTTATCATCCAGTTTCTCTGATAAGGTGGTCGGTGGGGAAGAGTGCCGTGTGACATTCTCTAAGCTTACTTCCCCTTCTCTATCCTCTCCCCTTTTCAATGCCATCTGGTTACAAGAGCAAAGTGTTTGCTTCCTCAAGCTACTAAAGCTTGACTCGAACAGGTTTTTTGAGTGCTCCAAATGGAATCTGCTTTGACATCAATCCAGGTGTGTCCAATTCTCTCAACCAATCTCAACATGTTTCCTCTTCTGAGTTCAACCGGTAGCTTGAATACTTCACTCCTTTCCAATCGATTAAATAAATTGTTCACACCTGGTTTGTGCTTTTCACAAGTCAATTGATTCAATAGAGGTATCTAAGAATTTATCAAAACTTAATTCATACCTTTGATTGACTGATTCTATAATTCAATAAAGGAGGTGTTCTCATCTAATAAAGGCATTAAGACAGAGTATTTTTGTTAGTTATATTAATTGGGAGTGGGACCTTTTTAACACATGCATTTGGCTTTCCTCCACTTTGGTATAGAATGTGTCTCCCTCATTATTCCATCACTACCACTTGCTTTAATCAAACAGCCAGCACAAATCAATAGTAAACATAAATTCAGTCATATGATAATACATTTTATATATTAAATCTAATTTAGTTTTGAGTTGTAACCATTGTTACATAATTAATCATTATGTTATAGCCTTTTCTCATATTTCTTGAATTCACAAGGTAATAAAACAAATTATCTTCAAATTTTCAACATTTCTAATTTTTAAAATCTTTATTGGGCCAATATACTTCAGTACACAAATGAATCTGTGATTTCATCAATGTTCCTTCTCTCTTCAACCATGAAGATCCTAATCCATTCAACCTTCACATTTTGTTACATTTGCACATGGCCTCTTCTGATTCCTCCATACAAATGGAGAATGAAAGAATATGATATGACCCTTTAAGGTATCTTGGCTTTATATGTGCACCAATACAGTATGTAGGATATTCATTCATTACATGGCTGTCCACCTTTCATACCAGTGAAAATTTTTTGATGATGTCTTTTAAGTCACTCCTTGTAGACTGGTAGAATATTATTGTCTGTGCCTATCACATATCGTTTCATTGCCATTTGGGTGATTCATTTTTTATTCTTCTGAAATTATGATAGATATTGTACAATTTGCAAGCATACAACAATACTAGAAGAACATTAGCATTAAAAGTTAGTTTTTTAAATTTAGAATTATGTTAAAACAGTTAGTAAAACGTCCATACCACTTGACCCAGAGATCTATTAGACATATACCTCAAATACGTCAAAGACAGAAAGAAATGCCCCATATACGCCAAAATATTAATAGGTGCATTTTTTGAGACAGCAAAGAATTGTAAATAAAGTAGATGCCCATTGATTGGAGAAAATCTTTAAAAACATAAAAAACAGGATTATTACTGTACTATAAGAAACAATAGATATGAAGAATTCAGAAAAGCATGGGAAGACTAGTAAGATACAGAACAAGATAAATACGAGGAGGAAAACAATATAAGTTATGTAAATGGAAGGACAAAATCGAAACAAAACTAAATGCTGTGTATCTGTAATGACTAATAAGAAGATATGAGAAAATGTACCTTCTTTCCTTCTTCAGAGGTAGGGGATTACCAGTGTGGAACATGCCATATACTTTTAGTTTCAGTTAGTTTGCTGTTAGCTTTCTCGAGCTTTTATCCTCTCTCCACTGCTCTTGGTTATAAGGGAGTCTTCACTGGATTCTTCTTTAATTCACTGGAAAGGGAAATGGAAAACATGAGTTTCTTTTGCAGGGAAAAGTTTAAGGTTGTCAAAAGCAACACAAAATTTCCCCAATGCAATCCAACATGTTCATCTCCTCCTATTCAAACCTATTTGGTTTGGGCCCCGTTTCCTGTCATCCATTGTCGTTACTGAGGTGCTAATTCTATCCACTGTTCATGCAGTTAGGCATGTTATAGTTGGAGAGAAGGGAAGGAACAAAAATTTTCTAAGCACCTACTATATGCCAAACAATATGCTAAGTGCTTTATAAATATCTCATTTCTACAACTGGACAATACTAAACTTTGCTTTTTCTTGTGTAGATAGTTGGGTCATCTTCTTTTGTATGACTATGTATCTTTAGATATTTCTGTAATGTGCTGGAATTTGAGACAAGCAGTGTAATGTCATCCAAAAAGGATCTATAATGCCTCACCATCTATAGATAAATAAAGGTTGTGGGGGGTTTAATATTGTAAACATCTTCATGACACACAATATACAAACACCTCAAGACATTTTCAAATATATATGTAAAATCTTACTGAACATGTGATCTTGACAACTTATTCACCCCACTCCCTTGCCCTAGTTTACTGATCTGTAAAATGGTCATCTGATCTGTTTACCTCCTGAGTCTCTTGTGAAGATCAAATGAGATGATATACTATAAAGTTTGAGACAAATCCATGCTCTTGCTAAATTTAATATTCCCATCTCATAAATGCTGGACCCAAGAACATACTGTGTCATTGATCTCTGCGATAAACTCTAGTTCATCTGAATCCAAAAAACCCAGAAAAGTCAAATTGCCGGCATTTTTTAAATAAAAAAAAATGATAAATAAGCATCGGTCAGGGATTTTTTCCGAGAGGCATCTTCCTGGAATTTGTAGAGATCCACACTCAAACTACTTCACCTTTCTCAGTAAGAGCTGGCAATCACACTGAGCACCCTGAGGCATTCATCTGTACGTTGCAGGAGTCTGATTGCCTTCTGAATCACGGGGGCATGAAGGAATGGGAAAGATTAGGCTGTTACATCTAGTGTCAGTGATTGAGGAGGGGAGCACTGGGCAGGGAAGGAGAACCCAGCACTTGAGCACCACTTCTGATCCTTAAAAACTGTGACTGGACAAACTGTTTAATCTGCCTCGGCAGTATAACAGGAATGATAATATTTACATTATCTTTGTCACAGGGTTCTTTAAACCATAAAGCATGATATAAGACATCATTGTAATTATTCATTGGTCTCTTCATTGTAAAATATGAACTCCATAACCTCCAGTTAACCAGATTTTATTGATCATTTATTAACAATTGGATTTGAAGTTTCCTAAATGCTATGTAATTTTATGTAATCTCCATAAATAATGGCCCTTTAAAAAAAGGTAAAGGTTTGGTTTTTTTTTTTTTTTGCTTGGATATTCAATTTCAATCTTGTGAGTAATTCTCAGGTGACACAACAGACAAAGAGTGAGACTTGGAGTCAGGAAGAGGAGTTCAAATCTTTCCCTGGACACATGCAAGCTAAAAAACCCTGAGCCCCTCACTTAACCTCTCAGCCTCAGTTTCCTTACCAGTAAAATGGGGGTGTTAATAACACCTCCCTGCCACCTGCTGGGCTTGTTGTGAGGATCAGATGAGTTAGTATGCATAAAACACATTTTAAATCTTAATGGGCTATATAAATGGTTATTGTTGTTGCTGTTACTGTTGTGATCTTCTGCTGATGCAGATCCTTCTGTACAACTTTTAATCTTAGAGAGTTGACTAGAGACATGAGATGTTAAGTGATTTGCCCGTCATGCAGCTGGCAGGTCTTAAAGACAGACCTGGAGCCCAGGTGTTCTGACTCTAAGGTAATCTGTATGCTACAGGATGCTGGCTCTTGGGAAATAGGTAGAACAGGTGTTGATATCGTCTTTATTTTAAAGATAAGGAGACTGAGGTTTGCCAAAGTTACATGGCTAGTAAGTTACCGAATTCTCATTTGTACCCACATCTTCTGACTCCTGTTTCCTCAAACATTTTAAATTAGTGGAAGGTGGTTTTGCCAAGACAGAATAGCGATTTATGTAATGAGTGTACATTCATTAAAAGTTTGGTAATAGTGAAGTGATTCTTTCTGTTTGTGTTAGCTTTTAAAAATTAATTCATCCTTTGCTAACACTGTCTAATTCAATGGAAAGATTACTTATAAAGATAGGGTGCCTGCTAAAGCAGCTAAACAATTATGCATTAGCATTAATGGAGCAGAACCTTGGAAACCATTCATAAATGTGTGCCTAGAAAAGCAATGAACATAACACGATAGATGCTTAATGTATGGAGTTTGATTTCATCAAATTTGGTTGATGATTTTAGACAGTTCCAGGTACAACTGCAGCATTATGAATAATAACAGACTAAAGGATGCCTTTACCCTCTCTCTCTAAGAAAGAAAATTAATGACGCTGGGATTCTTTTGTTGCCTAGCAACAATGGTTTTAAACTACCTAGCAAAGTGGTTGTAAACTGCTTTACATAAACGATCTCATCTGTTCTTCACTGCATCCATGTGAGGTAGTTAATTATGCCCATTTTATAGGAGAAAAAGGACGATCACAAAAGACAAATGATTACCACTCTAATCATTTAATCCTCCTCTCTAAAGTCATCTTGTGTTTTGCACATACATAACTATGTATATTTTGTCTCCTTCCATTAGAATCTAAGGATATTTGGGGATAAGAACTATTTCCATTTTTTTTTCTTTGTATCTCTAGTGTTTCACACAGTTTCTGGCACACATCAATCAACTTATTTGGAGTTTACTATATGCAAGTACTGTGCTGGCTAGTTTGTCCATCATTCTCAAAGAGGACCATGCCATCAGGGAGATGATTTTGATGAGTGAGTGAATCTGATGTAAGTGAGGGAGGGCTGTGCAAAGTCACCAGCCTCACTTTCTCCTCTGGAGCCTTCTATCTGGGTCCAGTGGCAAGATAGAGATCATGCTAAGGGATAAGGATACAAAGAAATAGCAGAAACAGTTCCTGCCCTCCAGGAGTTTACAATCCAATGAGGAAGACTAAACAAACATATATGTGTGCATGTTTGCATATATGTATATGTACAATATACTATATGTATTTATATCTATAGATACATACATGTGTATACATACATAAACATATGTTTATATATACATAAATTAATTTGTATTCATCTATGATATATTTATATATAATTTATACAAAGTAGTTTTCAAGGGAGGGTGAAGCATCTGGGGGAACCACAGTTCTGGATCGTGGCAATCAAAAAGTTATGGGTGATAGTAAGATTAAAGATCTGACTATTCCATGTGTAAGGTGAAGTGAAGGTATAGATCACGGGAAACGAGGAAACCCATAAACTGGGAATCCAGGATGTCAGAGGCAACATTGGCATTTGTATTGAAATCCCCAACAAAAAGTATGAGGACTGGGGAGGTGGAAGACTAAGATATACTAGGTAATGGAATTAAGAAAGGAGAAAGGACAATCTAGAGGCATCTGTATGACAGCAGCCAGGCTCTGGAGAGTACGCTAGAGATGAATGCCGTGAGCCTCAGTGGAGGCAAGGTTGTTAAATAATGGTGGCAGAGAGAGACTATGGGGATGTGGAAGTTTGGAACAATCACTTAGAGACAAAAGTATGTCTACTTTATTTGCTCTGAAAGGTGTGAGAGAAGATACATTCTGTACTGAAGTGTCTGGTCAGGGATGTAGTGTCTTCTTGAACATAAAAAAGATATAATAATATTTATATAATGCTTTAAGGTTTGTGAAATGCTTTGCAAGTATCATCTCATTTGATCCTCATATCAGTTCTAGGGGGTAGATACTATTATTATCCCCATTTTTCAGATGAAGAAGCTGAGACGGACAGAGGTTAAATGTCTTGCCTAGGGTCGTATAGCTAGCGTTCGAGGCTGAAATTGAACTTAGGTCTTCCTGACTCCAAGTCCAGTGCTTGATCGACTGCTCCATCTAAGAAGTATGATACAAAAGGAAGTTTATTAATAATAGAATAGGGGTGTAAAAGGGAACAAAGAAGAAGGCAGAGGATGACAAGGACTCTAGATGCCAAGGTGGATTGAGTTGAACCTCTGGTCCTGGGCTGAGTCCATGTAGAATTAGTCTTTGTGCTTGGGCTTTTGATCATTATGGATACCTGAAGCATCATTGATTTTCTCATCCCCCTTAAATTGTCAAAAGTATAATGGGCCAGGGGCGGCTAGGTAGTGTAGTGAGTAATAGTGCCAGCCCCAAGTCAGGAAGACCCGGGATCGTTCTGGGCTCAGATACTTAACACCCACACAAAAATAACTAGCCATGTAACTAACCTTGGGCAAGTTACTTAACCCCAATTGCTTTAAAAAAAAACGTATAATGGGCCAACTAGTGGGTTTCCCTCATGGAGACCTTTGAGTAAAGGCTTGAGAACTACTTGTCAGGTATGATCTAGAGAGAATTTTATTCAGGCAGAGGTAGAACAAGATGGTCATTAACATCCCTTTCAATTTAGAGATTTTGTGAATGCATGGAATTCTCCATCCCACTTAATTTGTCCATCATCACTGGAAATACCAGCTCAGTTTCCTCCAATGTAAAATGTGGGGGCGGAGCTAGATGATCTCTAAAGTCCTTTCTAGTCCTAATATTTTGTGTTCATTTGAACAGTGAGATGTTTCAGTGAGAAAAAAATAGCCCAACAGGTACACAGAGTAATTATTTAACTAAGTTGCTTCATCTTTCAATCAAAATGAATAATTCATTATTATTATTAAAAGTTTCCTGCAATTAAAAACATATTTTTAGTTGCTGGGAATATAAGTAGAAAAAGAACAACTCTAGTTACAGATAATGTTTCCAAATAGCCAGAAGCATAACTATGTCACAACAAATTAATAAATTGTAATTTGAAATGCCTTTTCTCACCTTAGGAGATACTTTTTGAATTTTAAAAAAACATGAAGCTCTCAACTCTGTTCATTTAAAGTAAATATTTAGAAAAAATATAAAACATATAGCATTAGGCAGGGTCATCCCTAGACAGGTTAAAGGCCGAGTTAATTCACCTAGCTTGAGGCATCACTCCCTAGGTCAGCTTTTTACACAGATGAACCTTAGTTAAAATGAACATCCAAGGGAACATCATTCAGTGGAACCAATAAGAGTTTGTTGTCAAAAACAGTCCTCAGTAGATGGAAGGTTACAGGAAGGTGGTACCAAAGGCCAACCAACGTCCATCCTAATTGTGTGTTACGTTCTGTTGGTAATTAGTTTTTAGCCTCACACACTCATCTTCCCTAGATGCCACAGAGCTATTGAAAATGCAGAGTCTGAGATAATTACCATATTTTTCTGTATCCTAAGATCATTCCTGGTTGTAGGACAACCACTGTCACCATGTTATGTAGATATCTAAGCTTTCCACTAAAACTTTACAAGTCATCTAACTTGTCTCTCCATTTGGCAATGTCACAGCTCTGCCTGTACTCTCCATTCCTTCCTCTCCCCTACTCTGTAATTTAGACAATCTAGGGTTAATGGCCATTCATCATATCATCTGCCCCCAATGCCATCACTTCTCATCTTTAATGTACTCATAAGACAGAGATTTCCCACTTGACTGGCCTAATAACACTGCTTCTGAAGCAACAGAATAATTGGCATGCTGGGAACCAAAGGTGGAAAATTACCTAGAAACAGTATTTTCAGTCACAATCAGGAAGTGTGACCAGTACAACAAGGTGAAATTTAATTTGTGGACTTGTACAGAATTTGGCTTCATCAGAATGAAGAAAGGTGGCAAGCAGCTAAACGGTATAGTGGATAGAGCACTGGACTAGAATAGGAAGACCTGAGTTGAAATATAGCTTCAGACACTTACCAGCTGTGTGACCCTGAGCAAGTCACTTAAGTCTCTGTTTGAACCAGCTCCCTCATCTGTAAAATAGGATAATAATGGTAGCTACCTCCCAGGGTTGTTGTGATGATGAATAGTATTTCTAATGAGCTTTGAAAATTTGAAAGTATTATATACATGCTATGAATAGTAGCAGTAGTAATAGTAGGATACATCTAATACTACTAATTGTGAGAACCAGATGTTTTCTGTGCTATTCCCTATGGGATACAGGGAGTAAGAAAAAACTCTTGGATAAAAACGTGTCTTCAGAGATTATCTAGCACACTCAACCCATTACTGCTTTGGTTTGGCTCCTGACTGTGCTTTTGACTTGTATCTTGTCCCCACTGACTCCTCATTTAGGCCTTGGCAATGCCCCCAACTTGATTATTTTCAACAAGCTCAATGGGAATCCTATTTTTGTGTCATAGCTTTTACTTGCATTTCTGACACCCCCTCTCAACCTTGTTTCATGCTCCACCAAAGTCAGTGATGAGTAGGCATTACCTCTGTGGAAAAGAATTCGGCATGATAGAACAATAGACACAGAAGAAACCCAATTCTCTATTACCACTTTGGCTTTTCTTTGTAGCAGTGGTTATCAAACATTTTTATCTCAGGACCACTTTATAGTCTTAAAAATTATTGAGAACCCCAAAGAGCTTCTGTTTATGTGGGTTTTATCTATCAATATCAATCATATTAGAAGTTAAATCCAGTAAATTTTAAAATATTTATTCATGTAAAACAATAAACCCATTACACATAAGCATATAATGGTTAACATGCTACTATAACATATTTCTTTTTTTTTCTTTTTGGAGGGGGAAAGCATGGCAATTGGGGTTAAGTGACTTGCCCAAGGTCACACAGCTAGTAAGTGTTAAGTGTCAGAGGCCAGATTTAAACTCAGGTCCTCCTGACTCCAGGGCCAGTGCTCTATTCACTGTGCCACCTAGCTGCTGCCATAACATATATTTGTGAAAAATATATTTTTCAAAAAAAAAATTAGAGAGAAGAATGGCATCATTTTACTTTTTCCTCCAAATCCCTCTGTCTAGCTTAACAGAAGACACTGGATTCTTATATCTGCTTCTGTATTCAGTCTTTTTGGATATGGTGTTTTGGTTGAAGGATATGAAGAAAATTTGGCCTCACACAAGTATACAGAAAAGAAAGGAGTAATTTAATAGATAAACAAAATCGTAGCATTGTTATGAAAATAATTTGACCTTATAGGACCCCTGAAAGGATCTCTGGGAATGGGGATGGCAGTGGGGAATGAACGTACCCAGTATAGGCATATGATAGAGAAAGTTGGGACTACAGCTTGGATAGAAATAAAGACATGGCTGACCTGGGCATCCTCCTCAAATGGAAAGGAGTCATCCAATCATAGACAGAGACACCAAGGGCTTAAGATACTTCTAGTGTGAATTCTAGGACTGGAATGAGCTTTCAGGATAAAGTCTCCAGGGAATGATAGAGAAAGAAGGGAATGCAGCAGCCTGAAGAGGATTTCTAGTCAGTTTCAAAATCCTTGAATTATTCTCCATGACCAACTCTCATTCACTCCATATATCAAATCAGTAGTTATTTCTAGTACTACAGCATCTCTCACACTATCCATTGCCCTTTCTTCATTCATATTACCATCACCCTATTTAAATCTTTGTAATTTCTAAATTATATTATTGCTATACCCTACTATTTTATCTCCTGGCCTCAAATCTTTCCCCATTTCCATACATCTTTTACGAAGCTTCCAAAATGAGTTTCCTAAATTTCAGGTCTGATCATGTCACTCACCTATGTAATAAGCCCCAGTGGTTTCATATTACCACTAGAATAAAATATAAATTCCTATGTTTGCCATTTAAAGTTCTTCACAACCTGGCCCTTCCTTCCTTTCCAATCTATTTACAGATCACTCCACTCCTTGTTCTTTACAATTCATACTTAGCTTATTTGCTCTCTTACTCATAATGACCCATCTCCCATCTCTGTGCTTTGGCACTGGCTGTTTCTGTTCATTGGTCCTAGCTATGGCCTTCAGTGCCAAACAGAAAAAAGTCTAATTCCTCTCCCACATGACAGCTCTTTAAATGCTTGAAGACCATTACTTTGCTTCTCCAAAAGAAACTTTCCTTTTTCTATAGGTTATATACCTGTTTCATTCAACTGATCCTTATTTATCTTGTTTTCCAATTTTTTCATCATCTTGATTTCACTCTAATTTATTAATTTTTTTACACTATGGAGCCCAGAACTGAACCCAGAGTTCCAAATGTAGTCTGACCAGGAAGAAAGTGGTAGTGGTATAATCTTCGTCAATTTGGACAATATGCAAATACATAAATATGTGTGTAGGCCCCCCCAAATCTTGGTGCAGTATAATAGCTTAAGCATTCACTAAGAGTTTGCATAGTGAAAAATGCCATTAACCATTTTTGCTGCTATTGACCCATATTAAAATTGGAAGCAACTGAAAAAGTCTAGTTTTCTAAAACTGCAATTAAATCAGGTCTCCATCTTTTATTTGTTCAATTTATTTTTAAATTATTTTTTCTACTGACATTGACTCTTACTTCCTCTTATCTCCCCAAAACTGGAAAAAAGATAAGAAAATAAAAACTCATAAAAAATTATACATAATCAATCAAAACAAATTCCCATATTGGCCATGTCCAAAAGGCAAGCAACATTCTTGATCATCTATTTTCTGGAACCATGGATGATCATTGTGTTCATCAGAGCCTTTCAAGGTTGATTTTTACAAAGTTGCTGTTATGATATGAATTCTTCCCCTGGTCTTGCCTTTCCACTGTACATCAATTCATACAACTTTTCCCAGGTTTCTCTGAAACCATCCCCTTCATCATTTCTCATCTGAATTTGAATCTTGCTTCAAATAATATGTGATTAAGGACCTCAACCTCTTAGTGGTCTCAGTTTCTTCAACTATAACATGGGAATAATAATAGCATCTCCCAGGGTTGTTTTGGTGATGAAATGAGTTAACAGGAATAAAGGGCTGGGGGCAGGTGGGGGAGAGAAGCATGAAATGTGAACATATATGCATATACATATACACACAACCTAAATATTTGGGAGGCATTTTAAACATTTTCTGACAAAGCATTTCTGATGGACTTCCTTGAAAAGAAATGAAAATAAAAACCTGCCAAAATAAATAGACCTATACTATGGATTGTTGGCATACCATGTAATACATTCTAGGAAAGAGGAAATAAAATAACTATATGAATAAGAAAATAATAACACAAGTTAAGATAAGGAATAATGGAAAGAGACATTGCAAAATAATGCATGCAACTATATGGACCAATGTGTACATACACAAACACACACACTCATGTATACTCACACACTTCTATGATTTTTCTGTTTATTGCAACTTACAAAACTAAGAAATACTATTCAGAGACAGTGTATTTCTGTCAGTTAGGAGTGGTTCATACACTCTCCCACACCCCAGAATTTCTCTCTACCAGTGTACCATAGAGCTTGAAATCCATAGAATGAGAGAATCTCTGATTTCAAAAGAACCTCAGACTTCAGAGGTACCTGATAAGAAATACTTTCTACAACATCCTCAACAAGTTTTCTTCTAGCATCTAATGAGGAGAGCTTTCTCCCTCCCTCCTAAGGTAGTCTATTGCACTTTTGAATAGTTATAATCATTAGGAAGTGCTTCTTTACATCAAACCTAAGTATTTGTCTACAATTTCTTCCCATTGTTCCTTGTTCTGTACTATGAAACTAAGCAAAACAAGTTTAATCCCTTTTTCTTATGACAGCTCGTCCAACACTTATGCAGTGGTAAGTATAATGGCTACTCCAACTATTAATTCCTCCTACATAAGCATGTGGGTAGGGACATCTACTTAACTATATGACTCACTCACTCTGGACTGCTCTAGACACCACCAGATCTAAGTTTCAAGAGAAGGGTCAGTATGTAGTTATTCTCAAATTCTCTTGGGTCCTAGGGGTAACCCTGTTCAGGAGAAATACAATCTTTCTATTCACCACTCTAGCTCTTGAGTCCCCATCAATGAATTTCCATTTACACGACCAGCCACTGATAATGACAGTTGTAAATCTTAAGTATAACCATTTACTTATCAATAAGTCAAGAGAAATTATTATCATTGTTAATAATAATATCACAGGTACTCATATGTTGAAAATAAATGCATGGGGGCGGAGCCAAGATGGCGGAGTAGAAACAGCTCGTCCAAGCCTCTCTGCCCCCAGATTCTCCACAAACTATGTAAAAAAGGACTCTGAAAAACTTCTGGAGCCCCAGCACCCACAGAACGACACAGAGAAGCTAACCTCCCGCTGAGGACAGCCCAGCACCCTGCAGGAAGGACCAGCGCAGTGGTCTGGGAGCCCGCAGCGCGCAGAGCGCAGGAGCCGAGCCGAGCCCAGGTCCACGTGAGCCGAGGTTTTAGCCCCAGGGCGGCAGGGCCAGCAGCCAGCTGGAGGAACCCCAGAACACCAGGAGCTGTGGAGACTCCAGAATTATCAACATAGACTTGCCTAGGACAAAGTAAGAGGTTAGTGTCCTATGGACTTTGGGACCTGTATTTGGGGAATGCGTCAGCTCCCTCCCCTGGGGACTAGAAGCCACTGAGGAGACACGCCATTTTGTAGTTTTCAGAGGCATTTCCGGCTCCCAGCCTACAAATCGTGGGGAGATCCAGCGATCAGTCTTGGGGGGTAATCGCTCTTGCTTTAACCTCCCTGGATCTGGATTGTGATCTAGGGTGGAAGTTGTGGGTGGGTTTACAGCTTGCCAGAAACGGAAGTTGCCCCCCACACGTTCCGGACGAAAATTCCTCTATCTGGCCTTAAAGCCATAGTGTGGCAACAAGCCCAAAAGTCAAGCAATTAAGTGGCAACATGCCAAGGCAAAGGAAACAGAAAAATGCAACCCTAGACTCCTATTTTGGGGGCATAGAGCGGGAAAAGGACTGTGAGGTCAGAAGTCCTGCTCCAAAAGCCCCAGAGGAAAACATGAGTGGGTTGCAGGCCATAGAGGACCTTAAGAAGGACTTTAAAAATCAAATAAGAGAAGTGGAGGAAAAATTAGAAAGAGAAATGAGAAGGATGCAGGAAAAGTATGAAATGAGGGTCAACAGCCTGACTGAGGAAAACAACACCTTAAAAAACAGACTAGCTCAAATGGCAAAGGAGGCCCAAAAGGGCAATGAGGAGAAGAATGCCTTAAAAAGTCGAATTTGCCAGATGGAAAAAGAATCTCAGAAGTTCACTGAGGAGATTCATTCCTTCAGAGTTAGACTGGAGCAAATGGAAGCTAATGACTTTATGAGAAATCAAGATGCTGTTAAGCAGATCCAAACAAATGAAAGATTAGAAGGCAATGTGAAATATCTCATGGGAAAAACCACTGACCTGGAAAATAGATCCAGGAGAGACAATTTAAAAATTATTGGACTACCTGAAAGCCATGATCAAAGAAAGAACCTAGAAATCACCCTTCAAGAAATTCTCAAGGAAAACTGCCCTGATGTTTTAGATCCAGAGGGCAAAATAGAGGTTGAAAGAATCCACCGATCACCTCCTGAAAAAGATCCCAAAAAGAAAACTCCCAGAAATATTATAGCCAGGTTCCAGAATCCCCAGATCAAGGAGAAAATACTACAAGCAGCCAGGAAGAAACAATTTCAATATTGTGGAAACACAATCAGAATAGCCCAGGACCTGGCAGCTTCTACACTGAGGGATCGAAGGGCATGGAATATGATATTCCAGAGGGCAAAAGAACTGGGAATGAACCCAAGGGTCACCTACCCAGCAAAACTGAGTATTTTGTTTCAGGGGAAAATATGGTCATTCAGTGGAATAGAGGACTTTCAAGCATTCTTGAGGAAAAAACCAGAATTGAATAGAAAATTTGACATCCAGACACAAGAAGCAAGAGATGCCTGAGAAGGTAATCAGGGAAAAGAAATCAAAAGGAACTTATCAAAGTTGAACTATTTACATTCCTATATGGAAAAGCAATATCTGTGACTGATGATATCTTTCTCACTATGAAAATAATGGAAGAAGGGGGTGTGGTCATATGAATACATATGTGAATGTGTGTGTATATGGCTACAGTTATATATGGATAGAGGGCATAGGTTGATTTTGTTGGGAAGGGAGAGTACTCAAGGGATGAAATTATGAGGTGAGAGAGGAAAGTGGCAAGAGGAGATGGGGAGAGACATGGTAGGGTAAACTATCTCATGTAGGGGAAGTGGGTGCAAAGGAGGGGGAGAATAAGGAAGGCTAAAAATGCAGCAGGATAGGGGGAAGGGGGATGAGAGGAGGGATGATGGATGGGAGGGCATCCTTGGGGTGAGGGGAGGTTGGAAGTACCCACTATAGAAGAGGGACAGGATCATGTAGGGGATGGACCAGGTGGGGGGTGGGATGAGTGGGAGGGAATTATAAGCAGCCTTGTACAATATATCTACTATGATAATGTTTTGCATAGCTAGACATGTACAACATATACTGAATTACTTATATCCCAAGAAGGAATGGGTGACAAGGGAGGAAGGAAATGGATCTGAAATTCGAGGTCGTAACATTAAATGTTTCAAATATATATATAAATACTATTATTAATACTCTTTTGCCTATAATTGGGAGATAAGATGTGCAGGCATTGGGACACAAAGATTCATCTTCCTCTAATGGAAAAGTCGATGGGGGTATGGGAGAAGGTATGGGAGAGAGCAGATTGGAGGAAGCGATATCTTGTGGGACTGCTATTCTGGGAGGTTGGGTAGGGGAATAATGGGGGGAAAATGATTGTAACTCAAAATCTGGTGGAAATGAATGATGTAAAACAGAAGTTAATAAAGTATTTGTTTATTAAAAAAAAAACAGAAAATAAATGCATGAATGATAATATATCACAATTCACACATAAACCAAGGTCAAACTCTCCCATCAATTTATTCAATATCTGTCAGAGAGAATGGGCATACTCTTATAGAAACCTGTCAAGAAAACACATGAGTAAAGAAAGAACCCATGTGCTTAGGGTAACTTATAATTCTGGGATGATAAACTTGGGTGTCCTCTTTCTTTCTTGGTAGCTGTCTAAAAATGTCCATTGATAAATGTAGCTTCCATGTTGAATATATGCTTCTATTGCTAAACTGAGCTTATCTAAGCTTTGCCTAAATAACATCTCACTGAGCATGTCTCTAGCATCTAACAGATTTGCTAAGGGACCTCTCTGCTATTTTTTTTTTACTTTTTGGAGGACAATTGGGGTTAAATGACTTGCCCAAAGTCATAAGGCTAGTAATTGTGTCATGTCTGAGGCCGGATTTGAACTCAGGTCCTCCTGACAACAGGGCTGGTACTCTATTCACTGTGCCACCTAGCCACCCCACCTCTCTGCTATTAATCTGTTTCTCTGTTCAACCTGATTTGCTAATCAACAAAAGCCACAATATCTATCATCCTCATTTCCAAACATAGCTGAGCAGCCTAAAATCTGTCATTTTATTCCTTTATCCCTGTTCTCATCTTTCTGGGTTCAGATCTATTATCACATGAATTATATTTTCCCATAATGATGTGACAATTCTGATGTACATATCTCTTCAGTATGTAACAGCTTGTCATATTCAGAATTCAGCAAGTACCGTCTCAGAACGATGAGCTAGATAATTCAGAAAAATTCTTGGAGAAAGCATTTCTCTTAGAACTTTTAGCAGAGACTTATCTTATTAATAAACCTTAAAAGGATAGAACACTACATTTGAAAACAACTGCATGCTCAGTTTCCCTCCAGGTCATATATTTTTTAAGCTAAATATTCCTAGAACCTGAATTGCTCCTTATATGTCATAATCTCAAGGTCTTTAGTTATCGTAGTCACCATCCTTTGGAAACTTTTAGACCGGGGTAGGGAACTTGCAGCCTCAAGCCACATGTGGCCCTCTAGGTCCTCCAGTGAAGACCTTTGACTGAATCCAAACTTTGCAGCACAAATCCCCTTAATTAAAGGATTTGTTCTGTAAAACTTGAACTCAGTTAAAAGGCCACATCCATGGACCTAGAAGGCTACATGTGACCTCAAGACTGCAGGTTCCCCACCCCTGTCTTAGACTTTTCAATATTCTTCTTAAAAGATGGTACCCAGTACTAAATTGGATGATTTAGATGTCATCTGACTGGAACAGAACATGCCATAGCTCTAGACCATTCCACAGACTTAGATACTCTGCCCCCACTTAATGCAACCTAAATTTTCATTACCTCTTCTGGCTGACATGACACCATATCAATTATTCATTTGTGCTGGAGCAGAGACAAGAAGGCACCATTAAGATGCAATTGTATCTTTGTTGTTCGGTCATGTTTCTGTCATGGCCAAATCTTCTTGACCCCATTTGGGGTTTTCTTGGCAAAGATGCTGGAGTGGTTTGCCATTTCCTTCTCATCTTATTTTACAGATGAGGAAACTGAGGCAAAACAGTATTAAATGATTTGCCCCGGTTCTCACAGCTAGTAAGTGTCTGAGACTGGATTGGAACTCTGGAAGATGAGTCTTCCTGACTCCAGGCCCAGCACTCTATCCAATATGCCATCTGTATTACGAGAGAGTATTAATATGGCACATTAGAAAGAGTAATGGTTTTTGGATCAAAGGGTCAGAGTTTGAATCCTGGTTCTCTTACATACAACCTGTGTGATATTAGTCAAATTGGTCACTTAATTCCTCTAAGACTCAGTTTCCTTATCTGCATAATGGAGTCAAACTATATCTATCAAGTCTCTTTCAGCCTTTAATCCTAAAGGATTGAAAGGGATTAGCAAACCATTCACAGATTCTCTAGGATAGGGATTGGGAAGGGCGATGAAACTCCTTCTAGAAGCTTCACTGCAACTTACAGTCTTAGAGTGTTGCCTAAAACACTGAAAGGCTAGGTAATTTTAATATGGTCACACAGCCAATATGTGTCATAAGTATGGCATGAAGCCAAGTCTTCCTGATTTCATGGCCATGCTGCCTCTCAGATTCTCTAGAATTAGTTTCTAATTTCTCTAACCATAAAACCCTGAGGGAACATAAACGGAAGGTTAGTTTTGTTGAGGTGGGAAACAGAAAAGGTCTTACTCATGGGGCTAAGAAAAGTTCTATAACATGGATCTCTGCAAGGCTATGCAGATCCAAGAAAGATTCCACAATTAGGTCACTAGGCTAGGCTGGCAGTGGGTGGGGGAAATGGAGAAAGTGAAGGGGAATTAGGTGACAAAGAAGGCAAGAGAAGTACAAAGGGGATGGGGAGTGAAAGAATACCAAAAACAAATTTCACCTACTTAATATATTTGCCTGGAGGCTCTGTATATTTTCAGCATCTTTTTAGATGACAGCACATAGTCGAAAAAGCTAGAAAGACAAGGTAATAAATTACCAGAAAGCATGTCATGGCCATGTGAGGTCCTTAGGTCACTTCCCAAAACTCTAAGAATAGATCCGACCCTCTACTCTAGCATGTGCTGGTTAGAGGGTATGCTTTCAGGAAAGAATTCAATAAAAAATTAGCCCCACCCCCATAAAAAAGCAGCTCCTTTAGAATCTGTTGAAACAGTTGTTTGGTGTCAGAGATGCAAAGCAACCAAAGAAGCAACCCCTTTCTCTTCTATTCTGACTTGTTATTTTGGTCCCAAATAGAAGTAGGCATGAAAACTGCTCTTCCTACCCATTCTACCCAGGTCTGCATCACCTCATCTAAGATTGCAGTGAGCTTGTCGATAAAAGTATTTTAATTATTGATCATAGGTGAAATAGGAAAACTGTCAACATCAAAGGGATTTTGGTGTTTGGGGAGAAGGAGAGCAAAGTCTCAGATGCCCTGGATAGACCTTATTGAGAAAGTGAGAGCAAGAGTGAGTGAGTGAGAGAAAGAGAGACAGAGAGAGACAGAGAGAGAGAGATACAGAGAGACAGAGACAGAGAGACAGAGACACAGAGACAGACAGAGACAGAGAGAGAGCAAGAGAAGATGGTATAGTACTTGAGTTGCAATTAATAAAAGAAATCACTTCATAGAAGCAGACATAGGCTGTATCTTTGCCTTTATAGTCATCCACTGCCATGCCTAAAGACAGATATGCTTTTACTCTGTTGTCCCATCAACCAGTTATGCCCTCACATCCACCTCTTGCCTCAAGTGCCACCTATGGTACAAGGCTTTCCCTAATCCCCAAGCCAAAATGGTTAATACCCCTCTACGCCCCCCACTCCACCTATTTACTTTGTCTATACATATTTTAATGTAATCACAAAAGACAAAGACATCTTGGTTGAATCAATCAATCAATCAAAGATTAGCTAGGTGTGAATAAGTCCTAAATCAATTCGAGGGGCCTTAAATCATTTGGGGAAAAAAAAAGCAGTCGATTAATTGGTTGAGAGAATCAGACACACTTCTTTAACTATGTATACTACAGCAAGCTAGTTCTGAACTGAGCATTCCAGCAGCAGTGAATTCAATAGTGTCCCTGGAGCAGCAATAGAAGCTGAGGCTGCTTTTCAGGACTCTATCCAGGCACTGACCCTCAGAGACCAGCAGAGAGTTACACCTATTTTGAATAACATAGATACACACTGGAAGTTCCTTGGAGTAATTCTAACAAGGATCCACTCAAGACCAAGTCCAGAAAAGGCAAGTTGCTCATTCTGTGATATAGCCATGTCTAGAACAGTATGGTGGAGCAGCAGACCCGAGTCTGCCATTTTATTAGCTGTGTGACTTTGGCCAAATCATTTGACTTCTCTGAACTTTCGTCTCCTCATCTGTAAAAAGACTTAATGATCTCTAACCTCAAATCCCTTGTAGCTCTAAATCCTATGTAGACCTCTAAGATTTTGCTCCCTAATACCTTCAGAATTTCCAGTCCTTTTTTTTGGTATAAGATGCTTTAAAAACCAGTTCTAACATTACTTTAGACACCACTGGTGAGGTACTGGTCTTACAATTCCTTAAACATTACTTTAAAATAATAATTGTCATTATTTTTGGAAATCCTAGTTCTGTAACTTACTCTGAACATAAACCTGTGCCTGCTTTTTACTCTATGTAAGTCTTGCAATAGCTTGGCCCAAAGCAATACAATTTAATCTAAAAGTTGTATCATTGTAGAGTCCTACCTACTACTGGGAAATGAGAAGAGATTCCTCCCTCCAGGATTCAAGTGATAGAGAAACTTGGATGGAATAACCAATAACTTTTATTTACATACAACATTTCAGTTTACAAAATACTCTCCTAAAACATCCCTTTGAAGTATATAGTGCAAGTGGTTTTTTAAAATTTATTTATTTTATTTTTAATTTATGGAATAAAAGGCATTTCCATAACAGCATAAAAAGATGATTGCACATGAAACTGCAAATCATGGCCCATCCCCCATGTTACATATGGGCATGAACAGGCTGCCATACATTATAAACAAGGAAAAACAGTACAAAGCAGAAACAGTAAAAGATGTCTTCAAATAAATAGATGATAGAGAGAATAAGATGGACTGTTTATAGGATGAGAGTGAGGTACAAATCAATGCATGTTCTATTAGTATTTTCAAAATATTAGGAGAACTCAAGGGTAGCCCCTAGCAAGGATGGCCTCCTATGGCAAACTCAAAGTACATGAACAATTGATATATAAACTACACAGGCAGAAATGGATTAATATCTGCATCACTGAGGGGAATAGCTTTGTTGAAAAGATCTCAGATAAGTTTAAGTGTTTGAGGACTTAAAGATGGGAGACCTGAGGCTCAGATAAATTGTGTTCCTTGTCCAAGGTCACACAAGAATGGTGGCTATCCCTTCCTTCTGTCCCTATGCATGATAGAATTGGGTTTGTTTCTTTCCCATTGTAAACACAATGAATGATCTATAAGCTGACATTTACTGTGGATGGAAATGTGGAAATTATAAAGTTCCTAAAGCCTTCAGAGATGAGGCTCACTCACATTTCTGTAATCAACCTCAGAAAAGTAAGTGATGTTCCATGGATCAAATACAAAATAACACAAGCGGAATACATTAACAGAAGACTATCTGTATTGGTTTATATCATAAAAAGCAATAAATTGAGATTGATTAGTAGCTGGAGAGAAGCCGAGAATGGCTATGAATCTAAAAAAACATTTATCATCTCAAATACAATTTGCCAAGACTGAGAACTTCCATTATAAAAGAAGTCAGTGTCAGAAAAAGGAAAGAAGCATTAAATGATGCTTTGAGAAAGGTCCCCCAAATTTTGCAAGAGTTTCAGCAGAGCAGACTTGCAACTCTCCTGCCATTATAAAATGTAATGCAAAAGACTTCATTTCCAAATCTGGCTTCATTATCTCTGGGTCTCAGTTTCCTCAATTGTCAAATTAAGGCATGGGACTAGATGTTCTCCGTGGTTCCTTCCAACCTGAAAACCTGTAATCCTCCTCTGGCATGAGCAAAATTCAGGAGCCAGAAACAGCAAGCCATTCAAATTTGTCTAGATTCTAGAGTTAGGGGGCATGACAGGGAGAGAAGGGCATTCATTCATTACATTGGACGAGCAGGTTTGGACCAAGTTATAGAGAGCCCGAAAGGTGTGTGAAGAGGTTTTTAATTTAAATCAGACTATGCCTGGCAGCTGGATAGGCAAGCTCTGGTTTAGCCAGGTTATTAACCCTGATAAAAGAGAAACTAAGAGAGGGAAGAGGAAAGGAGGTGGACCTTCCTTTTTCCTGCAAGAGGGGGTCAGTAGGGGAGAACAGCATGTCGACTGAAGAGCTGTCTCATGCTGGACAACTTGAAGACTGTTTGTTATTCTTGCTTGAGCTGAAGAAATCTATGTCCAACTGAGCATGACCCAATAACTGAACATACTAAGCATAAAACTTATGGGCAAATATATTTAGGATTTTTTTTCAATCATCAGACATTTATTAAGTGACTACTTTGTAACATGCACTATGCTAGGAAACAAGAAATAAAGTAAAAAAACACTCTGTGCTTACAAGGAGCTTACATTCTAGAAGGGGACACAACACGTATCTATATAGGTTACATGTTTCTATATAGGTTATGCTCACACACACACACACACACACACACACACACACACACAAAATAGATGCAAAGTAGCTTTGGGAGGAGGAGGAACACATGAGCAGCTGGGATAAGAGGTATCAGGAAAGGTCCCATTTCAGCTGAGACTTGCAGGAAGCCAGGGATACCAAAAAGCAAAAGTAAAGAGGGAATATATTCCTGGTGTGGAGAGTGGGGGATGATGACCCCTTGAAGAGACATAAGGTTGAGGGTTTGGAACGTTATACCTCAGGACCTGTAAGAGAGCCAGTCTTGTTGCACGTTTGGGGATGTAGAAAGGAGTCTGAAAAGGTAGATTGAGACCATCTTGTACAGGGCTTTAAATGCCAATCAAAGGAGTTTATATTTGACCCTAAAGTTAATAGAGGGTGGAGTTTACTGAGTTGAGGCAGTGTGTCTGACATGACATTTTTCTTTATTACCTAATAATAATAATGCTAGGTCATGCTTATATAGCACTTTACAGTTACAAAAAAAGCTTTATAGATATCACCTCGTAATGGATGCTGTGCTAGAGTTGGAGTCTGGAAGACCTAAGCTAATATGAGACACGTACTAGCTATGTGACCCTGCATAAGTCACTTAATCTCTCTGCCTCAGTTTCCTCATTTAAAATGGAAATAATAATAGTACCTATCACATAAAGTTATTGTGAGGATCAAATGAGAGATTTTTGTAAAATGCTTTATAAAACTTAAATCACTATCTAAATGCTTGTTATTATTATCATTAATTATTGTTTGATGCTCCCACAAAGTCTTTGAAGTAGGTGCTACAATTACCCCCATCCCCTTTTTACAGGAGGAAAAACTGAGGCCGACACAGGTGAAGTGCTTTGCACAAAGCACATTAGTGCTGAAGCTGGGTCTTCCGACTGCCAGGCTACTATACATTATTCATCTTTTCCTTAATGTATAATTTCAGACTGATTAGACTGGGACACTTAAGCAATTTGTTGGTACATCTGAGTTCCCATGTCTTGCCTCATGCTATTTAAAAATATCTTTCAACATATTTTTAGATTTTCCCCCAGTTTCTCACCAGCTGGTGCACTAGATTCATATTTCATAAAATCTGTGATCCCTTTGCCAGAGTTCCTCACCTCCTCTGTTTTTTCATCTTTATTGGGTTTACCCAGTCTGAAATCATCTCATTCAGCAAGCATTTATTAAACATTTACTGTGCCCAAAGTACTCTACCAGATTCTGGGAATGCACAGATTGCAAAAACAAAATAAAAAGCAGCCTACTGTCTACAGATATAATAGGTGAACAAAGATAATTCGAGGAGGGAAAAGGCATTAATAGCCAGGTGAATAAAAATAAAAATCTTCCCACAAGCAGCATATGATCATAGAACCTAGAGCTTAGAGGGCTGTCAGAGACCATCTAATCTAACCCCTTAATTTTATAGATGAAAAATTCCTGAAGGCCAGGATGGTTAAGTCATTTGCCCAAAGTCACACAGGTAGTAAGCACCAGACACAGGATTTAAACCTAATTCCTCTGACTCCAGAGTCAGCACCTTCTCACTTTACTGTGCTAACTGAGCTTCCAATGAAACTAGGGAATCTAGAAGGTAGACGTGAGGAATGAGTGCATTCCAAACATAGGAGATAGCATGTATTCACCTTTCACCATAGTGGTGAAAGATAGAATGTCAAGTCTGGAAAACATCAAATTGGCCAGAACAGAGTATCGATCAATAAATCAATCAATATTTATTAAGTACCCGCTATGTAATAGGCATTGTGCTAAAAGCCTGGGACACAAAAAGAGGTAAAAGTGCCTGCCCTCAAAAAGCTTACAATCTAATGCATTAACATTCATCATATGGAGTAACAAAAAATAAGTTTGCAAATGTATCCAAATTAGAGAAGACCATTATATCTTACAGGTGCAGATTGACACCTTTCACCTACACAATGTGACTAGATTTTAAGGATAGCTAAGATGATCTGGACAAGTCAGGACTCACGAAATGGACTTTTAAAACAATTTTCTCTTTAAGAAAACCCCAAAGCCATTATTGTTCATCAAAACTATGGCTTCGTCTCTTCAATGCACAGTGAAGTGGAATTGGGGCAATAATCTACACAACCTAGCCTAACAAATATTTTCAGCAACTTTTAGACAAATTAATTCATCTTGATCAAGTAATCATCTCAGATCTTCAGTTTGTCATGTATATATGGATACTGACTTTGTAAATTTTTGTTTAACCATTGGTTCTTGCATAACTCATCCCCTTTCTCAGGCTTTACCTAGGTTCTAAAAACAGAAATGTATTGTGTGAATAGGCATCTAGGTGGCATAGTGGATCTGACCCTGGACTTGGAATCAGGAAGACTCATCTTCCTGAGTTCAAATCCAGCCTCCGACATTTAATAGTTCTACTTGACCCTTGGCAGGTTACTTAACCTGTTTGACTCAATTTCCTCATCCAGGAAATGAGCTGGAGAAAGAAAGCCTACCAGTATCTTTGCCAAGAAAACCTCAAATGGGGTCACAAAGAGTCAGATATGACTGAAAATGACTGAACAGTAACAGTGGGTGAAATCCTCATTTCTTTGGAGTTTTTTCCTGAAATAGGATTTCTTTGTTTGGCACAAACTATATGTGTAGTGGCCAACACATGGACCCTATCCCTCTATTGATTGGCATGAGAGTTTTAACCACATTTTTTCTGTCCGTTCTGGGCCAGTTAACCCTGTCTTAGGCAGTCTGGTGGTCTTCCTCCTCTCCCCTCAAGGGCTTACTATATTGGGGTCTGACACTGTAGCGTAAGGAATCCACCAGCCTCATTCTCACCAGTAGCAGGAATTACAAGTGTGGGTCACCACACCCAGCTAAACTCTCATGTAATAAAATAATACACCCTCTTCCTGATTTTCAAAAGACATATATGTGGGGAAATGGGTTGACTTAGGCTGTTGTCAAAAGATGAAGCTGAAACAGGAGTATGATACAACAAAGCAGCGGCAATTTATCTCCCAAAAGAGTCTTTCCTTCTCCCTTTTTATTACCCTTCTCTCCTACTGCCTACATATTAGCAAGGACCCCAAGATGATCAAGAATTATATTACTGCCCCCTTCACAGTGAGTTCCACTCATATATCCCAAACCCTTCCCCTTCTGTCTCCCTTCATCATGGTACCTGTCCTTTATAGCCCATTAGCCTTTTTGCTGGGACAGCTCCAGATGTCTTGTAATTGGCCTTCTGTGGCCTTGGCTGCCCTGGCCCAATTTTAACTGTTGCTTCTCCTGTGTACAAAGCCAATTTGCACTGATCTAAGTTAGGCCTCTGAAGAAATAACGTCCTCCCTAAAGCCTGCTCAGGCCCAGTCAAGCCATTACAGAAGGAATGAGCATGGAAGCTCCATCCCTGCAGCATCTGCCACCAAGCATGGGAGACCTGGACAATAATCACTAATTCCTGATTGTTTAAGAAGTTGCTGGTCCACATTTGCATAATTATTCTTCCCTTTCACACAAGGAACTTTTGCTTATAAAAGACAGAAATCAAGAGAAATAATTAATTCAATTCAACACCAGACTGCAGAAAGTCTTAAAACATTCTAGCAGCTTTCAAATGTCACAATCATCGAAATAATTTGCAGCAAGAATCATTTTTAAGCTGTTAAATTGTGTTTGATGGTAATGTGGCTGCAAACCTATTATGAACCCAAACAAAACATTTTTCACTCCTTCTTTCCTGTGTTTTCTTAGTGCACATTACTCAGATGTTGTTATTTACCTTCAAGTATTGAAATTGTACCAAAAAATGAAAGGTTTATGAACACACAGTTATACTAAATTGTTAGACTAACAATGGGGAATAATCCCACTGCAACACACCTCCCCAAAATAACCCAAACACAAAACTCTCCTTATATTATCTAAGAAAACCATTATAAGCCAAATTATAATCACAGAATCATCCTGCCGGCAGTGATTATCACAAGAAAATCATGGAAAATGGGACATTTGAGAGCTGGCTGCCTATTTAATGTATGGCCTGCTTTAATCCAGCTCGTTCTACACAATGAACAGGAATTCTGACTTTTACTGTTCTCTATGACCTGATCAGTTTCCAAAGAGATCATCTTATAAATGAGGAAACTGAGGCAAAGGGAGGGGAAGTGATATACCCTAGGCCATATAGCAGATTAGGAGTGGAACATAACTGTGTGTATATATTTTCCATTATTCCATGCAGGGTATATGCCTCACCGAGTTGTGATAACCCAGTGAAATAACACATGTGAAAGTCACCATTAGCTGCTCCACTAATCTCCTATGAATCCTCCTTCCTCTAGCCTCACCAAGCTACAGCATGTGAAGTGGTAACAGCGGGTCTAAAAGTAGGTTGGAAGGAAAAAGGCAGCATTACCTTTCAACCTCTGAATTATATGCCTAAATTAGAAGGTAGCAACAGATCTGATGGGAAATGGGAGGTACAGGTAGGGGGTGGGAAGGCAGAGTTAAGGAATGGCCATCCGCATTTATGAGAAACCTTGGTGACTGCCTGATCAATTGAATCTTGTCCTTTCTGTGAACAGAAAAGGTTTCTGTGGAAACAGCAAAATGAGTTAACTATGAAAATTCCTACATTGGCATTGTTGTGATAGCATCATTCTGAGACCTGTCATTGTCATTGCTGTGAAGTTAGACCAGAGCTAAATCAATTGCCATCAGAAATTAATGCATAAGCTAAACTCCTAATATAAAATGAGTCCAGCAGAGCCCAAATACCTTCTTAAATGGGACAATAATAGCATTAAGCCTATCACCCAGAAAAAAGGGGAAAATATGATAATTACTTATTTAAAAGGAATAGCAAGTTGTCCATAACAGACTCGCCGTTTCATGTGCAATCACCTTTTTTTTTTATTATACTATATTATGGAAATGCTTGTTTTATTCCATTAATCAAAAAATATTTTTAAATGAGTGGTCTAAACTCAATGACTCCTATCATTCATTCCAGTTCACGATCTTATGATTTACATCATTTTAATGGGGAATATATCTTTAGTTCAAAAGAACGAATCTCTATTGGTGGAATTCTAAGGATAAGTATGTTGAGGGGAGCATTAGCTGCCTTCCTGGAATCCCTGAAGTCATATCACAAAGAGGGTCACTCGATCCTACATGTAGCATTAATGCAAAGCTAAGAAACTTAAAACCATACAGCTAGCAAGTGCTAGGGCCAAGGGTCATACATAGGACTTCTTAATCTAAGCCCTTTGTGATCTATTTTCAATATACCAAACTGACTCTCATAGCAGTCTGTCACATTGCTGTCTGCAGACTTGGTATACAACTGCAAACAACGATAAATTAAATCTCACACTCTCTGTGCAATAGGAAGGTGTGGTCTCAGATGGAGTACTGTGTTATTTCCTGTACACATACTTCAAAGATCTGTGATTTCTATCATTATGGGTACTCCCCTCCACCAATGTATTATATCGTAATTCCTTTGTGCTTTAATAGATATTCTTAGAGCTTAAGGGATTTGCCTGTGGTCACACAACTAATGTGTGTCAGAGGTAATACTTGAACCCAGATTCTCCTGACTCCTCCACGCTGCTGGGAGTTTTTCTACCTAAATAATACATAATCCTACAACCAACCTTCTGGTGTTGAACCTCCTTAATATAACTCTGCTAGGCTGGCCCTTAGACAACAGGTGAATAATTTGCTGCCAGGCCTCTGCTATATTTCCTACATTGATTTAAAAATGCCCATTATTACCAGGAGAGAGACTCATCAATCTGGAAGGGAAACTGTAGCCTTCCTGAATCCTCAGTAATATCTTCTGCTATTGAAGAAGTTCTCTCTTTCCCTAGGAAACTAAGGACAATAAATACCCACGATCTTCAAGTACACATACCTATCCTCTAACAAAACAATGCTATCCAAATCCTTTCTGGGATTTAGACTAGTAGATATTACCATAGGCAGGCACTGTTTAGGCAGAAGAACTGGTCCTTCTATGTAGTAAGTTTCAACAGACTTAGTCATAATGAAAATTGTAAATCAGAATCAGGAAACTGTCATGGCTGGGTTTCAAGGCTGATTTGGGGGGGGGGGGGGTCAAGGCAGATGAAGGAAAGGCCATAGGTCAAGAGGAGAGGAAAAATAAAGAAAGAAATTGTGAGGGTATAAGGAATGGGAGAAAGAATGGAAGGGAGTAGTGAGGGTAAGAACCTGGAGCTATGTTCTTACTGAACCCAGCACTATTTCTTTTTCTGTCTGACTCCAGCTCTAAAATGAGCCCTGCTTCTTTTAGTCTGTTCCTATGCCTAGCAGGTACCAAGTAGTGCCCATGACATTCGACCTCATCACTAGAAACAATTCTCTAATATTTACTTTATTCCCTTGTTCAAAAATTTTCAAAGGGTTCCTATTTCCTACCATATCATGCCTGACAACTGGCTTTCAAATCTCAGCCTGTCTCACCTTATTTCCCATTAGTCCCTCAACCTGCCCAAAGATGAATATTCTGTTCTAGAAAGGCTGGTCTATGAATGATCTCACAAGTACACTTTACTCAATTCTAGTTCCCAAACCTTTTATTCTAATACCCTCCCCAACCCCCTCTACCTTACCACAGCCATGTTGTCAATTGATTTCAATGAGGACAAACACAGCATCAAAGTCAGCTGATGGAAAATTCCTCAACTTGAAAAGGCTACAAGCTAAGATCAAAGCGGAAGGAGTGTTGGTATGTGAGATGGTAACAACAGGTCTAAAAGTAGGGTGGAAGGACAAAGGCAGCATTACCTTTCAACCTCTGAATTATATGTCTAAATTAGAAGGTAGCAACAGATTTGATGGGAAATGGGAGGTAGAGGTAGGGGGTGTATGATTTTGTTTGCTGATGGCTGTTCACTCAAAGCACCCTCTGAAGCTGAGATGCAACAAAGTATGGATCAATTCTCTACTGCTTGTGCTAATTTCCGCTAACAATTAACTCCAAGAAAACACACATGCAGGGCAGCTAAGTGATGCAGTGAATAGAGCACCAGCCCTGGAGTCAGAAGGATCTGAGTTTAAATCCAGCCTCAGACACTTAACACAAAAACTAGCCCTATGACCTTGGACAAGTCACTTAACCCCAATTATCTTCCAAAAAGCAAGAAAGAAAGAAAGACAGAAAGAAAGAAAGACAGAAAGAAAGAAAGAAAGAAAGAAAGAAAGGAAGGAAGGAAGGAAGGAAGGAAGGAAGGAAGGAAGGAAGGAAGAAAGAAAGAAAGAAAGAAAGAAAGAAAGAAAGAAAGAAAGAAAGAAAGAAAGAAAGAAAACATAGGTGCTCCATCAGCCACATCATTGGTGACAGCAAATGGGGAAATTTTGAATGCTGTGGATAAGTTCACTTATCTCACTAATACTTTCTAGGGATGTACACATCGATCATGAGGTTGACACAGGCATTGCCAGAACTAGCTCAGTGTTTGGGAGGCTCCAAAGGAAAGTATGGGAGAGAAGAGGTATTAGACTGACTACCAAACTGAAGGTCTACAGAGCCATTGTGCTGACCTCATTGTTGTATGCCTGTGAAACCTGGACAGTGTACAAGTGCCATGCCAGGAAACTGAATCACTTCCATTTGAATTATCTTAGGAAGATTCTGAAGATCACCTGGACAGATAAGGTACCAGACACCGAGGTCCTTACTTGAAGTGAACTGCCAAGGACTGAAACTCTGCTTCAAAGAGTGCAACTCCAATAGACTGGGCAGGTGGTCAGAAGAAGTGATACAAGGACACTTTCAAGGTCTCTCTCAAGAACTTTGGAATTGATTGTGTGACATGGGAGACACTGGCATAGGAATGCTCAGCATGGCGTGTCCACATCAGAGAAGGTGCTGCACTCTATGAGTAAAGCAGAATTGGAACAGCTCAAAGGAAATGCAGGATGTACAAATTTAGAGAATCCACCCCAAATGTTCACATGGACTGTTTGTGCCTGACCTGTGGTAGAGCATTCCAAGCTCATATTGTGCCAATCAGCCACAGTCACAGTAAGACACATGAAACTTTACTCTAGCATAGTGATGTCACTTTGGTCCTCTTCAAGAATGAAGGACAACAACCAACAAACCAACCAACCAATCTAAATCCTACTCTTCTTTCAAGGTCCTGAGTCCTATTTCCACAAAGGAAACTTATTGTAATTACTCTGACCCTTGGTGATTTCTACATCCTCTGAGGTAGAATTCCTAAAGCACTTATGGGATATTTCAGGACTTACAGAAAGCACAGTGGAAAAGAAAACATTACCAGCATTTTCTTTGCTGTCTCTTCCTCTGTTTTTCCTTAGGAACCTAGCAGACCAATAGAGATACAGAATCAAATGATGTTAAGTGTTACAGGCCATCTAATCCAACTCCCAGATTTTTCAGATGTGAAAACTGAGGCCTAGTGAGAAGTGACATGACCAAGATCATCCAAGTCATCCAAGTTATTGGAATATGCTTCAGTCAACAAGTCAAGGTAACTACTATGCACCACACACTCTGCTAAGATCTGGGAATACAAAGAAGAGTGCACACACACACTCACACACACACCTTATCCTATTTTCAAAGTGCCCATACTTTAATGGGGTATTAGGCAAATTAAGTAAGATACAGATGCCTGATAAATACTTAAAGGATAATCATTTTTAACAAGTACAAAATCTTTCACTAAAGAAAAAGGATAAGTAAGAATTTTTTTCAGGCATTAAGGCCTCGTTGATGTCCTTGAAATCAATGTGATGTTAGTCAACTGGTTAACACACAGGAGTGAAAGAAGCCAAGAACAAGGGGGAAAGAGGGATTAATGAGCTGCCCTAAGCCAAAAGTTTTTCTATTTAGATTCAGAAGCTCAAAATGGTGGCACTTCTTTACAATTATCTAGCCTTGTGATCTAGTCAAGTAGGCCCTAGGAATCATTGCTAACAATAAAGCTAGTAGAAATGAAAGACTTCCAGCTGAGCTATTTAAAATCTTAAAAGATGATTCTGTTAAAGTACTTCATTCAATATGCCAGAAAATTTAGAAAACTCAACAGTGGCTGCTGGATTGGAAAAAATCAGTGCATGTCCAAATCCTAAAGAAAGGCAATGTCTGAGAATGTTCAAATTGCCAAACAATTGTGCTCATTTCACACACTAGCAAGGTTATGCTTAAAATTCTATAAGCTAGGCTTCAGCAACATAGGAACTGAAACTTACCAGAAGGGCAGGATGGTTTTCAAAGAGGCAGAGAAACTGGAGACCAAATTAGCAACATTCACTGGGTTAAAGAGAAAGCAAGTGAGTTAAAAAAAATTGACCTCTGCTTCATTGACTACAGTAAAACCTTTGACTGTGTAGATCACAACAAAATGTGACAAGTCCTCAAAGAGATGGGAGTACCAGATCATTTTACTTGTCTCCTGAGAAACCTATATGCAGGCAACAGAACCAAACATGAAATAACTGATTGGTTTAAATTTGGAAAAGAAATGACAAAACTATATATTGTTACCTTATTCATTTAACTTATAAATGCAGAGAAGAGTACATCAAGCAAAATGCCAGACTGGATGAACCAAGAGGTGGAATTAAGGTTGCTGAGAGAAATATTAACAATCTTAGATGTACAGATAATATTCCTCTAATGGCGGAAAGTGAAAAAGAATTAGAAGCCTCTTGATGATGGCAAAAGAGGATGGTATAAAAATTTGCTTAAAAAAGTAAGATCTTGGTAACTGGTTGCATCACTTCATGGCAAATAGAGAAGAAATGGAAAGTGTCAGATTTTATATTCTTGGGCTCAAAGATTGCTGTAGACAGTAACTACAGTCATGAAATTAAAAGACATTTACTCCTTGGAAGGAAAGCTATGGCAAATCTGGCAGCATCTAAAAAACAGAGATATCATCTTGCTGACAAACTGCAGGGGTGGGGAACCTGCAGTCTTGAAGATACATGTGGCCTTCTAGGTCCTTGGATGTGGACTTCTGACTAAGTCCAATTTCTACAGAACAAATCCTTTTATTAAGGGGGATCTATTCTTTAAAGTTTGGATTCAGTTAAAGGGCTATACTTGAGGAACTAGAGGGCCACATGTGGCCTCAAGGCCACAGGTTCCCTACCCCTGGGTCAAATCTATGGTTTTTCCAGTAGCAATGTATGTCTGTGAGAGCTGGACTCTAAGGAAAGCTGAGCACTATAGAATCGGCAGTTTCACATTGTAGTGCTGGAGAAGACTTTCAAAAGTCCTTTGGACAGCAAGGAGATCAAACCAATTAATACTTAAAGAAATGAATACAAGCTATTCACTGTAAGGACAAATACTGAAGCTGAAGCTTAAATACTTTAAACACATAATGAGAAGACAGGACTCATAGGAAAGGTTCCTGACAGGAAAGATTGAAGGTAAAAAGGAAAAAGGAATGACAAAGGATGAGATGGATAGATAGTACCATGAAAGCAACAAACATGACCTTGGACAGATTTTAGGAGATAGTAGAGGATAAAAGGGCCTGGTGTTCTATAGTCCCTTGGGTCATAATAACTAAACACCTAAACAACAACATCAGTCTTGTGATATTTTTGCAAGAATTTTGCTTGTATTCAAATGCTGATTAAGGAATAGTCCTTGTGGGCTGAGACATAAATAAGATTCACTTGATATATAAACAGGAAGAGGGCCATACCCAAAATCAATCAATGAACATTTAAGGGCCTCCAAGGTGTAAGGCATTATATTAGGTTCTATAGGGATACAAAGATAGCAATGAAATGGTCTCTTCCCTCAAGAACCATACATTCTATTATGGGAAATAACACACACACACTTATTAGAATATGCCCCAATATACAAGATGTAAATATAGGGCAATCTGGGGGAAAAAAAACATTAGCAAACAAAAACCATAGGGATCAAGAAAGGCCTCATGCAGGAGGCAATTTTGAATTAAACTCTAAAGCAAGTTAGGAATCCTAAGATTCAGGGGGAAGGAAGGAGAGAATTCTATGACTTCACAAAGACAGGAGGTGGGGAAGGGGGTATTGTGTGTAAAGAACAGCAAAGACAGTGTAACTAGACCACAGAATATATGAAGAGAAGTAGCCTAGAATAAGTCCATAGCAATGTCAAACTCTTGGAGATTGGTTAGACCACCTAGAGACATTAAACAAACACAGAAACATGACTGCCAAGGTTACAGAGGGCTCTACTCACAGGGTTTGGGTTGTACATGTGTAACAGTATTTGCATATGACTATGATATTAGAAAGAAGTGAAGCAACAAAGCGATGAAACATACAGGACTCTTGTTGGGATAACGTTTAGGGGAGAAGTAAAAGAGTGGTGCCATCCAGAAGGAAATAGGAATGGGGGATAATCAATATGAAGTCTTCTATTTCTAGCAGAAGTTGGAATTCTGCTATTCTATGCTCTGTGACTTACTCCCCATAGTTGCTAAACAGAGATGTGTGAGCCAAGAAAACTTTTAGATAAATCTGATTTTCTCTATGTAATTTCTACCCTGGCCATGGAGTAGCAACAGTTACAACTTGTCTGCTAGTCATATCTGTAACACTGGAGTTGCTATTTGGATAGCTTCATTCAGTGCTTTTTCTTTTATCTCCTCTATCAGATTGTAAGCTCCCTGAGAGCAGGAACCAGATGGCATAATTCTTCACATCACCACACAAGGTATAGTGCCATTCAGAGCACATAGCATGGGCTCAAGAAAATAGGAATGGATTAACTGAAAAATACCATCCAAATAAGTAGAATTGGGAGAAGGAAATTGTTCGTGTTTTATTAAAGTAATCATTTTAAATCATAGAAATTTCTTATCTACCACATGGCAATAGTTTAGCATTTAATCTTTAAGTTCTAAATCATTTAAAAGCTTCCCTCATGAGCTGAGATGGTAACTGAGCCAGAAGTTAAGGGAAGAAAAGGACTTTGACAAAGAGTGTGGTGAATGAGGAGGAAGTTGATTCCAAATATGAGGGATGGTGTCAGCAAAGGCACAGAACCCTGAGAGGGGAGGATCAAAATGGGAATGGAAAGCAGTCCTGTGTCACTAACACACAAATGACAAAAGGGAGAATAGCAGGAGAGTTAATGCAAAATGCTTTGTGATGTTAAAGCACAAGTTAAATGGCAGTTATTATTATTACTGTTACTGTTGTCATTATTAAATAAGGCTATAAAGGTAAATTGGAGCCTGATTTCAGAATGCTTTTGATGTCAGAGATTGTAGCTCATTATTTAGTGGGAAATAGGAAAACACTGAAGGCTTTTGAATTGAAGAACAATTTGATCAGAGTGGTGCATTAAAAAGATTAGTGGGGCGGTATTATGGAGAAAACAATGTATCAGATAAAGGATAGACTAGAAGCAGAAAGGCCACTTAAGAAATTATAATAATAATAATAACGCAGCTAAGAGGTAATGACAACTGACTTGCTTTGAGAATATTCAGGAAAGAATAGATGCTAGGAATATTGTGGAAGTAGAATTCACAGGACTTGGCAACTGATTCAAAGCGTAAAGTAATGGAGAGAAAGGAGATAAAGACACAAGTCTGAGTGATCTGAAAGATGGTGGCATCAAAGCAAAGATCAGAAGTTACAAAGAACTGCAGCTTTGGGAGGGAGAGGTGATATGTTGAGTTTGTGATAGCAGTCTGGATCTCTCAATGAATGCCAGTGGGGTTACCCAGAGGAGAGCTGAAAATATGATACTGCAGTGCATGGGAACAGCTGAAGGTGAAGCTATGGATTTGGAAGTCATGTACTAATAGGTGATTACTGAATTCATGGGAATGGGTGAAGTCACCAAGACAGTGCTGAGACAAAAAAGAAGAGGTAGGAGGAAGATAAGGAACCAACAAGGATTGGTCAAAGAGCTAGAAGAACCATGAGATGTAAGTGTCATGGAAACCAAGCCTTGAATATATCCGGGAAGAGAGGAGAGTCTATAATAATGAATGTCACACAACTAGTATGTGTCAGAGGGAAGATCTGAACCCAGGAAGATGATCTTCCTGAGTATCATTATGCCAGGGCTCTGTACCAAATGGAGTACCTACCTGAAACAGCAGTGGAGAGAATCAAATGAGGCCATGTACTCAAAGAACTCCATACATATCAATTATCATTATGAATACAATTAGAACGGAGGGATACTATGAAAGTCAGATAGCATAAATTGGTAGTGAGCCCAGTCAGTTTAGTTTCCTCATTTCTTCTAACAGACTCTGACAATTCAGTATTAAGAGGAAAAGTCAAGATTAGAACTTTAGAAGGACAAGGAACTCAAGGGTAAAAGAGAGTGCATGTTTGAAGTCTTTGGCCACAAGAAAGTCAGGATTGAATAGGAAGAAAAATGAGGCCACAATATAGCAAATGAATTCAGGGATCTAGAAGCCAAATGACAAAAACCTAGAAAATGGCTCTATATCCTTTTTGTTATTTCCACTTTTATTACTAAAATTAAATATCATTTTCTAGAGCACCTTATTTATCTTTGCCAGAGTTTACTTGTTAAGCCCTTGACCTTTATAAGGTGCATTGGTGATATTAGATAACCCTTAAGTGATAGGTTTCCCCCCCACCCCTGCCCCCACCACCATAGTCTGGGGCAGGCCTGGGACCAATGAGCAGAACTGTGTTGATATTTCCTTTGTTTTCTTATATTTTGCTCAATTCTCCACTTTATTTTACAGATGTATGACCAATCAGAGCAGGCATCTGAATCTTTATATCGAACATAAATAATGTGAAAGGAAAATTATGGAAAGAAATCCACAATGGAAGACAGAGTAAAGACAGAACTGGTAAATTGTTAGGAAATGGCTTCCATATATCATACTTTAACTTCAGTAAAAAAGGTTGTCCTTGGGCTCCTCTGCAAAGGAACAGTGAATAACATGCAGTGACAACATGAGCCTTTTGAGACTTCTCTGGGAAACATTTTAAAAAACATATGCCCAGAGGACATAAGAATTGATAAAGGTTATCTGAGCAGTGAAACATCCAGTGGAGGACAGAATGCTCTAACTAGTGGTATATCAAACCCCTAAAAGAAATAGAGACTGCTAAATCTTATGTATTGATCCCTGTGGGCCACATACCAACTTAGAAAAACACATATTAACATTATCTATGTTCTATTATATTTTTAATTAATTGATAAATATTTTCCAATTACATTTAAACCTGGTTTGGACCACTGGAAAGCATGTTGGATACCTCAGCTCTAAAACAATGGCATGGCCCTTGACCAATAAACAAGATAACAGGGAAGAAATAAATTTTAAAATCAGGCAATTTGATCATATCAAAAGAAGCTAGTAGAGTCTACCATCAAGTTTCTTTGCCAGTTGATGGCTTCAAAAGGACAGTGGCTTAGGAATAAGAGATCAAAGATTTTATCTTTAAGCATGGGAATGGGTCAAATCACAAAGGGAGTATATAGAGAAAAGAAAAGAGGACCAAGGGTGCCTTTAAGGGACAAGAGGAAGATAAGAAAGCAAAACGGATTGATCACAGGGATAGAAGAACCATGAGATAACAGTGTCATGGAAAACAGTAAAATAGTGTATCAAGGTAGACAAGAAAGTCCATAACATTGAATGTCACAGAGAAGTCAAGAAAGATGATAGAAAAATAGCATTTCATTTAGCCATGAGGAAGTCATTGTTGAAAGTTAAATTACTAAGGTCTGAACATTAAGTGGGTAATGAGGATGGCATACCTCAAGTATTACCTTTCCTCCTTGATGGAAGAAAATAATTAAAGATGCTTGCATTCTTCAAATGAGGAGTTTCTGAGAGGCTGTGTGGTTTAATGGAAAGAGCATCAGAGGCAAGAAATCTGAGTTCCAATTTGGTTCTAGCACTCACTTATTGTGTGACTATGGTCAATTCATTTCACCAAACTTTAGTTTCTTCATTTGCAAAATGAGGATATTTGCATTTGCATTTCCTACCTCAAGAGCTGTATTGAAAATCCTGGCATTTGGGTCAAATTCAACTGAGTAGGTATGTCATGAAGGGCGGAGAATTATAACACCTTGGGTCCAGTGATGCCATGTTGACAGCACCCCGCCACCAAAATGGCAGAGAAAAGAACTCTCCCCGACTGCACCCAGCCCAAATCAGTGCCCTGGAGCAAAGCACCATTTCCCCTGGACTAAGTGGACACTGAGCTCCCCAATACTCAACAATCATTTGTTAAGTGCCCACTATGCATCAATGCTTCGTTCTTGGGTATTGGGGGAATCACATATTTAGAACTAGAAGGCACATTAAAGGTCAACTCGTCCAACCCCCTTATTCCTTAGATGAGGAAATGAAGACCTAGAGGTTCAAAGTCATTGACAAAGCCAAGTCAGGTGACTCCTAATTGTGTGCTCTTTCCACTATAGCATGTAAGAATATAGAAAACCTGGACTCTGATCTCAAAGAACTTAAAATGTAGTATGGAGGTTATGACATGTATACAGACAAATGTAACCATCACATCCTGGATCTAGAGCTGGAAGGGGCCTCCGAGGCCATCTCAACCAAAGCCCTTATTTTACAGATAAGCAAACTAAGGCCCAGGGTATTATAGTGACCTGCTCAATTTCACACAGGCAATAGTTTTCAGGGAAAGAATTTCAACAGTGGTACTCTGACTTGAGAACATCTTTCCACATACTGTATCTTTTTATAACATGAGCCATGATAATGATTATGGACAATAATAAAATAGCTAACATTTATATAGTGCCTACTATGTTCCAGGCCCTGTGCTAAGCACTTTACAATTATTATCGCATCTGATCCACACAACCACCCTGGCAGGTAGTTACTATTTTATCACCACTTTATAAATGAGGAAACTGAGGTAGACAGAGGTTAAGTGACTTGTCCAAGATCACACAGCTGGTTTAATGTCTGAGGCTGGATTTGAACTTGTCTTCCCAACTCCAGACCCAGAGCTCTATCCACTGAGGCATTTCACTGCACTGATTATGTTAACAAAGAAAGATAACAGAAATTAAAGTGTGATGTATACAACATTCATAATTCTGATCTTTCTGGTAACTTGTAACTACCTTCTTGAAAAGAGGCCATTTATTTGTGTGGCTGATGAAAATTATGGGCAGGTAGGTGGCATGACGAACAGCTCACTGGGCCTGAAGTCAAGAAGATCTGAAACACTTGAGCTCAAATCCAGCCTCAGATACTTAACTAGTTGTGTGATCCTTGGCAAATCATTTAAGCCTGTTTACCTCAGTTCCTCGTTTGTAAAATGAGCTGGAGAAGAAAATGGCAAAGCATTCCAGAATCTCTGCCAAGAAAACTCCAAATGTGGTCATGAAGAGTCAGACATGACTTTCATCAACAAAATGAAAATTACTTAAAATTATCCTAAGATTTTATGGCATAATGTTGAACTTTCCATGTAAATACATTTTATATATTTTCAAAAGTCTAGCAACTACAATGTCCCGTCTGGCTGATATCTTTAGCAATTGCAGAGTATGATTACATAGAAAACTCCTCAGGTACATTTGTTAAATGTCCTATTGATTCCTTTATTCATTTACCAAGAATATCTCTGTTTCTGATACTTCATAATTAACCATTCTCAGAGATTTCTGTTGAATGAACTTAGTACTAGCAAGACTATGGTGTAATGAAAAATTGAATTAGATTATGAGCTCCTTGAGATCAGATACTAGTGCATTTTGTATTTTTTTCCTTTCTTTATATCTCCAGCATTTACCATAGTGCCTGGCACATAGCTTAATTTACATACTGACAATGGACAGAGCACTTGCCTTGAAATCAGATATCTTGGGTTTGAATTCTGGATCTGCCATCATGGTATCACAAAGAAATCATTTAGCTTCTGTGGGACTTAGTTCTTTCATTCATAAAACAGAGGGAAAGGGTATTGGGCTAAATCAGGGGAAGGGAACCTGTGGCCTCGAGGTCACATGTGGCCCTCTAGGTCCTCAAGTGTGGCCCTTTAACTGAACCCAAACTTTACAGAAAAAAATACCTTAATAGCCTCAAGGTTGCAGGTTCCTCACCCCTGGGATAAGCGAACTTTAAGCGATCTCCCAACACTAAAATTGTATAATCCCAAAATATCTATGTGGACCTGGCTGAGTGTTTTAATTTGGGCCCAGAAATCTGCAAGAGTTTGTAATTATTCAAAACCATCCAATAAATATTTTCAAATATCTGTAATGTGCTCAGCCTCACAATAGAACTTGTGGACAATACAAAGAAACATGACAGTCACAAAATCACAGATACAGAGCTGAAGGAATCTTGGAGTCATATAAGACAATTTCATTTTTCAGATGAGGAAACTGAGGCATGGGGAAGTTATATGGTTTCTCCAAGACAGTAAGATGGTTAATGTCAGAGCCAGGATTTTAATCCAGGTCCTTTGATTTCATATCCAGAACAGACTGCCCATGTATTATTTCTTTCTCA
Organism: Gymnobelideus leadbeateri; assembly: GCA_011680675.1. Lineage (NCBI taxonomy): Eukaryota > Metazoa > Chordata > Mammalia > Diprotodontia > Petauridae > Gymnobelideus > Gymnobelideus leadbeateri. The sequence goes on from WOXC01004035.1 coordinate 1,910,536, forward strand.
GTTTGTGACCAATCAACTTCCCTTTGTGATGAATGAATGAACAAATGAATATTTATTAAGCACTCATGGTTTGGCAGGTACTGTACTAAGCGATGAGGATAACAAATATGAAAGGAAGACAGTCCTGTTAAGAGGCTTATATTCTTTTAGTAGTCTCAATTATGTCATCTCTCATGTAAAAGTTGTTGCTGATAACATTTGAGGCCAATTTGTGTCCACCATACATTTTTCCATTGGGTTACAAATAATTATTTGTATTCTGAGATTATAGCATTCCCCAATCCTCAATTACATTTCAACATCAGGAGAATATTAGTGTTAAAGAGATAGGCTTTTTCCATTATTTAGGGCAATTTAGGATCCAATTAGGTTACATCCAACCAACATTTAATTATGCAAAGCACTGTTCCATTTACTCAGGGTACAAAGTAAAAAACAAAATAATCAATGACCTTGAGAAGTTTGAACACTAAGTGGGGAAATGGCATATAGATACAAATCTTGAACAACAATATAAAGCAATATATGACTAGGGACAGAATGAGTGGTTTAGACAAGAACTTTAGGTTTCAGGAAAAGGAAAGAGCATTGTGATCAGAAAAGCCTTCTCAGAGGAGGGAATTTAGATGTGCCTTAAAGGAGGTGTAGGATTGGAGCAGATTGAGAAGTAAGACAAAGTAGCAGTCTAAGTAAAGGCAAGGAGATCTGATTTATAAATAAAAATATGCTCAGATAACAACAGGTATATCATTTGGGTTAAAATGACAGGTAAATAGTGAAGAGTAATAGGAGACAAGGTTGGAAGGGGGTAGGTTGAAGGAAAATTATAAAGAACTTTGAATATCAGGTCAAAACATTTGGGTTTTCTTTAGTAGGAATTACCAAGGGTGAGAGTGACATAATAAAAGCAATGTTTCATAAAGACTAACCTCAAAGTGTTGTAAGGTATGATTTAGAGGGAGGTGAAGACTGGAAAGAGAGGAATCAGAAAAGAGGCTAGAAACAATAATGAATGCAAAGGTAACTATGACAGACATTTTGAAGAAAGAATGAACAGAACTTGGTCAATGATTGGATACAGGGCTGTGGAAGTGGGGGAAGAAAGAGGAGTTCCATATGATTGTCAATATATGTGTACTAAATTTAAGTATTGGAGGGCAACTAGCTAGAAAAGTGAATTAAGAATAAGGTCAGAATTGCTTTTCTAACAAATTAGATTTTGAACAAGTCATTCTGTCATGTATCAGGTCCACTAGTGGTCACCAAATCCATCATATTGAAGGAGAATGGTCTTGTGAAATAATCACTAATGGGCTGTGAATGGTCTAGACATATAGATAAGCCACACAGGGTCCTTAAGTAAAATGGGAGTAGATGTTAAAAAAGAAAATTGGACTTTTTATTCTAAGACATTGCTACCAGTTAGGCTAAGTGTTTATGGAATAAATTGAAAAATCTTGGGGATAGAAGATGGGGAGGGGATGTCAAATCTTGGTATAATTGTTTCAGGTATTTTGAGAAGTTCTAAAGTTCTTCTTGTTCCCAATCTGAAAGTTCCTCTCTACCCCATTTCTATGATTTCTTTTTTGGTTCCTCAAACAAACTCTGAATAAAACTTTTGCAAATGCTTCACTCTCTCTTCCACTAGGATGTTCTCATCTCTGGTTAAAAGCTCATAAAGTGCCCTTAATTCTGTTCCAATTCATGAGGAAGAAGACTGCAATCCTGCTATTTTCCTAAGCAGTACCTTTCAGGCTGAATTGGCGTGCTCCGTGTTCTGACAGGAGCTGAATCAAGTGAAATGGGGAAGATTTCTATTTCTGTCTAAGTCCTCTCTTTGAAGTCAAAAATTGTTTGAGCCTCTCCTAGTTCAAGTTTTGCTAAGATGAATAGGGAGCAAAGTAGGCATTTTGCTCTTATGCTTCTCTTTTCTTTGACAATCTACCCCCTGGAGAATAGGAAAATTCAACACATTGTAAAAACAGTCAGACTCAGATCTCTAACACTCATAGCTTAAAAGTATAAATACCAAGTACAAAAGATCAAATATCAACTATTGAAATACTTAGTGAAGTGAGAAATGTGTCTGTCATAGGATCACAAAATCAAGAGCTAAAATGAACCTTAGAGGCCATTTGATCTGACCTTTTCATGTTATAGCTAAAGAAATTGAAGACCAAAAGGATCATATTATAAATCATAAAGCTAGTAAGAAAAAAAGTTGGTATTTGAACACAAGTCCTCTGTCTACCATTCCAGCACACTTTCCTCTGCAAATTATCCCAAACAAAATATATAGCACCTGGAAGGCAGTCCATCTTTTGTTGGGAAATCATGTAAAAGTATCCATCAGTGACACAGATAAACCATTGGACATTGTATTTACAAATATACATACCTGTTGTTAGGGATCTAGACCAAGGAGTCAATAGTGCTTGGACATATACTCCTCCCAAGGAATTCATTGATGTTGAATTTCTCCTTGACTTTTGCTGCTTTGCTTTGCTTCGGTCTCAAAGGATTCAGATTTGGAAGGGACACTAGAAATTGTCTAGTGAGTGCAAAATCATTTTACAGATAAGGAACCTGAGTTCCAAGGAAAGTAATCTGCCCATTGTGATGGCTGTAAGGTTGTAAGATCATGGATTTAGAACTATCCAGCAGCTCTGAAGTCACTTAATCCAAAGTTAACTGGAATGACAAAATCTCTTAACTGTCAGGTAGGAATTCTGAGTTCTGATCCCAATTTGTCACTATCTCCCTGTCCCTTCTCTGAGTCTCAGTTTCCTTTTCTGTTAATTAAGGAAACTAAAATAGAAGGCTTCAGAAACCCCTTTCAGCTCAAACAATCTATTGCTATAGACAATGACTACAACACAACACAAAACAGCAATATAGTTTAGATCTAATACCACAGACAATGGTGATGTTTGGAATCCATATCTATGAATCCTTCATTTTTCTTAATCAATAAACTGTATAAGCGGAAAGTAATATGTTATTAGGAAGTTTTTCTAAACCATTTTTAAGAAATATACTTTGTATGTGTTTGTATGTTGGGGGTAGATCTTTCTTGGGAGGTGTCTTATGTTAAATATAAATATGTCCAAAAGTTTTTTAAAGGAGAACTTGAATTTCCCACTAATCCATAACCTAACTTAGTCAACATTTGAAATAGTTGTCCTCCATTTTTACTCCACCAAGTATCTAAGCTGTTCAGACAACATCAGAAGTACCATGTAGCCATGTTTCTACACAGTATGAGTCTCATTAGTCAAAAAAATGTGGTAATGATTGATGGCCTAAAGAATGAGGCTGTCAGTGGCTATCCCTCCAGTCTGTCAAACACATGTACATAAGCTTCATGTTTTCATAAAGACCCAAAGGGAGCCTCAATTACAATACCCAGAGGAAAATATGGGATTAGCCAGCACAAGACTATGTGCTAAGAGTATTTGTTGGACAATGTTTGACTGGTTTCTACTCTAAGATTAAGACTTTGTGTACCCAGATACAACTAAAACTAGGACAAATCACAAGAACACAGGCAGTCACATATAAGGGGTATCCAGATACCAGAAAATTTCAATCTGAGAAAAAAGGGACACTGTGGATTTAATTGATCAAGTTGTCAATAAACATTTTTTAAGTACTTACTGCATGCCAGGCACATTGCCAGTGCTTAGTAAAGCACTGGAAATACAAAGATGAGAAAAAAGAATGGTCCCTGCCCTCAAGGAGTTTACATTCTTGGGGGGGGGGAAGATAGCACTTAAAAGTGAACTGAAAGAGAGGGAAAGAGGAGAAGATACCCCACAGGGACATGGTGATCAAAGTCCATAGAGTCAAGAGCAGAGTTGGAAAAGCAATATAGATTGACTGATCTGGGCACTTCCTCACAATGGAAGTTCGAGAAAGAACTAAGAAAATCAAATTGATTCTGATTCTATTTTGTAATTGATTCTACTTTGTATCACCCCCAATATATTGTAAAGACACCTAAGCTATGTATCTTTCTCTTTGAGTTAAGTTCAGAAGTTTAGCTTTCCTCTCTAAGGCCAGTTGTCCCATAAGTCACTGTAATTCAAAGAAATTGCCCATGTACAATTAAAAGGGATCTATTATCTCACTAACAAGCCTTGTAAGATGCAAGTGGGCACCAGGAAGTCTGTCATCTCTGCACTGCTGGTTGTCCTTCAAGAAGGTCTGAACTGTTATCTACACAGATGGACACCACCAATGAGCTTTCCATAGCAACAAGACAAAAGGACTGTTATTAGTCCTGCATTCCTGACTTCCATCCAATCATATTGTTTTGCATCATCTGTTATATTTCAGACTTTATAAACAGTAATATTGTTTTATGCTTCCTATTCTTAATATTCTCTTATATTTTCCAAGACTATATGAAGTCTAGGAAGCCCTGCCCTGTGATCTTTTGATTGACTGAGGAGCAGAGATATACCTTTTATTGGTAATTGCTAACCTTACCAATACATGGAATGTGCTCAGAAATTTGTGCCTCACTTTACCTTAATTTCAATCACAGAATACAGCATGGAAGGAAGGGGCTACAGGCACAGAGCAATCTTCTAGTTCTTCTAAATCTCCTCTAAGAATAGGCAATAATTGTCTGCTTACCAGGTACTATTGAATGTGTGTGGTATATTGGAATAATCACTGGTGTTGGAATCAAAAGATCTATATGTTCCACTTCTAACTCTAACACTTTTTTTTGCTATATGACTTTGAGCAAATCATCAAATCTTTCTAGGACTCACTTTGTTCCTCATGTACTAAAGGAAAAGGACTAAATAATCTGTAAGTCCTTTCCAGCTTTAATGTCCTATGATTCTCTGATGAAGTCTAAAGTAGTTAAATGTCCCCAGAGGTTATTTAGTTCTATATTAACTATGGCTCACATCTGTTTTTCTCAGACCAGAATATAAGATGGCAATATATTTTCAGCCTCAAATAAGAGTATTAATAAGATAATGTAGGGGCGGCTAGGTGGTGCAGTGAGTAGAGCGTCAGCTCTGGAGTCAGAAGGACCTGAGTTCGGATCTGGCCTCAGACAATTAACTCACACACAAACAAAAACCTAGCCGTGTGACCTTGGGCAAGTTACTTAACCCCAATAGCCCTCCAAAAAGCAATAATAATAATAATAATAAGATAATGTAATTTCACAAAAGCAATGATAAACTTTAGATACATCCTTCCCAATTCATTCTTCCCCTATAGCTAAGGCATTACCAGCCCCAGCTAGATTAAAAAGAAGAGTGTTCCTTTTGAGACACAAGTAAAATCTGGACAATGGAGTGATGTTATTCTCAGCGCTTTTCTGATTTTCCCTTTCTTGTACCAAAACCAATTTCATCTTTCCCTTCTCCATTCCATTTTCCCTCCCAAGCATTATAGAGAGAAATTATTTTCAGACTTTCAGAGTTCTGCATACTAGGAAAAGATATAAGCCATTTTTAGGTATTTTAGGCAGTCTATGGAATAATGACATTGTCTCATTTTATTGTTAGTAAGGACAACCAGATTCACTTAAGGGATGGGTGAAAAACATCATCCGTGGCAAGAGACACTCTGCCCATACATGCATATTTCAACTTTTTCATTCAATTTGTATTCATATGTCATAACCACTTTATTAATCTCTGATGATGGATAATAATTACTTGAAAGCAAATGTTATCTTTTCATCCCCTCTAAAGCTTTCTTTTCCCTCAGATTCCTAAATTACCTCACTCTTAGTCCAGGGAAATATGTTCCCAGGGACATATGGGCAGAATTGTGAGGAAAGAAGACAGTAGGGGAAAACATAAACAGGTAGGGAGAAAAGTCAAAGGGAAGGGAGAAAAGAGGGAAAAGAAAGAAGGACATAGAGGGAAAGAAAGAAAAGAAGAAAGGAGAGAGGAGAGGAGAGGAGAGGAGAGGAGAGGAGAGGAGAGGAGAGGAGAGGAGAGGAGAGGAGGAGAGGAGGAGAGGAGAGGAGAGGAGAGGAGGGGGGGAAAGGAGAGGAGGGGGGGAGAGGAGAGGAGAGGAGGGGAGGAGAGGAGAGAGAGAGAGAGAGGAGAGGAGAGGAGAGGAAGGAGAGGAGGAGAAGGAGGGAAGGAGAGGAGAGAGGAGAGGAGAGGAGAGGAGAGGGAGGAGAGGAAGAGGAGAGGAGAGGAGAGGAGAGGAGAGGAGGGGAGGGGAGGGGAGGGGAGGGGAGAGGAGGGGAGAGGAGGGAAGAGAAGAGATTATTTTAGGGTAATGGTGCAAGAACTTGGCAGTAGTGGCAAAGATAGGTTTGAATGGATTTGACAGTATAAGCCAAGAGATCAAAGAGAAAGAAAATCAAAGAATACAGGAGAACTAGACCACGAAAGGAGGAAATTGAGATCCCTCTATGAATTAGTCCTTCATGATGACTTAGCCATTGATCCCCCTTAAAGACCTATGATCACAAAAGACAGATATTTCCACTGAACATCTCTTTTCATCCAAGGGGAGTATAGCCAATAGGAAATAATTCTTCAGGTTGCTCAACAACAGCTTTTTACTTCTGACCTCATTTGTCATTTATTCAGTAGGAAATGTTAGAAATCCTATGACTGATGTTGATTAGTTAATAAAAGGACATGAGACACAAATGCATCATTGGCTTGTATAGACAGAAATAATAATGGCTACTCTTTTTTACTATATGCACATCTTAGGACCAAACTATAATTGATTCAATATTTTAAACACCTTTTTAAAATGTCATATACTTTGAATCAAAGTTGTGGATAATGGTGATGATAAAATAAAATCAATGACATTGCCAATATAATTTCAGGTGGCATTAGTAAAGTGCTTCTTTCCCTTCCTTTTTTCCTTTCATTCACTTATTTGAAAGTACCAATAGGCTCCTGCTGAGGAACCCAGGAGCTTTGGTATTTCTAACCACTGCTAAGACATCCATCTATCATGATCACTTTTCAGTCACCTATTCTCAGAGAAAGAAACACAAAGCAGAAGAGGCAATCAGGAGCCTCTAGGCACTAGCTTAGGCTCACTCAGGCAACACATGTTTCATGTATAAGCAGATGTGGGGGGTAGGGAGAGGGGAGACACCCTTGCCCCGTTTCTTAGTAGGTCCCAGAGGAAGAGTTCTAAGTCATACTTTCAGAAGAGGAAAAAGAGTGAGAGCAAAAAATCTCTCTTCTTTTCAAGTTTACTTGTGTGGGCAGCTCTCCCTGGCTCAGTGGCAAATCCTCTTTGATGAATCTTTGTCCCCCCCACTCCCCTACGCTGCCATCGCAGGGACTACATCAATCCAAATGGCAAAGTGCCAAGCACTGATCCAGAGCCCATGTTACTCTCTAAAAGTAGGGAACAGAGCAGCTCTACCACAATGCAGTTACCTCTAGACAGGTTTAAGTAGATAAATAACTTACATGGACAACATACACATACACCAAACCCCTTCCAAATGTAAGGTGCAGATCCTGCTCTCTGAAATCTTATAGTTTAAGTAGAGAAATAAGACGTACACACAACATAGTTAAGTCAACGTGCAAGATGGTATGTAAATATTAAAATGAGTAGAATAGAGAAAAAATACCATAGGAGTCCAGAGAAAAGAGATGAAAACTGGCTGAAGTATATGAAGATCTGAGAGTTGGGGTGGAAAGAGTACACTGACAAGAACACTGGACCTGGAGTCAGATGGCATGGGTTCAAATCCTGATGGATACAACTTATAGGTATTTAGGCAAGTCTTTATCCTCTTTAAGGCTTAGATTCCTTTGCTGCATAATGGGGGAGTTGAACTAGATGGCCTGAAACAAGGGGTAGGACAGGTAAGTTATGGCTCACTACAAAGTACTTTAAATAGTCAGCTGAGAATTTTCAATTTTATCCAGTAGGGAAGTGACATGATGAAATGAATATTTTTGGAAAGACCCCAAGTACAGGATGGATCAGTTAGGGAAGTGCAAGAAACAAGACCAGTTAGGAGACTTGAAATATTCCAAACATGGTATGGCAAGAGTGGGAAACAAAACACAAGACAGATGATATTCTGAAGAATGAACTGGTAGGGCTTGAAAAATATGTAAAACTGATCCACTGTAGAGAATGATGTAGGAAGAGGCAAAGAGGACACCAAGTCTAGGATAGTACTGGTGTCACTGATGTATTGAAATTTGTACTGAGTGTCCCCATTGTTTCAGTCTTACTAGTCTTCCTCATAGGTACCTGTGAGTCAGCATTAGCATTAATCAATAGTAGGAAGAGGCATCAGTAGGTCTGCTATATGTACTTTGACCCCATTTGTTTCCTTGTCCTTTTTTAGCAGCACAAAGTAACCTGGGCTTTCATCCTATCCCCTTTACTTTAATCTCAATTTCCTTTGATTGTGGCAGTGGGGAAGGAGCTGAGATGAAATGACCAATCCCCTTGTAAAAATGTGTACCTCTCAGATTGTCTTGCTTTTATTATGAAAAGCTGTCTTTAAAAGCAATCTCCATATTGAATCTGGGGTTGGCCCTCAAGGCCAATTTTGGCCTTGGTGTTTTTATTAAACCTTAATTTTCTCTTCCTGAACATATAATTTTCTTTTTAACAGATGGAAACATGACAATTGGAAGAAAGATCAGTTTTAATGGAGAATACTAAGTTCTGTTTGGGATATGCTGTGTTTAAATGACATTGGAACAAGTATACTTGGAAGCTTGGATATAAACTCTTCTATGGATGTGTGTGTGTGTGTGTGTGTGTGTGTGTGTGTGTGTGTGTGTGTTTAGTTAATCTGGTGAAGCCTATGGACCTCTCCTAGAAATGTTTTTAGATAATTAAAGGAAATACTACATTTCAGCTAGAGGTTAGTAAACACAAAGATGTAGTGGTTTGGTTTTGGCTTTTGTCTTTTCCCCATTCTTGTTCACACTGGAATTCTACCCACAGACCACTAAACAATCTGTAGATCCCAGATTAAGACCCCCTGCTATATAAAGTTGTAGATTCAGATGAGGAAGAATATGTAAAGAAAGCAAATGAAAGAAGGGCAAGGATGATGATATAAATTAGAGTTTCATAAAATAAAGATGATAGTTGGAGATAACTTCAACTATTAGACAATAAATTTACTGAGAGAAAGAATTGAGACTAAGGATTAAGCACTAAGAAAATGCTTGCCATATACAACAAAGAAGGCAGAGAAGGAATGGTCAGAGAGGAAGGATTAACATGTGTGTACAGATTCTGGAGTATAATTAAGGTAAGTTCCATGGCAACATGCTTCATTTTCACCTTTCTAGTCCAGGCTTCATTTTCACCTTTCTAGTCCAGAGCTTAGCTCAGTGCCTGGCGTATAGTAGGAGCTTAATAAAGGCTTGCTGATTGATAGATTGATTATAGTCCCTCTGTGACCTTATCATGCTAGGTTTGTTTCTCAACCTCACCATCTTTTTCTTCCTTCTGGTAAGGTTGTTTATAATACACTCCCACAATAATACTGGCTCTATTTTTCTCTCTACTAATCTTTGCACAAATGTTTTCCACTATGCTTCTCACTTTAGGTTTCTAGATTTATTTAATATCCAAGGTTCTTCCAACCTCCTTTTTTTAAACCATTTTATTCTTTTTACAAAAATATACCCTTCCAAAGCCATATTCCAGTCATGAATCTCATCCCACCAAGTCTCAGCGATACCTATAAGGCCAAAATTGCTCTCTTGCAATGGGATCCTTGTAATAGGCCAATCTGTTTATTACCTGTGCTTTGTGCATTTGCATATAGATATTTGAGGCCTGAGTAAAAAGGAAAGATCCCATTGCAATTTTCCCACAGGGTGTGCCAATTCATCTAATCTAAGCTTTAAGCACATCTTTGGCCAGGAATATTTGATGTCCCAAAAAATTCTTCTGGCAAGATGGGGTCCAGTTGGTATAATTCAATCAAGCAGTGATAGACTTGATCTGACCACAACTGAGCATCATGTGGATTGTTTACCAGAATTTACAGGTCTAGAATAATTCTAAATTATAGAAGCCTAAGGTTATAATCTAAGTGACCACAATAAACTCTTATGGCTCCCTACAACCTCCAGGATCAGATATAATTTCCTGTTCAAATTCCTTCGTAATCTGCCCTCCCTTTCCAGTCTTCTTTACACCTCATCCCCTTCATGTACTCTGATATCCAGGGAAATTGGCCTCCTTTTTCTTCCTCCAACAAGCAAGTCCAACTCCCAACTCCAGGCATTTCCATGGCTGTCCCCCATGCCTGAATGCTCTCCCTCCTCATCTCGACCTCCTGGCTTCCCTTGGCCTTCTTTAAATCCCAGCTAAAGACCCACCTTCTACAAGAAGTTTTTTTTCCCCCAATCTCCCTTAATTCTAGTGACTTCCCTTTGTTGATGATCTCCAGTTCATCTTGTACAAAGTTTATTTATTTGTACATAGATGTTTGTATGCTGCCTCCCCCACTAGACTATGAGCTCCATGAGGGAAAAAACTGTCTTTTACCTTCCCTGCGTATGCCCATCAGTTAGCACAGTGCCTGACACATAATTAGCTCTTACTAAATGTTTATTGACTGTCTAGCTAAAGCTAATCAATTGTCGAGTCTTGGTGGTTCTATCTTCACAATACCTCTCCTATTTGTCATCTTCTTTCTGTTCTCACTGCCATTACTCTAGTTCAGATCCTTATTACCCCCCATGTGGACTGCTGTAATGACTTCTTAAGTGATCTACCTATTCTCAATATCTTCCCTCTCAAATCCACTTTTCATATGATCTTCCAAAAGTACAAGCCTAGTTTTATCATTCCCCTTCTTGAAAAAACTCCAGAAGCCCCCTATTGACTTGAGAATAAACTGCAAATTCCTTTGCCATCCCTCATGTCTAGAATCCTCTCCCTCCTCTCCTTATCTCTTGAGATTCCTGGCCTTCTTCAAGATTCAGCTGTCCCATGAGGAAAGTCTACACAACACCTGAAATCAGGTGACAAACCATCTGGCAGCAGTGCAGAGCCACCTCTAATGTGCCTATGGCCAGATACCAGCAGGTGACAGTGCAGCAGAGGAACCCAGAAGTGCCATGTAGTGGAAACGGACCAGCAGAGGATGGTGGTGGTTCTACAAGGTAGTGGGCAGTGGCCCTGAACATGGAGGCATTCCAGCAGGGATACCACCCTGGCAGCATGAGTCATCTTTGCCATACTCCCTGGCCATAGTTTTCCCTATGAACATACCCTTTCTACACATGTTCCCTACACGTGCCTTCTCCCACCTGTGATGTGGTGATTTATGGGAGGGTGTACCCCTGTGAGAACAGTAGTAATTTTCCTTGTCATTTATTTTACTATGTAATTAAATTAATTATCTTTTGTTTTGAGTTAGTATAACATTGAACTTGGGCTTTTCAGGGGGACTACATCTGAAGGAGACCAGGGCTACATTTATAACACTACAGAGAATCCCTCCCAATGCCATACACAGACAGAACAGCTTCCCAAGAAAAGTCACACCTCCTCACCATAGTCTGGTTCTAACCAAAGCATTCATGAACTTGGCTGTTTTATTATATCCAATGGTAAAACTCTGAATCAACCTCTGTCTCAAAGCTACTCCCTGGGGGTCACCCTGGGTACTACATTGCTTGTTCTTTTACAGCAGGGATTCCCTGGGGACTGGGAACTTAAAAAAAGAAGTTTGATGACTGTATTTCAGTTATAATCCTGTATATTTTATGCATTTAAAAATACTATTTGGAGGAGAGGACCAGAGGCTTTACCAGACTGTCAAAGGAGTCCATGACACAAAAAAAGATTAAGAGATTCTGTTTTAGGGGGCTCATAATCTGTCATGCATTTGTAATGCAATTACAAAGTGCTGATATTCGTGATCCCCCTAAAGGACCCTTTTAATGAGATGGGAGCCATCTGGTGCAATTCAAAAAGGCAGAACTAGATTGGCTCTGACCAAGTTTATCATCACTCTGTGCTTCCCCGATTCTAGCTACACTGCAGGGGTAAAACATGAAAAAGGACTTAAGAATATATGTTATTTGCCATTTTGTTTTGGATTTTGTTTTTGAACATTGTCTCCCCCCCCCCCCCGCCTTGACTGGGAGTTCCTTGAGGACAGGAACTGTTTTTAGCTTTCTTTGTATCTCCAGCAATTAAGACAGTGCCTGGCACATAACAGATATTGAATAAGTGTTTTTTGATTTAACTTGTTAAGTCATACATGTATCATATAAACAACAGTGAACAAGTAAGCAGAAGAGGTGCAAGGTTAAACATGAGTGTAGCTGCTGCCTCTCAGCACTCAGCCTCTGCTGGTCCAGGCTCCTCAGCTCAAAGTTTTCTACCAGTAAAAGAATGGCTCACACTGTGTTATCCGTCCCTTTGTAGCCCCTCTTTACATCCACCAGCCACTCATATCCCAAGCCCCCTCTTTCTGGTGCTCCTTCTGCACTGGGGAGGAAAGGCTCTGCCAATCATTTACTCTTCATTTAATCAGTCCCACAACTGGATCCCCACTGTACCCAAGTGGCACTTTTATTTACTCTGTCACTCACTCTCAGGGCACTGGTCTCCCCAAAGGAGGAGAGTTCCATGACAGCAGAGATTTTCATCTTTCTAGCCCCAGAGCTCAGTGCAATGCCTGGCAAATAGTAGGCACTTAATAAAGGCTTGTTGATTGATGGTTTGATTCTAGCATTTATCTTGTTTTCTAAATTCCTTCTCTGAGCCTATTACAGCCATCAGGTTATAGAAACCAACAGCTATGAAGAAACAGAAAGAGCCAGCCATCTTAGGGAGGAGTCAACCAAACATCTCATATGGTATCTGAGAAAGTCAAAGCATATTCAATCACACTGCAATTTCCAGGAGAAACCTGCTGTCATACGGACTGACTGCTCTGGACCAGCAAGACCAGGCTCCCTCTTGCTGCTGCAATCCCTACGCAGCAGATGGTTTTTGACTGACAGAATGATATCAGCTCTTTGCAGAAGTTTGCTTGATTTTTGTTTAAAAAAAAAAAGGAAAAAGTTATCTGAGTTGATTGAGCAGCAACTGTATTTGCATAAAAGAGGTCCCTAAAATCAGAGGAGCTATAAAGTACTCACCTTATCATCCTGATTTATACAACAGAGACAAAAAAAAAATTCTCATTTTTCTTTGGCCTTGTACTCAAAGGCACTGTGGAAAAAATGATTGTTTCCTATGCTGATCTTTATCACTCCTATTCAAGATACAAAAGGGACATAGCAGGCTCCAATTTTTAATCAGAGGTTCATAGATCTAGAGGCAGAAGGGCCCTCAGAGGTCATCTAGTCCAATTCTCTCACTTCACAGTTGAGGAAACTGAGACCCAGGGAGGTGAAGGGACTTACTGAAGCCAACATAGTTGGCTTCAGATGTAGGATTAGAACTGAGGCCCTCTGACTCCAGAGTCAATGTTCTTCCCTATACAATGACCATCAGAGCTAAATGTATCAGGATCCTCCTTTGTAGTGACATCTGTTGAAATCCTATTTGTCCATCCTTCAAGGGCCAGCTGAAATGCTACCCCTTCCTTAAAGCCTTGATCTCCTCTGCCAGATGCAGCCTCTCCCTTCTCTTTCTTTCCTTGTTTGTACATGTTTAGTGGTATTTATCACACATTAGTTTGTGCTTTAGTTATGTCTCATCCCCTCTACCAGGTGGCATGCTCCATAAGGGGAGGAGTTGTATCTATCTCAACTTAGCACTTACCTATGTGTTTTATGCATCAAATATTTTTTACCAGGTATACTTGAATGCAAATGAAATCATAGCTCTTTACACTACCAGCCCTGGGTCTCTGAAGGAAGTAGCTGGTCAGGAAAAGAAGAGGAGAAGGGGAAGGAAGAAATAGGGAGACAGAGATGGGGAAAAGGGATGGGCAAGCTTCAGAGAGCAGTGTGGGAGAGGATCAGGAAATAGAAGGAAGGGAGGAGAATGGAAAAATATGGTGGAGGGGAAAGGAGAAGATGGAGAACAGAGAAAGCACAGGTAGGGCCAGTCAGCCTCTGAGTTATTTTTAACTTTATTTCTTTGATTATGTGGTATTTCAAAAAGTCCAAGGAGCTGTTGTGCAGCAGTCACACCCTGGCAAAAACCATCTTGGCAGGCAGGCTAAATTAGGTTGAGGGTAACCAACAGGCTTCAAACCCATCATTGAGTTAGGAGGATGTCTGACACAAGCGTGTGAAGACTCCCCTACTGTGGAATAGACCCACGAGAACAATCTGTTCCAATGGCCATAAAGATGGTTAAGAAAGGCACAATGAAAAGCTTAGAGCTTGTTCAGACAGTCTGAGGCACCAAGGTCATTTATCCACTGCACCCACTGCAAGACTTGTCTTGCCCCTCACCTCCAGTGACTCTGGAAGAGACAGTGAGGTTGAAGACTTTGTGCAGCTCTGCCTCACTTAAATCCAATTCACAGAAAATTCACCCATCACATCATGATGTCACTGATCCTGTTTGAAAACCAAGGATGAACAAGAATTTTAAAAGTATGTGCCAAATCCTTCCAGTCACTTACTATTTCTTCTTATATTAGGTAAGTGTAACCATTTAGGAGGTATGGTATATGCTTAGTAAATAACCAAGTAATAGGATAGTTAATTAATTAGCTAAATTAGATTGACCTTATCTAAATGAATAATGTCACATCTGTGTACCACTCCAAGACAGGGACTGGCCGTCATCCCTTTTTAACCTGAACTTTGATGCAGGACAATTGAAGTAATTCATGATGAATAAATAGAGGACTTAGCTACCTGGGGCCAGGAGGGGGAAGCAAGATTTTTTGTACTGAACTCAATAAAACATCTCTCAATAAATCATAAATATAGAGCTAGAAGAGATCCTAAAGATCACCAAGCTCTTTGAAGGCAGAGACTGTTTAGTTTTTGTCACTGTATCCCCAGTATCTAGCCAATATCTGGCCTGATTGATTTCCAGCACACAAGGCTGATCGAGACTGCCCTGAATCCAAGGAAAAATTTATTCACCTTTAAGGAGGGTATTCAACCAAGCAATCTCTAAGGTCTTTTACAACTTTAAAATTTTATGTAACTCATATATGTGTTAGATAATAGGCCTGATTCAATAACTCCTTCTTATTGTCTGTTCTGTGTTCTCAAAGAGGACCATGTCATCAGGAAGGTGATACCACAACTTGCAAGTGAATTCGATTTAAGTGAGAGAAGGCTGTGCAAAGTCACCAGCCTCACTGTCTCCTCTGGAGCCATTTGGGTCCATTGGCAAGATACAGATCAGGATGACTAGAGATGACCCAGGATGCAGTGTGAGACCTTGACCTTTTTAAACTAAGGCCTGAGTTCCAACTTTGACTGAGGTAATGCCTTTTCAGTAATTAAGACTAGGTAAAAAAATCAATCAAGGAACTTTTGCCTAATAAAAAATCAGTCTAGGCAGGGAAGACCCTCAGAGTTTCTGGCCAAAACAGAAACAATTATCATTTACATTCCCTCTGAGCCTTCAGGGCCCAAAAAAATGACGACCAAGTGGGGCTTGGGCTTAGACCTATTGGTTCCATCAATGAGAGGCAGTTAATTGGGCTTAAGGCATGGTCAACTCTGATTTTCTGATATCCCTAAGGGTTCCCAAATCTCTCATGGGATATCACAAAAAATTCTCAAACTTAAAATTTGGAAAGAGCACTGGATTTGCAAGGGGAGAACTTCAGTTAGAGGTCTAGCCCTGCTACTCACTACCTGCATGACCTTAGACAAGTGACTTCATATGTCTGGGCCTCAGTTTCTTCAGCCCTAAAATAAACATTTTGGCTCCAGTCATCTCTAAGATCCCTTCCAAGTCTATGTAGATTCCATATACTTTAGGGAACTAGGTATAAAGAGATAGAATGGGAGAGGAATCTCAAAATCAGTGATAGGACATCAAAACTCTTTAGACCACACATTTCCTCATAAAATGAAAGCTAGAATCTCTTTCCATTTTCATTTTCTTGTCTTGTACTTGAAGGGCATCCTGGAAAGGCTAAGGGGGCAGCTAGGCGGTAAAGTAGATAGAGCACCAGGCCCAGAATCAGGAAGACTTCTCTTACTGAGTTCAAATCTGGCCTCAGACACTTACTAGCTATGCAACCCTAGGCAAGTCACTTAACCCTGTCTGCCTCAGTTTCCTCATCTGTAAAATTACCTGGAGAAGGAAATGGCAAATAACCCCAGTATCTTTGCCAAGAAAACCCCAAATGGGGTCATGAAGAGTCAGATATGACTGAACAACAACAAAGGAAGGTCCATACTATCCTAAAGCCTAGAGATGTAACACCAGCTTTGCAGATAAAACCTTATAACAGTCAGGTATCCCTCCTCTGGCAGTATACTACGATGTTCCAGTAACCTGAACAGAACTCAGTTGTTTAGAAGCCTCCCTTTTAGTCCTAAGTAGGTAAAACCATTATAAAAAGATATGGCTGGGGCGGCTAGGTGGCGCAGTGAGTAGAGCATCATCCCTGGAGTCAGAAGGACCTGAGTTCCGATCCGGCCTCAGACATTTAACGCACACACAAACAAAAACCTAGCCGTGTGACCTTGGGCAAGTTACTTAACCCCAATTGCCCTCAAAAAAAAAAAGCAAAAAAAAAAAAAAGATATGGCTAATAGGTCCCAATAAGTGGGAATAATTAATCTTCTGAAGAGTTTGTACTTGGATTCGCATTATTAGATGCAGCATGAATTCCAAAACTGTAACCACTTCAGAAGACTCAATATTTGCACTAATCAGGATCAAGCTTTACTCCAATTCTCAATCTCATCAAAGCAGATATTCTTTTCAACGATGCATTTCACAATCTCATCATCCATACATCCTCCATATCCTGCGTGACTTAATCCATATCTTACCACAGAGGTCTGTTCTATCCTGTAGCCCTTTCTCATATTCTGTTAATTCTGTATGTTAAGAAATGCTACCAATTTTTTCCCAGTCAATTATACAAATCTAATTTAAGCCTGAGTATTTCTGTTATGGCGCCTACAACTGATGTTAATCTGATGATATTGAGTATTTTTTATGTAGAAAATGTCTTTTGAGAATAAATTTTGAATGATTCAGGATATAAATACCAAATGCACGTTAGAGGACTTTGTTCAATAAAAACCTGCTTTTTATTTTTATTTTTTGGCTTTCCAGGGCAAGTAGCTGAGCAGGTTTAAATGGTTCTTTTATTGAAATCAACTAATTCTCTCATTTGCTGAGCCAGAGAGGAGCAGTTGATTTTCAATAGGGAAGAAAATGACTTCTATGTCATTTCTAACAAATAATTATGGTAATTGTACTGCATCCCACCTATGTGGAAGCACACTAAAGGCAGCCCTCTTTTGACTGAAGTCAGGAAGAAAATAGAGCAGGTCTTCTCCCTAGGAAGAGAAACAGGATTAAAAATAGGGAGTTTCATTTTGATCCCTGTTCACAGCCCCTTGCAGAGAGGAGAGCTCTCAGACTTCAAAGGAGAGCTCAGTTAAGGCAGAATAAGTGAGTAGACACCAGATTTTGCTGCTGCTGGCTCCAAAGGATTGGAGGTTGCCTTTCCATAGACCACTGAGGCCAACCAAAAGGAAAATGAATTTGAACAAGGACCTTGTTTCTATGAAATGCCTGTCCATACAGGGTTGGCGTTGTGGGAGATATTTTGCCTACTTCAGACTGTGTTGGGATGAGATAATCCAGCATCAGCTTCTCCTTACATAGCAGAATGGGAGAGGAATCTCAAAATCAGTGATAGGGCATCAGAACCTTTCCATAGACCACTGAGGCCATTCTCCCATTCTCCTCTTGCCTCATACTCTTCAAAGATTTGATGTCCATTCCTAGGACACATTTTGTTCCATCACCACAATTCTGATTCACCAAAGCAGAAGACTGGCTCACTCCTATTAATTATAGTTTCAAATAAAGGAAGCAGGCATCTTGCTGCCTACCACAAGGCTGTGAAGATGTTTACCAGCTATATCTAATGTGTCCTGCAGTTTCGAGAATCTGAGAAAGGCAAAGCTATGAGAAACAAAGTAAACTTAATCCATATTGGTGGCCCCTGTGTTAATTCAGCACCGACTACATGCCAGTTGGAAGGATATATTGATTCATTTATAGCCAATAAATTAACTCACAGTTATGGATTGAGCCCCTGTTATATGCCAAAAACTGGTTCTCATTTTTGCATGTCATAGAATCAAAATGCCAAAATAAATTTGACACTTCTAGGACTACCCAATTAAACTTTAATGTATTAGTCGTCCAGAGAAAGATTTTCAGAGCTATCAATTTGATAAGACTTTTACAACAATGCACAAGCCTTGTTAAAGCAGTCTAAAATCTGATGTCAGAATTACTGCTGTGTAAAATGGTTCTTTTTACGTTTTCCAAGTATTCATAAAAGGAAAATCACATATGCAAACAGTTTATTTCTTTAGTAAGTCAACCACTTTTTTCACCTGCAAAATTGCCTTTCATTTTTTTTTTAAATCAAGGTAACAGCAAATCCTAAAAATAAAAATCTTATCTTTTAGAACCAGAAAAATAAAACAAAGAAAGCCATCTCTTTTTGTTTGTTTGAGAGTTAGTTTTGCTGGCAAGGTAAATTTTCCAAAGTTTAAGCTGCAAGAAACAATTTATCATGAATGAGAAATACCATGGGAAATGAAAATTAGGTGCCAAGCTCAAAGAGATATGAGTGCTTAAAGAGGTCTAGTTTGGAGGAGTCACTACCCTACTGTGCTGGTCAAAAAATCCCCCAATTCCTTGGTCCTGACAGCAAAACGATTATTCTCAGCTGTGAATTGCAGAGTATTCAACCTGATTCACCTCACCAGGTTTCCTCTGGTGGCCAGTCTTCATCTCTCACCCATCTTTGTTGGCATAATTGCCTCTTCTTCGTGCTTTACTTCTGCTTTCAAGGACCTATTTTTAAAAAATCTCCTTGGGTTCTGTACTGGGTACTGCCCTCGATTGCTTCTCATGATTCTATTTCCCACCTTTCTAGGGCCTTAAACTGTACAGCAACAACAGACAATATAGGACAGAATAAAGAGAATAAAAAAAATAAAGCCTTAAGAAGGCCATTCAAGTTCCTGGGTTGCCTCTGAAAAGGAGGTTTGTGGGGCTTATCCAGGGTTGAAGATTAGTTCTCTCTCTCTCTCTCTCTCTCTCTCTCTCTCTCTCTCTCTCTCTCTCTCTCTCTGTCTCTCTCTCTTTCTCTCTCACATACATACACACACACACACACACACATGAATATATATATGCACAGACATATATATGTGGCTATAGGACAAAAATGATGAGGGAGTTAAAAATGAAGGATAATGTATTGCTGAATATTCGACTATAGGACCAAGACCGTAAAGAGAAGAAACTGGGAGAATATATAAGGAGGGAGGAATGGAGAGACCAGACATCGCAGTCAGGATGAAGACCAGAGTTAGTGAGGCAAAGGGGAGAGATGGAAGAACAGGAGATTATGATCAGAAGAGATTGTCAAAATTCAATATCATGGAAATGGTATAGTTATGATAGTGATGAGATCCAAGGGATGATTATCCCCATCAGATACTGAAGTAGTATGAGGCTGTTACTTGTGGGAGTCAAGAACATTGATGAATTGGGAGGTCAACTTGTTTAAGTGGACATCAAAATACAGAAGGACGTTCCTGAATTCAAAGACAAATATTGGAGTAGAGAAAAAGACTGTGATTCAGGTGCCATAGATAAAAAATATTAAACAACACAAGATCAAGCAGAGATCCCCAGGACTCTCCACTAGAAATCTCCTTCCAAGTTAACATAAAGCCACACTGACCCATGAATAACTACACTTTGGATTCAACCAGTTTTAAATCCATCAAATTATACTATTGGTTTAAATACATCCCTCCATCTTTTCCAAAGAATAGCATGAAAATCTTCATCAGCTGCTTCGCTAAAAACCTAAGGAAACTATATCTGCAGTATTTCCCTACTTTACCAATCTAGTAGCTCTGCCAAAGAATAAAATAAGGTTTTTCTCATGTGATCTGCTCTTGATGAAGTCATGCCGGCTGTTTGTGATCATTACTTCCTTTATCTACATGTTCACTAACCACCTCTTTAATTATAGACTTTTGTTCTGATAATATTATTAAATAATAACATTATTTAATACTATAACATATATGTATTATATAATAAATTTTGCCAGGAACTGAAATCAGGTTCCCTGGCCTCTAGTTTACAGTCTCCACTCTCTCTTCTCTATTTGAAAATTGGCACATCTGAGAGAAGTTTGGTGTAGCAGATGGAATCTGTGTTGACTACTTACTAGTTGTGTGACCTTGGGTAAATAATTTAATCTCCCTGAACCTCAGTCTTCCTTTTGTAAAATATGAGGATCTGACTAGAAGATTCCTAATGTTTTTTTTTTTCCAGCTCCCTGATTCTAACATGAAATTCTCCCTTCTCGCTTATGTCAGCAGGCTACAGTAATATGTTATGCCCTTGTAGGAAGATGGTTGACATTCCCACAGTAAAGTAGTTATCTCTACTGAAAGAAATATTGTGGCTTTTCTCCAGATAGACATAAAAGGATTGATTGCTATGCTCTTCCTTTCAAAGTAATCTTCCTAAAGATAAACAGAATTAGTGGTATCATCTTGGATTCTTTACAAATTTTAACATGATTTTTAGCTGTTTAAAATTTACAGAAACAAATAAGAATTTGGCATCGCCTGAAATGCTAATTGCCTGAAGTCAACAATGGTGCTTTCCTAATAATATTTTGCATTTGCTAAGCGGTTTCATGTACATTATTTAATTTGACCTTCACAATAACCCTGGGAAATAGATAATGTAAGTAATGTTATTCCCGTTTTACAGATAAGGGAACTGAAGTTAGAAAAATCAAGTGACTTGACCTAAGTCACACAGTTAGAAAGTGGCAGAGAAGGGCTTCCAATTCAAATTCCAAATCTATTTCTAACCACCTGTTCTTCTTGAAGCCTTTGGAGTCACCAGCTTTCTACAGGCTTTTTGTTGCAGTGGTTTGACTCAATTTAAATGATTAATCCAAGCAGGAGAGGGGGAAAAATGCATTTTCTATCTTTTGAGCTGTGTATTTACTCTGAATCATTGTTGGTTATAGTGGCCTATATTTTAAATGATTGATACTTTGACAGCCATTACAGACTTTAAACTCTTAAAATGTCATTTAGGTCCATGATGTATTGAATTATATTTAAAAGAAGGAAAATAGAGACCATAAAAATAGCTATTTTTCTATCCTTTTGTGGTTGTGATTTGATAGAAGGTACCATAAGAAGTTCCAAGTGACAGCTTCCAATTCCTTTTTTAATATCCCACTGCGAACAATAGTATCTGGTGGGTTTCCTAGTTCATTCCCTAACTCTTAAAAATACATAGTCAGAAAAGTCGTCACTCCCCTCTATCTTAGAGAATCAAGGCTTTCCTGATTCACTCTGGAATTTGGTTATGTTCCTGCCTTATTTCATGGGTTAAAACAAAATTTCACACAAGAAAATCCACATAGGAGAAACAAAGTAGATAAAAAATGCCTGTTATTCAGATTGAAACAATGGACAAGCCATAGAGTTCTTTGACAAACAATGCAAACAGTGAAAGAGTTAGACCAGAATTAAATAAAAAATAAAGAGTAGGCTAGATTGCCTTTGGAAAATTGTGAAGTTCCCTAATGATGTCAATCTTCTCCCTGAAACAAAGTCCCATATCTTTAATACCAATATTCTCTAGGTTATTGTTATGGCTATGAATTACAGAACATTACTGTCTCTGAAGAATTTTAAATTAATATTAACCAGAGGTCAGTGGAGGGATATGTGGTGTGTGTAAGCAGGTTACAACACATTACAGTCAAGGAATTATGAAGAACTGAAATAAATGAAGTCATCAAAAAATAAGCAAAAAAAGATGGTCCAGTCACATGACAAGACTGAGTGATAACTAATAGAAAGTGAGTGTTCCATTGGCTTTCTCTTGTTGTCAAGAGATAGCAACGATGTTTCTCTACCACCACCACCATTTTGGTGGACCTCTAGTGGCGACCTCATAGGGAAAACATAGTTACATAGAATGGGAAGGCATAGAAAGATTGCAATCTGCATCTTTAGAGGAAATACATCAATGAGATCACAGGTACATTTCAGTATTTGATTTTTCATGTTTACAGAAAATTATCCAGCATAAACCATGAACATATATAGAATGTTCTCTCACTCTCTCTCTGCCTCTCTGTCTCTGTCTCTCTGTCTCTCTTCCTCCTACCCAACAGTGGCAGATTAGCAGGACCATGACAAAAGCTCTCTGGAAACTGGAATTTTATACTCAGAAAGGTTCCCCAGCTAAAAATTCTTGGAGAAGGAAAAATGATTCATTGATTTTGTCAATCAGTCAAGTGACATTTATTGGGCTACACTAGTAGATGCTATAGGTCAGGAAGGAGTAAAAGGAGAAAAGAATGAAAGAGATGAAGGAAAAGAAATAAGAATTATAGAATGTTATTGGTATGGTGAGTAAAATGCATCAAAAACAACTGAGGCAGTTTTATCCAAACAAGATAATTTATTAGCAGTAATGCATATAGTTGCTGATAAGTGTGTCAGACTAGCCTCCTCAGTCAGGTCAGTGGCCATGAAGAAATGGGAAAAACCCTCTTTATTATGACCCTGGGAAGGAGGAGTACTGAGTGGTTGAGGAATGTCACAATTGGCTACAGGCCTTCAGGTGTGTGTGATCATGCCCCTCTCTGACAATTAAGGAATGTTAATTGTTTTATGAAGCTCTTATAATCTTGACTAGAGAATCAGAACCACCCAGTTAGGTCCCCTTGAGAGAGATCAAACTATTCCTAATTTCACAAGAGGAGACAAGGACTGAAGAATTGGTTTTTGGAGAGGGGCTCAGCATAAATTGGTCTTTGTTTACAGGCAAATAAAACAGAGGTTACCAGGTTAAACTGACTAGAGACTAACAAAATGGATATGGTGGGGGGGGCATAGTTATACAAACTGTACCACCAGTCTCTTTCTTTCTTTCTTTTTTTTTTTTGCTTTTTAGAGGGCAACTGGGGCTAAGTGACTTGCCCAAGGTCACATGGCTAGATTTTGTGTTAAGTGTCTGAGGCCAGATTTGAACTCAGGTCCTCCTCAGGGCCAGTGCTCTATTTACTGAGCCACATAGCCACCCCCCACCAGTCTCTTTCACCCACACCCCCAAGCCAGACTAGGACAGACTGCACTTTTGAATTCAACTCAGAAATCGGCCTGACAAAATGGGGAAGAGGATTAATTACAAAGTAGAATCAATTATTAAATGATACAGCATAATATCAATTTTTCCACTTGTGAAAAGGATTTAGGACATCATCTGAGCAAACCCTACTTTTCTAAATTAAGGAAGGGAAGCCTACAGGGGTGAAGGGACATGGGCAAGGTCACAAACTAGTCTGTAGGAAGCTGACACTTGAACCCTGGTCTTTTAATTCCTAGTTGGGTGCTCCTCCTGTGGGGTTACTCCAGTGTGAAAAAGGACTGTCTTAAAGCATAGGAAAGTCAATGATGGCCACAGGTATAGGTTAATTAGGTAGCTGACTATGTCATGTAACTCGAAGGGTTTCACAATGCCCATTGTTGCTAATAAAAAAAAATCTTCCCCCTGCCTATTGAGGGAGATGCCCTCTTCTGAAATTCCCTCAACTAGGGTCATTCTTATTGATTATACACACAAAGGCAAAGCCATCACTTTCATCCCCTTCTCCAACAAACCAACTCTCCTAGATTTCCTTAGGTCTATTGCACCCAAAACACAAGTTCATTTTCTTTCCCATGTGGATCCATTTTTCCTTCTTCACTGAACCTGAATCTTACCTAGACACTAGAGGGCCCTTTACAAAGATTTTGTCCAAGAATGCTCATAGAATGTTTAGGAATTGGAAAATCATTTAAATATTCTCTTCTTGGCATCTTGCAGACCACAGCATCATAACTCCACATTTGGAAACTAGTGCTGACAAATGCCAGAGCAGCTCTTGCTAACATTAACACCTTCTGAGTCACAAAGAAGAAGATCCACTGGCTGTAAGAAAGCGAGGGATGCAACAGGGAATCTTAAAAACCTCAGCCTCAAACTCCTGGCACAACTTCCTAGCCCCTGTGTTTCCATTCATCCATATGGAAGAGCCATGATTAGAAACTTTGGCACCTCGAGCAAAAGCACGAAAATGCACCTTCAAATCAACTTTGTAACTTATGATATGAAAAGCATTGGACTTAGAGGGAAGACCCAAGTATTAACAGATATACATGAGAGAGAAAGGAATACAGCTCCGAGAGGGCAGAGATGATGACATTAGATCCATGAAATAGTATCTGAGAATATATCAAAGCAACCTGTGGGGAGCATGGTCATCTCTCAGGGAAGAGCAGGGTGAAGCTAACCTCAGAAGGAGGTTGCCTGGAGCTCAGCTACCTAGGGTATAAAAGCACACCATTAGGTAGCTTCCCTTTATAATTAATTATTCTTACTAACTAGGGGATAAAGTTAGTTGTTTCTAAAACTCGGAAGTACACAGATTTTTAAAATGTATAAGTAACAAATCTAAAATTTGCCCAACCATTTAAAGTTATTAGCCCTTGGGAAAACCTTCAATCATCCTGCCTTATTCACCACTGTTAATTGCTAGTATCAGTTCCATTTCCCCATATCTGAGCAGAGCAAAACATTCCAGAAGGCTCTCCTACATCCTCCTATTTCCTTCATTTTCATTCTCTCTTTTTTCCCTATCACTTCTCAACCAAAAGTAGTGGATAGAGGTAGCAATGAAGCTAACAGAGTTTGAAAGTTGTCTCAGGAAAAGGAGCAAACCATTTCTTCTCACCACCACACCCCCATCTCAAGTCCTGGAGTGACTCCATCCCTTCCCAGAATTCCACAGCTCTATTCTCATTAAATGGGGAGCATCCAAGAGACAAGATGGCAATTTTACAATACCCACTGGCCTCTCCCTTTCTTCTGTATAGATTTTATCTAAAACAGAGGGTCCATTAAAACCTATGGAAAATCACCAGTATCCAGATACCAGAGAGGTCTTTTTCTCAGGTTTTGTCCCAGAATAATCATAGAATGTTTGAAGATTGGAAGAACCATTAAATATTTTCTGGCCCAGATATCTAATTTTTAAAATGACAAATCCGAGACCCAGAGAGTGTAAGAAACTTTCCCAAGACCATAAGACACTGATGATAAATTGAGGGCTGGAAGGGAGTTTGTTGCTCCATCTAGTCCTTCCTTTTAATACATGAAGAACTGAATCCCAGACTTAGCCAGCCTTATACAGCTAGTCGGTGGCAAAACCCTGGTTTCCTGACTTTCACTGTATCAAGCTTCCTCACCTCAAGGAAATACATAATTGGGTTTGTCCATAGATGAATAATCTCTCACCAATAGGTTTTTTGCATAATTGGTCTGGTTCACATGATAGGTAGAGCATAAGCAAGTATAATAGGGTCTACTCTCTAGACCACAAACGCTTGGAATATGATGCTATCAAAGTCAGTGAATGCAGAGCTTTGTGCGTAAAGATGAGATAAATCCATCAACCAAGCAACTGGAAAATGAACCTTAGTACTCAGCATGTTTTTAAATTCTGCTTTTTTCCATTTGTGCAGAAATATAGAACTTCTGACCAAGACTGACAGTATAGCTGACACAATGTGATTTAGCATAAATAGTACGGAATCAATGGGGCCATGCTTAGCCTTCTCACTTTATTCACCTTAGCCCTGTGACCTGGGACAAGTCATTTTTTTCTCCCTTTGACTCAGTTTCCCCATCTGCTAAATGGGGATAATCCTTGGCTACCCAATTCCTTGGATTATAGGGAGAACCAAATGAGATCATGGGTGAGAAAAGACTTGGAAAAGTGAAAAGTACTGTGCAATGCAAAAGTAGGGTATTACTTTTGTATAACTGTTGAGGCAGCTCAGGCACAACATCATCTCTATCAGATCTAAACAGTCATCATTCTCTAGTCCATTAATCTGATTCTGTGGGCACAAAGCCACAGGAGTGGGTCTCTGAATATGCCCAGAGGAAAGAGAAAATATATACCTTTCAGAGCTCTTAAGTTCTTATAGGAGTTAACATCACCAGTATCCACACTGGGGCAAAGTGATAGTCCTTTTGACCTTAAATAATTCATTGTTCTCTCACTTATGGAAGGCAATGTCAAATCTGGGAGCAAGCAGTGAGTAGAGCATCTAGAAATATCTCTGATTTTAGGAATTAGAAAAGGAAAAGAAGAAGAGAAGAAAGAAGGAGGATGAGGAGGAGAGGAGAGGAGAGGAGAGGAGAGGAGAGGAGAGGAGAGGAGAGGAGAGGAGAGGAGAGGAGAGGAGGGGAGGGGAGGGGAGGGGAGGGGAAGGGAGGGGAGAGGAGGAGAGAGCAGAGGAGAGGAGAGGAGAGGAGGGAGAAGAGGAGAGGAGAGGAGAAGGGAGGGATGGGAGGGGAGGAGAGGGGAGGGGAGAAGAGAGGAGAGGAGAGGAGAGAGGAGAGGGGAAGGGAGGGGAGGGGAGGAGAGGGGAGGGAAGAGGATGGGAAGGGAGGGGAGAAGAAGACAGGGGAGGGGAGGAGAGGGGAGGAGAGGGGGGAAGGGAGGGGAGAGAAGGAAAATTTCCACATATGTTTACATCCTGTGACTCCTAAAATTCTCCATGATGAAGGAAGGCAGCAGGAGAGAGTTTGCTTATCACCATTTTGTCTTACAATTAGAAAGACTACTAAATTTGATTGTTTTGCATAAAATAGAACAGATGCCAGAAAAGAGCACTGGAGTCTGAACCCCTATTATACTCCTTGCTCTCTGGGAAGCCCTGGAGAGCTTATTCAGTCTTTCTGGGCTTCAATTTTCTCTTTTGTAAAATGAATGGATTGGACTATTTGGGTTTCTTAGCCATTTTTTTAATGTCATGGACCCCTTTAGCCAATAACATTGCCCCTTGGAATAACATTTTTCAATGCATGAGATAAATGCACAGGATTACAAAGGAAACCAATGGCAATGAAATGTAATATCAACACAGTGTTGTTATTTTTTTAAATTTAATTAATGGACTCCACATTAAGAACCCCTGGATTAGGGGCAACTAGGTAGCGAAATGAATAGAGCACTGGCCCTGGAGTCAGGAGGACCTGAGTTCAAATTTGGCCTCTACTAGCCATGTGACCTTGGGCAAGTCACTTAACCCTAATTGCCCTGCCCTCTCCTCTCCAAAAAGCAAGCAAGCAAGCAAGAAAGAAACAGACAGAAGGAAAAAAAGAAAGAAAAAGAACCCCTGGACTAGATGGATCTCAAAGGTCTATTCTTCCTCTAAATCATAGTGTTTATGTTCTTCAGGATAGCTGAACTCAAGTTAGATTATTCACTGTTGTGTACCACCAGGATGCAAAACAGCCTGAACTGGCTCTTATGAGCTAATCTTAAGAAGCAAATGCATATAGATTCACATCAAGTTGGATCAAGTCAAATCAAGGTTTGAGTTTCCTTTAGAAAAAATCAATACCCTTGTTTTAAGAATACTAATTGGAATGAAGTAATTGTAAGTCAATCTGAGACGGAATTCTCAAAGAGCACAAGACTCATGGCATTGTTTAGGTGCAGGGGTAGGGAAGTTCAAAATTTCCAACTGTTTTCAATTTATAAGGGAAGCTGAACTCTTTGTAAGGGCAGGAAGAGTGTTAGAGGTACCAGGTGAGCCACCCCTCTCTTCATCTACATTGCCCATGCTTTCTAAAGGTTTGCCTGACCTTCAGGTCTATTTGCATGGCCAGATTGGTGCCATAGAGCCTAACAGGAGTTGAAAAGACAAAGGGAAAGGGCGTGGTTTTACATCCAGCTTCAAAGTTAGTGGAGGAGCTAATTGGACCATGACAAGAGCTGCTTCTACCCTGAAGTTGAGAAGTAAATAGTCATCAATAGCCCTAACAACTAAGAGAAAAGGTTGCAGACTTCCACAGGCAGAAGCAAAGGCCCATGCCTGAGCAGCTTTGAATGTTCTAGCAGGGAAGAGGCTATGGGCCATGGAAGATCAATGCTAAACATATGTTGACTAGTCCAGTTGACTAGCTCTATTGGACCAAAGTCTTAGAGAAAGATACTATTTCATTAAAGCAGCAGCAACAAATGGCAGTGAAGACTAGCAGAAAACCAGAGAAAGAGTTAATGGAGTCTCCATTCAGCAAATGAGTGTAGAGCCCCAAGTGAGAGCTATGATCACCCAGCAACACAGTGAGAGTCTAGGTCCTGAACAGATGGCTCATATAGCAGAGAGGTAACAATGCTTGGACCAAGCCAAGGAACTGGGGGTTAGTACCATATTTACTTACAGAGGAGGAGTCTCTTTTTGGTATGTGAGGCAGAGCTATACTGCAATGCTAGAACCTTCCAGGGGATTTGTGGTGTTCTCCAATGTCATACAAATCTCTATCCCTTTATGTATCATTGGCTGAAAATTTTACATTCTTCAATCAAATGAAGTGATACTCATAAAGGTCTTTTCAAACCTTAATGTGCTATATAAATGTTAGTTATTATTATTTTCTTGTTATTTACTTTGGTATTCTGACTTAATTAAATAATCTGCTACTTTATTCATTTCTCCAGTTTGGTTTCTTGAAAAAAAACATATTACTGAATTGGGATAGCAGCCAAACAGTACTTCCGGTTGTTGTTGTTTGTTCTTTTCAGTCATGTCTGACTCTTCGTGCCCCCGTTTAGAGTTTTCTCGGCAAAGATACTGGAGTGGTTTGCCATTTCCTTCTCTAGCTCATACTAGGCTTAAAGGACTTGTCCAGGGTCACACAGCTAGTAAGTGCCTGAGGCCAGATTTGAACTCAGAAAGATGAATTGGCTTGACTCTAGGCCCAGTACTCTATCCACTATGCCACCAAGCTACCAAACAGTACTTCTATATTAAACACACACCTCAAATTATTTCCCCTCTGCTCTATTTCACTTAATTTCTCTGGGTCTCAGTGTCCTCCTCTGTAAAATGATGAAATACTGATTTAAATTCACTTCTGCTAGGCTCAGGATTCACGGATATCCTAAGAGCTGTCTGGAGGGGGCTGAGGACCCAGACACTCACAAAGCATTGTCATTTTGTCTTTATTTAGCTCCACCAAAATATATAGCATAACTCAGTAGAATCAATGAGTAAACATAAGTTCTGGAGGCTGGATAAATAATAGACCTTGTGTCTAAATGTATTACTATTTTTCTAATGTATGTATAAGCTGTTGTGATTTTAAAAAAAATCATTGCTCAATACACAGTAACTTTTTGACATCATGCACTTTGTAAGTCAGAGATAGCAATACAGTTTCTATCATGTGCAAGGCTATAAAATTAGTTTTTTTAAACATTAAAAAGGTATCCTCATACTTTTAAAGGCTGGGAACCACTTAGCCAGGTTAAAGATAAGATCCATGGGGGCAGCTAGGTGGCTCAGTGAGTAAGAGCACCAGCCACAGAGTTGGGATGACCCGGGATCGAATCTGGCCTTAGAAAATGAGCACCCACACACAAATAATGACTGGCCGTGTAACCTTGAGCAAGTTACTTAACCCCAATTGCCCTCCAAAAAGCAAAAATAAAAAAATAAAAAAGAGTAAATGAACTCAAGGTCACATTAGCCCTAAATTCTACAAATCTATGACCTCTCTGTTGCTTCCAACCAACATTTACTGAATACTTTACCTTAACCAAGAGGCATTCCACTTCTGAGTGAATTGAAGAAGGTAACATTGATTTAGGGCTTCAGTATGGAGGGAGGAATTAATAGATAACAACAATAATAGCACTTATATAATACCCATGACATGGCAGGGGGCAGTTAGGTGAATAGAGTGTTGGACTTGAAGTCAAGAAGACTCATCTTCCTGAGTTCAAATCTGGCGTCAAACATGTACTAACTGGGTAACCCAGGGTAAGTCACTTGCCTATGTTTGCCTCAGTTTTACTCATCTGTAAAATGAGCTGGAGAAGAAAATGGCAAACCACTCCAGTATCTTTGCCAAGAAAACTCCAAATAGGGTCATGAAGAGTTGGACATGACTAAAAATGATTAAACAACAAAAATATGCCATGTGTTATATTAAGTGATTTACAAATATCATCTCATTTGATATTCACAACCCTGAGAAGTAATTTGAGGAAACTGAGACAAAAGCTGAATGACTTATCCAGAGTAACATGGGTAGTAAGTGTCCAAGGCAGGATTTCAGTTTAGGTCTTTCTAACTCCAGGTCCGATGTTCTGCGCACTATATGGCACCACCTAACTTTAAAGAGCTGGGAGGGAGGGAAGGAGGAAAAAAAAAAAAAAAAAGAGAGAGAGAGAGAGAGAGAGAGAGAGAGAGAGAGAGAGAGAGAGGTCTCTGAAATCTGGAAACTTTTGTCCTGAGTGCAACACATGGAAGACATCTTAAAGCAGATGCCAGGATTTCCCTCCCACTTATTTTGTAGCTTTCTCACCACACTTTCCTCCCCACTCACTAAGCACATCCAGTGGATTCTCAGGAATGTTATCATCCGGCCATGTGACTCCCCAAATGTTCTCTTTCCATTCCTACTGTGACATTCCCACCCTGATTCAGATATTTACCATCTCCCACCTGGACTTCTGCAATAGTCTACTAATTGGTCTCCCTGCCTCTCAGAGACTACCCCTTAATAGTCAGTCACTTAAACAGCTGCCAGTAATCTTCTTAATCTATAATTCTGACCACATCATTCATCAGATCAAAAATTTTCAATTGCTCCCCTTTCAATACCTCTATATCTCAATGGAGCTATAATCTCATTAAGGTGGGTAATCCTTCCAACAGTGAAGACTGCAAACATATACCCCTCACTGTATGCACATCTTGTCCATGATCTCCTATATATCCTCCATAGGAGGTCAACCCATATGCTTTGGTCCTTCCTCTAGCCACTTGACATCTATCATTCAGCAACAAATGGAGTGTGAGGACTTCCCTAGTGCTTGGTGACCCCTTTCTTTTCCCATCACACATTTCTCTGATGACATTCTGCCCAGTCCTCTGCTTGTGAAATTCTTCATTGGTGCCTCATTCTATTCTCACTTTGGTACCTAGTTTGCAACTCTTCATTGTACTTTGGGTTGCCCTCAATTTTAATTCTTCAGTGACTATAGTAGTCCATGCCTTCCACTTCCCTATATAGCAACACTTGAACAAAAAAAGAAAAAAAAAAGATGAGCCTTGCCTCATTTCTCAAATATATAGGGAATGGAGGCAAATTTATAAAAAATAAGAGCCATTCCCCAACTGATAAATGGGATCAAGGGATATGAACAGGCAGACAATTTTCAATCTTATCATTCTCAGAAACCTCTCAGGTTCATAACAGTGTTATCTAATCAGTCTAGCTCCCCATCTCTAACACCTTTTCTCTCTACTTATGCAGACAGCACCTTAGTTCAGGCTCTTGCTTCCTCTTGCCTGGATTATTGCATTGGTCTCTTAGTTGGTCTCCCTTATTAAAATCTGTCCCCTTTTGACTCCCTCTTCCCCATTACTAGAAAGGTAATTTCCCTTAAGAGCTGATATTAGCTCTCTATTATCTCTACGATCAAATAGACACTCCTCTGTTTAGCTTTTAAAGCCCTTTACAACTGGGCTCCAACCTCTCATCTGGGCTTCACTGGACATTATACCCTATCTCATACTTTGTAGGCTATTTCCTTTGATCTTCTTTCTGTTTTTCACATATAATATTCCATCTCCTGTTTCCATGCCTTTGCATTGGCCATCCCCCATTCGTGGAATGTATTTTCTCCTTACCTCCATCTCATAGTATCCCTCTCTTCTTTCTTTTTTTAAAATTTATTTTATTGGGTCGGCTAGGTGTCACAGTAAGAGCTCTGGCCTCCGTGTTGGAATGACCCGAGATCGAATCTGGCCTCAGAAAATGAGCACCCACACACAAACAATGACTGGCCGTGCAACCTTGAGCAAGTTACTTAACCCCAATTGCTTTAAAAAAATAATAAAAATTTAAAAAATATTTTATTTTTAATTTATGAAATAAAAAATATTTCTATAACACAGTATAATAAAAAAGATAATTGCACAAAAAACTGCAAATCAATTATGTACAACTTACTATTCCTTTTAGATATATAATAAAGTTAATATAGCTCAATTATTATAAACTGCTCTGTATTTTAAGTACTCTGCATTTATTCTCTTTATTCTGCATATATTGACTTTTACATGTACTTTTGTTGGAATGTAAACTCCTTGAGAATAGATTCTTTTTTTATATTTGTATGCTCAGTGCATAGCATACTGCCTGGCATATAGTAAGTCCTACATAATGCTCAATGATTGACTGATCCAAGAGTAATAAGAAATATCATTTCACAGACCATTTGGTCATCTTGCATTTCCATGTCCATAGAGAGCATTTAGAAGAATACCATGAAAATACTTGTAACTTATTGCCAATGTATGTTGCTGACGGTGAGGAAGGAGAGAAATTCTATGAAGAATTCTATAAGAGCCTTAGCATTACAGTGAATCAACATATTTTTAGTGATCAATGGCCTCAATAAAAGACTGGCATAGTGAAAGATGGAGGAATAGTTGGAAAAAATGGTTTGGGGGTAAACAATGGGAATCATCTATGACGAAATATTTAGAGAATCCTAGAGAATCAAGTAAAAAACTACTTGAGACAATAAATAAATTTGGCAAAGTTGCAGGATATAAAATAAACCCACATAAATCCTCAGCATTCCTGTACATCTTTAATGAAACTCAACAGCAAGAGATAGAAAGAGAAATCCCATTTAAAGTCACTGTAGACATTATAAAATATTTGGGAATCTACTTGCCAAAACAAACCCAGAATCTATATGATCACAACTACAAAACACATCTCACACAAATAAAATCAGATCTAAATAGTTGGGAAAATATCAATTGCTCGTGGCTGGGTCGAGCTAATATAATAAAAATGACAATTTTACCCAAACTAAACTATATATTTAGTGCCATACCAATCAATTTACCAAAAAACTACTTTTTAGACTTAGACAAAATAATAACAAAATTTATTTGGAAAAACAAACAGTCTAGAATATCAAGGGAATTAATGAAAAGAAATGCTAGGGAAGGTGGACTAGCTATGCCAGATCTTAATCTGTATTATACAGCAGCAGTCATCAAAACTGCTTGGTACTGGCAGAGGTGTAGAGTAGTGGATCAATGGAATAGATTAGGTGCAGGAGACCCAGCAGTCAATGAATATAGTAATCTATTATTTGATAAACCTAAAGACCCCAGTTTTGGGTATAAGAATGCACTATTTGACAAAAACTCCTGGGAAAACTGGAATACAGTATGACAGAAACTGGGCATAGATCATTATCTAACACCATATACCAAAATCAAGTCTAAATGGGTGCATGATCTAGGTGTAAAGGATGATACTGTAAGCAATTTGAGAAAGCAAGGAATAGTTTACCTGACAGATTTGTGGAAAGGGGAAGACTTTAGGATGAAACAAGAATTAGAGAGCATTATAAAATGCAAAATGGATCATTTTGATTACATTAAATTGAAAAGCTTCTGTACAAACAAAGCCAATGTAACCAAGATCAAGAGGGAAGTGGGAAATTGGGAAAGAATTTTTACAACTTGTATCTCTGATAAAGGACTCATTTCTAAAATTTATAGAGAATTGAGCCAAATCTATATGAATACAAGTCATTCCCCAATTGATAAATGGTCAAAGGATATGAACAGGCAGTTTTCAGAGAAAGAAATTAAAGATATCTATAAGCATATAAAGAAATGTTCTAAATCACTATTGATTAGAGAAATGCAAATCAAAACAACTTTGAGATACCACATCTCTCCAATCAGATTGGCTAAGATGACAAAACAAGAAAATGACAAATGCTGGAGAGGATGTGGACAAATTGGAACACTAATACATTGCTGGTGGAGTTGTGAACTTATCCAACCATTCTGGAGAGCAATCTGGAATTATGCCCAAAGGACTATAAATAATTTCATACCCTTTGACCCAACAATATCACTTCTAGGGTTATATCCCAAAGAGATCATAGAAGTGGGAAAAAGACCCATATGTACAAAAATATTTATAGCAGCCCTTTTTGTGGTTGCAAAGAATTGGAAACTAAAGGGGTACCCATCAATTGGGGAATGGCTAAACAAGTTGTGGTATATGAATGTAATGGAATATTATTGTGCTATAAGAAACAAGGAGGTGACGGATTTCATAATTACCTGGAGAGACTTATACAAACTGATGCTGAGCAAGAAGAGTAAAATCAGAAGAAATTTGTATACAATCAGAGACATATCATATCTGTGATGACCAACTATGACAGACTGGACTCTTTTCAGCAATGCAGTGATCTAAGTCAATCCCGAAAGACTCAAGAAAGAGAGAAATACACCATCCAGAGATATAACTAGAAAGAACTGAGCCTGAATCCTGATGGAAGCAAACTAAATGATCTTTTTCTTTTCATTGTTTGGTTTTATTTCTTCTTTACCATCTTTCATCCCACCTAGTACAATACGCCTTTGTAATTGGAATAATGTCTAATATGAATGTATTTGCAGATCCTAAACTGGACTATATGCTGTTGTGGGGGGAGGAGGGAGGGAAGTAAATGAAATTTGGAAATCAAGGAACTATGGAGTTGAATCTTGTTAACTGAAACTAAACTAATAAATTAATTTTTAAAAATGAGAATCATCAAAGGTTTGTGGATTATGCAGAAGTCTCATGATTATATGTCATGAATACTACCTGTAAGAAATAAGTTAGGGGACAGCAAGGTGGCACAGTGGATGGAGTCCTATCTCTAGAGTCAAGAGAATCTGAGTTCAGATCTGACCTCCTACACTTGACACTTACTAACTGTATGACCCTGGGCAATTCACTTAACCAGAATGCCTGCCCCCCCCCCAAAAAAAAAGAGTTAGGATGCAACAGATATGGTAAATATTAAATAAGACAAATAAAAATGAACTGATTCTGTTTTAACAAACAAGAAATAATTGATTTCCAATATGGAAGTCATTCTCAAACCACCTGTACAATTCAACCACTGCCTTGTTATAGCAAAGACCAAAAATCAGTATCAAACTAGAAAAATAAAAATGAAGTAATCCCAGGTTGCCCTAATGTAATGAGCTATAAATACCACCTCCACCACAACCTCCATGAGAAACAGATTGAAGAAAAGACATATGCAGATTATTGCCAATTCCCTAAGGAAATTTTAACACATGTAAATCAAATTGCCACAACAAGGGAGCCAAAAGAGCCTAAAAACCACATCAGCAGTAAAAATCCAATCTCCTTATCAGGTTAAAAAATATGGCAGCCAAGGGTAACACTAGTTTAGAATATAGATTTACAAAATATTACAGGGGAAGATGGTAGAAGATTATGAGCAAAATTGCCTTATATAGCAACAAGCAGTGAAAAGAGATCTGTATTTTGCAGAAAGCTTGGTAAGAAGATCCTGCTAACAAAGTCAACACAAGGTCATTTAAAGTCATTTAAAGACCCCCTTTGCCTTCTGAATAAAGACTGAAGATAAAGATCCTCAATTATCTACCTCTAACTGACCTACCTTTCCAGCTTTATCTCACACTATTTTCTATTATATTCTATGTTCTAGACAAACTGAACTATTTGCTATTTCCCATGTTTGTCTTGCCTTCTCCCATAGGATCACAGATATAAATCTGGAAGGGACCTCAGAAGTTATTTAGTCCATGTCCCTCATTCTACAAATAAGAAGCCTGAAGCCTAGGGAGTTTAAGTGACTTGCACAAGGTCATACAAACAATATCAATGAGAGGTGAGATTTGAAACCAGTTCCTGTGACTCCATAGTCCCTATGCCTCTGCTGACACCCTGCCCTCACTCTATAACTTCCCTCTCCTCTTACTGAAATTCTTCTCTTCCTTCAAGGGCTAGCTCAGGTGCAACTTCCTCTAGGTAATCTTTAGTGATTTCCCTTTCTGTGAACTTCTCTAAGTATTTTGGCATAGGGGTATGCTTAATAAATATTTATTGAATTGACTCCAATTAAATTCAATATGTAGCACACTCGTTGCTTTGCCTTGCATGTTCAAGCTAAATTATCATATAGGCTTTAGCTTGGAATGATTGTTACCAAATGGGTATACTTTAGTAGCCTGAAAATAAATATAATCTTTGTTTTGCCTATTTTCACTAATGTCTATTTATGAAATGGAAAAATGCTAAAGAAATTTGTGATAATGATGACTTTATTTGCATCTGCTCCCCCTCTGCCTACTAAACATGGTTATACTTTCATCTTTTAGCTCCAGGCCAAAAAAAAATCTATTAGTCTGTTTGGTAAATTATCCTCCTGCCTCCAAGTCATGGATTTCTTTGCTCTATTTTTCTTAGCCATTTAATTTAACTAATCCAGTAGTATGTTTGAATGTATTTTACACAATGCTAATTTTCTATCATAATATCCAATCTGATACTTTACAAGCTTATGGCTAATAATAGTAATAAGCCACATTGTTTTAATACCTTAAGGTTTACCAAGTCCATTTCTCATAGATAGAGACATAGTTCAGCTTGTTCAGTTGTTTTTCAGCTGTGTCAGACTCTTTGTGATCCCATTTGGGATTTTCTTGGCAAAGAAACTGGAGGTGTTTTGCCATTTTCTTTTCCAGATAATTTTACAGATGAGGAAACCAAGGCAAATATGGTTAAGTGACTTGCCCAGGTTCACTCAGCTAGTAAGTGTCTGAGGCCAGATTTGAACTCAGTTCATGGCAAACTACTCCAGTATCTCTGCCGAGAAAATCCCAAATGGGGTCTCAAAGAGTTGGATGTGGCTGAAACTACTCAACAATACAAACAACTTCCTGACTCCAGGCCAGGCACTCTCTCCACTGTACCACCTAGTAGTACAGGTATTATTATCTCCATTTTATAGCTGAGAAAACTTGGACACAGAGAGGTTACCTGATCTACCCAGGATCACAGAGCAATTAAGTCTCAGAAGCAGGACTTGAAATCCAAGTCTCCCCTGACTCCAAGCCTACTTATTTCTCTCCACTATGCTAAGAAATCCATCAGACTCTAACATCACTCTCTAGATGAATTTGGAGGCACGAAGCATGCTATTCATACCAACTTCCTTTGTCATAATGCCCATTGACATCAACTTAGCATTGAAATTGATTCCTGGGCTATTTCTTGAGACAATAGCTCACTTACCTCTGAGTAGAAAAGTGCCTTTTCCCCCAGCCCCCAAGCATGTGGTTCAATTATACATGACACTGTTGATGGAGAAGGCAAAGATAGCAAGTAAATTACTACATAATCATAGTCTGGTAGCTCTTACAATGGCAGTGGGCTGGGAAAAATTAATAGCAATTTTGAGAACGCACTAGTGTGGGTTTGGAAACGCCACATTAATGTTCATATCAAAAATGATCTCTTTTTTCCCCAGGAAACTTTTCACTGAAAATGGAAAATGTTCTCTTCTCTCACTGACCAAGATCCATCTTGGGCCTTTTTTCAAACAGATGATTCAACAATCAGGCACAGGGAAAAGCAAGGAGTGACAATATTTAATATAGGGATTGTTACATGTAACAGTCTCTCAGAAGGGCTATTGAAATCTTCGTAGAGCTGGAAAGAACCTTAGAAACCACCACCATCCATTTATTGTTGTTCAGTCATTTTTAGCTGTGTCTAACCCTTCATGGCCTAATATGGGGTTTTCTTGGCAAAGATACTGGAATGGTTTGCCATTTGCTTCTCCAGCTCATTTTACAGATGAAGGAAATGAGGCAAATGGAGTTAAGTGACTTTCCCAGGGTCACATGGCACAGAAAGTAAGTGAGGTCAGATTTGCACTCAGATAGATGAATCTTCCTGACTCCAGGTCCAGCACTCTGTCAATTACATTACCTAGCTGTCCATTAGTATCCATATCCTGTCATTTTACAAAGGGGGAAGCAAAGGCCCACATAATAGAGGGGATTTGTCAAAGGCATCACAGTGAGTGAATGGCAGAGCCAAGCCTAGAATCCAGGCTTTCTAATTCCCAGTTACTTATTCTTTCTTAGAACACCAAAATCCTAGCCAAGAATTAACTGAGGAGAGGGTTGACAATGCCATCTATATAGGCTTAAAATCTCAAAACCTTGGGGATCAGATTTTCTAGTATGACCTTCTTAATTTATAGATGAGAAAGGTAGGATCTAGTTCTCTGGGGAGTGACTTGCCCAAGGTCACACAGCAAATCTGCAGCAGAGCTGGGACCAGAACCCAGTTATCTTGAGCCCCAGTTACACATGTGGGAGGCAATATGGTGTAGAGGATAGAACACTGGACCTGGAGTCAGACCTCTATATCTCATGGACTTGTGGTGTTTTCTGGTTAACAGTTCAAATCCTTCCTCTGACATTTACTGGCTAAGTGAGCATGGGTAAATTACTTAACCCCTCTGAAAATTGATTTCATCATTTATCAAATGGAGATGATACCTGAAGTACTTAAATCACAGGATTGTCATCAGGGTTAAATTAGAGAAGATATGGAAAAGGCTTTGATAACCTTAAAGCTGACAAATGTTAGCTACTACTCTTTCCACTGCATTGAAATACTTAGACTCATTATTTCTTTTTTTTTGCCAATTTTATTTTTATTGTTTCATTTATTTCTTTTTAGTTTTCAACATTCGCTTTTATAAGATTTTGAGTTCTAAATCTTCGCCCCTCCTTCTGCTTCTCCTTCCCCAAGATGGCATGTAATCTGATATAGACTATATGTGTATGATCATATTATGCATATTTCCACATCAGTCATGTTGTAAAAGAAGGATCAGAACAAAAGGGAAAAACAAGAAGAAAAAAAAAACAGAAGAAAGAGAAAACAGTCTGCTTTGATCTGCATTCAGACTCCATAGTTCTTTCTCTGGATGTGGACAGCATTTTCCATCATGAGTCTTTTGGAACTGTTTTAGACTGTTGCATTGCTCCTAAGAGCTGTCTAACAATGACAGTCATCATACAACACTGCTGCTACTGCTTACAGTCTTCTCTTGGCTCTGCTCACATCATTCAACCTCAGTACAAGCAAATCTTTCCAGGTCTTTCTGAAGTCCACCTGTTCACCATTTCTTATGGAACAATAGTTAGATTCATTTCAAAGCAATGAATGGTCTCCTTTTGGTCTAACAGCCTAATCTGTTAATATTAAATTAATATTAAAACCCAGGATCTATCAGCTAACCCATAGTCAAGGGATAGTCCAGGGGAAATGGGGCAGAGTACCCCAGATACTGAAAAAGGAATCTGAGAAACCAGCTAATCCAGTTCCCTTATTTGACAGATGAGGAAGTTGAGGCCCAGGAAGGTGAAGTGACTTCTTTGGGATAACAATTTGTAATTAGTCAAAGCAGAATTTGGACCTAAGTCTTGATGTTTAGTCTAGTTCACTTTCTATTGCACAAATTGCACAAATTCACCCTGTGGACCATGGTGGAAGGGGAGGGAAAAAGGATGGGGATACACTCAGCAGGATCCTTAGTTCATTAGCCTAGCTTTCTTGGGAAGACCAGGAAAGAATTCCCATAGTAGGTCCAACCTGAACTGAATCCTGGGGGAAATTAAGGATTCCAAGTAATGGAGTAGAGGAAGAACTGTACTCCAGGCATAGGGAATAGTCCATGCAAAGGGCTAGAAGGAGGAGACTGAAAGCCAAGTTCAAAAAACAGAAAGTAGGTTAGTCTGAATTGAATATAGAATTTGTGAAGGTCAATAAAATTAAATAAATCTGTACCAATAGATTGTAAACAGACTCCGCAGGTTTTTAAATGCTAAATAAGGATACTTTTTTCAAGCATGCGTTAAACTAGAGGACCACCAAAGTCCCTACCTTTTCTAAATTGTGTGTTCTTCTGTGTCCTTGCTCTCTTTAACTAGTATTTGTTCTTTCTCAGCTTTATTTACATTACAGCCATCAATTCCATTTGGGACCGAAGTGGAATATTTTGCCAAGACTTCTGTTTTATTTTAGCCCTTGAAATAGGTTTTGTGGTCATGGGAACCCATCAGAAATTAGTTAGCAAGGACAAGGAATTTCTAACCCAAAGACAGCTAGTTTTCGGGGACCATGGTCTTCTTCTGAATTTAAATCCTTCTTACTTAAAGAGGACCAAAATGACATCACAATGTACGGATCAAAGTAACAGAGTGTCCAACTGAAGCTGATTAGTCCAATATGAGCTTAGAAGGTTCTACCACAGTAGAATCTTGGGCACAAATAATCTGTCTGAACATTTGGGATGGAGATGTTTCTACATTTGTTCAACTTATGTCTCTTTTGATCTAATGCAGGAGACACAGAGGATTATATCAGGCCAACCAACAACGATCTAATAGTTTCCCTTGAGTTCTTAGATAAGGGACAAAAAAGTCCCAAATGTACACACACACACACACACACACACACACACACACACACACACACATCTCCACCAAAAAAAAAGTCTAAGTAGAGACAGCATGATGGAGTGGAAAGTCCACTGGATTTTGGAGTAAGAAAACCTGGCTTTAGATTCTTTACTACAAGTCACTTAACCTCTCCAGTTCTCAGGGATTTCACCTAAAATGAGACAAATACACTACATAATCTCAAAAGTATTCATTGTTATAAAATCCCATGATTTAGGAATGTCACATGGAATCCCCAGACTGCTGTCAGGGGTCTTTTGGGCATTCTGAACCAATACAAGGAACAAAGAGAAAGAGAGTCCTCAGAGAGTTCCAAGGAAAGAGCTTCAAGGGGAGAACAGAGAATGATAGCCCTAAGTTTACGGAAGAAATCTCATACCACAGATTTACAGGGGATTTGGACATGAGGATTTCAATTTTGAAACAGAGGTTTTCCTGAGACCCCTACAACATTCAGAGAACTAGTAGAGGTACAGTTGAAGCCTGGTTTACTCATTAAAACTAAATTAGAATTTCTAGTATCTTGTAAGCAATCATAGCTTATATCACCATAGGGTGACATGGGGAGAGATATGGACCAGGATGGCTAAGGCAAGAACATCAGGATCATGGCAAACAAAAAATGCTTTTCCAAAATCCATAGCCTCTCCCCCTTCCCCACACCTTCATGAAGCAGAATTCCCCAGGTATTTCAAGTTCCACTATGATTTTTTACCTCTAATGTACCATTTTTTCTTTCTATATTTTCAAGCAACATGGCCCTTCTTGTGGTAGTAAAAAAAATTCTTTCTGATTCATGAGTTCCTGATGTGGACTGTGTGGGGGCAAGGAGGTGGTTTAGCTTAGATTTCTCTTTTGACTTAGATTTATCTTTCTCCTTAGCTTTTCCTTCATAAGCATATGAACAATGTTCTTCATATAACTTACAGGCTTTTGGACATGCTATATAATATGGCACAGAATGTGATATGGAGCAGCTAGAAAGAGGGCCAGTGTCTCATTGCCTAGATAAGGTATGAAGACAAAGACAGAGACTGGACCTGTGATTTCACTGCTATAGCAAAATCCCTGGGTAAAGAAATTCCTTTTACTAAAACAAAGCAATCTGCAGCCTTAAAAGATAGCAGAACCTCCATAATTCATTATCCTTATTCTTATTCTTATCTTCTTTGGAATTCTTCCCATGGGGTTCAGCCATCTTGACTAGTGAAAAAGTTGGGTGAGTACAAACTTACATAGCCCACTATATCTAATTGG
This sequence comes from Gymnobelideus leadbeateri, assembly GCA_011680675.1. NCBI lineage: Eukaryota > Metazoa > Chordata > Mammalia > Diprotodontia > Petauridae > Gymnobelideus > Gymnobelideus leadbeateri. The sequence continues at coordinate 1,952,451 of WOXC01004035.1, forward strand.
CCCAGACAGCAGACTAGATTGTGCTGCACATTAACTTCCGGTTCTATCATCCACTGAGGCCATCTTGCCATCTGCAGAATACTGCTAGCATATTTCCCTCTACCCTTCTTCTTTTTACCTCCTGGTCTGATCATTGTAATCAAATCAATGCCACCATTGTTTATGGAAGGGGCATGACAAATGGCTGCCCTGTGACTTCATTTACAAGATTAAAATGTAAGTAGTTCCTTGATGTCAGGTATTATCAACTCCCCCTTCATATTTATGTCCTTAGCATTTAATAACTGTCTTTTCACTCTTTCCATCCCATTCTTTCATAGCTAAGGAAACTGCCCCAGAGAGATTTTCTCTCTTCTGTGCCTGAGAATGCATTGCTTGAATGGATAGGGAATAGAAAGAGATACTGGACCTGAGATTTCATAGGTATAGCAACTCCTTAAGTGAAATAGTTCCCTCTACCAATACCCATAATCTTGGTTGCCTTCAGCACTGTAAAAGATACGTAACACCCAAGGTCATGCATTCAGAAGCAATGCTTGAATCCAGGCAGCCAGCCAATTTACATTTATTAAATACCTACGTTATTCTAGACACTATGCTAATCTGGGTCATTTTGATTTCAAATACAGTTTTCTAAAAACTGCATCACACCATGTTTATACATACGATGGAGAGATAGACAGAAACAGAAAGGCAAGCACTTGCAGTTCTCACACAGATTTATTCAACCAAAGAGGAGTCTTATGGGCCTCCTGATGCTATTTGGAAATGTCTACTTTAAAAACTTAGCTTCAAAAAATGATCTCATTACTAGCAAGCACGTCCACATGAAGAAAAAGGATGGAGGAAGAAACAGAGATGCCTCCCTCTCTAGCCTTCAGAATTCTCTTATTTATGTGTTTGCAAGAAAATCACCTCCCTCCCCTCATTTTGCAGCTGCCACGATAAGTGTAATGAATCAGCTTGAATTTCCTGAGTCATAGTGCTCCCTCTTTGATGCCAGCAGAATGGAAGCATGTCAGCCTTCTCAGGCATATTGAGGTGAAGGATGGGCATTGAAAAAAAGCATTGCACACAAGAGACATTTTTTTTGTAGTCACTGACAGAAAGGCACTACAGTGTCAGAGGGAAATAGGGGTTTAACCCATTATCCAGATGTGTTTGGAGTCTACAGGAAGTTAATGGATCAACTTTCCAAAGAGAAGGGGTCAGGAGAGGCAGGCTTAGTTTCCAGAAATATAGAAAAAGTTACATTAAAAGATGAGAAAACTTAGTAGAAATTTGTAGAATGTTAGAAGGGACCTTAGGAAAAAAATGTTTAAACTCAAAAAGTTATATCTGGAAAGGACTTTCAAAACATGTTAATCATAGGATCATAGATTTAATATTAGAAGAACCTCAGATGCTCCTTCTACAAGAAACTAAGGACTTGTCCCCAGGTCACACAAAGAGTAGAGACTTGTAATCAGGAAGACATGGGTTCAAATCCTCTCTTACATTTACTAGCTGTGTGACCCTGGGCAAGTCACTCACCTAACCTCTCTGAATCTCCATTTCTTCATCTGTGAAATGAGGCATTTGAAAGACCTCTTACATCCCTTCCAGCCCTAAATCCATAATCCTATGTATGATTTGAGGCACCTAACATCGAGAGCAGGATTAAAATCCAAGTCTTTTGACTTCAGAGTCTGTGGTCATTCCACTATACCACCCTGTTTCCCATGAGACCATTCAGTTCAACCTCTGCCTTTTACAGACAAGGAAATTTCACTTAAAGAGATAACATGCTATGTGAAAGATCATCTAGTCAGTTATTGGCAGAAATGGAGCTAAGACTCAGGCATCCTCATTCTCAGTCAAGCATCCTTCAAGCCTCAACTCACACCATGCTTTCTGCCAGAGACCTTTCCTAATCTCCCTTCTCCACCCCCATAATCACTGATGCCTTCCTTCTGTGACTAATCCTATTTACACCATACTTACCTTTTATGTGAGTGGTGCTTCCCCCATTGGAATAGGAGTTCCTTGGGAGCAGGGAACAGGTAATTGTCTTTCTTTTTATATCCAGAGCTTGACACACTCCCTCACTTGTAATAGGTACTTAATAAATGCCTTTTGGTTGAGTGAGCCCAAAATCTCAGAGGCAGAATTCAAATCCAGAGCTTTTGTCTCTCAAGTCACAGCTGTCTCATATTTCAGAACCCAAATAATTCAGTTGATCAAGTGGTCAAAACTTTTAAAAATCTAATTATTACCCTCTAAAGAAACCTCAAAGGGAAAGTCAGTTCCCCACTGAGCCACTGACCCTGGAACAAAAGTTTTCTGTTGGGGGAATACCAGGTCACCCTGTGTCACACAATCCAATCTGCAATTACACTTTGTGGCCACATTGTCTGGTTTCTCTCACCACCACCCCCCGCAAACATCTCCACTTCCCAAGGAAGTACTGACGACCAGACAAGACAATCACCATCACTGTGATCTAAGGAAAACACATCCCTGTCTCTCATAACTGTTTAGGAGTTTGTATGCAAAGGTGAGGGATACTTTGTATTATCAAACATGAAATAATAATAGGCATTAGTTAAATAATAATAGCAATTGACATTTTAATGCAATGTTTTATAGTAATGGACCACTTCACAGGCATCTCCTTGGATCCTCAGAACAGTCCTGAGACAGAAAGTATAAGTATTTTTGTCACCCCCATTTTAAACTTTAGGGAGGATATGGTGTAGTGGAAAAAGAAGGGATTGGGGTTCATATGTCACCTCTGGTGCTTTTTACCTGTGTTACCATGGTAATAGCTAACATATATAAAGTGCTTTATATCTGTCATCTCATTTGATCCTAGCCTGCAAAATGATGTCTCAATTGAAACAATACTATTTGGTCCTCCCATTGCCTGTATTTCCATTTCATTTTATTCATAAAATTGGAAGTGCTCATCTAACCTCCAGACTCAGGGACTTCTCCATCCACCTTTTGCTGTAGTCATCATAGTCATTTGAGGCCCATCTGTGGGCCTCAATTTCTTTAAAATGGTGGCTTTCTACAAGGGCCTCCAAGGTCTCTTCCAACTCTAGATCAATGATTCTATGACTAGATGTTATATGATTTTCTCTCCCAATTCTACATAGATGATCCTATGAGGATCAGAGAAGTGAAAATACTTGTCCAAGGTCACGCAGTTGATACATAAAACCAATCTTATAACTCTTAGTCCAGAGGTCTTCCATTATACCACACTCCCTGGAGTAGCCTTTCAATTTATCCTCAAGTTATCTAATGCATCTTTTTTTATCTAGCCTCTATCCTTCCAAAGAAGATTACCTAATCCTAGGTCATTCTTATATGCTTTGGGATACCTCCTCTCCCAATCTCCAAATTGGAAAAAGGAGTCTGGGCTCATTCAATTCTTGCAAGAGATTAGGTTTATTGGAGATTGAATATGATCTGTCAAGTGAAACAATGACATTTGGTCTCCCTGTGGTCTGTGTTTTCTCATGCCTATTTTTCTCAAGTGGATAAAATTAGAAATGTTTATCTAACCTCCCAACCCTCTTTCTTCAATACAATTGTTCTTATTTTCATCGCTAACAACTTCATTCTTCCACTAAAGTCTTTATCTGGTGCCTCATCATTCTAGGAGTGACCTTGGATTCTGGAAGGCTAGTTCAGTAAAGTCCACTGAAGCTGAAGGGTACAGATCTGATAAGGGAAAGCCAAGCTGCGCTCTGACAACCAGCCCTGGTAAGCCAAGGTAAGTGCCCACAAATGAGGTTGGCTGCAGCAGCTTTTTGAGACCATCTGCAACAACATGGAGAAGGTGTTGGGGTGGCTAGGTGGCACAGTGAATAGAGTACCAGCCCTGGGGTCAGGAGGACCTGAGTTCAAATCCACCCGCAGACACTTAACACTAGCTGTGTGACCTTGGGTAATTGCCCTGCCTTCCCCCCTTCAAAAAAAGTAGAAACAAAACAAAAAACCATGGAGAAGGGGCAACTGCCAACAATGGAGATAGCTCCCCAGGGAAACCATGGACCTTTTGAAGCACTGAATGATTTATGACCTTCCATCTCCCTTCTCTATTCTTTTGCACTAGCCATCATCCATAGTGAAGATGCTCTCTCTCCTCATCTCTGGCTCTTCCAGTCCCTTGTTCTATGGAGACTAATCTCAGGTGGCTCATGCTATATAAGATGAGCTCTTTCCTGAATCCTTCAAGTATTAATATTACCCCCTATGTTCTTCATATTTATTTATCCATATACATGCTGAATCTGCCCAGAAGAATACAAACTCCTCGAAGGCAAGGACTGTCTTAATTTTGAGAGTCTAAAGCAATGCCTCATATATAGTAGACAAATAATAAATGCTTCTTGAATGAATAAATGAATGAACTGAAGAACTATTTGGGGGATTGTCTTTTTCCCTTCAGCCATAAATCAAAGCTGCGAAAAGTACATGAAATTTCATTTCTTCCACAAATATAAGGGTATGTGGAATCTCTAATCATCAAATCTAGATGAAATCTGTTAATAGTTCCAAAGTCAGGGATGAGACATTTTGCAAAGGAATTTGATGTATAATGTTTGAAAGAAAGAAATAGTATCATTTTTAAATGAATTTAATATTTTGTGAGTCCCTTCTGGGACCCAGAGGTCTCTTAGACTACTTTCCTAATGCATAACTCAGAAGCACTTATGCTCAATTGAAAGAGTTTATACAATATGTATCTTATCCTTCTTCTGTGGTCTATTAAAGTAGGTACTTTTATTGATATGGTTGCTGTGAAGGATAATGAATTTACAGATGATATTTTATTTCGTGTAGCACAGCCTGGATCATATCAGGTATCTAAAGAAAGAAGGGTAATGTAAACCTGATATTGGAAGGATAAAATAAGCAAGGTTAAACGGAAAACTAAGTGATCCCTGATTTTCTCAAAGCAGTCTAAAACAGAGGCCCAAATAATTGGCCTATATCCCAACTGGCAGGACATACATCCCAGTCACCACACTCAATGTGCATGCAATAATGAAATAATGAATTGTGAAAAATGACACAGTGTCAAGACAAGAGACCACAACTGTTTTGTTTTTTTTCTTTTGGGGACTATTTTTGTTCAGAACATTGCTGTTCCCTTTCTAGTCTGACTGCCAAGAACAAAATGGAGGTGCTTTTTGTTGTTTTTTCCTTTGGTGACTGAAAGATCTAGTCAAATAATCAAGACTGGAGTGGCATTTTGTGATGATTGCAGAATTGATGTCCACTCAATCTCACATCTCTAGTGGTCATAGGCCCTTAGGAAGTGGGACCTGAAATCCTAAGAAATCATGGAACATTAAGGCAAGAAGGAAATGAGAGAATAACTAATCCTTTTGCAGATAAATAAATGAGGACCCAGGGAGTTGAGGTTACTTGCCCAACGTTACCCAGCCAATTATATATAATTAAGTCTCCTTAATTTGCCATCTAATATCGATATTCCTTGTGTGCCAATCTCTCAAACTTCCCCATATCTACTGTGCACGCCACCATCCTTCCGGTCACTTGGCTTCAAACTCTCACAATCATCTTAGATCCTATCCTCTCCTTCAGACCCCATATCCAATCACTTAGACATCTAGCCATGTCTAAGTTCACAATATATTTTCCCATTTATCTCCATTGTTATGAACACCAACATAGGGCAATGGTTCATTAAATGCACTACCAGCTTCCAATTTCTTCAGTCTCTAAATCATATGCCATAAACCTGCCAAGAAAGTCTTACTAAAGTATATCTAGACATTTCATTTCCCTGATCAAGAAACTTTCGTGGTTCCTTATGGCATCTAGGATAAAATACAAATTCCTTCACTTGACATTTAAAAGTCTTCACAATCTCACTCCAATTTGTCTTTAAAGATTTGCTGTTCACTGTTCTCCTTTCCTTGCTCTGGGTTCCATTCTAGTCAAATTTGGACTCCTTGTTATTCCCTGATCGTCTACTTTCTCAATGTGCAAAGCCTACTGGTTCCCCATGACTTATTCTGTGCCTCCACTTCTAATCCTTGGCTTCCTTAATGGCTTACCTCAGGTCCCATGTCCTACAGGAAAGCTCTTTAACATTGCTAGTGGTAACTGCTCTCTCCCTCTTCAAATATTCAGGCATATCTTTATTTGTTTGTATGTATGTTGTGTTTCCCCAGTAAAGTATGAGCTTCTTAAGGATAGGACTGGTTTTTTTTTTCCATTCTGTCTTTGTCTCCTCAGAACTTAATAGGGTATCTTCCACCTAATGAGTGCTTAATGGATGTTTGTTCAATTAGGTTGTATTTTAGACCTGTTACAGATTAGACCTAAGGTCAAATCACAATTAGATTGATATCAGACCTGAGCCTTGCACAATAGACCTCAGCCTCTAGGACTCTATCTAGGAACTGATCTTTATGCATTAGACCAACATCTCCCTTGCCCTTACCTCTAGGATCAGAACCCCAGGCACCAAGCTCCTCAGTTCAAAGATCAGAAACTATAACACCAGACCCTCTGCTCAAGGACCCTATTTCAGACCAAGGATTCAGACACCATACCTCTTGTTGTCAAGATCTTACCTATACTTAAGACCACTAATACCAGAACCAATCTAAAGAAAAATAGCTGGCCAGTAGCTTCTTACATTCACAGACATATTTGCAGATAGATGTTAATTTATTTCTTCATTCAGCTGCAAAGGGGTTCACATATCCAAATGCCATGATCTGAATGGTTGCTGATATTGTTCAGCTGTTTTTCAGTCACATCCAACTGTTGGTGACTCCATATGAGGTTTTCTTGGCAAAGACACTGGAGTGATTTACCATTTCCTTCTCCAGCTCATTTTATAGATGAGGAAACTAAGGCAAAAAGCTACTAAGTGTCTGAGGTCAGATTTGGATCTTCATGAAGATGTGTTTTCCTGATTCCTGGAAATGAGCACAAGCCCAGTGCTCTATCAACTGTGCCATTTAACTGTCCCCCAAAATCATTGTGACCCCATTTGGGGTTTTCTTGGCAGAGATACTGGAGTGATTTGCCATTTCCTTCTTCAATCTATTTTACAGATGAGGAAACTGAGGCAAACAGGGTGAAGTGATTTGCCCAAGAACATATGGTTAGTAAGCATGTGAGGTCAAATTTGAACTCACGTCTTCTTGACTCCAGGCCTAGCACTCTATCCATTGTGCAACCTAGCTTCCTGATCTAGGAATTTGTTATTATGAAATGGATAAATCTATCCACTGTTCAGCTGCTCAAATTATTTTCCTAATGTGCAGATCTAGCTTGTTACCTACCTCCCTTTTCAATAAGTCAAAGTGGCTTCTTGTTACCTTTGAGATCAAATATGTTTGGCATTTTAAAATATTCACAACCTAGCCCCTTTTACCTTTCCAGTCTTCTTTACTGCCCTCCAAAACTTCTACAATCCAGCTACACTGGGCCTACTGGCTGTTCCTCAGAATATTCCATCTCCAAAGCCTTTGCTCTGGCTGTCTCCCATGCCTGGAATGCTTTCTCTTTGCACCTCTTCCTCTTAGTTTCCCTGACTTTCTTCATGACTTAGCTCAAATCCAGCCTTCTGCAGAAGACCTTTCTAGGTCCCTGTGTACTGTACTTCCCCCATGCATTACCCTCCATTTGTACAGTATATATCTCATATGTAGTTAGTTGCATGTTGTCTCCCCTCATTAAAATGAGGGTTCTTTGAGAGCAGGGATTGTGTTTTTATCTTTCTTTATATCTCCAAGATTAAGTATGGTGCCTGGCACACAGCAAGAGCTTAATACTTGTTGATCCTGAAATTGCACAGCACACCTAGTAAAACAGGAAAGATGACAAAAATAATGACATAGGCAAATTCATGTATTGTTGGTGGAGCTGTGACTTCATGGACTGGGGAATAGCTAAACAAATTGTGGTACATGAATGTTATAGAATAGTACTGCTCTGTAGGATGATGAATGCAGAGAGGTACAGGAAGACTTATGTGAACTGATGTGAAATCAAGCAAGCAGAGTCAAGGAAGACAATATACAACACAGGAAATGGAAAGTAAAACAATTAATGTGTAAGAATGATAACGTCCAAGCTTGACCACACAGAAAACATTTGAGAAGATGCCTCCCCTTACTTCTTTTAAGAAGTTGGGGGTTTTCTATGGGTACAGAACCAATGCACATATTGGCAGATATATTTTCAGTGTTTTGATTAGATTTTGCCTATTTTTCTTTACTTTTTTTTCTTCTTTTAAAAAAAAATCTTTGTTGTAAGGGACACTTCTCTGGCAAAGGAAAATGTAGGTGATATAAAATAAGAGCTCAATAAAGTTTTATTTTCAAAAATAAATGCTTGTTGACTAACTTACTGATTAGCTGTAAGGCTATGGTAGTATGTCAACAGAGTAAAAGTAAAAAGGGCCCAGCCCTGGGATTCAGAGAAATCTGGAGGCTAAATCCAACTTTGCCACTAATTGAACTGGTAATCTTGGGAAAAATTGTTCAGTTTTTCCTTAGCTATGCAATGGGATTAATAAGGCCCAGAGGCATTGTGAGGTGAATCTGCCCTGGTTCTTTGGATTTGTGATTTATGAGAAAGTTCTTAGGAAGAAAGGAGCTATAAATATTAGCATTAAATAAACTCAAGGCTTATTCATTGTTTTCTGTCACACCATCAGTTTATTTATTGCTCACATGGGGGTCAACACCATGTCCTGTGAGTTTTCCCAACTCTTAACTCAATAATAAAGATAGTTCATATTTACATAATGCTTTATTAGAACACCTCATTTTAATCTCACTTGACTCCCTTCCCCAAATAGCTTTGTCAGGTAGAGAGTGGAGTATGATTATTATCTCCCTTATCTACCAACCTACTTGCCTTTCACTTGCCCTTTCACTTTTCTCTCTTCCAGTGTCCAGCTGACCCCCTTAGCCACATCCCCACAATAGAAAGTCTGGAGAATCCACTCTACTCTGACTCATGGGTCTGCCCTCCCCAAAACACATGGATATCACTTCAACAATCAGGGTAGCCACTAGCTATAATTCTTCTGTTAAGATGGAGGACCACTGGTCCTTGCCACCACCCTCCAGAACTTAGACACTGACATCCATAAGGACCCCAGGGCCCTGAACCTGAGCCCTAAGGATCTTCAGGTCTTTCCATTCATTCTGCAGCTGAAAACTCTTACGTCTGTTTTCTCCCCCAATTATAAAGTTAATTCCTTGAAAGGAGGGATCATCTTATTTTTCGACATAAATCTCCAAGTTTATTTATCATAATGCTTGGTACATAGTAAACATTCTATAAATATATTTTTATTCATTCATTCATTCCATTTTGAATCTGAAGAAACTAAAGTCCCAGGAAGTTAAATGATTCATATAAGCTCACCCAGCTAATAAGTGGCAGTCAGGATTCAAACCCAGATCTTCTAACCCCCAATCCACTTCTCTTTATACTTTCTCTCTGTATATTGACTATATTATAGATAAGGTCAACCTGGATGAGTAGCCTTAAATAAGGCAAAGGAAATAACACGGTAAAGTAGAAAGAACATTGTCTTTGGAGTCAGAGAAACTAGATTCAAATCTTGCCTCTGAAGTTTACTACAAGTATGACCTTAGTTAAGTCATTCAACTACCATGAGTCTAAATTTACTCATCTGAAAAATGAGGGATTTGGATGAGATGGTTTCTGGGGTCTATTATAAATCTATGAACTGTTTGGCCCTCGGTTTCCCTATTTGAAAATTAAGAAAATTGGACTACTTGATTGCTAAGGTCTCTTCCAGATTTAACATTTAGTGACTCCCTAACACTCACTTTTTGGTAATATTTGTGGGATTCCTTGTAAGTTCTAGCCCCATGTCTCCTGTGATCATAACAGGCAACAAACAGTAACATCTCTCAAGGACATTCTGTTGAACCAAGAGGATTCTCCTCAGAGGCCTGGACCAACCAAAAAGTCAGAAACCTGGAGGATCTGTTCTCTAGATTTCAAGACTATGAACTGCTTTGCTGCTGCTGAAATTCCACCTCACCACTATGTGAAATCAGTCAAACAGCTAGTTATACAGATTCTTCTATTAGATTTCTTCAGCTTAAGTGATTCTGAAAGCACTGGGCCATTGCTTACAGCAAAAACACTGATTTTCATGATTTGGCACTCTTCAGACAAAATCCTCAGATCAGTCACTACAAAGAAGAGTATTAGAGCCTATTCTTCCTTTGAATTCATTCCTAGCTGTTGAGATTGTTATTGCAAGCTTGCTGCTAGTTCCTTGCCCATCTTTCTTCTGGCCGGTATCAGTATGTGCCAGGTAATTGGAACACAATGTTAATTTCATTCTCTTCCTCCCTGAAGGGAGCTGATTAAAAAGATTCCCTAGATTAGTGCTTTTTTGAGAGAAATAAAATAGAAATAGTTCTAATCAAGATAAACTCCAAACCTCAAGAAACTGATGTGAAGTCACAATATATGTTTTAAAGGAAACAGATGGTACTTACAAAAGTCTATATTGTCTTAATTATTCCAGAAATAAATTATGTGAATAACAGGTAACACTTAGAAAACAAAGAATAATAAAATAATTAATGGACAGCAGCTAAGCATAGAAAACAGTAGAAAACTTTCCTCTTTAATTAATATTTGTGCTTTCCTCAAGAGGGAGCCTGGCATGGAGAAAAAAGGACAACTGGGAAATCAGAATACTTGTGTTCAAATTCCAGCTCTGCCACCAACTTGCTGTGTGACTAGGGTAATACTCCCTTTAGACTTCCATTTCATTTTTCAAATGGAAGTTTGGAAGAGACAATATCAGAGTACCCTTCCAGGCCTAAATGTTCATGGGGCTATGAGACTGTCTCTCCCTCTATTTCCCCTCAGGCTACATAAAGAGTCAAAATGAAATGGGTAAAAAATGTCCCTGGTCAAATAGTATAACATATGTAAATATACTTTCCTGGAGCACATTTCTTTGGGAAGATTAAAAAGGTTCTGGGTCCCAACATGAGGTCAGTGTATCTGTACATGCCTACTGCTGGCCTCATCAGTATGCAGATCTTGTATCCAAAGGATATGTTTGGCAGAATAATATAAGAACCTGAAATTTTCCACTCTTCTATCAGCCTAATCAGAAAGGACTCAAAATTTAATTAATTTGCATTAAAGCTCCTCCCTCTTCCAAATTAATAATCTACTATAGGTCAACCATAAATCATTTAGTATTAAGTCATGTATAGTAATTACTCCTTTTCATTTCAGTGCCCGAAACTAGATTATAATTATTAGTCACACCATAGCCTTTTTTCAGAGTCTAGCTACAAACAACATAAAACACAGGTTTTAAATGTTTATGGGATCATTAGAATGAATTTAAATGTTAGATGACTTGCCCAAGGTCACAAGGTAATAAGTGACTGAAAGAGTATTTAATATGGTATTTTTCCCTCAATATACCAATTACAGATCTGATATTTCCACTAATCCTCACTTTCATCCTCAAAACATAAAATGTTAGAATACAGAATCACTGGATGTCATATATGAAAGGGTCCTCAGAGATCATCTGGATCAACTCCTCCTTTATAGATTAAGGAACTGAGGCTTAGAATGATCAAAGGAATTCCCTAAGTTCCCAAGGAGAAGGAGGATCTCATTTCTCTCTAGTAACTTGATTGTAATGATACATTAAAAAGAAGGACCTCTAAAAGAGAGGCAATGTAGTGGAAAGGACACTAGACTTAGAGTCAGACTATCTGGGATACAGTCCAATTTCCATCACTTCCTAGCTAGCTAGCTAAGGGCAACCTGAGGCATAATGTCTGAGGCTGGATTTAAACTCAAGTCTTCCTGACTCCAGGTTCAGAGCTGTGCCCACTGTGTAGCCTATAGTTGCCTGGGGATAATAACAGCACCTATCTTCCCAAGTCAATATGAGGATAAAATGACATACTTAGCACAATGCCTAGTAATGGTACAGTAGATAGAGTGCTGGGCCTGGAGCCAAGAAGAGCTGAGTTCAAATCCAACCTCAGACACTTAATAGCTATATGACCTTAGACAAGTCACTTAACCCTATTTGCTTCAGTTCTTCATCTGTAAAATGAGCTGGAGAAAGAAATGGCAAACCACTCTAGTATCTCTGCCAAGAAAACTCCCAACATGGAGAGTCAGACCAAACAAAAAAACAAACAAAAAACTCAACAACATGTAAATGTTAGTTATTATTATTATAGCTAATTTTGTGTGATATTTCATTATATTAATGGATTTGTGATCAATCTTATCAGTGTGGGTATTTCCTTCAAAGTGCACATCTCAGTTTATCTTATGTGACTCTTTTTTCATATTTTTCTATCAGTCCTCCACTGGGAAGGACAACATGCAGGGAACCTTCTTCTAGACATTTTAACATTAGTTGAATTCCACAGGCTATCTATCAGTTATCCCTCACTCTAGATATTGGGCCTATCTTTTTGGTTTTAACACTGCCTGGAACATAATAGGTACTTAAAAATGCTTTACAACTGGCCCCATTTCCTTTTATACTTTTATGTTATTTCTTACATGCAATATGTACATTTCTTACATTTCATCATATGCAATACACTACAACCTGCTTATCACTGGTAGTACCTTTAAAGTTGGTTCAATTTCATTTTCTGAAATTGGATTGTTTAATTTCATGCTCTGTTAATTTGGATATTTTATATTTTTGTAGACAATCCATTTATTTTAACATCTTCAGTTTTGCTGGAGGATAGTGGCATATGTTAGATTCTGTTAATTCTTTTTATTTCATCTCTGTGGTGATTCTATTTTGTTCATTTTTATTTTGTTAATTTTATTTCCCCCCCTGTTCTTTTTAATCAGGCAGTTAAAGATTTATCTTTTTTGTTAGTATTTTCAAAGAATAATCTTTTAGTCTTGTTTATCCATGCCATAGACTTTTGTGGTTTTCAATTTATCTATTTCTCCTCTAATTTTCAAGATTTGTGTGTGTGTGTGTGTTTCTCATGAGTTTATTTGCTGAATTTTAACTGTATGTTCAGTTCATTTATCTTCTCTTTTTCAACTTTGTTCCTGTGTGTTCTGAGAGATATGTTTTTTTTTTTTTTTTTTTTCCTCTGGACTGCTTTAGCAGTGCCCTTGGAGGTTTGGTATGTGTGTTCTCATTGACACTGATTTTCAAATAGTTATTGTTTATATGATTTGTTCTTCTACCCAGTTATTACTCAAGATATTGTTTTGAATGTAAAGACGTCAGGGAAATTTGAGTCCTTACCAATCATGGCGTTTTATGTAATCATGCAAATCAAAGAATAGATAGCAAGAGTAATAAGGTGATGATGTGTAAACAAGGTGTTAACACCTAGTGACCCATTACAAAGTGTAAACAACTTTGATGGAATTAAAGGAGGTCTGATCATTAGAGGAGCAGAAAACTGGTCCTACCTGAGAATAAATTGCTCTTAGTGAGATAAAATGAGGGAGAAGAATCCCCTCTATGACTACCTGAACTCCAAACTTTGTAACTGTATAACTGGGTTTACTTTTAAGGGCCAACCAGAGACTTACCTATCATTTGCAGAATGGGATGCTTCACATTGAAATCAATCAAAGCTTACCTACTTCCTGAAAGGAGAAGGTAGTAACACCTCATTAAGAAACTAGTACCTCAAGATCCAAGACTCGAGATCAAATCCTGCCTCAGACTCTATTTACAGTGTTCAATCTTGAGCAAATCATTCCACTGCTATTGGACTCAGTTTCCCCATTTGTAAAATGAAGAAGTTTGACCCAAGGGCCTCGAACTTAAAATGTATCCAGACAATGTCAATTTAGAGAGTTCATCTTAATTCAAGAAGCATTTATTAAGCTTCTACTCTGTGCAAGACTATAAGGCACTGGGGGATAGAAACAAATGAAAGATAGGTCCTAACTCCAAGGAGTTCACAGTCTATTGGGGGACACAAATAAATTTGTAATATATACTTAAAAAAAAAAAGAAACTAGTACCTCACTATTTTGTGATTACATCAACTGAGCCTAGGGGGTAAGCAACATTCTTATAACAAGACTTTATTTAGACTAGTCACTCCTGTTTATGTTTTATTAATTGCTATTTTCCTGAGTTGTGTTCTATATAGGATACATTTAGTCTTTCTAATTTTTTCATTTAGTTATAATTCCTCTGTGCCCAAGAAATATGGTCTATTTTTATAAAGATATCATATGGTGCTGAAAAATACATTCATTCTTTAATTATTCCATTTAGATGTCTTAAGTATTTCAGCTTTAAATTCTCCAACTTTGCTTTTTCCTATACTTTCTTTTTTTTGTTTCTCTCCGTTAGATTTGTCTAGTTCTAAGAGAAGAACATTAAGTCATACAATCATTATACTAATATCTATGTCTTTTTGCAATTTAATTTACCTTTTTAGACACTATACCATTTGATTCATTTATATTTAGTATTTATACAGGTCCATTTTCTATGGTTTGTATGAATAAAGTGTTGAGGGACCTTTAGTAAGTGCCTTTTATGTACATAGATAGCCCCACACTAGATGCCAAGGGACATATAAAGTTTAGATAAAACATAGTGATTTACAATCTGGTAGGGGAGATGACACACATACTAGTTTCTATAATATACACACACAAAAATACATAAGTCTGTAAGAGAAGTGCTAAGGGAGTGTTATGTGAGGTGCTTGTATAGCTAAAAGTAGTTATTAACTGATTCTAAGGAAGGCTTCATAGAGGAAGTGAGAATGGAGTAAGGCTTTACAGAACAGTTAATATGATATTAGTAGACAGGGAGGAAACCTAAAGGATCAGCAATGAAAGGACTATCTTAGGGAGGATAAATAGTTTAGATTGGCTAGAGCATGAAATGAAGAAATAAAAGTATGCATATATCAAGCTCACTATGCTAAGTGCTGGGATACATATAGAAAACTGAAGACATTTCAGGCTTTCAAAGAGCTCACATTATAATTGGGAGAGATAACACAAAAAAGAAAGTTTTGCTGCAGTGTGGATGTAAGGTCCCAGAAGTATTAATGATACTCATGTCTTCCTAACTCCAATTCCTATTCTGGCCACCCCACCACCTACCTGCCTCATGACAAGGCTAGATCCACTCATAAAGAAGATAAATCTTCTTGGACCTGTTTGGATAATGACTGAACAGAATTGATCAGGAAGAGGATAGAGGTGGGAATATTAACTGACCTTTGTAATAGTTCTCATGAATGATAATAAGGATCTGTACTAAGTTCTTGAGAGCAGAAATGGAAAGGACCCAGAAAATGAAAGACAACTTAAGTATCAATACACTTTGAAGGGTCATCAATAATGCAAATATCAAATTGCCTCTGATTGGGACGGGCACTTATAAAATAATTTCAACTTGGAAGCTTTGCTCTGATGACTTTGAAAAGGAATGGATCACACAACTTTTTTTTAACATTGATTTGCTTCCATTTTGAGCTAAAAATTCCAATTTTACCAAGCCCTCAACACTTTTTCAAATGTAACCAGTGTTGTACTGAATAGTGGCATATAGGCAAGACTATCTGCAAATGGACAGGTTTCTACATATGGTAATGAATACAGAATGTAGTACTGATGAAGCTAGAGCAACATGAATAAACTACAGAGGAGTCCCTAAGAACTTGCAGGCAGATGTACGCCTCTAAGAGTCCATTTGAGTCCCTCAAGAACAAAATTCAAATGGCAACAAATATTTCCAATCCTGAATAAATGACCATATTTGAATATCAAGTATGTAATTATTCATCTGCCTGGTAGAGCCAGCTGTTGCCAACCAGACGCTTAATTTTTAAAATGAGTTTATTCTTACATTAGCCGTATGGAAAGTGGCGAACAAGCCAATAAATCTATTTGTTTAACAATAGTACTGAAAAATATCATGATTCCTGCAAGTTTGGATTTCTTTTTAAAGGGAATTCAGTGATGTCTCAGCAGAAAGAGGCTTCAGATATGGAATTCCAAATCTGTTTTAATACCTTCTTTAATTTTTTTGAGTTTGTCCAATTTTGTGGTATCAGTAAGAAGGATTCTGAGCTGTGACTTTGAAGTTTTGGGGTCCAGTCCCAATTCTACCTCTGCAAAGACTGGACAAGTCACATCAGCTCCCTGGGACTTAGTTTCCTTATCTGTAAAATGGAGTGGAAGAAAATAATAGTTTGCTTTCAGTGGGGCTCACATTTTGCTTTCATATCATGCTAATTGTGATTGTTGGTGGGCAAAGTCTCTACTTTGTGACTCCTTATCTTCTGTAGGTTTTCATATCTTCTCAAGCCATGTGTACAGTTTATGAGTGAGACATCAGGAGAGTGCATATTTTGTTGGGGCTTAGACTCTGCCCATTAGGGACACCAAAAACAGTTGCGACTTCATGATGTGTTGTGGTAGAACTGTCTCAAAGAATTCAGAGTCAGACCACTTCTAATCCAAGTATAGGCATTTATTGAGACTGACACCTCTCATAAAGCAGGCTAAGTTCCAAGAGGAACCAGCAACTTCACAGAAAGCAAGATGGATTTTTATAGGGTAAAGATGCAATTACATAACAAATTATGAATATGAAAAAAGCAGGAGGGGTTTGTTAAGGGATTAGGTAATAGGGGAAGGGTCCCAGCCACAATGGAACTGCACATGTAATTATCCACAATGCATATAGAAAAACCTACTGGGGAGGGGGGTAGGTATATATAATAATGATATTATAATAAGCCTCTAGGTCATAAGTTCTTGTGGGAAATATGAATTTGTGGTTACACCATTGTTCTAATGAGCAGTGAAGCACACATGAAGAAGTTAGGATTTTGGGGGTGGTGAGGGCTAGGTAGGGGCAGTGGGCCTGCTGTTCAGTGGGACCTAAAAGGAAGTTAGAATATTGGGGCTGGGTGCAGCTTTAATAGGATTCCATCAGTGAACTCACTCTGTTCAATTACTAGGGGCAGGTGGAAGTGTTCTGAAGTTTCTATATATTAACTCATGATTATTTTTAATTTTTTTGTTATTGACTGTCTTCTTGGTTCACCTCCTCTTGCTAAGAGGCTCAAGCATGGCCATGACTCATCAACTATGTGTTGGTTTTCATAGATGACTGGAGGGAAAGGTTTCTAGAATCCACTAGGCCTAGGGTTGTCATGTCAGATTAACTAATGAGAGGACAGGAAAAGGTCATGATGGGGTACAGGCTTAGGAAAAGATATGTTTAGTGAGAGAAAGGTGTAGAGACCTAGATCCAAAGAAGGTTGGTCAGCTGGGCCAGGGGTGTCAATGATGCAGACAAAGGGCAACATTCCCTAGTAAAGAGAACTAAATTAAACTATAACTAGGAAATAGTTAATAAAATAAATGAAAATACTATAGAATATAGATAACCTTGATATGTGTTTTTCTAAATCAAGATGTGGCCCACAGAGATCCTTATATACAAGTTAGTGGCTCCCTATTGCCTACTGAATTTGCTATCACAATCTGGGTCATTGGATCCTAGGTTTCTGTAGGAAAGAAGAAAATGAATCAATTTCAACATGTAAAAACCATGCCTGCCAGAGAGATGTAACTAGTAGAATTTACTTTAGGCAGAGAAGGGGAAACAGAGATTATAGAGGAAAAAGAATGAGAATGACTTCCAAGGGGTCAAAGGTTGGTGATCTCTAAACAAGGGATAAAGGAGGTACAGGTCCAAGACTCTAAGGAAGATAATTTGGGGTCCAGAATGGGAAGAGGCTTCCTCACCAAGATATTGAACAGGGTCTAGGGAGATGCCCGAAGTATGACTAATAAGCAAAGAAATGATCAGCATCAGAGGAATGTCCCAACCCAAGCCTCTAGCTGAGGGCTCAAGAATTTGATTCTGAATGACTGCAATTACAGAAGCCTGGTCATTCAAATCCCTGATAAAAGCTGGTGTTAAGATTAGCATCAAGACATAGTCTTAATCAGGAGGAAGGAACAAGGAAGCTAATGATGACTTGTAGTTGGAGATTAAGGCATAAATCAAACCTTTACCCTTTTCCTGAGTTACTCATTAGACATCTTCCCTTTCCTGTAGTGTTTTGCAGTAAATCACCTAGTAAAATCCTTTTACAACTTTTATGTTGCAAACATTCAGGGAGCAGGGATAAGGAGTGGGGAGGCAGAGAGAGAAAGAAATACCTTCTCTGGAAACAGAAATTCCAGGAAGTAAAGAAAAGGCAATGTTTCTGAGAGCCTAGTTTATGGTGATAGCTACCCAGGACTCAAACAGGCTAGCATAAAAAAGAGAAATGACATCAGGAGTAAGGAATATAGAGGTAATGACTCCCAGGTCCAGCCCTCTTGGAACCAAAATGGTTTTCAATATTTTGGAGTGACACATAGGGAATGATACTCAACAAGAACAAATTCAGGAAATTGGATGTAGAGGGAGTAGAGATGGGGGCAAGGAGGAATGGGAAGAGATTAAGCCTTTATCAAGTACCTACTATGTGCCAAACACCATACTAAGCACTTTTTACAAAATATCATTTCATTTGATCCTTACAATAACTCTGCAGAGTAGGTGCTATTATTAGCCTCACTTTACAGTTGCAGAAACTGAGGCAAACAAAGTTTAAGTGACTTATGGGTTATAAAAATAAGTGTCTGAAACAGGATTTAAACTCTGGTCTTCCTGATTCAAGACCCATGGTTCTGGTCCACAAACTACTTCCAATGATTAAAGATAATATATGTTCTCTATGTTCCCTGAGCTCAAGGATTATTATTTTTTTGTGTTTGTATCCTCAGCACCTAGTACGATGCATTGACAAATAATAAGAACCTTAATGTGTATTGAATTAGTTAAATTACATCTTCTGTATTCACAGATAATGCCAAGCTGAATGGAGTTGGTAGCAGAAGTCAAGAAAAGACTTCATGGTGTCCTAGCCAATAATTTCATGACTATAGGAAAACCAACCCAAATGATAGGATTACAGTAGAGAAAGGTGTTTGCTGAACTGTGAAAGTCTCTAAGTCTTTTTAGGACCAAGCCCACTGTAGCTCTACTCCTTAGCTGCCCCTTTGGTTTTACCACAATTTGAAGAACACCAGAAGGGCCCCAAGGTGGTTTTCTCCCCATCCATGTCTCAAGATACATCCTGGGCACACCTCTGATGTAAAGGAGAAAAACTCAAGCTCACTGCTATGACAAGTTTTTTGCAGGAATGATTCAATTCTGTGAAACTTGGGAAGTTTATAAAGACATGTACAGAGATTTTCAGCAACCCACTTTTCAACTTTGTAAGTCAGCAACTTTCCCTTCTTAATCAAATGATAATTTGTTTTTGTCAGCATAGAGAATTACTGATAGGGAAATTCTCTCCATGGGTCAAATTGTGGATCCATCATTGACTTAGTAGGTAAGTCTTAGGTGGTTGCTAGGGGCACATGGAGGTTAAATGATTTGAAAAGTGTCATATAGCTAATAATATCAGAAGCAGGTATTTGAACGTAGGTCTTTCTGACTCCAAGCCTAACTCTATATATCTATCATTCAGGCATTCATTACCTGGGGTTTGTGAAGTTGTTTATTTATTTTTTCATGTATATTAAAATTTTTTTTTTCTTTTTGGAAGGCAGTTGGGGTTAAGTGACTTGCCCAAGATCACATGGCTAGTTTTTGTGTTCAGTGTCTGAGGCCAGATTTGAGCTCAGATCCTCCTGACTCCAGGGACAGTGTTCTATTCACTGCACCACCTAGCCACCCCTATATATACTTTTAATACCTATATTTCAACATAATTGAATGCCTTTGTAACCCCATGTATTTTATGTTATACACTTAAATATATTATTCTGAGAAGGGGTCCTTAGGCTTCGTCAGCTTGCCAGAGGGGACCTATAACACAAAAAAGGTTAAGAGACTACATTCTGCCATATTGTCTCTTTCTCTTAAAGCATTCAGGGTTCAACGGTTGTAGAAGGAGGAGGGGAAAGAAAAAGAGTCACCTGCCTGACACAGAAACTATTCTTGGGAATTAAGCTTTCCTAGCAGAAATCAATAAAGGTAAAATAGAAAGTGAGCAAAGTGAATGGGCCATTATTGTTCCTAGAACAAGTTCTCTTCTCCCTCATAGCTATCCATGAAGTTAAATATTGTCTCTTGAAATGCCATTTTTCTATTCAAAGTACCTTTTTTTTTCTTCTTGACACCTACTTTTAGAAAAATGGCTCTTCAGGGAAGAGTGAACATCTGAACAATTTTATTTTCTTGGAAATATCATAGAAGAAATTAAATAGCAAGGTCTCCAAAGTGTAGGTATTGCTCTGAGATAAAGGAGCCCTGGGATGATACCCCTGGCTGCCTCTGCTGTGAAGCCTGGATCCTAAATCCAAAGGAAATGAAGGCACATGAGAGGAAATGAGGTGCCCAGTCAGTATTCATCATAGCTATCATACATGCACCTCACAACCTACTACCTCCAACACACACACACACACACACACACACACACACACACACACACTGCTATACCACTTGAAAGACCTTATTACAGTCAATAACTCAACAACTTTATTCTAACTAAGGGGACAATACATGACAGACCTCAGCATATTTAATACCTTGCTAGAGTCTTTCTGCAGTCAGGTAATGAACCCACCTTCCTGACCCCATGTGCCTCATTAGTGAACACAAATTTACAGGCAGCATTTCTCCCAATGCACATGACAGAGCCCCCCCCTACCCCCCCCCGACTCCCCTTAGCCCACATTACTTCCACCTTAACCTAAATCACAGTTACAGAACTTTCAGAAAGTTGGAAACTAGTTCATTCTACCTGTCCCAGTTTTACCAGCTCCACCCCCACTTCCTCCCCATCATAGCTGTGATAGTTATGAAGCTAGGGTTTTAGTGTAAATTCTCCTTGTGTCTCTGTCATAACAAGTGATGCTAGAATCAGTGGCCTCTGCCTTCATTTCTTTCCCATCTGAAAGCCCCAGGACTTGGTTCACTGGTGCCCCCTTCTCATTTATTATCACCACTTCCATCTTTCCTCTGAGTTGGGCTTTTAACATCTCTGTGGAAAAGGATGTTGGCTTTCCATTTCTCCAATGCCCTGGCCCCAGAAAATTGCATACAACCTTCTTTAAGGTGTTGGGCCATGTGATGGGGCACAGATTCACAGAATTTTAAGTTGATTTTTAATGTTTTTAAGTTGGAAAATACCTCAAATTTCATTTAATCCAAGCCTCTCGTTTTATAGGTGAGGACTCTAAGCCTCAAGGAAATTTACTACTAAGTATTATGGGGAAACTGTTTCTTTTTTCATCCAGACTTGTAATTTCATGGGTGCAAGGGACTTTCACTAATGAAACTCTGTGACAAAGAACTGTTCTGCAATTTATAATCTTAGAGAGATACCTGGGGCAATGATAGATTAAGGAAGCAAATAATAAGTATTATTTAACAAATACTTGCTGTGTGCCAGGCCCTGTGCTAGATGCTTAAAGTATAAAGAAAAAACAGCATCTGCTCTTCAAGGGCCTGTGTTCTAATGAGGGAGATAACACAAACATATGTAGGTATATACAGAACACATGTGTCATGCCCAGGCACAGCTAGGATATGTCAGAGGAAGGACCGGGACCAGGTATCCCTGACTCCTAGACCAGCTCTCTATCTATTAACCCTTGCTGCCTCACAAGGAGCCTATGAAGAATTAAAAAGAACAAAAGGGTAAACTGCGTAGGGTTATCTGTACTGCTAACTAGGCCTCATTTCTTCTTCTTTAGTCCTCTTGATGGGGTCCTTGTGATATATATGTCTGTAGTATCAATCTGTAACATCAGTTTGTAAGTGGGGTGCTTTGGGATCTATGTCTATAAAATCAATTTGTAAAACCAGTCTGTAAGATCACATTTCCACCCCCCCAGCCTCAGAGCATTGACTCTTCCCCTTCCCCCTTCCAGCACTCTGCCCAGCAACAATTCATGACCTGTTTATCTCTGCTTGAAACAATAAGTTATGTAAATGTTATCTCCCTTAGTTAGAGTGGCCAGCCCCACCATAAATTCTTCAATACCTTATCTATAGGGTAACTCCTTAGTCAATTATATACCCACACTGTCTCTGATGACCTTGGTGGGTGGCAGACTGGGTACTCTTCAGTGATGTGTCAGGCCTAAAACCACACCTCCAGCTAGCCCCGCCTTGAGCTATTTCCCAGTGAATCATGGGCAATACACCTGCACAGTTGATATTAAAAGTGTATGGTCCTTTGAGCACTGACCACTCCTTAACTCCTCCCTGATCCCACCCTTACTCACCTAGTTAGCATAATTGACACCTTAAAACTATGCCTGCGGCCTCTGTGAGTTTGCAGGTTCCATAAGAATCTAGCCCGCAGCGTAACAATAAACTTTACAATTTCAGCTTCAAAGTTTGCTTGAGCCTGGTGAATTCCTTCCAGACTGGATGCCAGGGTGCATCCCTGGCAGAACCACTTACCCTCCCCCCCTCCTTATCACCCTTCCCTCTTCACTCTGACTCTCCCTCCTGCTAGATCTCTCCCTAAAATCCATTCCACTCAAGGTTCCCATCCCTATATTTTTTTTAAAGCAATTGGGGTTAAGTAACTTGCTCAAGGTTACACGGCTAGTCATTATTATGTGTGGGTGCTCATTTTCTGAGGCCAGATTCGATCTCAGGTCATCCCAACTCCGAGGCTGGCACTCTTACTCACTGCGCCACCTAGCCGCCCCCATCCCATCCCTATTTTAATCTTTAAGGATGGGCCCTTCCAGGAAAAAAATAGCATCCAAAAATCACTTACTATATTCTTTGCCTACCCTTCAGTTTCCCGAGTATCATCTGAAGTGCCAGACCAAGACAGATGCAGCTAATATGGAAACTGCCTCTCTGGGAAACACTTGGAGATATACATTAATTCTGCCTAGGAAATCAGGTCCTAGGATAGTTAATATACATTCCACAGGGTCTTCTAAATGAGCAACCTCCATATTAATCATTCCCTTTACTCAAGAGGGCATTACTCTACATAAGAAATGCTAAAATCAGTTCAATTATTGGTCCATCCAGTTCTATATTAAGTTTCTAACAATAGCAGAAAGAGAGGCAGTGAGGCAGTAAAAGTGACTAGAATGCTAGACTTGACGTCAAGAAGATGAGTTCAAATACTGCCTCAGACACTCACTTGGCTGCGAACCTGGACAAGTCATCTCTCCATGCCTACGTTTATTTTCTCATGTATAAAATTAGGGATTTAGATTTAGCCTCCAAAGACCCTTCCAGCTTTATATCTATGATCCTTTGACATCTGGGAGTGTGTGGTATCACCTTCTAGGATAATTATCATTAAATTAAAAGTCTGAATACCATTTAATAACACACAGCATAATACCAGTGTAGTGAGTGGGGCTTAGCATATTGCTTAACCCATAATTCTCTTGCTTTCCCCAAATTCTAATGCATTTATTACTATACAGTATAGAATAGTGGGAAAAACCAAGAGAGGCACAGTTAAAAATCTATCTCTAACAGTTATTTAGCTGTGTGACTGTGGCAAGTTCCTTGATTGTCTCTGAACCTATTTCCTATTAGAGAAAACTGGAATAAACAATATCTAAAGTATCCACCTCAAAGGGTTGTAAAGATCAAATGAGATAGTGATTTTCTGTGACTTTCCAAACAATGAATCACTATAATAAATGTCAGCAATAGTTATATAACTTGCTTATGATGCTAGAATAATCTTGATACTTTTATTATAACATTGCTTTTTGGAAGTGTGTTGACCCTTTAAATGTCTTTGAATGATACACCAAACTGTATCCCAAAGTTAAGCTTATCTGAACATTCAAAGATAGGTCTCTGTATGTTAATGAGTTTGTGTTTTTATGTTTTCATATAACCAATCCAATCCAATCAATAAACATTTACCTGTATTAAATGCCTAATGCTAAGTATTAAGGGTACAAAGACATAATGAAAAAACTCTCAATTCTCAAAGAGCTTATATTCTCCTGGGAGGCTATGGGGATGGGGGAGGGAGAGGGGAGGAAAGGTGAATACAACATGTAAACAGATGAGCATATGTGTGCTCATTTGAGACAGGAAGGAATACTAACAAATAAGGGTGCTAAAAAAAGGGTCCATATCTATGAAATGAGGGGCTTGGATTAGATGATGCCTAAGGTATTTTCCAATGTAAAAAAAAAACTAAAAATCTACTTACAATGGAAGGGATGGCATATAAGAATTTAGGGTTGCTAAGAGGTATAGAGATAGAAGTATATTTTAGGCACAGGGGCCAGCTTACCCAAAAGTGGGGAGGCAAAGATTAAATACCAAATGTAGGAAACAAGTAGGTTAGTTTGATTGAAGAGGAATAACATGAATTGTCTGGACAGACTGGCAGCAGTCAGACTAGATTTTTATCCCAGAGGAAATTGGGAAATGTCTTTTAAAAATTCCAGAGATACTGAAACAAGGACCTTAAGCAAGGCGATGGCACATTCAGACTGGAGTGTAGGAGGGAGACCAAGGTTTGCTATCTAGGTGTGGGAATCATCTTCCAAGAGGTGGATACTGACGATATCCCCAAGAGATAAGATATAGACAGAGATGAAAAGAGGGCACAGGGCACAACCTAGGGGGCCATCCATTGTTAAATGGTAGAATGTTGATGATGCTTCCACAAAGAATGGAGAGAGCTATATTGCAACATCCCAGAGAAGTCAGTGGATCCAGGAGGAAAGAATGGCCAACAGCATAAAATGCTACAGAGAGCTTAAAAAGGATAAAGACTGAGAAAAGGCCATGGGTTTTAGCTATTAAAAAATCACTACTAAGAAAGGAATGCATATTGCTTTGCTTTTCACATAGTCAAACTACTTCTAAAATATTGGGAAGGTTTTCAGAGCCGAATTACACAATACTAATTGATTTTATTTTCTCCAAACTATATAATTGCTATTATCTTATTTCCTGACTCAGAAACAGAAATAGAATAGTGTTCAAGGGGTCAGTTTATTTATTTATTATTCACATAGAGAGACAATAATCATAAGGTACATCTGCTGATGTGCTAGATAATATATCTCTGAATAGTACTGGGACCATAGAAGGGAGGGAATGAAAGCTCATTGATTGGTTGATTTATCTCTTCACTATAAATAATAGAGAAGTAGAACTATTTTGACTGTGTCCAAATCAGTTTTTCAGTTTTCCAGATAACATCTAGTTCATTTCAATGTAACCTTTCAAATGGGGAAGGAGAAATACAATTTTTAAGGAAGGTGTTACCATTGGACGTCATATGGCTTTCTTTATTAAAATAATATGAGCCATGAAGGAAGTCTCAAAGACAACTCAGAGTACTCAATTTGAATTATAATGTAAAATCCAAACATTTATTGTTTAAAAGGCAGAAAATATCTCATTATTCCTTGACAAAGCTGCTCGATGAATCAGAAAGACAGAAAGCAAAAGGGTAAGATTGGCCTCCCATGTCATAACATTCACTAATATCAATTTAGCTGTAGACCTGGTGTTCAAGTCATTGTTGAGCACCGAGGGATGGGCGTTCAATTGTATTGAAAAAAAATTTCTGAAGGAGTTCTTTGAGGTAAAGCAGACTAGAAATATTCCATTGTTTCCAAGCTAGTATATTATACAGTGGAAAACAAAAAGCAAGAAACCAGTATGCCATTTCATTCACTGACTCATTAATTCAATAGATATTTGTTAAGAGACTACTGGGTCACCATTGACACCATGTAACTAATTCAATTAAATTTAAAAAAATATCTCTTAAGCACCTACTACATACTAGATACAGAGTAATTATATGAGAGCTGTCCTGATACAGGGAGAGAGTTAAGTTGTACAAGGACATGTTGTATTATGCTTCTTCTTTCCCCGGAGCCCGTTACATAAAATCTGAAATGAGGGGACTGGACAAAATTAACTTTAAACTCCCTCTTAGCTCAAAATCAAGGATTATTGAGGCAGCTAGGTGGCACAGTGAATAGAGCACCGGCCCTGGAGTCAGGAGAACCTGAGTTCAAATCCAGCCTCAGACACCTAACACAAAACAAACTAGGGCAAGTCACTTAACCCCAATTGCCCCTCAAAAGAAAATTGAAAAAAAACCAAAATCAAGGATTATTAACCCAGGCATCTGTGATGAAGTTTTAAGGGATCTGTGAACTTGGATGGAGGGAGGTGAGACTTTCAAATTGCACATACATATATACATAAACATTTATATGTACATATATAAAATATATGCATATACATGTATATATGTACATATGGATTGGCATATACATACATACATACGTGTGTGTGTGTCTGTGTCTGTGTGTCTGTGTGTGTATATGAGAGATTTCTATTCTGAGGAGTCTCTAGGCTCCACCAGACTGCCACAGGGATCTTTGACACCAAAAAAGGTTAAAAACCCCTGCTCTAAATCTATTATCCTGAGATACTTTGACCTGCAGCTCTTCCACAGGTTAATCATAATACTGATGGACATGTTGGTATAGCCATAAAGCCTAACCTCTGACTAAGGCTAAAAAATTTTCTGTGGAGATAAGCACTAATTATTTAGCCTCATTGATTGAGGGTCTTCATGTCTAAAGCATAGCCCAGGAATTCAGAGAAGGAATGGGGGAAAGCAGTTAGGTTTCCTATACAGACGCCCCCCAGACTTCACTCATCACCATCCTGGCTCATTTATTCCATGAATAGAGGTCTAATTTCAATTGCCTAATCATGCCTCTTACTAAGATGTTGTCATTGACAATGGTGGCAGTCACACATCAGAGCCACAAAAACACAGAAAAGGATCCCTGAACAAAAATCAAGTAAAAGAGGATTCAAACCTCAAAAGAGGATTTAACTCACCTAATATAGCTGAACTGTCCCTTTTCGGGATGGGGAGGAGGGATGGAATATGATAAATAGCAACCACAAAATTACCAATTCAACAGATTTCTGAGATACCTTTTATACATAACCACAATGGGAGGAGGGCAATGCAATGAAACGTCATAGAAATCAATCATTTAGCAAGATGTCAACACCCCCTAAAAGCTGTTGATTTGTCATAAACTTCCTCTGCCATTATCACTTGCTATAACTATTTGCAGGTTATGATGAGAAGTCTTGCATCCTTTTGGCAAATATTTTTAGTCCAGGTCCTAAAAGCTCTTATCTGTTCCTACCCATCAGGAGAATCAGGGAAGACTCTGGCCTCTAGCCCTGAATCAGCAATCATAAGTCCATGGTCCTAAATGCTATGCCCCATTCATACTTGCCAGACCAGTGAGCTAGCCCTGAGCTTTTTTCTGGAATCTTCATCCTGTCCATATGGACTCTACTTCCTACCTTCCTGTTTAGCCTAAACCCTGGATCCTGAACCTGGAACTTGCTTGCAAATAGTACTCTCACAATTGCATGAAACTGTTTATTCTGAGTCAAATCACCATCCAGATTTATGATGCTCATGTCACCTCTTCACTGTAATAGCTAGCATTTATATGATGCTTTTAAAGTTTGCAAAACACTGTACATTTGTGATATTTTATCTTCCCAATAACTCTGTATGGTAGGTGCTATTATGGTCCCCATTTCACAGACAGGGAAACTGAGGTTGAGATTTGCCCAGTGTCATACTACTAATCTTAAAGTGGGATTTGGACTCGGGTCTTCCTGAGTTTAGAGGTAGCTAGGTAGCACAGTGGATAGAATACTGGGCCCTGATTCAAGAAGACAAATTCGAATATGAAGTAACTGAGTCTAACACCTACTTAAAAAAATTAGTTAGGAAACTACCAAATAATGGGCTTTCTGCCTTTTTTCCTTTTACTCAGGATAAAGACCTTTCCCAGTGTCCCATTTCCTGTCTTGCCAATGTTCTAGATTTCCTTCTATCTCAGTTCAAGTAAATTTGTCTTACAAATCTGATTTAATGGTACATTTCATGCTAGTTGCCCAGGAAGATTTTGGAGCTCTTACCACAGGTACAAAAATTGCCAGTTACAGGCCGAGATCTGGCTTACTTATTTGCTATACTCTTGATCTTGGTTCTTCTTGATCCATTTTGCTTTGTAGCTATTGATGACCTGATTCTGATCAACTGGCCAAGGTTTTGGGTTTGGGTTTGGGTTTTAGATGAGAGACAGACAGACAGAGACAGAGACAGAGACAGAGAGACAAAGACAGAGAAAGTGACATCTCCATATACATCTACATATAGATATTTAGATACAGCTTTATTCATCTCAATTCTCCATCCAAATTTACTCTATTCCCAAATTCCTTATTGGACCTATACTCCTACTATCAGAGAATCAGTCAACTGAGAAAGCCCCACACTGAGGGCCAGTGTTGCCATCCAGCATTCCATGGAGCTGGCTAAAGTTTGTAAAGTTTGGAATGAGAAAAACCTGGCTTCAAGGCCTGCCTCTGACATATACCAGCTGATAGAGGGTTGCAAGAGCTATTGCTGTTCAGTTATATAAAACTCTTCATGAACCATACCACACCAATGCTGTCCATGGGGTTTTCTTAGAAGAGATACTTGATGAGTTTGCCATTTCCTTTTCCAGTAGATTATGGCAAACAGAGGTTAAGTGATTTGCCTTGGGTCACAAAGTTAGTAAGGATGGAGGCCAAGTTTGAACTCAGATCTTTTTGACTCCAGGCCGCTGCAAGTGCTATCCATCTATTAGTGTTCCCTAAGTTGGAGGACTCTGAGGCAAGTCAACTAGCCTGTCAATGATGTGGGTAACTCTCCAAGACTATGTAAAAAAGTACCTGGCTGCAATGATAGAGTTTCCTCATTTGGGAGTTCCCTATTCCAACCAATCAAGTCCATATCCCTATCTCTACTATTACTATTGTTCAAATACTCAGTGACTGCCCTCCTCTGTCATCCCTCCAGGGACCTCTTCAAGATCCCGTTGATTATTAGCTGTGGTATTCACACCTCTTCAGTACCCACAGCCCTGGGCCCCCTGCGATTGGAGGATGGAGCAAAGAGCTCCTTTATTTAAGGGGGGAGCCAAGGCCAGCCATTTCTATTTCCCTCCCAGCTGCCCTCCTTGGAATTCTCCACCATGCTTTCCCCAACCTTAATGGGTACCTTCCCTTCCCCCTCCCTTTGGCAGTTCCCTTTTGTGTGTTGTCTTCATTCATTAGATTGCAAGCTCCTTGAGGGCAGGTACTGTCTTTTTCCTATTTGTATCTCCAGCATTTAGGCACAATTCCTGACACAGCAGCAGGTGCTTAATAAATGTTTATTGACTGACTAAAAGGCTCCCCCAGTGGAACAAAATTCTAAGCTTTTCATGACACTCACTGGGAAAATGGAGTCTGCCTCAGCCAACTTTGCTAGAATCCATGTGTCCCATTAAACTAGAGCTATCTACCCTTACCTAGCACCAGCCTTCCTGTTCCTGGCTTGATCCTCTGAAAAGCTAAGGGTCATGATCTCCTGGCAAGAATCTTTAGGAACCTTGTGACACTTGTTAATATCTGTAATCACTTTTCTCTTATATACACTATGCTTGAAAATAAGAGCAAATCCATTACAAATGAAATTTAATTTTCCATTAAAACACAGTGCCTGGGATTAAGAAGCCCTTTGGAAGACTTTGAGGCTATTCATTTTGCAAGATACTGTTGACTGTGTGCAAAAGCAAATTTTTATGGATTTTTTTTCTGAAGACCCAAGTAGAAGGTAAAATATTTCCCAGTGGCATCTAGGCAGCACCAACTATGCTGTCTACAATCCCAACATGTATTACCACCTGTCAAAATCTCTTCTGTAGCTGAGAAATATACTCTTGGTACAGAGGACTGGGGGTTTGTTTGCTTTGTGTCACAAGACTCTAAGAAGCATTCACATTCATGTTTGTTCTTTCATTTCAAAGAGATCTGAAAAGTAGAGTTAGCAGGGGCAACTTTCAAACTGATGTGTGGGGAATTTAATGCCAACACTCAGGAGGAATCATACATGAAAATCATTGCCAACCCTTTGATAATGTTGTAAAAATACGTTCTCTGGCTCTCACAAGGGTTATTTACCTCTAATTAGTTGAAGCCCAATAAGAGAGCTGCCAATGGCTCATTATGACTATATTCTCCTTAATCATAGGGAGGATGCTAGGATAGTGGGCCAAGATCATAGATAATTAGTGAAAGAGCCCTCAATCCTGGCTTCATCACTTAATGGTCAGCTGTGCCATTATCATGGACAAGTCAATGAATTCTTCTCATCTTCACTTTTCTCACCTGTAAAATGGGGTAACAGTAATAATACCTGCATTGCTTCTCTTCACATTGTTTTAAAAACCACATGAAATAATATGTATGTATATGTATATATATATACATATATATATATATCTCACTATGCCAATGTGAACTATATTCTTAAAATGTATACTGTAATGTGTAATATTATATTATCAAAATATAAAATAGGACATCTTTAAGATATGTCCTTAAGGCCGATGATTCTAGTTCTGCCATTCATTACCTGTGTTACCTTGGGTAAACTCATTAACTTCCCTAGGCCTCAATTTGACCACTTGTGAAGTGAGGGGTTGGACAGATAACCTTTAACATCCATTTTAACTATGAGACTGTGAAGCTTCTTAGTTAATGAATCTTTGAAAATCAAAATTCAGTGTTTAAACATTTGTTGTTAGAATGAAAGTGCCTTGAATAGGATTATTCCATTCTTTTATCTCCAGCACTGACCACAGTGCTTAGGACATAGGCACTTCATAAATGTTTACTGACTGACTGTCTTGCTCTTTGCCTTCTCTAGCCTTGAATATTTAGCAATATTACTTAATTGGGGCATTAATAAACTTGTACTACATGGGTTATACTTAGAAGATGATAGCTGATGGGCAAACCTTTTTACAGACATTATCTCACTTGATCTTCACAGCAATCTTGTTGAGGTAGTTATCAACATCTGGATTTTATGGATGAGAAAACTGAGAGTCAGGGAAACTAAGTGGGTGTCCGAGATGGGATTAGAATCATGACCTATTCTTGGCTGCAACCATAGTCCTCTTTCCATACTCTCAAATCCACAAATAAAGCTGGTCATCAGAGGAAAAGGTTCCTTCCATAAGTCTGGACAAGTCCTCCCTTGGGAGTTCCCAATTTCAGTGAAATCACAGATCAACTCCTTTTCCTTGTCTCTACTGCTATTATTATTCACTAGCTTCCCTCCTCAGAATTTCCAGGTCATCCCCCCAGGGACCTCATCTACCTTCAAGATCACCTGGATCATCAACCTTACCATACTCAGACCTCTGCCCTGAGGCTTGCTGTACTCAGCACTGGCCAGTGCTGACATGAGGGGTCTTTCTAATGATCCTCAGTGAAAATGCCCTATTTTACAAAGAAGACTGCCCTTCTCTAATACATATTCAGCAGAGGACTCTGCCCTATTTTTGTCATTTCTGTGAGCTCTGCTGTAAATCTCAGGTAATCAGTTTTATTGTCCCTGCCTTTCAGAGCTGAAGAGTTCTTTAAAACAAGATCACAATTATAGATGATTATCTCCAAAGATTGAGTTGTAATCACCATGGAATAGAATTGAATTTCCATAATTTCCAAATATCATAAAGGACTTTAGGAATCTGAGCCATCTAGACACCTTTGGCTGGATGTTTCCCCTGTTTGTTTTTATGCCCAAAGTCAGTTACAGGTCACGATCTATTTCCTGCCAAAGCTTAATGGGGCAGCTCAGTGGTTTACACAAAGGGATTTCCTCAGAAAAATTTCCATCAGGCAAGCTGAAGGATAAGTACCCCACTAGGAACAGATACTTCCCATTATGCTGATACTAAATTCTCACACAGGGACAAGTCAGCTGTAATTCTTCTCTAACCCTGGATCTTTTCCACTGATTTGAAGGGGTTAACATGCTATGATATAGAAATGTTATTCTTACCCTATCTCCTACCATATGGAGACAACAATCCTTTCCCAGTGGAGTTGAAAAAGTGGTGGTTCTGAAGTCAGAGGAACAGAACTCAAATCTCTCCAGCACAACCTCTGTGACCTTTAATTTGTCAATCCTTGGTTTCCTCCTCTATAAAACGAAGACACTGGACCTGATGTCTATTGACATCAGGTCCATAGACACCGGACACCGATATCTATGATCCTACAAGATGCTTCTCCCCTCACCCTCATGCTTTGTCAAATTAGAAGTGCCCCAGATTTAGTGATGCTGCTAAATATGTGATATGTGATAGCAGATGAGGGAAAAATTGAGGAAAACCATTAACTGGCAGAGAATTTTGATTTTCAAAGATCTGTTTTATTAAAAATATTATTTATTTTGATTTTAATTGATAAAATAAAACAAGCATTGTCATAACAGGAAAATTTAAAAGAGATGATTGTAATGAAACTACAAATCTATTATGTATAATTTGCTATCCCTTTTAAATATACAATAAAGTTATCATGTAAATTTTTTTCTGTTATTGAAAACGTTTCATAAACCCTCTGTCTTCTCCCTCTCTCACATAAGTACAATTGGAGAGGGGAATGTGCCTCTGGTGGCATCACAGGTTAATGGACATATGCAGAATCACAGAATTTGAAAGCTGATAGGGACCTCAGTAACTGTCTAGTCCAATCCATATGTAAAAAGAACCCTCACTATAATATACTCTGCAAGTAGTTGTTCATCCTCAGTTTGGGTGTTCCAAGGAGAAGGAAGCACCTGTTAAGGAAGCCCATCCCAGTTTTAGACAGCTGTATTGTGAAGTTCTTCCTGGAATCTGGACTAAACTGGACTTTTTTTTTTTAAACTTCTACTCTTTTCTTCTGATTGTGCCCTCTGAGCCTAAACAGATTAAATTGATTCCTCTTCTGCATCACCTTCAAATATTTGACAATAGCTATCATGCCTCTCCTGAGTCTCTACGCCTCCAGGCTAAACATTCCCACTTCCCATTTCAAAGAAATACCTCTAGAAAGGTTTATTTCTTTAGGTCTTTAGGGAGAGTTCAAAGTGGTTTTCCTAAATTCTCCAGGTGAGGCACATTCCATGTTGTGTTAGGATCCTCTTTAATAGCTTGGCATAACTATGCCTGGTAAATCTGACCTCAGTGTAGTTTCCTTACTTAGACCCAAACCAATGATTCAGACTACATTAATCCAGATGTTACTGCACTCAGGTAACACCCTCTGGGTCTTTTACTGATTCTTGATAATTTGGCATTTTTTTTTCATATTTTGAGACACTATGATATGTATAAATAATGTACAGCATTCATACAGGTTATTTTACTTAAAATGAGGATTGTCATTGCTGCTTGATTTAATCACACAAAATCTGATTTTTAACTCAAAATTGAAATCATTGATTGACTCATCAAGAGCATTGGATTTCAAGGGGCAGCTAGGTGGTGCAGTGAGTAGAGCACTGACTCTGGAGCCAGGAGGACCAGAGTTCAGATCTGGCCTCAGACACTTAACACTTACTAGCCATGTGACCTTGGGCAAGTCACTTAACCCCAATTGCCCTACCTTACCCTCTCAAAAAAAAAAAAATAAGAGCATTGGATTTGATGACAGAAGACCTCAGTCTATATCTCCATTCTTCTATTTACTGCTCATGCTACCTAGGCAAACTGTTTTCTTACTCTGAGGCTCAGGTTTCTGTTTGTAAAATGAGTTGGAATTGGTGTATTGACCCGGAGTGGAGGACTTCCGTTTGGGGCCATCCACCAAAGATGAAGTTTGGGCACTCCACCCAGACTTAAGAGGTATTTAAGCCAATTTTGCACTGCCTTTTGTGCTTCTGGATCCTGATCACACCAGTCCAACTTTGTGGAAGTCCTACTATGGTGAAGAAGGTGGGAGGGGAGTGGAGGTGCTACAAGAGCCTCCAAGGAGCTCAGATATGGTGACCTGGAGTGGTTCCCTCTTCCCTGAGAAGTGGGGTGGGTGGCCTTGGCTGCTGGAGCTCTAGCAGGGCCCTCTGACAGTGGGTAGTGTTATATCTGTGTTTTTCTCTGTGATTCATGGTTAGGTTTTGCACTGCTTGGGAGCCAGGACATAGAATATATATCCTTAAGAGGATCTGAATGGGGATGACATAACAGACTGGTAAATATACACACTACTCCCAGCTCTGAAAGTTGGTTCTAGGCAGAGTTGTTCATTGTGAATATTGGTTAGGCTTAAACAACACAACCATCTTCTTGTACGTTGTCTAAGCAGCCAGGTGGCACAGAAGCTAGAGCGCTGGGCCTGGAGTCAAGAAGAACTAAGTTCAAATCAGGCTCCAGGTATTTACTGGCTGTGTGACTCTGGGCAAGTGCCTTATTTAATGAGTTACTTAAACTCAGTTTCCTCAACTGTAAAATGATAATAATAATAATAGCATCTACCACCCAGGATTATTGTGAGAACCAAATGAGAAGTATTTGTAAAGCCCACGATAGGCACTTAAGAAATGCTTGTTTGCTTCAATAATAATAGTGACTCTTTATAGAGCTTTTTAAGGCTTACTAAAATGCTTTCCTCATCCTAACTAGTGAAATAAGTTTTATAGGTATTTTTGGCCCCCTTTCCCTATTTTACAGAAAAGGAAACTGAGGACCTTAGACTACAACTAGTGGGTGTCTGAAGTAAAATGAACTCAGGTTTCCTGATTCCCCAATTCCTATACAAAACTGCCTCTGGTCACTGAGGATTTGTATTAAGAAATCTCACACATGGCAAACAACTGGAAATTGAAAAGACGCCCATCAACTGGGGAATGGCTAAACAAGTTGTGACATATGAATGTAATGGAATATTATTTTCCTATCAGAAATGATAAGCAGATGGATTTGAGAAAAACCTGGAAAGATTCACATGAACTGATGCTGAGTGAAATGAGCAGAACAGGAGAGCATTTTACACAGTAACAACAATACTGTGTGATGATCAACTATGACTGACTCAGCTCTTCTCAGCAGCACAAAGATCCAAGACAATTCCAAAAGACCCAGGATGGAAAATGCTGTCTACACCCAGAGAAAGAACTGATGAAGTCTGAATACAGATCAAAGCATGCTATTTTCACTTTTGTTTGGGGGGATTTTTTTATGGATTTTTAAAAAATTTTGTGCTATTTCTTCTTTCATAACATAAGTAACATGAAAATATGTTTTACATTATTGTATATGTATAACCTATATCAGATTGCTTACCATCTGGGGGAGGGGGAGGGGAGGAAGGGAAAAAAATTTGGAACTCAAAATCTTTCAAAAAATGAATGTTGGAAATTCTTTTTTTAAAAAATTGTACACAGGGGAGGCTAGGTGGCACAGTGAATAGAGCACAGGCCCTGGAGTCAGGAGGACCTGAGTTCAAATCCAGCCTCAGACACTTAACACAAAACTAGCCATGTGACCTTGGGCAAGTTACTTAACCCCAATTGCCCTACCTTCCCCCCTCCAAAAAGAAAAAAAATTGCACACACACACAAAATACAATATACTTGGGGCTGACTGTTGTAAATATATCCTTTAATGTACTGTTTTAAAGACTTCTACATTATTTGAAAGTTCCATGAGGCCAAAATTGTATAAGGGTCAGGCTACATTGATTATCTAACCTACTTAAAAGTAATTACCTTTGTTATTATTGGCCCTTCTTCTTGAATCAATCAGAAATGAGTGTGAACAGGGCCTTAGTGTGAACAGCAAAACTTAATGAGTTTTGCTATTATTGTTCACACTATAGTGTGAACAGTTCCTTCTTTAATCAGTTAACACCAGTATGTGAGAGACAATCACATCTTAAATCAGGGGGTCTTAACCTGGGGTCTGGGACTTTGTTTTGAAAAATATGTTTATAAACATATTCCAACATCATAAGTATTTTACTGTATGCATTTAAAAACAATATTCTGAGAAGTCCATAAGTTTTACCAAACTGCCAGAGGTGTCCACGAGCCCTAAGAAATTCACATAAAAAGTAAGTGCTATCAGAACCAGAAAAAAAAAAAATCTGAAAGGTCTGGCAGTGGAAAGGAAAGAGTAGGATCACATAGTGCTGAAACAAGAACCAGCATCC
Organism: Gymnobelideus leadbeateri; assembly: GCA_011680675.1. Taxonomy (NCBI): domain Eukaryota; kingdom Metazoa; phylum Chordata; class Mammalia; order Diprotodontia; family Petauridae; genus Gymnobelideus; species Gymnobelideus leadbeateri. The sequence goes on from WOXC01004035.1 coordinate 1,988,632, forward strand.
CTAGAACAATCAGCAGCAGTAGAAGAATATATGACTGAATTGAGGAAGAGAAGGCACATATTTTGATCAACACCATTGGCTCCATAGGCATCCCAGACAGAGCAGAGAACCTACACTGACACTACTTTGAGGCAATCCTATTCCTACAAATTCTTTTCAAACCACCCCACCACCACCACACACACTTTCAACTTTGTCTAGTTTTGGAGTTTTATGTAATTTACTGATTTTTTTTCTTTCTTCTGTAGTGATCTAATTCTTCCCCTCTCTTTTCCCTGCTTAGTTAAACTTCTATTTCAAAGTCCCCCTCCCTCCATCCCTCCCTTCCAATTTCTTTTTTTTTCTTTTTCTCTATCTTTTTTCTAAGGATTTCTTTACCCTTTTCTCTTCATTGATTCCTTCCCAATTCTGTCTATTCTGAACTTTTATTCTTTGATTCGTTGTTTTTGTTATTTATTCCTTCTTCATTTTCTTTGTGTTCCTCAGGGAATTAATCCTTCTCAAGCATCAAGTTTGAGTCCTTTCTTAATGAGTTTTGCTTTTATTGCCTGCCCCATCCATGGTCCCCTTTTTTCTGGGGTGCCTCATCCTTATATATCAGTTCATTAAGCAAATAACAAGGATTGGAGTTCCATGGTTGATATTACCCTGTGTCCCAAATCACCCAGTGCAGTTCTACCTCCTGCCCTTGCCATGAGCATTCTTCTTTCCTATTCACTATACAATATCCTTTCTAGATAAATGTCCTCCCACCCTTCTGGGTCCCATGTAGCTCTAGTAACTCTTATTTTTCTTCTCCTGAAGCAGGGTGTTGTCCATGGAGCTACAATACTTTCTCAGAGAAATAGACCTCCCTGTGCATCAACATCCGCTAGGTCAGACCCATTGTAAAGACCCTATCTTCCTGTAGACATATACCTCTTCCCCTATATTTTCTATATTCAGAGTACCCTTCAGTATGACCTATTTTCCCATTCTGTTAAGATTCCCCTTAATCTTTCACCTTATTTCCATCCCTCCTTTTTTGCTACCTCTTCCCTTTTCCTGTGGGCCCTCTTTTGGCTAAGACTACGGGACTTTTCTACCCTTCATTGTTCACTGACAGAATTGATTTAGGTACATTCTACATTCTCTTCTATCTTTGCACATCCCTTCTCCCAATGTATGCACCTTCAAATCTGCAATTTAGCCCCATAATATACAATGATTCACTTGTAAGGGGACTGTGGGATTTAGTTTCTGATGTTTCAGGCTACTCCTCTGCCATCACTTCTATTTATTTGAATTCTGATTTTATCTTTATTCTTTTGTGTTCTTTTCAAAAGAAATCTTCCAGTGGTCCCTCAGTGGTTGGAGGCTTTAAAAAAAACAAAACACCAGTATGTCTGTTTTCAGCTTTCTTTCTTCATTTTAAATAGCCACTAGTAATAGGATAATTTATTTCATGACTTATTCTTTTCTTGATAGTTGTATTAATTTACCTTTCTTATATTTCTGTTTTTTGGAGTATCTGCAAATCAAATAACTTGCTTATCTGTTTTTTTGGCGGGTTGTTTTTTTTGGGGGGAGGCAGGAATACTTCAAATGTCTCTTTTACTGAACATCAATTTTTTTTCATTGATGATAAAGCTCTGATATGCAGTGTATGTTATTTGGGTTACATCTTGAAATGCTTTCCTTTTAGATTATATCATTTAATTCCCTTCTGAAATTTTAAGTGAATGCAGAATAGTCAAATTTCCTTTCCTTTGTATTTGAAAGTCTTTCTGTTAGCCACTTGCAGAATTTGTTATTTATCTTTAGAATGACTAATTTTAGTAACTATGCATCTTGGAATTTGAAATAAGGTTTTGTTATTATTTTTCTGGAAGTGATACGTGGATTCCTTTGATTGTGTTTATTTTCTATATTCAGAAGTGCTGAGCAGTATTCTTGTGTTATTTCCTATACTGTAGTGCTCAGCTTTTTAATTTGTTGTTTTCCTGGGAGACCTGTGATCTGTAAGTTGCACATCTTGTTTGCAAGACCATTGACTTTTTCTTATATAGACTTATTATGTATTGCCTTTTGCTTAATTTCTTCCAGATTTTCCTCTACCTCAATATATTTGTATTCTAAATCTGCTGTTTGGATTCAAGGTTTTTTTTCTATTCTTCTAATTATTTCTCTGTGTAGGCTCTAATTTCTAAAATGTGTTCCTTTCTAACTTCTCTCAAGTTTTCATTTGTTTTTTGAAGAATTCTGGAATATACTGCTACTATTCCATGCTTTCTTGGGGATTCCACAGAGTGCTATGCTTCATCGAGTATTGGTTCAATTTCCTTTGTCTTACAATATTTATTTAAAGAAGTTTGTAATCTTCTAGATGTTTTAATAATCACCTTTTTTTCTAATTTTAGTATCCTTGTGGTTGATTTATCTGCTTATGATTTAGGTTTTTAATTTAATCATCTTTCTCTTGAAATAGGTTATTATAGCATTTGCCCATTCATTCTCATTATTCACTTTTTGATTCATCCTCCTTTCATGATGGGTATATCCTGAGGGGTGAACCACAACACTATCTAAGCCTATGGTGGTGTTTTCTACCATAACTAACTTTTAGGACTTGCCTCAGCTAAATTTCAGTCTCCTTCCTTTAGGCCTTATATAACATATACACATTGTTTCCCTGCCCCAGTTCCATCTGTTCTTTACTTCTCTAGCTAGAGTAAGTCATCTTCTTCCACTTTTGGCTGGATTGGATGAGGGTGGAATAGATGTTTCAGAGAGAGTCTCTGCAGTCTTAGGATTTCCTACCCTATGGGCTGCCCTAGCCATCAAGAAGCCCTTCTAATGACCACCTCCTTTCTTCACATAGGTAGTCACTAGTGTAGGACTAGGGATAGGATGTGCCAATATAACCTCTGAAGAATGAAGGGAATACATGAGTGGGTCCCGAAGCACAAGCTTTGGGTCATTTTGTGTACTCTGCTAGAGCAGGCTGGTGAGAAGTGAGGGGTGCTGAGTGAGCATATTAATGATAAGATTACTATTCTCTACTGTTAATACATAAGGCTGCAACTTTGTTGGGCTCCTTCTTTTCTTATCCTGTGGATTCAGCTTTATTTTTTCTACCTCTAATACATAATTCCCGTTTTGTTTGGCTTTTGAGAATTAATCTGCTATATTAATCATGCGAATTGAGCCAGCACACATTTATGTGTTGTTTTCCCCTATTATAATGTAAGGTCCTTAAAGGCAGACACTGTATTTAGCACTATACTTTTCCTCGTGGGGATACACTGATATTTTGATACATTTTAAATTAGATCATTATGTGTAGACACTTTACCTAATGTAAATCACTGATCATCCACAACTTCTCATGACACATAATCCTTCCCCATGTCTTTTCATCTACACAGTGGCCTTCATAGAGGCCTTTCTCTGAGTCCTTTAATATTTAAATATCTTTAAATTTTCATAGATATCAGTAGAGCTGTTTATTTGTCATCCCTTCCTCACTATGTGACCTGCTTCTTTTCCAGTCATCCAAACCTTCCCAATGTCCTTAAGCCACTTTTCATGTACCTTTATTTTTAATAGGCTGCAGACTACTTTTGCCAATCACCTATATTTGCGATGTCTTTTGAGTCACCTGTAATTCTATTCTTCTGAGATTATGGTGTTCCATGATTCATAGTCATGAAGTATTCCTGGAATAATACTGATGTCAAAAAAGGGAGGCTTTAGATGCAAGGGGGCAGTTTAGGATCAATGAGTATACTCTATAATTTTTTAAATGCAATACAGTCAAACTTTTGGCAATTAGGTGATGCAACAGATAAAGTACTAGGCCTGGAATCAGGAAGATCTGAATTTACAACTAACCTCTGATATTTATTAGTGTAGTGACTGATCCTGGGCAAGTCACTTAATTTCTATCTGCCTCAATTATAAAAAAAAGAAAGGGGGCGGCTAGGTGGCGCAGTGAGTAGAGCGCCGGCCCTGGAGTCAGAAGGACCTGAGTTCAGATCCGGCCTCAGACACTTAACCCACACAAACAAAAACCTAGCCGTGTGACCTTGGGCAAGTTACTTAACCCCAATTGCTTAAAAAAAAAAAAAAAGAAAGGAAAAAATGATTAATAATATCACCTTTGTCCTAGGATTGTAGAGAGGATCATAAGGGATAATATTTGTAAAGTGCTTAGTACAGTGCCCAGCACATAGTAGTAACTTAATAAATGCCTGTTCCCTTCCCTTCTCTCTGGAAGTTGCAGAGTCAAATGTAGAAGTAATGAAAGGGAAATCTTCTGAATTATTCTGAGCTATGTAAAGGTGAAACTGTTTCAGGTGATTGTAGGTTCCAGAGTTTTCCAAAATAAGCCTGGATGACCACTTATTGGCAATTTTCAATTTAATAAGCATTTGTTAAAAATACCTACTATGAAAAAAATACCTACTATGTGCAAGACACTGTACTAGGTGCTTGAGATACAAAGACGAAATGAAAAATAATTATATTCTCAAATAATTTCTATTCTGCCAAATGAATGAATATACATTACTCAGATTACAAACTTGAGTTGAACAGGCAAACTATGTAATTAGACTAGATATAGATATAATCAGTACTTAGTGATTCTAAACTACTCCTTGCCTCTAAAGCCCCTCTTTTCAACATCAATATTATTCCAGTGATACTTTATGACTATGAATCATGAAACACCAAAATCTCGGAAGATATATACATATACATATATGTTCATATAGAGTCATACACTGCACATATGGTATATGCCATATGTGGGATATGCATTGTGATATATGTATTATGATATGTGACATGTATTTTTGATACATGTGTGCTAGATAAGATGTTTATAAGATATATAATTATATACATAAAATGTTTATTCTTCTAAACATATATAAGAATATATGTATATATGTACATATATCTCTTCTTCTGAGATTATGATATTCCATGATTCACAGTCATATACAGATACAAATATATTAATATATACCACAGAGAGACATCAATTTGATTTTAGAATTGAAAAGAATGAGAACACAAAATCTTAGTATTAGAAGGGAATTCATAAACCATCTACTGCAACTTATGTCTGTATAGGAATCCCTTCTATCACATCTGAACTACTACCAAAGTCTCCTATTTGGAATTCTAGTTTCAATCTCTCCCTACTCCATCCTTCACATAGATGCCAAAGCCATCTGTTTAAAGTAAAGATCTGATCATGTCACTCCCCTGTTCAGGATTCTTCAGTAGCTCCCTATTCCCTCTAGGATAAAATAGAAACACTAAGTTTAACTTAATTTTTAAAAACCCTTCTCAATCTAGCTCCAGTTTACCTATCCAGGCTTACTTCACATAACTTCCCTTTACTCATATGTTCTAGACAAACCAGATTACTGTTGTTCCCCAGTCAGGTATGGAATACCCTCCCTCCTCACCTCTACATTTTAAAATCCCCAATTTCCTTAAAGGCTCACCAAAGATCACTTATATACAGGTATGATGCCATGATCCTGGGAATGTGGACCAAAAACTGAAAGGCATAAAGTTAAGCAGGATAATCAGGGATGTGGTTTGGAGACATGAAACTGGAGAACACACACAGGACCTAAGTAGCAACAAAAATGAAGACAGTCAGCGAACCCATGGTGGCCCCCAGTGCTCACATTTTTCTTATCTAAGTGCTTAAGCATGACTTTAGTATGTTGATCAGTTGTCAAACTTACAAGCTTGCAGTTTTTGGAATCTAATCTTTTCCTCCTTTTGAAAAGTAGGACAATATTTGCAGATTCTCAGTCTTTTGATATCTATCTCATTCTCCAAGATTTTTCAAAGATTTGTAAAAGTGATTGGTCATGACCATATTTTCCGTGTCCTTCTACGTGATTAATCTGGTCCGGAAGAGGTGACCTCATTTAAAGCAGCTACTTCACTTCCAATTGTCTTCTCTTTAGAATCCCATATTCTACCCTTTCTTGTTTGATTATTTTTATTGTTGTTGTTTTTACAAAGAAGACAGAAATAAAACCAGAATTCAAAATCTTGAGGTTATCTTGTACTCTACTCTCCCTTATATTTCATATCTGCTCCGCTATGGTATTACATTCATTCAACCTTCAACAATCTCTCACATCCCTCCTCTTTAATTCCATGGTCCTCCCTATAGGCCACGCCCTCAAAAGAAGTCTCATTAAACAGATCTATTAAGCTTCTGATTCATCCTCACACTACTAGCCAATTAATTATTCTTATACTCGTTTAGACCATACATATCGTCTTGTATTGGTAGCTACCGTGGATAGAGGACAACACCTGGAGTCACAAAGACCTGAGTTCAAATTTGACCTCACATACTTACTTCGTGATCCTAGGCAAGTCGTCTAACTTCCGTTTGCCTCAGTTTTTCTTCTATAAAGTTAGAATACGAATAGCACCTACCTCCTGAGCTTGCTGCAAGAACAACATGATATCATTTTTGTGAAGGGTTTAGCAAACCTTAAAGCACTAAATTGATGCTATTGTTATTACAAAAAAAAATCTTTAGCAGTTGCCTATTGCCTACTAAGTAAAACTCAGGCACCTTTGCTTTCCATCATTTGGTGCCACCCGACCTCTCCACCTTTATATCATATAGGCCCCCCCTTTGCTCTTTAAAGAATTTTGCACTAAAGAAGACTGCTCTTTATCCCCCCAAACACATACTTAACTAAGACACCACCATGCCTTTGGTCATGGTGTTCCCGATACCTGAAATTCCCTCTTTGTCCACTGAATCTAATCTATCTTTTACAGTTTAATTTAAATGCCATTCCCTCTATGAAGCTTTCCTTGATTTCCTCAGAGATCAACAATCTTCTCCCTCAGACCTCACCTAGTACTTTTTCACATCTCTCTATTGCATATACCATGTAATACTGTGCATTCTAGTTACATGTGTCTGTATTAGGAAGTCATTATCTATATCCTTGTCTGTACTAAACTCCCACAGCCACAGGACTTCTCTCCTATTTTAGTCTCACCCATATGCTCTCACCATCTTTCTACTATTAGGCGCACAGATTTCCATATGGGTATTTGCCTTCTACCAGGTGTTTCTTTTGGAACAGATATATACACTTCCATTATCATAGTCCAGTCATTAGTTTGACTCTACCAAGTGTCAGTAGATTCTCCTGATGCTATTTCAAAACAGAAACAAAACAAAAAAATAATAACAACAACAACAAAAACCAAGAACATATTTTCTTGTTCATTCTGTATATTGGCATGCTGATATCTAAGGCCATAAGGTTTGGATTTAATCCTCTTCCTTGTTATTTTTACTTTTATTACTGGATCCTTCTTCTACTATATCATTTCTTTTGTCATGCCTGCTACACTCAGAGATGTATGATTTTACAGTTTTAACTGGACATTATTCTTCATCCCCCTTAGAATCCAGCCTGAAGCTCTCTCAATGAAATCAGCAAACCTCTTGACAAACAGATCCTTTTCACATGCTTATGAGCTGTGCTCTTTACTAGAATCCCACCATTTTGGTTTTGTAAGCTATGATCCAAGAAACCAAATTCTCACTGGTAACATTCTTCTCTTTCCATCTTCTAATCACCAAATGCCATATGTACAACACAAAAATCCTGGAATCAGCATTCCTGCTATTGGCCAACCAGTATTGACTCAAAAATCTCCAATGGTGAGGAACAAATTATTTCCTGAGGCTACTCATTCCACTTTTGGGTAGCACTAATAATTGAGTTTTTTTTTCTTATATCAAGCTGAAATCTGACTCTGAAACTGACATCCATTGTTTCAAGTTCTGTCTTCAGGGAAGAAAGAGAAAAGTCTAATATCTCCTCCACATGATGACCCATTAAACCCTTGAAGAGAGATAATATGGCCCTCATCATCTTTATTTTCTCCTGAACAAACACTTTCCATTTCTTCATTTTCTTTAACCTGTCCTTGCATGGCACAGTTTTGGGTCCCTTCACCATTTGATTCATGTAAACCTGTCAATGTCCTAAACATGAGATACCCAGAACTGCATACAGCTCTCTAAATGTGAACTCACAAAGAAAAATGCAATGGGATTATCATCTCTCTAATCCTGGACGCTATATTTTAAGTTACATTCAATTACAGTTGAAAGCATCATCTATGCCTTGTTCCAACCTCAAGATTTTGGGCTTCAAAGAACTTCAAAATCTTTAAAGATACCTTCTACGTTCCTACTGACACTACATTCATACTGACATACGAATAGGAAGAAATAGGTGATGGACATTGGATCTGATGAGTCCAAGATATTCTTCATAATTCCTTGAAAAAGAAGATAACTTACCAATTTTGTGAATCAGTTCAATACATGATCATGCCTATGAGCTTCAGCCAGAGGTAGGTAACCACTAGGACACAGAGCATGCATTCTTTTCCTGGATGAAGTAAGGAGATTCCTTCTACCTGCTAGTACCTATAACTCCTTCTTAATGGCTCATGAAGGCTAAAATGGTGTTTCTTATGAATGTTCAGAATCACCCCTTACAGAAAGAGCCTCAACTGTACAGTTTCAATGGCACAGTTTCATTTTCCATCCTTTCCTCTGTCACACTGCTGATCTCTCAACATTAATTGCTCTCTGACTTCTTTATTTCTGGCTTCCTTCCAAGATTATTTCTTCTATCCTGTCAAACAACTCTTCATCCTCTGATCCTTTCTCAGCTCTTAAAACAGTTTTGATATAAAAAACAACAAAGGAATTGACAGTGATTGAGTCACTAATGGGCAGCATTATTGAGATCTCCATGGTGATATTTTCTAGAATGTGATGTAAAGCAAAAAATGGACCCGAGGTTTCTCTTTCAACTTCATATCATCAATTTTAATCATGTTCCACCAAAGGCCACAGGTTTCAGCTCTAGTGTAAAATTGGAGGAGAGGAGAGAGCAGAGAAAAAAAGGAAATGATGCACCAAAAAAGGAAATGAGACATGAGGAAGAAAGAATGGAAGAGAAAACAGGAAGCATGATCCAGAGGGGTTATCGCAGTCTCAGAAGTGGAGATGAGGAAAAATTAGTTAGAGTTAGAGAAAAAACCTGTTGGAACTACAGCACTATTTCCCATGAGTCTTCCTATCCTTTTGCATTCCTTCCTCCCCAATTAGGCATTTTGCTAAGGTGGAATTCATTCAAACCAGAGTTGCATCTGAACTTATCTAGGTATTATGATTGTTTTCCCCCACTGAAGGAGCTGTGGCATGATAGACTCCAGAGTAAAGAGACCTGACTATTGTCACAATCTGTAGGCATGGCCACTGAAATTACAGAATTCCTCCAAAATGATTTGGTTCAAGGAAGTGTCTATGAGGTTGGTGCTCAGCACACAGTAGGTAAAGTCACACCTGATGGACTAACTGAAGAGACTCCCTGCTAGTTTCCTGTGCATTTGTTTTTCAGTTTGGGGCTTAAGCAGTGAATTCTTTAATATCATTGATGGAAAGTGATCCATTCCTCTCCACTAACTCCACTAATAGTGAAGAAGCAAAAGGAAATTAGGTGATTACATTTAATATAAAAGTAAAATTGGGGTGACTGTTTATAGATTTTTTTGTATTCTTTCTTCTCTATGGAGCTTTATAAAGGATTCAGTACACAGCAAGTGCTCAAAATAACACTTATCAAGGAACACAATTAGCACTCTTTCCTTTAGGCAAGAAAGATCTCCACTAGTTTTAGATTCTTGACAATTACAAGGTATTTTCTAAGGCTTATAATTACTGGACAACACAGGATAGAAGATTGTTCACCTAACCCATTAAAACATAGAGAATGAAACTTCTAACAAATGTTAGAACTAAAACAATTAGACATTTTCTATGGGACCTGAAATAATGGTTAGGAGTACAATTTAATAATCTGACTGCAAAAGCAACATGGGCTAATGGAAAAAGCACTGAGTAAAAAAAACCTGGTTCCATTTTAGTCCTACTCTTGCCATTTGCTAACTACATGCCAGGTAAAAGTCACTTCTTTTCTCTGGGCCTCAGTTTCCTCATATCTAAAGTGAGAGACTTGGATTATTTGCTAGGTCTTTTCCACCTCTGACTTTCTTAGCAGTCTATGAAACACAACACTTGGATCAGACTCCTTGCCAGATGCTAGTCTTCATGATGATTCTATGATTAGAGTCACACAATCTTAGTAGGAAGGGACCCAACAGCGACCTGTTTAGGGCCATTTCTATATGGAGATCTTTTTATCCAACACACCCAATGAAAAGTCATCCAGAAAAGTCTTCTGTGAATGAAAATCAGTCAATAAACATTAAACACCTACTATGTGCCAAGCACTATGCTGAGGAGTAGATTTACAGAGAGAGACAAAAAGTCCTTTCCCAGGAGCAACTCTTCAAGAGGGTTCTACAACATGTAATTTCAGAGAGCTTTGCTTTCTTCTTAAACCTGCTTTGGCTATGAAATAGGAAAACTGTACCAGTGAAGATAATCCCTTGCAGTCATTCATGGTCAAATTCTCTTGTATATTTTACATTTGGTTAAATCTTCATTGATGTAGAGCCCTGCCTTTCTCCTTATGTGCTATTACATCCTTTTCTCTTTCATAAATCTCTTTACTCAAAGCCCATCTATATCCCCCTCCCATCCTGAGAGCCTTCAACAATAATAACCAGAAAGAATTACACTGTAGTTGTTTTTGTGCTTACACTCTGCTTGATGCCATGGAAGAAACAAAACCTGCTCTCATGGAACTTACAATCCAGTACAGGCATTCTTGACATTGCATTTATGAACTTACTGTTTTAAAAAAAATTGATAACTGCATTTCAATATAATCAATTTCCTTTGTAATCCTACACATTTTATTTTATTTATCCACCATTCTGAAAAAGGGTCTACAGGTTTCACCAAACTGCCAAAGGGTTTCATAATACAAAAAAAAAAAAGTTAAGTACTCCAGATCAAGTTGGAAAGATACACAAATCACTATGACACCAAATATAATGTATGATAACTGTATAGGAAAGAGACACATGAAATAGTATTAAGAAATCTGAGGAAAGAACAAACATTTCCTGTTGGAGAAATTGATAGGCCTCAAAAAGGAGGTGATTTTTGAGCTGGATATTGAAGGATGATAAAGATCTCAAGGGTAAGAACTATGGGTGAATGTTCATCTAGACAAAGGAGAGGGCATAAGCAAACATGGAGTTGGAAAAGAACAGGATGGATTTGGGGGATGATGAGATGCTGGCCATGCTTATTCATCGAATTTTTTAGTGTTTAAGGCTTCCACTCATCTGGGAAAGAAATTTGGGTAAAAAAATAATTCTTTAATTCTATAAAAGGAACTTAGGCTACTTAGAAGCCCTGTGGGTTGCTGGCACCCTAGGGATACAGAGACTTCAGCAGGGAATATAGGTCTGCAGCTGATGAGATACTTCAATTGGTCAAAGCCCAAAGTGCTATGAGTCACTCGGCTTTGGTGGCAGCAGGAAGTGGGTGCACAGTTATCAATAGTGATGTTTCCAGGCCTTTAATTGGGTTGGCTGTTAAGCAGCCCCTCTGTGCCACCAGCTGTTTCCTTGCAAATCCATTAGTTTGCTACTACATAGATGGATATAAAATAAGTGGTTGAGACCAAAAAATTATTGTTCTCTTATTAATGCTGATATTGTCTAGACATATCTTCAAAATCCTTATCCTTGACATTGACAAAACAACCCCAATGAGAAAGAACAGAAATGGAAGGAGAGGGTGTTCCCTTGAGATAGTGGAATGTAAAGGAAAATCGTAGTCAATCACTAGAAACACCAGAGACAGAGCCCCAAGGCTATGCCTGCCTCTGCCTAGAGCCATGACTAGGATGTCGAAAAGGAGAGTTTGAGTTAATAACAAAGATGTGCAATGAAGAGAGACACACAGACGAGACAGAAAGAAATAACGGCTGTCAAGATGAAAAGTAAGCAGGGATCCATCCTGCCAAAATGTCTGCAGAGGAGATAAAGATGGACTAACGAAGACAGCTCGATGATCTCAGCATGGAGTAGTCCATGCACAGATTAACCATGACTCGCATCCTTCCACTCCTCTCCGTCTCTGACATTCCCTCCTTATTTCATTATTCGATTGTTCCTCCATTAGAAGATGGGCAAAGAAAAGAAAGAAGATGAAATTCAAATCCTTCACTCTCTCTTATGGAAATTCCAGTTTTACTAACCCCTCCAACATGAAGGGTTAGGAAGAGGAGTCCCCTTAGAACCCTGAGTCCAAATGGGTCTAGACTGGAGGAAAGAACATGACTCCCAAGCATGCTAGTACCTACTATGATTTGCTATTTATTCTGTATATAGATTGTTTGTACACAGCTGTTTGCATGTTGTCTTTCCTATTAGACTATGAGATCCTTGAGAAGGTTCATCTTTTTACCTTTCTTTATATTCTTAGGGCTTACATGGTGCCTAGGACATAGTAAGTGCTTAATGAATGTTTATTAACTGACTGCTGGTTAGTAAAACTAGCATTCAGATACCCACATACTCATATCTTGTATTATTCTATAGACCCACTGGAGTAAAGGTTAGCTGGTGTTTACTTGTTGCTTTATATTTATAAAGGATTTTACAACTGTCATTCTGTTGGATCCTCACAATAATCTTGTGCTAAGAATACTGTCAATGTTATTATGCCCATTTTACAGATAAGGAAAGTAAGTCCCAGAAAATTTAAGGCACTTGCCCAGGGTCACATAGCCATTTCAATATCAAGAGCTGGCACCAGCACTCAATTAGACCTTCTGATTCTGAACCCAGTTCCCTTTCTAATACACCGATGCTACTTGTCGTATGTGTCCATGTCCATTTGCCTAAAGAGCCAGCTCTGGAGCCAGCTGCCATGCTGGGTATGACAGTACAGATTGACAATACCCTCTGTTCTCCTGGACTTTCTGCTCTGCCTTCCAGTCCTATTCTTTCAGACACTAAGGGCTGGAAGTGGCCAGATAGTTGGGGGTTAGGGGTAGGGAAAGGAAGGGAGGATATTTGCTATTTCAGCTTTTCATAATCAATACAAATCATCGCATGATTAAGAAGGCATAGCAATCAAAATCAATTGAGAAAAACTGGCAACAGCAAGCCCTTTGAATCATTTTAATGATATCCCAGTGTTTTCCTAAGAACAGAGAAAAAAGTCAATAAAGGGGCAAAGTGTAAACACGCTTTGGAAAAGTTTGAAATGCTTGACAAATATATCTTCATTTCTGTTGATGGTATTGGAAACTAGCCTCAGCTTCCACAAAATGGAATGGGGCTTATACTGGCAGTGGGAAGTATTGTAAAACTTCGTTTACCAAAAGGATAATTTTATGTTCACAAATACAGGTTAAGTCCTAAGTAGATTTGATATGTAACAACTTTTATCTAACCTAACAAGTTAGAGGAAATACATAAGAAATTATAGAGACTATAGGGGTTCTTAACCTTTTGTTTTGCTAAACAGATATAGAGTCATTCCCCAATATTCAGACTTTAACTTTCACAACTTCAAGCACCCCTATTTTATTAGCAACCTCATTTTTCACTTTCAAATTGGCAACCGGGCACATTTGCAGCTATGTGCTCAAAAGGAGAGGCTCAAGATGGTTTTCAGGTCTGAAGATGATGCTGACAAGGCCCAAAGATGGTGCTGCTGACAATTTCCAAGCTTCAAGTGTACCTTGGCACAATTGACCAGCTTGCTAGAGACCATCATCAATTGCAGCAATCTCAAGGTTAAACATCAACTCACCTCTACTATGCTCCCATACTCCAAGACCCTTAAGGATTTTGAGCTTCACATGAAGTAGACTTCACCAACTATTTCAAGCAGGTCTGTCCTTCACAATCTTCAATGCCATCCACCAGCCCTGAAGGACAAAATGATTGAGGTAATATTGAGACCTTGCCAGTCTTGGCATTTTCTAACAGCAATGACTAAAGTCCCAGTTACCTCTACATTGATTTTCAGAGGGTAGCCATGGAAGATAGGTTTTCAGGAATATAGAATACCCTCACACTGCCATCTGACACAATGGAAGGTAAGAATGAGGTCAAGAAAAGTTTTAGTTTTAATAATTGTATTTGTTGTAATGTAGATTTCATGTATCATGAAAAGTAAATATTGTCTGAAATCACTGTTGGGTTTTTAAAATTATTATTGAGCTGTTAGCACAAAAGCTCATAGAATCCTAGTGAATTACTAGCAAGAAAAATGTTTTGCATGTTACCAATTTTATTTTGTGTACTGCATTTGATGGGTTATTTCATGGTTACTGTGTTTAGGAAAAGAACATATTAGAATTAATGTTTTCTTATAAAGAACTGTATGTAGAAAAGTGTATTTTTGGCACTCTAGTGAAAGATTACAGTTTTTGATGCTCACAGAAACCTAACTGACTATTTCCCATAAGTTCAGTTTATCAATATTCACATTCCTTATTTTGTGCTTTTTGTCTAGGAACATTACCCACACAAAAGTTGAGAGTTGATTGTAGGTGTAGATTTTGATATACAGATATTGATATTTTAATATAACTAGCTCCCTATATATTTTATTTATACATTTTAAAACATTATTTTGAGAAGGGGTCCTTGGGCTTCAATAAAGGACCAAAAGGATCCATAAAAATAAAAAGGAAAAGATTTAGAATCCCTACTCGAAAGGAAATCATTGTTATGTAGTGAAAAGGAAACTATGGAATTAGGAGACTTTGAGTGTAGCTCTGGCTCTGCCATTAACTTGTTATATGCCTAGGGCAGGTCATATAGTTCTCTGAGCCTTAATTTCACAATATGAAAAATAGGGAAAATATACACTTAGAACTGTTGTAAAAAAAAAAAAAAACAAATGACAGAGGGCCAAATAGAGGTTGAAAGAATCCACAGATCACCCCCTGAAAAAGATCCCCAAAAGAAAACTCCCAGGAATATTATAGCCAGGTTCCAGAACCCCCAGATCAAGGAGAAAATACTACAAGCAGCCAGGAAGAAACAATTTCAATATTGTGGAAACACAATCAGAATAGCACAGGATCTGGCAGCTTCTACACTGAGGGAGCGAAGGGCATGGAATATGATATTCCAGAGGGCAAAAGAGCTGGGAATGAACCCAAGGGTCACCTACCCAGCAAAACTGAGTATCTTGTTTCAGGGGAAAATATGGTCATTCAGTGGAATAGAGGACTTTCAAGCATTCTTGAGGAAAAAACCAGAGTTGAATAGAAAATTTGACATTCAGACACAAGAAGCAAGAGATGCTTGAGAAGGTAATCAAGGAAAAGAAATCAAAAGGAACTTATCAAAGTTGGACTATTTACAGTCCTACATGGAAAAACAATAACTGTGTTTGATGAAACCTTTCTCATTATGAAAATAATTGAAGAAGGGTACATGGCATATGTTCACAGGTATACATGGATAGAGGGCACAGGTTGAATTTGATGGGAAGGGATGATTATTATTTTTTTTTTTGGAGGGCAATTGGGGTTGGGTGACTTGCCCAGGTTCACGTGGCTGGGTTTTTGTTTGTGTGTTGGGTGTCTGGGGCCAGATGCGAGCTCGGGTCCTTCTGGCTCCGGGGCTGGCTCTCTGCTCACTGCGCCACCTAGCCGCCCCAAGGAAGGGATGATTCTTAAGGGGTGAAGTCAAGAGGTGAGAGAGGAAAGTGGCAAGAGGAGATGGCGAGAGACAGGGTAGGGCAAACTATCTCATGTAGAAGAGGCAAGGGGAAGTAGTTGCAGGGGAGGGGAAGAACAGGAAGGCAAAAAGGCAAAAGCATATTCTCACTGAAGTTGGCTCAAGGAGAGAATCACATACATACTAAATGGAATATCTTACCCTCACTCACTCTCCTGAGTAGGGGAAAGGGGGATGAGAGGGGGGATGATGGAGGGGAGGGCATTCTGGGGAGAGGGGAGGTTAGAAGTACCCACTATCAAAGAGGGACAGGATCAAAGTAGGGAATGGACCAGGTGGGAGGTGAGACAGGTGGGAGGGAAATATAAGCAGTCTTTTACAATATATCTACTATGGTAATGTTTTGCATAGCTATACATGTACAACACATACTGAATTGCTTATCTTCTCAGAGGGAGTGGGTGACAAGGGAGAAAGGGAATGGATCTGAAAATCGAAGTTTTAAAATTAAATGTTTCATAAGATGTCCAGGCAGTGGGGCTCAGAGATTCACCTTGCCCTAATGGCAAAGTCGAAGGGGGTAGGGGAGAAGATATGGGAGAGAGCAGATTGGATGAGGGGATATCTGGTGGGACTGCTATTCTGGGGTGGTGGGTAGGGAAAAAATGGGGGAAAAATGTAACTCATAATCTGGTGGAAATGAATGATGTAAACCAGAAGTTAATAAAGCATTTGTTTAATTAAAAAATAAAAAATAAAAAAACAAATGAGATCATTTATATAAATACTATAGAAATAATATACCTAAAAACATATTTCCTGAAAACACAGGACTCCAAAATGGAAAAGGATGATTTCTTGTCAACCATCCTACAGTCTCTGAATCATGTGATCCTTTTGTATTCTGGGGAGCTACACATGGAAATAGTAACAACAATGACATGTATATAGAATTTGCAATGTGGAAGTCACTATGCTAAGCACTTTACAAATATTATCAGTTGATCTTTACAGCAATCCTAAGAGGTAGGTGCTACCATTACCCTATTTTAAATATAAGGAAACTGAATCACATAGAAGTAGAGTGACTTGCCCAAGATTACACAGCTAGTAAGTATCTGAGGCTAGATTTGAACTTGTGTCTTCCTGATTCCAGGCTTAGCATGCTTGGCATTCTTCTCCCTAGCTGTCCCAAATGTGCATTTTTCCAAAACATCAACCATTCAATCAATACACATTTATTAAGCACTTACTAGAAATAAAAACCTCATAATTGAAAAGACTGCAGAATAGTTTGCCCACTATGAGGCTGAGAAGGGTCTAAGGGAGATTTCTCTGCTATCCTGTATTCTCTGGACATAATGGTTCTTCCTCTGTATGGCTACAAGGTACAAACAATAAATGAAGATCCTAGACAGCAAAAGAAAGAATTATATAAAGCTCTGAGTGAGGCATTGTTCATATCGGAAGTGAAGAAGAGGACAAAATGAAAAGGAAAATGGCAGTTCTTGGATCTGTAATAGAAGACTGATGCTATGCTAGAAGTCTGCAAGATAAAAGGCAAATTTACTTATGGAAATATGAGTCAGCAGCACACTGGCAGCATCTAAACATTTGGCCATTTTGGAACCAGAGCAATAAACCATCAGAGAAATATGACAGCGCTGCAATTCTGCTCTGGAGTTAGAAATTAACATAAATACATATTCTGCTTTCAAAGCACAGTTTGTTCCCTGGGAAAACATTTAAGTGCTACTATTATAATGGCCACATCTTATTCTTTTTTTCCTTTGACTCACCTGCCAATTTCAAGATCATTCTTGGTAGTTTTTTCTCTTCTCCATGGTACTCAAAAAGATCAGTAAATAAGATAGAAAGGTCAGCCTGTTTCCAAAGGCAGCTGTGAAGATTATGCTTGGGACCAGAGTAGATGAAGCAATAGTCAAGTAAAGCAAAACTTTGGCACCGTTCTAATTGAATCTACCTGTCCTTGACTTGATGTAGCCTTTGGGGTAATCCTTACATCTGATCACCCCCTAAGTATTATCCCAGGTTTGAGACACAGTTGTGAGTATAGGTTATAGTTTTATTTTCCCAGCAAATAACAGAATATGTTCATGCAAAGAAAAAGACACCTAATTAAACAATGTAGTAAGGAAAATGATAAGATGATCTCCCATACACTTAAAGGTACACTCTCACACAAGTTACCATATCAACAATGAAGTTGAGGACATACTTAAGGAACAGAAGTGGCCAGTAATATGAAGTAACATGTGTCCAGTATTGTTGGGTCCACCCCCTCCCACTCCATTTATTTCTATTCCCACCAACACTGCACTAGATTTGGCTTTTACTACCTCTGTAGTAATCTCCTACTAGTTTTTTCTATCTCCAGCCTAACTCCTATCTAAATAGCCCAACACAGCTACCAAAGTGATCTTCCTAAAGTAATAGGCCCTCGTCACATTTTATCACCTGTAGGAAAAAAAGACAGATGGCTCAGCATGTAATTCAAGGTTTTCCTGTATCCCCAGTCTTATTTCATACTACTTTCTTTCCTGAACAATATGTGCCCGCTATACAGGACTGCCATTCATTTCCTAGACTCATCCTGCCATCTCTTGCTTCTACAATAGCAGACTTTTATGTGGAGGGACTGGATTCCCTCAACATTTCCACTTCTTGAAATACCATGAAATAAAGAAAAATCATCAGCAAGCATTATTTGTAATGGGGACAAGCTAGAAACCTTCCCAATAAAATGAGGAGTTAAACAAGGATGCCCATTATCAACAATATTATTCAATATTGTACTAGCAATAGCAATGAGAAAAGAAAAAAGAAGTTGAAGGAACAAGAATGGGCAATAAGGTAATAAAAAATATCTCTTTTTGTAGAAGATATGATGATATGCTTGGAAAATCCTAGAGATTCAACTAAAAAAAGTAGTTGAAACAATTAATAATTTTAGCAAAGTAGACAGATATAAAATAAGCCCACATAAATATCAGCATATGTGTGTGTATCAGGGTTTTATTGGATATTCAACAAAACTCTGCAAGAAGAGATAGCAAGAGATATTTTATTTCAAATAACCATAAACAATATTAAGTACATGGGATTATATCTACCAAGACAAACTCAGAAACTACATGAAACATAATTATAAAACACTTTTTATACAAATAAAGTTGGATTAAATAATTAGAATATTAATTGTTCATGGGTGGGCAGTGCCAACATAATAAAAATGATAATTCTACCTCAACTAATACTTTATTCAATGCCATCCCAATTAAATTACCAGGGAAAAAACCAAACCATTTTATTGAGCTAGAAAAAATAATAACAAAACTCATTTGGAAGAACAAAAAGTGAAGAATATCAAATGAAATAGTAGAAAAGAGAATAATTTCTATTTTCTAAAATAGTAAAAAATAGAATACTAAAATAGAAAATAAAAATAGGAAAAAAGCTAGAGGACAGGAGTTTAACAGTACCAGATCTTAAACTGTATTATAAGATGGTAATTATCAAAACTATCTGGTACTGGCTAAGAAAAAAAGTGGATCAGTGGAACAGGGTAAACATACAATACATAGTAATAAATGATCATAGTAATCCTGTGTTTTATAAATTTAAAGATTTAAGCTTTTGGGATAAGAATTCACCATTTGGTAAAAATAAATTGTTGAGAAAACTGGAAATCAGTTTGGAAAAAATTGAGTATAGACCAATATCTTATACCATTTACCAAGATAATGTCAAAATGGTACATGACTTAGATATAAAGAGACAGAGATCCTAGTAAATTAGAAGAACATGAAACATATTACCTATCAGACTTATGGCTACAAGAAGAAGTTATATAAATAAACAAACAAATAAATAAATAAATAAGAAATAGGGAGCATTATAAGATGTAAAATGAATAATTTTATTACATTAAATTAAAAAGGATTTGTACAAACAAAACCGATGTAGCCAAAGTTGGAAGGAAAGCAGAAAATTGGGGAAACTTTTCATAGATAATTTCTTAAATAAAAGTCTGATATTTCAAATATATAGAGAACTTCATCAAATTTGTAAGAATAATGGTCATCCCCAATTGATAAAATGGTCAAAGTATATGAATAGGCAGTTTTTCAATAAAAAAATTAAAGCTATATATAGTCATATGAAAAATGCTCTAAATTATTATTGATTAGAGAAATACACATTAAAACACTCTGAGAAATCATCTCATACCTATTCAATTGACTAAAATGATAGAAGGGGAAATGACAAATATTGGAGGGCATAAGGAAAAGTGGGACAATAATCACTGTTGGGGGAACTCTGAAATGATGGAACCATTTTGGAGAGCAATCTGGAATTATGCCTAAAGTGTTATTAAACTTTTCATACCCTTTGACCCAGCAATACCACTATTAGTTCTGTTTCCCAGGATGATTAGGTAAGAAAGAAAAGAACTTAAATGTTCTAAAATATTTATACCAGCTTTCTTTGTGGAGGCAAAGAACTGAAAATTGAGGAGATGCCCATCAATTAGGGAATGGCTGAATAAGTTGTAATTTATAATTATAATGAAATACTACTGTGCTTTAAGAAATGATGAGCAGGTTGATCTTAAGAAAACATGAAAAGACTTACATGAAATAATAAAGAGTGAAATGAGTAGATCTGTTCATGGTAACAGCAATGTTTTTCAAAGAATAACTGAATGACAAGTTGTTCTGAGTATTATGAATACTGAAATCAACAACAAAGGACCTATGAAGGAAGACATTATTCACTTCTAGAGAAGGGGGTGATAAATAGAAGTGTGCATAGTATGGCTTTACATGTGTGTATGTGTTTGTATATGTGTGTGAGTGTGTGTGTGTGTGTGTCTGTGTTGCAGCAAGCACCCTAGCATCCCCAGGGTGGGTGGCTGCTGATACAGTTCTTAGATCTGCTTTTCTAAAGGAAAGCAACTCAAAATGGGTTAACAAGCTTACTTTAATCAATCACACATATATCATTTACCTAGTTCAGGGGAAAAGGTCAGCACCACGAACTTCAGAGTATACAGACAGAAGTTACAAGACAAAGAAACAGATCAAGCAGACAGGCTTCCAAACTGTCCAACATTACATCCATACCAAATCACAGTTACCAGAGAGGGAAGCATCAACATCTGGGTTTTCAAGAGTGGGGGGGTGGGGTCTCAACATCTGTCCAGAGTCTTATCTGGTCAAATCACATGACACTTCTCAAAGTGAGACCCAAAACAAAGTTTCACATCAGGGATTATATAGCCTTCTCCTGGGTCAGAGAATGTAACAACCCTCTTGACCCACTGCCCAGTCACAAAGCACCAAGGTGTGGGCCATCCTGAAAAAACAAGCCTCCCACCACCCGCTCCAGGTGCAATTAACCTAGGGGCAGGGAAGATCTTAGAAATTTACATTCCTATAACATTTGGCCCCAAGATCTTTCATGCCCAAAGCATAGGCAATTTACATTTGAATTAGCAAGATACAAGAGGTAACTAGCCATTACCAAAGTGGCCACAGAGCCTTAAACAAACAAAATATACATTCAGATGCATCTCTTCAATCCAAAACAAAATATGTCCAAATAAAGTTCTCTTGGGGGGAAGGGGGTGTCCTTCCCCTCACACTGCTCCAGCCCCTAAAACCAACAGGATGGGGTGCTTGGGGGTCCATGGCCTTTCACCCCACCTACCATAGATGAAAGTCCATCCTCCCCCTGGGTCCCAAACTATGGGATACAGCAAGGAAACACATTAAGTGCCCCTGCTTTGCCACACAGTCCTTATCTTGTCCAGTGGCTGAATTCCAAACTCCTGGGTGCCTTCCCCTCCAGCAGAAGGAAGTCACTCCTGGCTTCTGCCCAGGTCTCAATGCAGGCAGCTCACCATTCCTGCTCTCAGCTCAGTGAAGTCAGCATGCAGGCCATTCTCTCCTGCTCCATGGATCCACAGAGTCACAGCTACCACAACTGGGAAACAAATAATTATCCCAGCCCCCATACTTTCCTTTTACCCTGCAGATCCCATCCTCATCACCATTTGTTGCAGCAAGCTCCCCAGCATCCCTAGGGTGGCTGACAACACAGGTTCTTAGATTTGCTTTTCTAAAGGAAAGCAACTCAAAATGGGTTAACAAGCTTACTTTAATCAATCAAACATATATCCCACCACAGGCTCCAGGTACAATTAACCTACGGTCAGGGAAGATCTTAAAAATTTACATTCCTATAACAGTGTGTGTGTCAAATGGTGGCTTTCTTTAGTGCAGGGTGAGGAAAGGAGGGAGACATTTCAGAATTTTAAAAGTGACAAAATAATAAATAAAATTTAACAAAAAGAATAAACTAAACACAGAGAAATACCTTTCATCCTTCAAGGGCAGCTCAAAAGGTATTTCCACTATGGAGTCTTCCCTAATCCCCTAAACAGAAGTGTTTCTTCTCTCCTCCTATTTCTTGTACTTCCCTTGCTCTTGACCATTCTTAGGTGCTTAACATATTCTAACTATTATTTATCTCTGTACCACATGGACCTTGAATACAATTAGTACTTAATAAATGTGTTGAATGGAGTTGAGTTGAATTGTTTTCTAGGACAGCATTTCTCGAACTGTGGAGCCTGTCCTATTAAGCCCACATGTCAATTTTTCCTGCTCTGTTCTCTATATAAGTTGTACATATATCCATGCAGCTAATGTAGAGAAGCATTAGAAATAGGTTTGGCTGAAAATATGACTTCTTATTGACTTAGAATAAATCATCAAAGGGGCCCAATAATTAGCAACCTGTAATCAGCTGATTGTCTTTCCATCTTGGCAGAGTACATGTATAGTAATCAGCATCCATTTAAATTCTTAAGTTGTTGGGAGTTTTTTAGTTATTGTTGGGTCTTATTGTAACCATCAATATTTTTGGTACCAATGTCCACTATGGATAAATGCATACAATCAAAAAGACAAGAATGCAAAAGTGTAAATAGCCAAGATTCTGATAAGCACCAGCAGACCTATCTTATCTATCCAATCCTAAATACAGAAGAAAAAAAGAAGTGGAAGGGTAGTGGTTTCCCACTTAAGTCTGTGTCACAAAGGATCATAGGTAGTATTGATCCATTAATCATTAAGCATTTATTTATTAAGTGCCTTCCAGCACTGTCCTACATGCTGGGGATAAAAATACAAATTATGAAACAGCCTGTGATCTCTAGAAGCTTATATTTCTGTCACTAAAGTAGAGGTGGAAGGAATTTCAGAAATCTACCCCCGGGCTTCTTAAACTTTTTCCACTCTCCACCCCTTCAGTACTACATTTGTAGCAATAATAATAATAAGCTGGCATTTACTAGCACTTTTACAAAGCACTCTACAAATATTTCATTTTATCTTTACAACAATCGTGACAGGTAAGTGCTGTTACCACCCCCATTTTACAGATGAGCCAAACAGAGGTTAAGTCCAGGTTCATATACCTAGTACGCGTCTGATGCCTGATTTGAACTCTGGTCTTCCTGACTTCAAGTCCAGCTCTCTAATCCCTGCACCATTATGATAATAACAGCTCTCCTGTATATAACACTTTAAGGCTTGCAAAGTACTTTATAGACACTTTCCCATTTTATTTTCATAACACTCTTACTAGGTAGAAGCTGTTACTGTCCCCATTTCACAGATGAAGAAACTAAGGTTTAAAGAGGTTTACTTAGGTGTCCGCAGTTAGTATTTATCAAATCCAGATCTTCCTCACTCCAAGACTGGCATTCCATTCAGTATGTTATGCTGCCTAGCGTCTGTGATGCCAAATGTGTTAATTTACCAACGTCTAAAAAAGATATCTGTGGTTGCTGCAAAACTACAAAAGCATTTAGAAACAAAATGGATAGAATTTTAATACAAAACTCTTGCATTTTTAATTGAAAATGTGATGAACTGAAACAATCTCCCCCAAATACTGGCTTATGTAAGTCAAGGGGAAAATAGAAATTGTTGGGAAGTATTTTACAAGGTAAGCTATGACATCCGATGCTGCCCCTAATTTTACTGATGGTGAACAATCAGATCCTTCCCACTAAATAAGTTGCATTAAGCACTGTGAGATGTGGGATAAAATTGCCTTGAAAATATAAGATCCACTCCATGTATTTGAATATCTGACCTTGCTGTCCCCCATCTGATCAATTCTATCCTCAAACTCACTGCTGCTAAAGCAGATACCAGACAACACAAATAAAATAGGGAGGACGATGACAGGAAAAGAGGGGAGAGAAGTTAAGAGGAGAACTCTATGTCAGCTTGGAGAATTACGCTGCCAGAAGAATTGCTGGAAATAATTCTAGACCCTGCCCTGGTATGTCCTCCAGGGCGACTGGCCATGGAAGGCTTTGGAAATCTGGAGAGGGGTTCTCAATCTTGTTTCTCCACAGGGGCAGAAGACAATTCATATACCCAGCCAAAAGGAGCAGTGTTCCAAGTTGTCTGGAACCCAACCCAGAAATCAAAGTGGTTGCCCTAAATCACCCTTTCTGTCAGGCTTGGGCCAGGCAGATGGGTTTATGTCCTGTTGAGTACCCAGAGCAGTGCCAATGATGAGTCAAAAGTTAGCTGTTATAGCCAAGTAAGTGTCAGTTTCTTTATGGTTCTGATGACTTCACATCTAGGACCCTTCACTCCAGTTCATTGTGTTTTCACTACTGATAGACTGTGGCTACCACCTCTTCAAGTTGGTTACATTTTCTTGATGCCTCTGTCTCCCTCCTCATAGCTTAGCTTCCCTAGCTTGGTCTTTCCTGATCCCTCAACTGTCAATATGTTCCCCCCACCCCACCCTACCAACATTACCTTTTATTATTATTATTATTATTATTATTATTATTATTATTATTTATTACCTGTTAACAGTCCTTCTGGAAAGGCTTGGACTGGCTTTCTTGCATGGGGTCTAAGTCTCTAAAGACCCAGGAAGTTGTCTGTGTTCCCAGTTCAGAATGAGAGGAAGCCAAGGAAAGATCAGGACTTCCCAGTGGGAGTTTTAATTATCTCCTTCTCAAGAGAGGAGGGGCACATATGCCAAGGGAAGGGATGTGGATTATTTCCTTGGCCCCCCATCAAGCAGCAATCACAATGGTGACCATCAGCAGTCATATTCCTTAGACCTATGCTGCCTCCTGGGACAACAGAGAGGTGAAAATTAAAGAGGTGAGGTATAAGACTATTTTTGTTATTGTTCTTAATTATGGGCACACCCTCAACTGGCTGGCTCTCTGAGAGGGGAAAACATAGATGGAGGAAACACAGTGCTTATCCACTTGCCAATAACTTGCTCAAGATGGGTATGACTGCCCTCCACATCTAAGAATGCTCTTTTATTCCATTCAAGACAGCATCTAACCTTATTTCTCATGAATAGCTGTGATTGATTTTGTCATTTGCATTTCCCTATATTCTTTTGTTTGGGATATGAGGGCCTGGGGTAGCTCTGGAAACCACAAAGGAGAGAGTTACCTTTCCCAGCTCAGGGCTTAAGAGTAAAAGAGTTTCTTCTCTCTAACTGGAAACATAATCATGTGCTATTCTGTTTCACAACTGCACTTCAAAGGGCAGCTCTGCCCCTGTCAGACTGCAAGACTAAACACATTATATATGTGTATGTATTTGGATTAGTTTATCCCCTGAAAAGGGGATAAAGCTCCTTAAGGTCCAAGCTTCTTTTATGTTTGTATTCTTCATTTGTGCCTAGCCCAGTGCCTGGAACATAGTAGGTGCTTAATAAATGCTTGTCAAATGGATGAATGTTATGAGGAACAACTAAATAAATGCAAGTTGTTATATAGGGTTTTATATACACATATACATATGTTCATGCATATATTGATAACTGTATTTCAATATAATTGGTTTCCTTTATAATCCTGTTTACTTCATTTTTTGTGTTTGAAAAACACAATTCTGAGAAAGGTTTCACTAGACTGCCAGAGGAGTCTCTTACACACACAAAAAACATAAGAATCTTTGCTTTAAAGGATATGTTTACATTTTAATTCTTTTATTCTACTACCCAAAGGAGTTATTTATCCACCTGAGCAATAAATAGTTCCACAAGTGTTCAAGATGATGATCATAACTCTAACAAACAACTTCAGAATGGAGTAATTCAAAGAAACTGTCATCTGCTAGAACCATCATGAATGAATGATTATCCCACAATATTTGCCAGAGTGTAAAAATATTTCAGGACCTAGCCACAGCAAGAGCTGGGGAGGCAGGGTAGGGAAGACAACTATCTCGTGATGCTCTTACAAACTGGTATCTGATACCATCATGGCAGAAGCAACCTGAGAAAACTATGGACTTGTCTACTCTGTGGGTAGTTTTTTTGCTCTCTACTCTTGCCCTTGTGAGAAGTCCTCATTTTCTGAATCTACTATTATGTGTAGTAGTGCTGAACTGACCAGAAGTTCAAACAGAAGAAAGCCTCACCACCTTGACAACATTAGGGTTCCTGACCTCAGTCATTCCTACTCATGGCTTCCAAATGAGCACCATCTCAGGAGACACTGACACAGAAGCCAAGCTCGTTGGATCTGGAGGTGTCCTTGTAGGGATGGCTGGCTCTAGAGCTGAGATAGGAGCTACATTTGGAAGTCTCATCATTGCTTATCTAGGAAGCCCTTCCTGAAGCAATATTTATTCTCCAAGGCCATCCTGGGCTTTGCTCTGTCTAAGGCCCTGGGGCTTTTTTTGCCTGAAGATGGCCTTCTCCATCCTCTTCCATATATGAGAGAACTTTCTCTACTCCCCCCACACCTCTTTTTCCTTCTAGTCCCTGTGTCTCATGACACTGTGGATATGTCACCCTCCACAGGCAGCCTTGGGGAAAGGTGAAGTTGACAAAGGGAAGATAAATAAATGCTATAATAATTTATATATATATATATATATGTGTGTGTGTGTGTGTGTGTGTGTGTGTGTGTGTGTGTGTGTGTGTGTGTATGTGTATACATATATAGAGAGACCTATGGAAAATATTGGAAGGGCACATAAATATCAAGTCAATGGGCATAGAAGAGAATTCGAATATTCTCTACACCATATTACCCAATTCTAGACAAAGAAAAAACCCTGCAGAACTGAATACAGAAAATAAGATCATATCAGAAATCCCTGATCTCCTTAACAATTAAAAGCTAAATCCAAAAGCAGTCAAAGCAACACCAAAGAACAAAATAATTTAATGTCAATCTAAGACTATACTATAGAGGTTTCAAAAGAAAGAAAATTAGAGGAAAGGAAGAATCCCTGACAAAGGGAGATGGGGAAATTTTCTGATCCTCTATAACTGAGAATGGTACAAAACAATGGAAGTTCAAGCTGGATCAAAGGTATAAAGGAAGGTTTGAGAGCATTAATATAATGGTTAAATCTAGGGAGTTGACTGAAGCTCTAGCTTCTATGAGAAACTGGAAATTCATACTTATGGAGATCCATAGTTATTTACCTTGAATGCTTCACAGTGGCATAGGATTTACTAGCAAAATGCTTTATTAGCTTCCTCTTTGATGCAAGCTTGAGGCCATTTATCATAAAGAAGAGAAGATGTTAATGAAGAGGTAATAATTAAAAGGTAATAAATTATAAATTATTATGAAAAGTGAGATCAATAATCCCTGCAAAGAAAAGCCAATTTTGTGCTTTTGTACTTTGTATAAAACATTCGTAACTTTCATTATTTAAAAAAACTATAAACATTTCCAGGAAAACAACATATGAAAAGTTCTAGTTTTTATACTACCTTTATGGGTTATTGTATTGCCTTTGATTCAATCCCCTACTCATGGTAGTGATATAATGCAATTTCTTAAAAGATCTAAGCAAAGTATGAGTGTTTAATGTCCATGTGGAAATTTGTTCTTTATTTAAAAATATGCCCAGCACAATAATGTCAAGAACAACTGATATTAAATCTTGCAGAGAGACAACTTCCAGGGAGACTGTTTTAGCCTGCTATTGTTCTAGCATGCTTGACCTTAAATCAATTATCACGATTTCTGATTAGAACTGAGTATACCTTTCAAATCAAATACCTTTAAGGTAGAGAGCTCCACCGAAAAGCATATTAAACAGTTACTTTCTCCAATGATATCAATGTGTGATCTGGACTTTACTAGGGTGAAATTATTATTCTAAAATTCTAAAAGGGAAGTCAAGTTTCCTGAGTTTGATTCTTTACCACTTTTTTATATGTAAACTTTGGAAGACACTATACCTCCCTAGACCTTATCATCTTGTAAAATGAGGGGGGATTGAACTAAATGACCCCTGTAGTCCCTTTCAACTTGAGATCAATGTTGCTGTGAGGATATCAAGAAGAAAGCTGAGGATGTACATGCAAAGAGGCTGGCTAGCATCCTGAAGTCAATGAGCAAAGGGAAGGACACATTTATAGCAATGAACATTTATACTATACCAGACCTAACATTTACTGACCTAAAATATGCCCAAACAAAAACCCTTAAAATGTAAACAAAACACAGAGCTGAAACTTTCTAATTAATACATTTTTACAAAGTAAAAACTAAATCTGTTCAATATATCACTATAAGTTACAAAATTTGGCACCTACCAAATATCTAGAAAGACAAAATCAAGTGGACAGAATTAAATACCAGAAGCTTTCTATCCTTCATAAATTAACAGATGACAAATCCCTACATTGGTGGAGGGAGGAAAAAATAAGCTAATATTTATAAGGCACCTATTATGTGCCAAGTATTGTGCTAAGTGCTTTACAAATATTACCTCATTTGATCCTTACAACAACCCTGAGAGGTAGATGCTATTATTATCCTCATTTTTGGTTGAGGAAACTGAGGCAAACAGGTTATGTGACTTGTTCAGGATCACGCAGCTAGTAAGTTACTGAGACCAGATTTAAATTAATGTCTTCCTGATTCTAAGCCCAGAACACTCTCCACTGTACCACCTAATACAGACCCCAAATATCCTTGAAAATCTACAAATAATTAATCTATACTAGAATCCAAGCATGATCACAGACAAAACTGCTTATTTCTCATGATTACTCAGTTATAATGATGACCAACAAAAATTTAAGAACATTTTTAATAGAGGTCACCATACTGAGGATACATGATCTCTAATTAGCATAGAATGAAAAACTTCAAAATATTGAGACAAAGAAAAAGAAATAGCAACCTTGTAGGCACAGGATGACATTATTTTGGCCAACTTGTCTCCTGCAGGAGATGTCCCAAGGATGCTTTCAATGAGCCTAAAGAAGAGCTGAAACCCCCATACTTCAATTACAAGAAGAAATCGTTAAATCTACCTGCTTAATAGTCCTCTGAATATTAAATGCAAAGGAACAGTAGTGCAACAGTGACCTGTCTCAGAAGAACTATTTCTATCTAAATGTAAGAGGAAAAGAATGAGAACATTCATAGTAACTTATACCTATATCACCCTTACAAGTTTGTAAGACTTTTTCCAATCCTGAAGGGCAGGTGGTACAAGTAGAGTATTATTATCTCATTTTACAGATGAGGAAACTGAGGTGAAAAGATAGTAAATGACTCATTCAAGCTAGGGTTTCTTGATTCCAATTCCAGGGCTCTTCCAATTTATCTCACCTAAAACAATTATCCAGAACACAAATATTCCTACAATCTTGTGATGCCATCTGGTCATTTTTTTTTTCAGTTTGGGTTACCATGTGTCCATGTATGGAAAAAAAACTGTTCTAGATTTTACAATAAGAAATCAACCTTCACTCTTTTCTTTAGTCCATAATAAGTCTGAAACTAGTTCCAACCAAACTGGATGAGTTCATCTTAAAGGCTAGCATCCCACTGATGAAAACATGCACCAGGGTCTTTTACCTTTTTTAAGTACTAGAAAATTTCTTTTAATTCACAGAAAAGTGATGTGTGGTCAATAGTGATAAGCAACAATACTAAGGTTATAATACAGTACTTTTATCAACTAGTATTTTCATTGTACTAGCAAACAGTGGGTTGAAAACTGAAAAATTGAGTTAAACAACTATCCAGCACATTTGAAAAAAATATCACTCAGTCTAATACCATATCAACTAATCTGTTATTAGATTGCTGGAGTTTTTTCCACTGACCATCTGGTTATTTTGGCATTGTATAGACAGAGCAAAAGAGTCTATTGGCCTATGCCTATATGTACATGATTCCTGTTTAGCTGAGGAAAAAATTCAGCCAACTACAGCTTCATTCAGTATGATGACAACCAAACAGTTCATTTTCTCCCCTAAATTGACTGAGCTGGCTGCAGCTTTTGATAACACACAGAAAAAAAGTTGGTAAATGCCTTTGGTTTGTTGGGCAACATAACATGTAGTTTTAAAAACAAGCTCTGAAGAAAGGGACAGAATGACATAGATTTCAAAGCAGTTAAACATTCTTTATTTTGTGACTCCAATTAAAATTATGGCTTAATATTAGTTTTCAGATTTATAAGGAGATATGGTCAGTTTTTCCACCAACATAGATCAAATTATGTCCATGTGACTGCATGAATACAGAGATGCAACTTTAATTAACCTCATTCTTGTGCTGGATCAGTTGAATAGCTCCAGATATTCACTGGGAGAGAAATCTAAGAATCTCATCAAACATCAATCAACAACATTTGTTGTGAACCTACTTTGCCCAGCATCTGTTTTCAATTCTGATTTTACCTATGCCTCTGTTTAGACTGCCTCTTATCTTCCTCATGTCTCTTTAACTCAACAATCAACTGTGGCTGTCCAGACCCACAGCTATGGTCACAGCCAAGTGAGGAGTAGGTGCTGATAGTAGATACCATTGCTATCTTAAACTGCTTCCTTTGTAAGATAAACTGTCATTAGCTGGCATTTTCTGCCTCCCCATATCCTGCTTTATATAAGGCAGCCACTCAGGTTGTCCCCTCCAACTTTGGATCTCACCCCCCCTTCCCCTGCTCTTGGGTTCAGTTCATGATTTTCTGCTTAGGATTGGTTGTCTCTGTGAACTCCTGGTTTTGACCTTGACCCAGCCTAACTTCTAGTCTATTCACTTAGATCTTGTGTTAGTTCTTACTGTTCCCCCTCATTTCTCCCTCTGGATCTGTCAAATGTTGTTATAACCCTATAATCTCTGATACATGTAAGCCCCCATTCCCTCTCTCTGCCCTATTAAATGGAGTGGCCCAATAGTGGTTTAGCTTCAACACTATTGTCATTTCACTAAATCGATTATTTGACAACCCAATTTAGTATTGAAACTGACCACAAATGGCAAAGTGGCTTACCACAGCCCAGCTACATGGGCATTAATGGCACAGTCTGACCCTATGGCTTCACTTGAAGACATGAAACTTCATTAACAAACCCCCTTATCGGCAATAACTTCTCACTCTGCCTAATATTATATTCTTCTTTCAAGTGTTCATACCCTAATGTTTCACTAAGCATCATTATTTTATCATGAATATGTCCTAATAACTCCCCTATAATATTCTTCCAATCACTCATTTGTACCATAGCTCATATTATTAATAACAAGTATTTATATAGCACATTAAGGTTTTCAACACACAATTATGCTATTCTTACAACAATCCTGAGAGGCAGTGGATACTATTATCACCCCCCTTGCATATGAGAAAACAAAATCAGACAAAGCTTAAGTTATTTGCCCATGGTCACATATCTAATAAGTGTCTATAGTTGTATTTGAACTTAGGTCTTTCTGACTCCAGATGCAGCACTCTATCCTCTACACCACCTAGTTTATACAGTGGCAAAGAACTGGAAACTAAGGGGTGTCTATCACTTAGGAAATGACTGAACAGATTATGGTTTGGGAATGCAGTGGAATATTTTTGATCTAAGAAATGATGGGATGGCTTCAGAGAAATCTCGCACAAACTAAAACACAGTGAAGTGAGCAGAATCAGGGGACTAATTTATACTATAAGAACAACACTGTAAAGATGAGCAGTTTGGAAATACTCAAGAACTAATTGACTTAATGATTAACCATGATCAGAGGACTGGTGATGCTACCCACCTCCTAATAGAGAAGTGAACAACTAAATGTGCAGAATGAGGCATCCATTTTTTAGACGTGGCCAATACAGGGTTTTCTTTTCCTTGACTATGTATATTTAAAACAAGGATTTTGTTTCTCTTTTTCTCCCACCATGGGCTGGTGAGATGGTGAAAAAATAAATGCTAGATAACTGCTTCCTATAATACTTTATCTAATTTTATTTTCGTGGAACCAATTAATGACATCAAGCAAGGTGTGTGTGCATGTAAACACCTCTTTCAAT
Source organism: Gymnobelideus leadbeateri (assembly GCA_011680675.1). Lineage (NCBI taxonomy): Eukaryota > Metazoa > Chordata > Mammalia > Diprotodontia > Petauridae > Gymnobelideus > Gymnobelideus leadbeateri. Next base: position 2,020,716 of record WOXC01004035.1, read on the forward strand.
AAATTTAAATGTGCCCATCATCAAAGATTATTTTTATGAATATCAAAAAAATATGGCATTGTTGAAATTTCAATGGCTACTCTACTGAGAAGTTTATTTAATGTCTGAGTTTTAGTGTCTTCCCGTCTACAGAAAGCAGGTAGCTCCAATTTTTGCCTATTTCCCAAGCCAAACACAGAAGGGAGTTCCTTTGGTGCTTCTTCCAAGCTCTCTTCCCCGAGATCATCTTGCGGTCACTATTTTACAGCATCTGACATGAGATGCCCACAGAATCTACATTCCTCCATTAGTTTGAGACCTAACAAAGCAGGCTGAGTATGCCAATAACATCAAAGATTTAGAACTATAATGCTTCAAGAATCCACAATTTTGTCAGAGTGAACAGTCCCTCCACTGATGCAGGTCATGACTCCTCTTCACCTTAAATGAATGGTCTTTGAAAGCTGTTGTGGCCAAAGCATTCATCTGGGCATGAGCCTCCCAGAATTTAGCTAGGACTGCCCCTGGCTAATAAACATATTGTCCATCACTTGTCCTGTGCTAGAGGCTTTTCCCGTATTCCTCCTGACAGAGCTAGCAGTTTGCTGGCACAGCCTTCAAGAGCCCTGGCTCACCTCCACATCAGACTTGAGTAGGGGAATGACTTCATGGTGGCAGCACTGTTGGTACACCCAGAATCTCCACCCACCCTGGCCCTGCCTCAGCCATTTCTTTACACTCATTTAATTTGCAAAGCACTAAAAGGGCCATTCACTTTGCAGCATCATTAAGAACAATCAGTAGCATTTTGTTTTAGGTCTTCTTTTTCCTTTACTCTTTCAAAATAAGCAGCAATAACCTGCTGACTCCTTAGAAATACCAAAATCTGGTATTTTTGAGAACTTAGGGGAAATTATGCAATGGTTATTAAAGCATAGTTATTCAATCACAATTTCTATATCAGGATTTATAATTAAAAGCAGAGATAAAACAAAATTTCTTTAGTCCCTGCATATTTTTTATTGATTTGACCAGCTAGAATAGTGTTTACTAAAAAGAAAAACTGCTTGATGCCATCTAGTGGATACTTGGAGAGAATTTGTCTCAAAAATCTGGCCATGTAAGGAGAATAAATGAATAAGCACTTATTAAGCACCTACTGTGTGCCAGGCACTGTGCTAATCACTTTATACATATTATCTCATCTGATCAAGAGGCCAGGAATAAGGCACAAAGATGGTGTTTCCTATTTTCTGATAACGAGAGTAGGGCTGTTCAGCTGAAAAAGTCCATATGGGGCATAGAGTAGAAAGGTTAATGTTGAAATCACAGGCCTACCACTTAACTGCTAGCTGTGAGATGCACCCCAAACTCATTTTCCTCATCTGCATAACAGGAATGGAAAAGCTGCATTGTGTAGTGGATAGAGAGCTAGCCCTAGAGTCAGGAAGACCTGGCTGTGTGCCCCTTGGCAAGTTAATTAACTTCTCTCTGCAACAAGAATAGACTGCAGAGCTGTTGACAACATGTATTTGTAGAGGGAGCTCCCTAAACCAATTACCAATCCTAAATACCTGTAAAACCTACAGTACAGGTTTGAAGATCAAATGATAATAGTGTGTATAACCATAAATGATTATACAAATTCATCATTCCCACAAAGAGACAACTTGAAATAGTTGATATTCTAGGCTTGGAATCAAAGAGAGCTTACTTCAAATTCTACCTCTCACACTTATAAGCTATGTGACCTTGACTGCTTAACCTCTGTGTGCCTCAGTGCCTATCAGCCCTGGGAAACTGAGGTAAACAAAAGTTAAGTGACTTTCCTGGGGTCACATGGCCAGTAAGTATCTGAAGCTGCATTTTAGCTCAGGCCTCCCTGACTCCAGGCCCAATGTTCTACTCACTGCACCAGAGATGCCTCACTTCCCTCAACCATAAAATGAGGTTAGATGGTCTCCAAAATCCCTTCTAGAACCACGGACAAGGATAAGTTTTCAGCACACACATTCAGGTGGTAAATGAATTACTCTTATTACAAGGCAAATGCCTAGCTCTCCAAACATGTATGTGTCCATTGACTCACCTTCGCATACTCTCCCAAAAAACTCCCTTTCTATTGTCTTTGTCATGCTTCTGTGTCTCATAGGTTTGGGTGATATATTTATGTTTTAAGTATTCAAGATTCACACCTGATAGCAACTGGAGGTGTCAGATTAAAGTAACTCAGTAAAATCGTCTCCATCCCCAAACACAGAGACTGTGGAGAACCATAATTACTAAATCCCAGGGAGTTGTCAGAAGAGACTTTAACTCCTGCAGGCTTCAGGGAACAATTCCCTCCTTCCTTATTACTAGATTCACAGTAACCTAGAAGTATAACCTGAGGTGCTTCAAGGTGAGACAGCATGAGACAGAAGGAGGAGCACTGATTCTGTAGCCAGAGGAGCTCAATTCAAATGCTGTCTCTAACATCACCTATGAAACTGAGCCTTGAGGGATGAGAGGTAATAAGCATTTATAGAGTGCTTACTATGTACCAGGCCCTGTGCTCAGTGCTTTACAACAAGGGTGGGCAAGGTGCAACCATTATCTATATTTTACAGCTGAGGAAACTGAGGCAAATAGAAGTGATGTGACCTTCCCACACAGCCAGTGCATGTCTGAGGCTAGATTTTAACTCAGGTCTCCCTGGCTCCAGACCCTTCTAGCACCATGGGTCAAGGATAAATTTTCAGAAACACACTTTCAGATGGCAGGTGAATTACCCTGATTATACATGAGGTGAATGACGACCACATATGTGTAGATTTAGCACAATTACCACTGAACATATGCATATTAAGTAAGCATTGAAGACAAAAATAAGAGATTCTTGCTATCGAGGAGCTTACATTTGACTAAGGGATACAATATCTGCACAAATAAGCAAATGCAAGAGGAAGTAAACATAAGGGAAGAGAGTGCACCAATAATTGAGGGATTTGGGGAAGGTTTCCTGTAGGAGGTGGCACCTGAGATGAGCCTTGAAGGTAATGAGGAATTCCAAGAGACAGAAGGGAAGGAGGAGACTGTTTATCTCATGGGCATCATCAGATGGTATGAGGTCATGGAGCTAAGAGACAGCAGGTTGAATTCAGGGAATAGTTAGTAAGTCAATTTGCCTGGTATGCAAAAGAGAAACAATATGAAATTAGGCAGGAAAATTAGATGGGAGCTAGATTTTGGAGAGCTTTAAGTGCCAAGCTAATTAAGAGAGTTTGAGGCAATGTGGAAAGATCAAAAGATTGGGGAAAGAAGGCCTGGGTTCAAAGACTGACTTAGACAAGTTACTCATTTATAAAATGAAGAGGACAGCTCTTTTCCTTGGTGGCAAGAGATTCAAGAACTGTCCAAAGCCTCTGGATAGATAGAGGTGAAAGGTGTTGTCCCTGGTTGCCTTTTCTTCCTATATGACCATGAATAACACAAGGCTGTTTCTGTTTCTTCTGTGCCTCTTGTGCCTTGTCTTTCCTGTTCTTAAGTGACTAACCATCAGAAATGGAATGGGCCCAAATATAACCTTGTGAACTGTAAAGGGTCAGAAGGGCTACCAAAAATCTAGCAACCGGAGTTCATCAAAGAGTCTTCCCATAGCTGCAACAACCATGCTTCCTTCCTCATTCTCTTTCTTCCTTACCTTCCCTGTTCCAGCAAGTTAGAAAGGCTATATGACAGAACAAAGATCCTGTAACCAGAATACTTGGGCAACACTTTGAACACCAAGAAGCTCAATCACCATAATATCTATGTTCCCTCCCTCAAAAGGCCTTTGGCTAAGTTTGTTCCCATTTTTGTGACTCCTCTATCACTAGTTTAAAGGAGACATATTTGAGAAGTCAGGGATCCCATCTCTTGGGAAGAAACCCCACCAGCTAGCATGAAAAATCAGTGTGGCATAGTGAATAGAGCTATGGACTTGGAGTCAGGAAGACCCAAATTCAAGTCCAGTTTCAGACACCTACTATATGTGTGACCTTGGACAAGTCATTTGTTCTCTGAACATTAGTTTTCTTCTCTAAAAGTGATGATAATAATAATAGTACTTACCTAACAGATGTCTGTGAAGCATCTTATAAACCTTAATGTGGGACATAAATATAACATATCACTATTATTATTGTCATTCTGTGGAACCTTAAGATCTGCAAGGGAAATGTCACCAGCCTCTTGAGTCCAAATCATATCTGAATGGATAATAGGCTTCACAGTCCCTTGGAATGTGAGTGGCCCTACCACCTTTCTCAGGGGGATTGCTTTCTGAATCCTATCACAGAGCAGCTTTCAGAAGTTGTTAGAGTATCCTGGACCTGAATTGTTTGGAATTAATGGAGATCATGGAGAAACATAAAATGATGAATGTAGATTATAAAATGCAGATTTAAATGAAGGGATTTAATCAGATTACTGTCATGCCCAGAAAAAAGAAACAGCTAATACAGGAAACTTGAATTGATAGAGATCAGGGATTTAGGTTCAAACAGTTATTCAAGGAGTAGTTCTGACATGAATTCATCCAAAGGGTTGGGCCTTATATGCAGACAGAAAAGGATGGTGCTTCTCCAGTGGACCAAGAAAAAAAAAATACAACAGCATGTAAGTGGAACTCTGCAGGTGCTATACGATACAAAACTTTCATAAAATACAACCACTGATCCCAGATGTTTACAAGCTAATGAGAGTGGGGACACACACAAAAGTACCTAAAATGTATAATATCCCATAATAGGTACATTGGAGAGATATTTAACCACACAAGCAAAAGGATGAACTAACAAGGAGAGTCCTACAAGAGGCACTATGGGAAGGGGTACCAGAGCAAGAAAAGAAAACAGCTAGGAAACTAAGGGAAGATCTTGCCCGGCTTTCCCAACTGTATGGAATTCACCAGATCATGGGGGATCCTTCTGGAATTTTGTTTGTTTTATGACTGGAGGGGAGGGAGATAGGAAGGGTGGGAGGGGAATGAGAGGCCTTCAAGTACCCAAGGTACTAAGAGAAAATAACATTTGTTGCTTTCCCCTTTGATCTGACTGGTATAAAATCATATCTCAAGGTTGTTTTAATTTGCATTTCTCTAATCAATAATGATTTAGAGTATTTTTCATATGACTATGAATTATTTTTATTTCTTTATCTAAAAACATATTTGTGATATAATACAACTGTGCTATAAGAAATAATGAGTTCGGGGCGGAGCCAAGATGGCAGAGTAGAAAAAGCACGTCCAAGGCTCTCTCCCCGCAGATGACCTCCAAACTATGTAAAAGGGGATTATAAACAACTTCTGGAGTCCCAGCACCCAAAGAAGGACACAGAGAAGCTAACCTCCCACTGAGGACAGCCCCACAGCCCTCCAGGAAGGGCCAGCGCAGCACTCTGGGATCCGGCAGCACAGCGCATAGCGCAGAGAGCTGAGCCCAGGTCCACATGAGCTGCGGTTTTAGGCCCAGGGCAGCTGGGCCAGCAGCCGGCTGGAGGGACCCCAGAACACCAGCAGCTGTGACGATTCCAGAATGGTCAACACATATATGCCTAGGACAAAGTGAGAAGTTAGTGCCCTATGGACTTTGGGACCAGTATTTGGGGAACACCTCGGCTTCCTCCCCTGGGGGCTAGAAGCCGCTGAGGAGATAAGCCATTTTGCAGTTTTCAGTGGTGGCTCCAGCTCCTAGCCTGCGAACTGTAGGGAGATCCAGCGATCAGTCTCGGGGGTTAATCGCTCTTTCTTTAACCTCCCTGGATCTGGATTGTGGTCTGGTGGGGAGGTCGTGGGGTGGGTTTCCAGCTTGCCAGAAACGGAAGTTGTCCCCCCACCATGTTCAGGATGAAGCTCCCCTGTCTGGTGGCAGAGTTCTACTGTGGCAACAAGCCCAAAAGTCAAGCAATTAAGTGGCAACATGCCAGCGCAAAGGAAAAAAATAAACAGAAAAATGAAACATTAGACTCCTACTTTGGGGGCAAAGAGGGTCAAAGAACAGAACAGTCAGAGGACTGTGAGGTCAGAAATCCCGCACCAAAAGCCCCAAAGGAAAATATGAGCAGGTTACAGGCCATAGAGGACCTTAAGAAGGACTTTAAAAATCAAATAAGAGAAGTGGAGGAAAAATTGGGAAGAGAAATGAGAAGGATGCAGGAAAAGTATGAAATGAGGGTCAACAGCCTGACTGAAGAAAACAACACCTTAAAAAATAGACTAACTCAAATGACAAAGGAGGCCCAAAAGGGCAATTAGGTGAAGAATGCCTTAAGAAGTCGAATTTGCCAGATGGAAAAAGAATCTCAAAAGTTCACTGAAGAGATTCATTCCTTCAGAGTTAGACTGGAGCAAATGGAAGCTAATGACTTTATGAGAAATCAAGATGCTGTTAAGCAGATCCAAACAAATGAAAGAATAGAAGGCAATGTGAAATATCTCATGGGAAAAAACACTGACCTGGAAAATAGATCCAGGAGAGAGAATTTAAAAATTATTAGACCACCTGAAAGCCATGATCAAAGAAAGAACCTAGAAATCATCCTTCAAGAAATCCTCAAGGGAAATTGCCCTGATGTTTTAGACCTAGAGGGCAAAATAGAGGTTGAAAGAATCCACTGATCACATCCTGAAAAAGATCCCAAAAAGAAAACTCCCAGGAATATTATAGCCAGGTTCCAGAATCCCCAGATCAAGGAGAAAATACTACAAGCAGCTAGGAAGAAACAATTTCAATATTGTGGAAACACAATCAGAATAGCACAGGACCTGGCAGCTTCTACACTGAGGGATTGAAGGGCATGGAATATGACATTCCAGAGGGCAAAAGAGCTGGGATTGAACCCAAGGGTCACCTACCTAGCAAAACTGAGTATTTTGTTTCAGGGGAAAATATGGTCATTCAGTGGAATAGAGGACTTTCAAGCATTCTTGAGGAAAAAACCAGAGTTGAATAGAAAATTTGACATCCAGACAAGAAGGAAGAGATACCTGAGAAGGTAATCAGGGAAAAGAAATCAAAAGGAACTTATCAAAGTTAACCTATTTACATTCCTACATGGAAAAACAATAACTGTGTCTGATGAAACTTTTCTCAGTATGAAAATAATGGAAGAAGGGTATATGGTCACATGAATACATATGTGAATGTGTGTATATATGTTTACAGTTATACATGGATAGAGGGCATAGGTTGAATTTGTTGGGAAGGGATGATACCTAAGGGGTGAAATTATGAGGTGAGAGAGGAAAGTGGCAAGAGGAGATGGGGAAAGACAGGGTAGGGTAAACTATCTCATGTAGAAGAAGCAAGGGGAAGTGGCTGCAAGGGAGGGGAAGAATAGGAAGGCAAAAAGGCAAAACTATATTCTTATTGAATTTGGTTCAGGGAGAGAATGACATACATACTAAATGGGATATCTCAACCTGCAGCAGAATATGGGGAAGGGGGATGACAGGAGGGATGATGAATGGGAGGGCATTCTTGGGGGGAGGGGAGGTTGGAAGTACCCACTATAGAAGAAGGACAGGATCAAGTAGGGAATGGACCAGGTGGGGGGTGGGATGGGTGGGAGGGAATTATAAGCAGCCTTGTACAATATATCTACTATGGTAATATTTTGCATAGCTATACATGCACAACACATACTGAATTACTTATCTTTCCAGAGGGAATGGGTGACAAGGGAGGAAGGGAATGGATCTGAAATTCGAGGTCTTAAAATTAAATGTTTCAAATATATATAAACACTATTATAAATACTCTTTTGCATGTAATTGGGAGATAAGATGTACAGGCATTGGGGCACAGAGATTCACCTTGCTCTAATGGAAAAGTCAAAGGGGGTAAGGGAGAAGATATGGGAGAGAGCAGGATGGAGGAAGCGATATCTTGTGGGACTACTATTCTGGGAGGGTGGGTAGGGGAAAAGCGGGGAAAAAAAATTGTAACTCAAAATTTGACGGAAACGAATGATGTAAAACAGGAGTTAAAGCATTTGGTTCAATAAAAAAAAGAAAGAATGAGCTCAATAAGCTTTAAAAAAAACATGGATAGACTTACACAAAGTAATGAAGAACAAAATGAGCCGAACCAAGAGAACATTGTATATACTAACAGCAAGGTTGTTTTAAGAACAACTTTTAGTGAATAAGGAATTTGCATGATAACTTTGTTGCATATTTAAAAGTACTAAGAAGGGGTGGCTAGGTGGCACAGTGAATAGAGCAATGGCCCTCGAGTCAGGAGGACCTGAGTTCAAATCTGGCCTCAGACACTTAACACTTACTAGCCATGTGACCTTGGGCAAGTCACTTAACCCTAATTGCCCTACCCTCCCCCCTCCAAAAAGCAAAAAACAAAAGTAACAAGAAGTTGTACATTCATAAACAATCATCTTTTTACTATACTATGTTATTGAAAGGCTTATTTTATTCCATAAATTAAAAATAAAATTCATAAAAAATTAAAAGAGAAAATAATAGAAACAATAAATAAGTATGGTGGAGAGCAATGCTACATGTCAATGGGAAGGTTGGGTACAGAAATTGTTTCCTGAGACAGTTCTAAAGATGTTTCCTTCATTCTAAGTGGCACAGTGGATAGAATATCAGGCCTGAAGTCAGAAAGACCTGACTTAAATATGGCTTCAGACATTTTGCTGTGTGACCCTGGGCAAGCCACTTAACAGCTGTCTCAGTTTTCTCAACTCTAAAATAGGGATTATAGTCCTTTTCATGGGGTTATTGTGAGAATCAAATGGCACATAGTAGGCACTTAATAAATGCTTGTTAAAATATTAATTCTTCTGCTGGGAACCTGCATGATTCAATTCAGTGAACATTTTTAAGTGCTTACTATTACACAGGCACCGTGCTTTGAGCTGGGAATACAAATGAGAAAAATAAAGACAGGCCCAGCTCTCATGAGTTTATAATCTAATTGGAGCAAACAACATACAAAAGGAAGCTGGGAAGTGGTGGATGGAAGGGATAAATAGGGGGCCCTGAGAATGGTGCTGTGATGTTCCATGGAGTCCTAACCAAGCAGAGCTGCTGGTGAAAAGTGGACAGTTACAGTTTGTGAGCTTGGGAAGCCCTAGTTGGGGCATTTTCCCGAGCATCTCCTGGAGACCCAGGATCTGTGATCTGGCTCAAAAAACTCTTCCTCTTGCCTCTGAAGACAAACAACATTCCTCAGTCCCAGGGCTCCAAAAGCATGGTTATTGAAATACGGTAGTTGAGATATGTGTATTACTAGAAGATAGCAGAGGTTGCTCATAGCCTTGACAAGAGCACTACCCTCTCAGCCATTCTGAAACTGCCTCCAGGTAGCAAAAGAGAGGAAAGACAGCCCAAACCATTGGTTTGACAGCCCATGACACTTCTATGTGTTAGAAGAAGGGAGAGTAAGAGACCCAGGTGAGCACTCTGAAAAGTACAAGAAAATGCTGGGCTAGGGAGTCTGAGATTATAATAACTCACACACATGGCTTCTGAACAGTGGTGTGATGGTAAAGGTTTAACAACTGGCCTCTGCTGAGGGGGGAATGGACAAGAGGGAGGAACAAGAAGTGATGGAGGGAGGGCAACTATAAATAGGACATATTCTAAGTTACTAAAATTATTATTAACATTTATCCTCATCTAGACTTTCTTAAGTCTAGAAAATCAACAAGCTGATAACTTAGGCCTTTATTTGTAATGTCTGCCAATTTCTGAAGGGTAATGCTTGCACTGAAAATTTAGCCATCACAACTCAAGCTGGTTCTATCACACCCCTGTTTACAAAGCTGTTGCTGTTCAGTCTTGTCTGATTCTTTGTGACCCCATGGACCATAGCACACCAATGCTGTCCATGAACCCCGTGGTTCTTGGCAAAGATACTGGGGTGGTTTGCCAGTTCCTTCTCCAGTGGATTAATTGATTTACCCAGGGTCAGATAGCTAGTAAGTGTCTGAGGCCAAATCTGAATTCAGATCTTCCTGCCTCCAGGCCCAGTGACTTAGCCACTGAGTCACCTAGCTGCTGCCATATAAAGTCCTGCTTACAAAGTACTGCTTCAAAATGATCCTATGAAGTAGGATTATTTCTATTTTACAAATTAGGAAACTTTCTCAGAGAGGTAAAATCATGTTCCAATGATCATAAACTAGATAAGTCAGTACTTGAATCCAGGTATTTGGACCAGAGTTCATTTCACTATTCTCTGCTCATGTATTTACATGTGTACTGGACAGAGGTTACACTTGTATTCCCAGTCTTATGCATTTAACTGTGATGCAAGCTATCTTGGTCTTGGACATTAAAGGGCAGAAGATCATCCATATCACAAGGTCAGAGACAGTGAGACCTTGATACCTCTGAACCCTTCCCTGATTTCTTGGCCTTACCTGTGTCAGAGAGTTTAGTCCCAAGGCAAAGGAAATTCCCAAGTCTACTTCTACAACAGAAGCTGAGAGTCACATGGGATCCTAGAATTTACTGGGAGTTGGGGATAGTCAAGTCAGAATTCCACCTTACACAATTCCATCTTACACAAAACAAAGTAAAGCAAAGCACAACAGAGATATGTCATAACAAGGGACTCAGGGAGCCTTCCTATGCACACTCATCAATATTTCAATTACACTTTACTGAGCCTACCTGCCTTTGTAGGGTCTCCACAGAATTTCATCATGGATACGAAATTCGTTCATCAGTTACATTTTTAAGGTAATATAGCTTTAACATATGACTTTTAAGTTATATGAAATATAACTTTGAAGTCCAGAAAAGCTAGGTTGAAATACTGCCTCTGAGTCATTTTAGTTATGTGGCTATGAGCAGGTCACTTAACCTTTCAATGACCCAGTCAATTTCTAAGACTAAACTACAGACAGGTTAATGATCTTCTTTGTGAAGAGAATTTGCACACTAGTAGTTCCCTATACTATTGAAATCTTAGCTCTATAACCACTACCCCACCAGATATGGTCAAAGTACCTACCTAGTATGTTCAAGGAATAGTGCTAGGGATTCAAAGATGGGTAAGAAATGATCCCTGCTTGCAGACTGAGAAGAAAACCAACTGTCAGCTTAGCAAGAATAAAATGTCATCATCAAAACCTCCCTTTCCCAATATTTCTCATTTCTACAAAAGAGGTGCTGAAAAGTGAGTCTCAGTGCACATTCAACAGAAGAGAAATCTCCTTTGGTGGAAAAGTCAATGAACCACCCAGATTCCCAGTGTTTTTGTTCTTATTGAGAAACTTCTTGGATAGGAAGGAAACAGAGGACAATTGAGACCCTTAGAAACATTTTGGAGAGCTTAAACCCTTCATCACATAACTTAACAAGCCTCTGCAGAGTCTCTAAATGAGATTACAGCCAATGCAGGCAAGCAGACATCAGCCAGTACCAGATAGTTTTGACAATTACCACCTTATAATACAGTACAAGATCTGGTACTGCTAGACCTCCTTCCTTTATTTTTTTTCCATTAATTCTTTTGATAGTCTTGACCTTTTGTTCTTCCAAATGAATTGTTGTTGTTGTTTTTTCTAGCACAATAAAAAATTTTGGGGGGTGCTTTGATTGGAATGATACTGAATAAATAGATTAGATTAGATAGAATTGCCAATTATATTCTATTGGCTCTTCCCACCCATGAATAATTAATATTCTCTAATTATTTAAATCTGACTTCATTTCCAAAAAAAATGCCTCATAATTATATTCATATAGTTCCAGGGTTTGTGTCGGCAGGCATAATCCCAGGTATTTTATATTGTCTGTGGTTATTTTAAATGAACTATCTCTTACTATCTCTTCTTGTAGGGCAGTTTATATCTTGCTACTTTGCTAAAACTATTGTTTCATCTTGATTTTTAGTTGAATTTCTAGGATTTTCTAAGTATGCCATCATATCATCTGCAAAAAGGGATAGTTTTATTTCCTCATTGCCCATTCTGATTCTTTCCATTTCTTTTCCTCCTTTTCTTGCTATTGTTAGCATTTCTAATACAATACTGAATAATATTGGTGATAATGGGCATCCTTATTTCACTCCTAATCATGTTGGAAAGGCTCCAGCTTATCCCTGTCACAGACAACACTTGCTGATGGTTTTGGGTAGATGTTTCTTATAATTTTAAGGAAAAAAAAACATTTATATGTGTGTTTTCAACTGTGTTTAATAGGACTGTTATATTTTTTCCCAAAGCTTTTTCTTCATCTATTGAGATAACCATGTGATTTTTGTTGGCTTTGTTATTGATATTCTGATTGCTGATTATGCTGATAGTTTTCCTAATATTGAACCAGCCTTGTATTTCTGGTATAAATACCACTTGGTCACAATGTATAATCTTTGTAACATATTGTTGTAGTCTCACTACAACAATTGGAATTTCATTTAGAATTTTCGCATCAATATTGATTCGTGAAACTGGTCTATAATTATCTTTCTCATTTTTAGTCTTCCTAGTTTAGGTTATCAGCAGCATATTTGTTTCATAAAAGAGGTTTGCCTTCTTTGCCTATTATTCCAAATAATTTATTTAATATTGGAGTTAGTTACTCTTTAAATGTGTGGTAGAATTCACTTGTAAATCCACCTGGTCCTGATGCTTTTTTTTTTGTAGGAAGTTCATTTATGGCCTGTTCAAGTACTTTCTCTAAAATAGACAAATATTCTATTTTACTTTTCTGTTAATCTGGGTAGTTTATATTTTTAAGTCTTCTTCCATTTCACCTAAATTGCTAAATTAATTGGCATATATTTGGGCAAAATAACTGTTGATAATTTTTGGTCCATTCTGCTATTCATTTTCATTTTCATGGGTGAGTTCATCCTACTCACATTCAAAATTATAATTACTCGTTGTGATGGGGTCCTTGGGATGTATATATGTTTGTAACATCAGTCTGTAATATCAGTTTGTAACATCAGTTTGTAAATGGGGTGCTTTGGGATCTATGTCTGTAAAATCAATTTGTAAAAGCAGTCTGTAAAGTCACACTTCCCCCCCAGTCTCAAAGCATTAACTCTGCCCCTTCCCCCTGCCAGCACTCTGCCCAGCAACAACTCATGAACTGTTTATCTCTGCTTGAAACAATAAGCTACTTATGAATCCTTCACAAAACTATCTATAAACATTTTTAGCTTAGGCAAATGTTATCTCCTTTAGTTAGAGTGGCCAGGTGCACCATGAATTCTTCAGTACCCTATCTATAGGGTAACTCCTTAGCCAATTATACCCACACTGTGTCTCTGATGGCCTTGATTCCCAACATCTATCTTGTCAAGCTTGACATTGATGGGTGGCAGACTGGGCACTCCTTAGTAGTCATGATGAAGGATTGACTTTAGTGATATGTCAGGCCTAAAACCACACCTCCAGGTAGCCCCGCCTTGGGCTATTTCCCAGTGAATCATGGGCAATACGCCTGTGCAGTTGATATTAAAAGTGCATGGTCCTTTAAGTACTGACCACTCCTTAACTCCTCCCTGATCCCACCCTTACTCACCTAGTTAGCATAATTGGCACCTGATTTACTGTCTTGACTCCATAAAACTATGCCTGTGACCCCTGGAAGTTTGCAGGTTCCATAAGAATCTAGCCCGCTGTCCTTGTGCAGCATAACAATAAACTTTACAATTTTGGCTTCAAAGTTTGCTTGAGCCTGGTGAATTCCTTCCAGACTGGATGCCAGGGTGGGTCCCTGACAGAACCACTTACCCCCCCCCGCCCCCCGTCCTTATCACCCTTCCCTTTTCAGTTGTACATGTCCTCCATCCTATGTCTCCCACTTTTTATCCTTCTCTCTCTTTTTGCCTTATCCCTCCCCAGAAATCTATACTTCTGACCACTGCCTCCCTAATGTATACAACCTTCTGAGTCCTTCCCTAATACCTCTCTTGCCCTCCTATTTCTTTATAAGTTAAAAAGCCTTTCATAGCCAACTGGATGTATATGTTATTCCCTCTTTTACCCAGTTCCCATAAGAATAAGGTTCCCACTCTACCAGCCCTCCACCCCATATTGCCTCCACTATAACATGCTTTCATTCACTTCTCTTTTGTATGAGATAATTTGCTCCATTTTGCCTTTCCCTACACAATTTTATTTTTTAGGATCATCCCATCATAATCAACACAATTCCAAGACCTCTATCTATGTATATTCTTTATAACTACCCTAGTAAATATAACATTCTTAAGTTACAAATGTCATTTTCCCAACAGTTTAACATCTTAAACCTTATTAAATCCATTATGATTAATCTTTCATGTTCATCTTTTGTTTCTCTTGATTCCTCTATTTGTATGTAAATTTTTCTTTTCATTTCTGATTTTTTACTCAAGAATGCCCAAAAGTTCTTTAATTTATTAGATATCCTTTTTTCCCTTGCAGGGTTACACTCAGCATTGTTGAGTAAGGTATTCTTGATTGCAAACCTAACTCCTTTGCTTTTTGGAATATCATATTCCATGTCCTTCTGTCTTTTAATGTAGAAGCTGTTAAATCTTGTGTTATCCTAACTGTAGCTCCAGAATATACGAACTGTTTCTTTTTAGTTGCTTGTAATATTTTCTCCTTGACCTGGAAGCTTTGACACTTAACTATAATGTTCCTGTGAATTTTCCTCTTTTTGGATCTCTTTCAGGTAGTGATCAGTATATTTTTTTCAATTTCTAATTTACCCTCTTGTTTTAAGACTTCAGGGCAATTTTTCCTTAATAATTTCTTGTGGTATCTAGATTCTTTTTTATGGTAAGAGTTTTGAGGCAGTCCAATAATTCTTAAATTATCTCTCTTTGGTCTGTTTTCTAGGTCAGTTGTTTTTCTAATAAAATATTTCATGTTCTCTTCTATTTTCTCATTCTTTTGATTTTGTTTTATTATTTCTTCATGTCTTATGAAGTCATTGACTTCCCCTCAACCAACTCTAATTTTTAAGGAGTTATCTTCTTCAGTAAGTTTTTAATCTTTTTTTTCCAATTGGGTAACTTTCTTTTTATACTTTTCATGTTTTTTTTTTACTTTACCCATTTCTTTTCCCAATTTTTCTTCTACCTCTCTTATTTGATTTTTAGTCCGTTAGTCCTAATAACTCTTTTTGGATTTATAACCATTTTACATTTTTCTTTGACTCTTCATAAATAGCTGTTTTGACTTCATTGTCTTCTTTGAAGAAGATCTTCTCTATCACTGTAGTAAATATCTATGGTCAGGTTCTTTCTCTGTTGTTTACTCATTTTAATGGCCTCTTTATTGGATGTTAATGTTATATTAGAGTCTGGCTCTATTCCCTGGAGTATGACAGATAATATCTCAGGCTTCAGGTTTTTCACATTGTTGTTTTCAAAGCTCTATCTGGAGGGTCTTTGACTTTTTGGCTTTTCCAATGTGCTGTGTTCCAAGTTCTGGAGTGGTCATTGTTCCTCCAGCTAACCTTGATCAATAAATGACCTCAGGTATTCCTCTTTGCTCCTGAGCCATGACCAGAACCCCAGCACTCCTGCCACCACAATGCTCTAGAGGTCCCTCTGTTGCTTCAAATGTTAGCTTATGTGTCTGTCCTGGAAGTAAAAACAAGGATTTCACTATCCTGTGAATGACCACAAGTAGTAAAGGCCCCTATCCCTCTGTAACTGAACTTACCTCACAAGGCATATGCTTACTCTGCTTCACCTGTAACCATAGCCTGGAACCACATCCAACCAATGCACCTGGGCCTCATATCTAGCACCAACAGAAGGCCACCCCCTCCCATCTCCTGATCAGTCTCCTATCCCTAGGGAAAAACTTCCCCAAGCTGAGGCTGCTACCACACAGCTGCATCTAGGGCTTGCTGCTTGTTGACTGAGGTATCTGTATTTCACTTTGACCAGACCACTATGGTAGGCCAGATGTTTCCAAACTTCATCCAAAGTTGTCTTAGGCTGGACAACTGCTTTACCCTGACTTTTCATTATTTCTATTTTCATTATTTCATTATTTCATATTCTCTAAAATTCACTTTGAGGTGTTATTTTTAAGTTATTGGCGGGGGTGGGATTTAGGAGAGTCAGGCAATATCCTGCCATCTTCTGCCATCTTACCACAATTCTTCAGACACTCACTTACCAATCTCCCTCTTGATTGGCATAGAAATTTTGAGCTGCTCTGAATTCACCCTGGGCCAGTTTCCCCCTTCTTAAGTAGCCTGGGGCTCAACATATTGCTGCTAAGCTTAGTGCAGACACTTCATAGGTCTCATTGCTATTACAGCTCTGAACTACTGAACTCAAATGATCCACCAGCCTCAGTCTTCCCAGGAGCAGGAATTATAGGCATGTACCCAGACACATGCTTTTTAGATTGTTTTTAGAAGACTTTCAGAAAACTAGCAAACACAAATTCATGGCATATTTTACATTCAATGTCTCCCCCACTGATTCCTCTTCTCCCCTTTTCTATCATCCTTAGACTATTAGCAAGCTGTTAGCTCCACCTTACCTCAAACTGCAATAAAAATTAATGGATATCTTCTGTTGTGTTAAAGAAATTCAGTAATGGAATCTAAAATCCCATTTGTGAAATATCTTGTCACATTAACAATTTTTATGGTTTAATCTGGTGGTAGATGGTACAATAATTTTACTTTTGTGACTAGTTTAACTTTTTTCCTCACTTAACACAAATGCCTGAATGCACTGGTATGCCTGTACACTTACATGTACACATCCAAACACACACATTGATTTACTATAATGCTACTTCACTTTGTAATAATACAGACATTGAATCCTACTATTTTTAACAGTCTCTCCAGAGAATCACATCCAGAGTATGGAAGGATTGTCATGAGAAAGAAAAAAAAAGACTCCTTCCAGCAACATGGTTTACTACAGAGAGCACTGGAATCAGGAAACCTGACCTCAAGTCTGACACCTTCACTTTCTAGCTGTGTGGTCCTAGGAAAGCCATTTCTCCTCTCCAAGTATCAGTTTCCCCCTCCGTGCCAGAAGGACCAATGACACTTATACTAACTTCTCATAATCATTGGATATAAAGATTGGTAAGGCATGAAGGATAAAACTATGATCCATTATTATTACAGGGAGATGTTTCTGAGTAGGGTGGCTTCCCTTGAAGCCAGGCATGATCTCTTGGTGCCAGGCCACTCTAGAGGTTCAAGAAAATGGTGTTTTCCAAAGACAAGTAGGTATTCAAGGAGAAGTTTCTGTATGGTACTTTGAGGAGGACAGTGTTAGTGGCCAAATGATAATAGAGTTTGGCACCCAGGAATCACTAGAATTCCCTATAATCCCAACTGCCCTACATGGTGAAAGTCCTATCTGGTATCCTATCCTGCCCTAACAAAATTACAAAGGATGAATTGGGACTGCAAAGGCTGACAGCAAATGCTATAACCAGAGTAGCATAGGAAGGAGCAGCAGAAAATACCAAGCAAAAGATCAACCAAGGGTTGTGGGTTCAGGTCCTTACAACTACTAGGAAATAATAAGATGCTGGTGTGCACACAATCCATGAAGAAGAAGGGGAAAGGAATAAGTATTTATTAAGTGCCTACTATGTGCTAGGCACTCCATTAAGCACTTTACAAATATTGCCTCATTTAATACACAAGTCTTTAATACACAAGCATTCTTGGAAACCAGTAGGTCAAACAGGGAGAAGTGAAAACAAGTTTAAAGTCACAAAGACCAACAGTGGTTTCCCTCTATTAATTATTTCATATTTATCCTTTATATAATTTGCTTTGTATCTATCTGTTTGCCTGTTGTCTCTCCCTTTTGGATTGTAAGCTCCTTGAGGGCATTAGTTATCTTTTGCCTCTGTATATCCTCAGCACTTAGCATAGTAACTGGTACATAGTAGGCATTTAATAAATGCTTATTGACTGAAGATTGGATCAACAATTTTAGCAATTTTTTAGTGCACTAAACTAACTTCCCCTTAGTCAATTCCTTTTTAGCCTCAAGAAAGTTGTCTACCTTTCCCATGAGCATCCAAACGTCTTTTCAAGAAAATCACCTTCTGAGAAAGGCAGAGGAAAAACCAAACCTCAAAGCATGCCAACATCAGGGTATGTCCTGGGGCATGAAGGAAGAAGATGTAAGCTCCACAGAGAAGATTTCAGGCACTTCAAGACCCTTGTAACAATCTTGTACCATAAATTAGATTTCCCCTATGATGAACATTCCTTACCACATATAGTTGGAAAATGAAGGTTTTGATTAAACCTGCTGTTTCTGAGCCCTCAATCACCCTCTGACATTTATTTGTGACATCAGGAGCATGTAGAATCATAATGTTCTGTTGTATTTTTATCCAAATAGCATAATCACAAGAATAAATCAAAGCTTGATGCTGTTTGTTCAAACCCAGTCTGCCACAGAATCCATCTGTGTGACACTACCAGTCATATGAACTCCCTATTTGTCTAAAGTTCTTTATCACTTATTTCTGGTGGGACCAAAGTCAAAGCACATAGAATTCAATGTAATTCATTTGGATTCCATTTAACAAACACTTATTAAGTGCATGCTGTGTACAGGGTACCATGGTAGGTACTTGGAGAGACACACATTTTACACAAGACAGGAAATCTATGTTCATAGCACTTGAAATCAAGTGAGGAGACATAAAAGAAACTGAAATAATAATAAAACAAAACAAGACATGGTAAATGCATGAGAGGAGAGATTCTGAGGTGAGATTAAAGGAGGAAAAGGTACCCCACCGTACTGTCACTTGAATAGTTAAAGAGTCAAACCATATCAGAATCTTAGTACATCATAGTCAGAAGACCAGCATCCACACCCTACTTCTGTTAGTTACTACCTATAATGCTGCATTGGGCAAACCACTTAACCTCCCTGAGTTTCAGTTTTCTCATCTGTAAAATTAGGGGTTTGGGCCTTGAGTTCCTTTCTAAGGCTAAATCTATGATTGTTTAGTCCCTCCCCTCCCCCCTTCCTGCTTAGCTGAACTACAAAATTAATAGTTTACCATTAATGAAACATGCATCTACATAGTGCCTTACCCTCTTTTGTTCTTGTTTTCTAAGATGTTACTTAAAACTTAATATTGAACAGCAAAACAGTCATCTAAACTTTACTATTTAAGATTACATTAATTTCAATGAACAAAATACCAAAGCTTTTTCTTTTTTATGTTTATTATTAAATATGTTAAATACTACCCATTAATTCATCTTCCCTCCCTCCCCAACAAACCTGCAAAGTAGAACCATTCTTTTATAGCATATATGTATTGTCAGGCAAAGCAAAACAAATCAACATATAGGGCATGTCTAAGAATGCATACATAAGGGAAAGACTCTTTAAGAGAGTGAATTCATTTGTCTAGGGTATATGTTATGAGTTTTGTCTCCCTTGACAATTTACTTGATTAGGACATAGGTCTTCTCAGCATTTCTAAAAGAAGACTTTACTGAGATTAAGTATGACTCAGAATTCTAAGATATCAGTTACTCATTTGAATGTGATAAGCCATCAGACATTAGATCAAGTGAAGAACATACTATGCTTCAGTGACTTGTATATGAATAATTATATATTGTTTATACTTCTTTTAAGTGCATGCTGTGTACAGGGTACCATGGTAGGTACTTGGAGAGACACACATTTTACACAAGACAGGAAATCTATGTTCATAGCACTTGAAATCAAGTGAGGAGACATAAAAGAAACTGAAATAATAATAAAACAAAACAAGACATGGTAAATGCATGAGAGGAGAGATTCTGTTTGTATATTTATTTTATATTAATAACTTAATAAGTTTAGATTAATAACTTGAAAATATAGATACCAGAACTTTGCTATATTTATGAAACAAATATAATTTACCTGATCAGAGATTACAGATGAAGAGAATTTAGTTACTAACCATAAACCAAGGTGGGGTTGTTCTCAAAGAGGACCTGAAGTGTGAACCCAGAAAAAAACAAATGAATGAGATGGAAAGATAGAAGAGAAGATGAGAGGGGAGTTGGGGCTGGTGGTGGTGGGGAAGGAAAGGTAAAAGGGCAGATTTCAGAACTGTAGTGTTGAGATTGTTTCTCTCTCTCTCTCTCTCTCTCTCTCTCTCTCTCTCTCTCTCTCTCTCAAGTTAAGGAATCAGCTAAACCTAAAACTATAAATGATGGGTACTGCAGTTACTATTGAGGAGTAAGTTCGACTGAGTAGAAGAACAGCTTGGAAGTAGAGAATCAAAGAAGTCACCCAGTACAAACAGTATGGATAAAATATTATATCCAGGAGGGTGTTAGTCACGCATAACATGGATCAACTCATTAACAATGGATGCATCTGGTCAAAACAGAAATGGATTCATCAAGGAACTTTCTGAACAGTTACTGAGACAGAAAGAAAACACTAAGAGTTGTGAGTTACCCCAAGTATATGAGTTTTTCCACACTCTTGTGTTTTCCCACCAGGTTTTCATGCATGCTTACTCTGCTCCACATATACTGAGTACATTGATGGAAAAGTGTGACTAAGTCATATATGTGCATTATGGCATATTGTTCCTTCATTTGCCATAAATGAGTATATATGGTATGATTATTATTGATTTTACCTTATTATGGCATAAATTATTATATTTAAATTTTAATGTGTCATTATTTTAAGAGGCTGGATTTGTGTAAATGGAAGTACAGTGGAGGGGGAGGGGGAGGGGTTCAGAAATTCTATATTTTCTCACAGTAGGATTAACCCCAGGACCATTAAAGAGTTTGAGTGTAACCACATGGAGACAGTCTTTTCCTGGAAAGACCTGGTAGCATGAGAGAAGGCCAGAGTAAATAAGTCAGCACAGAGAATAAATGAGAGGCATGTCACTCTCTCTCTCTCTCTCTCTCTCTCTCTCTCTCTCTCTCTCACACACACACACACACACACACACACACACACACACACACACCACTATACATGACCAATTCTCTACATTTAGTACATTCATTACCTCTCTGTGGAGGGGTAGAAGGCATGATTTATCTTCAGTGTTTTGAAATCATGATTAGTATTTGATCACAGTACTGGTCATGGTTCCAAGGTCTTTAAAAACTTTCTTCTCAAAAAAAAACTGTTTCTTCTCATGTTATTATGTTCATTTTATAACTTTTTCCTCCAAGTTCTGCTGAAATCACTCTACATTTGTGAATACAAATTTTTCCATATTCCTCATTGTATTATAAAATCCCACTATCATCATATGTCATAATAAGTTCAGCAATTCTATGATTTATAGACATTTTATTTGCACTTATTTGCTACAAAAAAAAGTTCTGCTAGAAATATTTTCTACATTTGGAGCCTTTCCGTCTGTCCTTGACTTCTTGTCCTTACTATACAAGCCTAATACTAGTATCTTTGGTTTTAAGAGATATAATGTGTTTCTGTCCTCCCACATCTTCTCTAATGATTGCTATTTTCCTCTTTTATCATCTTCAGCAATCTGATAAGTGGGAAATGGAACCTCAGAGTTGTTTTAACATATATTTCTTATTATTTGTCACTTGAAACATCTTTTCATATGGTTGTTGATAGCTTGCATTTTTGCTTCATTTGAGAACTGTCTATTCATATCCTTTAAACACAATTATTAAGTAAAGTCTCTTATCTTTAGAGTCATATAATTATTTGTGTCTTGACTATTAGATCTCTATCAAAGAAATTTAATGTGAAATTTTTTTCCAAATTACTTGTTTTCCTTCTGATTCAAACTGTTTACATTGCCTACACAAAAGCTTGTCAACTGTTCATTTTATCTTAGCTAGTCATTTCCTTCACCCCCTCCATGACTCCCCCTGTTTTTGGGCCCCAGTCAACAATGTCATGTCAGAGATGTCTGCCGCATGTGGACATATAGCCAAGGTATTCACCTTTCCACCATCGCCATGTATTTCCTTAGTGAACATCAGCCACATTCTGATGTAACCCAAGTATGGAAAGGTCTTGTCTCTTGGTCTACAGAATCCTAGCCCATTTATGGTCTAGGATAGATCAGTCATTCAATAAGCATTTTTACTAAAGGAGTCAGGAAACTGACAGTTTCCATCAAAGAATGTATAGTAGTGTCAACAGTGTACATAATTTTTCTTTCAAAGAATTAGTTCTATTTGCCTCAGTTGTAATTGAGAGGAAACAGACTTGCAAGAATTCTGAGAACAAATAAGTGAAGATGGGTTCATTGTGAGAAGGGCTACAAGCAATGAAGTAAGGAAGTAAACCCTGGAGATGCCAACTTTATTTTACAGATGTCACCTATTGAGGTAATGACAGAAGCTAGAGTGATGTAGTACAAAGAAGTGCCCTAAGAAACTATAATTAATCCCTCACATACTATTAGGAAGCAGTTTGTGCTACCCAAGGCATGTTTCTCTATGGCCACTACCATTCCACATATTGACTCTGGATTTGGGTCAAAAGAGGGGAGGCTTGAGCTTCTAAGAACCAAATTTTACTTTCTCCAAATGGTATCAATCTCTCAAAATTGAGATTTGTGCGCAATGCCTTCCATGAAAAGTGCTCTCAGCTCATGCTACCTAGAGACTTGTGCTTTGGATTTTCAGGAGGTAGAGGAATGGAGTGTGTCTTTACAAAATGTATGTTTCTCAGTTGAGAGATAAGCAGGATGGAGACTACCATCTAGTTATGGCCTTGGCTGAGCAAAGCTCTGGTAGGGAAAAAAGGATGCTCAATATCATTTAAAAGATCTTCAACACAATAATAGTTTTGATAAGAAGCTTTGGTGTGCAGGTCAACAAGCAAGAAAATGGACCAATGGAAAATCACTTCATACTACCACATTACATATGTACATTTTATAGTAGTTGAAATATTGGGCAATTTTATAGTCTGCAGAGAATTATTAGGTCCCATAGTCCTGTAATTCAGTATGTTAAATATCCTGCCTTCAAGAAAGAAGCAGCAGAAAATGTCTCTGAGCTTTAAACCAAGAGTCAATAGCAAGGTCTACTCCAAAAGAGAAAGACAGCATTTTAGTTAAAGAATAACTGAAAATGGGATCTGGAAGCAGAGAGAAGTCCCACAACCCCATGATCAGGGCCAAATCTGACAGCCACCCACAGCAATCTCTGGACAATAAGAAGGACATTGAATATTAGGCCTGTGAGATCAGCAGAGACTACAAAGATGCCGTGCTAGGTGAGTTTAGAGAGGAGCAGACCCAGGAGGAGCACCTGACCAGCTGGCCCTACAGCAGTGGACTTTATGAATTACCAATTCACAAGTGTGTCCTGGCCATACTGCACCTTATACGTATGTCCCTATGTATTTGTGGTATTTGTACCCACATCTTATATCTTACCTTCAGTGAATTCTAGCTTGATATGTGATCTAAAGAGAAATTTATATCCTTCGTCCTTGAAGACCAAAAAGACATAACAATACTGGGTCAATGTACAGCATGTCCAACTGTGGCTAATCATACCATTATGAGCTTGGAAAACTCTACCATAAGTGGGGCACAAATGGTATATATGAACATTTGGAAAGCAGAGATTTCCAAACTTGCACATCTCATGCTTCTTTTGAGCTACTTTTATTCTGCTTTGCTCAAAGAACATTGGACCTTCCTTGATGTGTGCAGGCCATGTTGGGCAGGCCTATGCCAGTGTCTCCTATGTCTTACAATTGATACCAAGATTCTTCAGAGAAAACTTGAAAGTGTCTTTGTATTCCTTCTTCTGACCTCCATGTGAGTGGCTACCTCATGTGAGTTCTCCATAAAACAGTCTTTTAGGCAAACGTATTTACCATGCAAACCACACGATAAGCCTATCAGAGTATGCTCTCTGCAGTAGAGTTTGAATGCTTGGTAGTTCAGCTTGAGAAAAAATTTCAGAGTCCAGTAACTTATCTTGCTAGATGATCTTCAGAATCTTCCCAAGACAATTTAAATGGAAGCTGTTCAATTTCTGGCATGGCTCTGGTAGACTGTCCAGGTTTCACAGGTATACAACAATAAAGTCAACACAATGTATCTGTAGACCTTCAGTTGGTAAGCAGCCCAATATATCTCCTCTCCCACATTTTCTTTAAGAGACTTCCAAATGCTGAGCATCATATATGTGTACATGTTTGGAAAGTATACTGCCGAAATAAGTGAACATAAGTATTCAGCATTCAATATTTCTCTATTTGTTGTAACTGATGCTTTCACATATGGATGGTGTGGTGCTGACTGGTGAAGAATTTGTGTTTTCTTGTTGTTAACTGTCAGGTCAAAATTAGTATAAGTGGCAGAGAATTGATCCATACTTTATTGCATATCTCAGCCTCAGAAGTTGTACTAAGAGAATAAAGAATCATCCTCCAACTCTCCCTCCACCAAACAGAACAAATTTTGGCTTGTAACCTTTTCAAGAAAAACAATTTTTAAATGTAAGAAAATAGAATGAAGTATTTATTACATTTTGGAGAAGAGTTTTTTAATTCAGAAAATGAAATGAATTATTAAAGATAATAGAAATATACTTATCTACATTAAAAATTTACATGAAAATATATGAAAAAATAATTAGAAAAAATGGAAATGTAGTAGGTTGGGAGTAATATTCATAATAAATGTGACAGATAAAAACATTATATAAAACTGTTTGGGGAAATGTTTAAAAATCCCAATGGTGACTCATAATCAATAAATAATCAAAGATTAGGAACAATTTTTCAAGAAAGGGGGCATAAATTATTAATAATTTCTTGGCAAAATGCTTACCATCACCAATAATCAAAGGGATATAAATTAAAATAACTTTGAGATACCACATCATACCCATAAATTTCACAAAAATGCAAATTTCATGGCACCAATGTAGAGAAACAGGTCCACTCACAGAATCATAGAGCTCAAGTATTAGAAGGGACCTCAACAACAGTTTAGTCTAACCCATAAATGAAAGGATTTCCCAGTATAACATACTCAATAAATAATCATCCAGCCTCTGCCTGCCTTCCTTCAAGGAAGGGGATGCTGCCATTTCTCAAGGCAGCCCCTTCTATTTTTGTATAGTTCTACCTGTTAGGAAGTTTTTCTTCATATCAACCCTAAAGTATCTTGTTTGCAATTTCCACCCATTGTTCTTGGTTTGGT
Source organism: Gymnobelideus leadbeateri (assembly GCA_011680675.1). NCBI lineage: Eukaryota > Metazoa > Chordata > Mammalia > Diprotodontia > Petauridae > Gymnobelideus > Gymnobelideus leadbeateri. The sequence goes on from WOXC01004035.1 coordinate 2,045,853, forward strand.
ACTCTGGGGCCAAACAGAACAAATTTAATCTCCCCTCCAAATAGCCTTTCAAACACTTGAAGATATCTATCATGTCTTCCTGATTTCTCTTCTCTAGACTAAACATCTCCAGTTTTTTTCAACCTATCCTCATATGACATAAATTTAGAACCATTTACCAGCCTGAATGCCCTCCTTTGGAGACTTTACAACTTATCAATATTCCTCTAAAACAGCGATGCCCAGAACTGAACATGATATTCCTTTCTGACAAAAGTGAAGTACAGGGGAACTATCATCTCTCTATTCCTACAAGGATCTCTATTCCTTTTTAATGCAGCCCAAGATTTATTTATAATTTTTTGTTTGCAACAATGTACTGCTGACTCATTGTCCACTAAAATTCCAGATCTTTTTTCAAAACAACTGTTATTAATTACATATGTTACAAAGATAATCAACCTCTTTGACCAATAATTCTGTTGTTCCCAATATGCCCTGAAAGTATTTAAAAAAAAAAAAGACCAAAATGCATGATCTATTCAAAGCTTTTCATAGTATTATGACATATAATTGCAAAGAACTGGAGGCAACCTGAATGTCCAAGCATAAGGGAAATGGCTAAGTCAAGTGTGAAATTGTAATGTAATTGAATGCTGCAATGCAATTAAGATCGAGGAATGTGAGGAATGCAAAGAAATCTCACATAGTGATCACATGATTATAAGTCACTAAGAATAAATAAAGAATCCTGAAAGGGACCTGAGAGAGTAACTGAAAGATTATTATCATGCTTTATGTATTGAAATTAATTAATTTAAACTAAGCAACTGTTTGAATTAATATTTAATACTATTTCCAATAAAATGTTTATTTTTTTAAATCTCATTAACTTTTTAGCTGCCATATCATGCTACTGATTTATAATGGACTTGCTTCACACTAAAACCCTCAGTTTTGGTTTGAGACTTTTTGAGACTAACTAACATGTCTGGCACCTCTGTCATCTTGAACTTAAAAGATGATTTTTCACCTCAATTAAAAGATGTTATCTTTATCTTTATCAAATTTTATCTTAATAAAATTAGCCCTATATATTAGCACATAATTTTGGATATTATTATATAGCTCATTAGCTACCTCCCTAGAATTGTATCATCTGTATATTCAATAACCATGCTTTCATCAAATTCATTAATTTTTGTCTTGTTTTATATAGATATTTACAGATAAGTTATGGAGATATATTGTTGTAGGGAATTTCCTTACCTGAAAGTTTCCTGTACCAATAAAATCATAGGTTCAGGTACTATGCCTGTTATCTCTGATCTGGACCAATTACTTCATCAGCATAGGAAATTCCTGATGCATGGATTTCTTCCATCTATACAATTCCAATAACTTGTCCGTAACTCACAGACTTAAAAAACTACCTGGAATTAGGGGGTTGAACCCACAGTCATACTGTTTATGTGAATCAAAGGCAGATTTCAGATCATGTCTTCTAAACATTAAAGCAGCTTGCCTCTCAAGTGACAGATTTAAAAAAAAAATTATAATGACTATTTTTTCTCTTTTTTCTGGGTCTGAGCAGAAAATTTTGCTGTTCTTCAGGCTTGGCATCCCATAATTCTTACATCCAGGTGGCTTCCTTTTTATAGGTGGTTTTAGTGAAGGAGTCCTGAGGACTGTAGATCTATTGGTTTTCTTAGACTCTCTCACGACCCCTTTGGGAGTCTAGAGTCCTACCCCAAGCTGCAAGCTCTCAGTTAAGGTCTTAGAATAAGCAGACAGACTCTTAAGCAATGTAACCTCAGTTCCAAAGCTTGAAAGTCACTGCAATTCCAAAGTGGGGCATTAATCTCCACCAATGAGGAGAGAATCTCATACTAATGGGCTTTGGAACTGGGATTACACCTACATAAACAATAACAATAATATAATATTTTAAGGTTTGTAAAGCACTTTAAAATATTATCTCATTTTATCCTCACCATAACCCTGGGAAGTAGGTGCTTGTTGTTACTCCCATTTTATAGATGGGAAATCTGAAGCAGAAGGAGGTTGCCCAGGGTCACATAGCTCTTAAGTGTCTGAGGCTGGATTTGGGCTCAGTTCTTTATTGCTTCCTTGTTTTTCTATTGTAGAATCTATCTAGCTCTCTATTGTAAGGGTTATGGGATTTAAAGATCTTCCATGCACCGTTGGACTTGCTGACATAGCAGGAAGGGGTGGGGCAAGATGAAGTGGAAGCCAAGCTAGAGTGCCTGTGGTGACTGGTACTGTGGCAGCGGCAGCAGCTGCCAGCAGCAATAGCAGTAGCAGCAAGGTGGAGGCAGAGGTGTGAACCCCTTTTTTGAACCAGCCAAAATTTCTGCTAAGGACTCCTGCTGACGATTACCAGGGACAAGAACTACAGGGGGCCAGAGCTGCTGGGAGCATGCTTCCTGGATGCTGAGCAGTTGCCATGAGTGGGGAGAGGAGGACCTTTGCCTGAGGTAGCCTGTTCTGTTTTGAAGACTTGATAATGTGGGTGCTTACTACATTAACTACATGTGTCAACTTCATAACTATTGTGATGGCTTTGACTTTCTGGTTTTGGGATTCAGTTTTCTGGTATTTGAATAAATGTTCTAGCTTTATTCTCCATGTAGAGATCCTGATATACTATGTGATTAATGACCATATCAGCATATTTATAGTTACCATAGGCATTATGAATACTGTATTGTTGATACATCTATCTACCTTGCTACCTAGCTGCCTGCTTGATAATTATGTGGGTCGTTTTTGTCTTATAGGTCAGTGAATGGAATGGTTTAAAATATCTGGAGAGAATCTTGCCTAGGCCCACAGTAAATTCTTTCTCATTTCAGTAGACTAAAAAAACTATATAATAAATCTTCAAGAAGAAATACTGAGGTGTGTGTGTGTGTGTGTGTGTGTGTGTGTGTGTGTATGTGCGCATGCGTGCACAGGCAGGCACACACACTGGCATACCCAGGATGGTAGTACAGATTCCTAGATCCATTTTACTAGAAAAGAGAGCTGTTTAAGGGGTCAACAATCTTTTTTAATTCTCTAGGTCAGGGGAAAAGTTAGTACCCTGAACTTCAGAGAAAATCCAAACAAAAAAAATCTGAGAAAATACAAGCAGATAAATAAAGGTCAACAGACAGGGCTTCTAACTGTCTGAGAAATTAGCACAGATCAACAGACAGATCCAACTGTCTGACCAAGGCAATACATACACAGTTACCAGAGAGAGAAGCACCAACATCTGAGGTTTTCAAAGCTGGGGGCGGGGTGAGGCTCCTTAACAGCTACTCAGAGTTTCATCTGGCCAAATCACAGGATCACTCTTCCAATGAGTGAGCACCAAAGCAAAATGCTAACCTCAGAGTATATATACCCTTTTTAGAGCCAGAGGGCATCACAACCCTCCTGACTCAGTGCCTAATTAGAAATTAACAAAAGGTTTGAAAGCCTTCCTTCAAGTAAGCCTCCCCTAAGCAAGTTTCCCTTAATGGTCTATAAGAGGCCCATTAAGAGGCTATAAAAGGATTAATTCCATTTTGGAACTTATACAGCATGTCTGCAAAGTCTCAATGTAGTCTTAATATTAATAGGTGGGGAAGATCGTATATCCCATTAATACTACAATGACAATAACTTAAGTATCTGGGAATCAAAAGCACATCAGGCCTGTCAAAATGGAAGATTCCCTAGAACTAGACAGACATGCACTTTTCCATCAATAAGGCTGAGGAAATATGGCTATTCACACTTCCATGTAGGAAAACTACATGATGCATCTTCAAGGGACTGATTTCAGAAACCTGGACCATCAAGACTTTATACCCTGGCAAGACTTAACAAAGAAGGCCACTCAATACTCTGGCAAAGAAGCCTTTCTGAATGAAGTAGAGTTCTTAAAAGGAAGCAAAGACTGATTTATAAGGCAGAAAAGGCTTGAGGGCAAAAGCAATATTCTGGAATAATCCTTCCATGGCAAGAGTCTCAGAAAATCTAGGTTAACATCCACCTGACTTAGTAGTAAAAGGTTTAGACTGTCTGCCAAAATAACCAAGTTAAAGGCCATATTAACTAGAAATCTTATGAATATAGTGACTGTATGAAAACTTTGATTTAGAAATCACAACAGGTTAACCACTAGAACAAGCACAGGGGAGAAAAAGTATAATGAATACTCCAGGTGTGTGATATGATTTTCTCTGATTAAAAAAAAATCTTTCATGTTTATCAGAGTCCACACTGGGGCAAAACTTTATAAATGTGACAAATATAGCAAAAACTTCATTCAGAGAGCAAGTCTCAGTGTTCATGAGCGGATCTACAGGGAGAGAAACTCCCTATATAAATATGGGTAAAAATTCAAAGATTAAGCAAATTTTTACAGACATCATACAATCCACATAGAAAAGAAACCCTATGTGATCAGTATGATAAATGGTCTATTCAAAGAGCTTCCCTCAGTTTTCATTAAATAATCAACCCAGAAAAACCTTATCGGCCTGATTAGTGTGAGAGACAATGCAAGTAACTCTGATGTTTTTATAGACATCAGAGGATCCACACTGGGGAGAAGCCCTATAAATGTGATGTATGTGGAAAAGGCTTTGTTCAAAGGGAAACTTCAACATTCACAATAGGAAAATCTCCATACATATGATCAATGTGGGAGAGAAATCAAAGATCTAGCAAATTTTTATAGACATTATAGACCCCATATGAAGAGAAATCCTATAAATGCAATCAGTCCTACAAAGTATTCATTCAAAAATATTCTCAACATTCACCAGAGAGTGCATACAGGAGAGAAGTCTTTAAAATGATCAATGTGGGAGAGGACACAGATAGGTCTCATACCTTAATTAACATCAGAAAACATACATGAGGAAAACCACTTAAACATGATGTCTGGGACAGAATTTTCCAGCAGAGGCCAGACCTCAATGTTCATCTGAAAATTCACACCAGAGAAACTCTAGATATAAAATAAATGCAGGAAAAGCTATATTCTGAGTTTGGAAATCTGGAGTAGCTAAAGAATGAACACATGGGAGAAGCTATTTAAGCATTGCATTTGTGGGAAGAGTTTTAATCAGATTCCATACCATTAATTAATGTCCATAAAAAAGGATATTCAACAATTAAATGTTATGAAACATCAGCTAACATCAGTTAACCATTTCCACTCAGTCATAAATTTCCTCTTTAATAGCAGTATTTTTTGTTGGTTGTTTATCTGATCACAGAGGGCTTGACCTTTTTTCACTGAACTTTCAGTATTGAATCCCTCAGATCACAAATTCTGGATTGGATGTCAGCCTCAAGTAAAGCAGATGTATATTTCCTCTAATATCTCTAATCCTTGAAAATTGTAAACATTCCAGATAACTAACTGCTTCTTTTCCCTTACCACTAAGCTACCTTCTTTCCATTTTGGAACTTATACAGCATGTCCCCAAAGTCTCAGTGCAGTCTTAAGCTAGTCAAACTTAAGCTATTCAAACTTAACACTGCACTGGGGCTTTTGGGACACATTATTGTATTGAAGTGTTTATATTTAGGTTTGCAAAGCACTAATATATGTTAACATTTGATGTTCACTACTACCTAGGAGGTAGGTGTTCTTATTATCCCCATTTCACAGAGTTGAGGAAACTAAGGTTGAGAGAGGTTGACTTGCCCAGGGTCACACAGCTAGTACCTGAGGCAGGATTCAAATCATGTCTTCTTGACTCCAGGTCCAACACTCTATCCACTATACCATCTTAAGTGCCTCATCTTTTTTAACCATATTGGTATAGGAAACCACCAAAAGGACTACAGCTCCTGTAGGATATAGGACACTGCTCTGGAAATTCTGAGACTCCTCTGTATTCCTACTCCCTCCCCCCATCCCCACATGCACACATTAATCACATTCTGTTTGAACATTAATTTCTCTTGGTGCACATTCTCTAGAATTAAACCTTCCTGCCAGATTATCTACAAACTTCAAAATTGCCTGGATTTAATAAAAACATAAGAGATGTGCAATACATGAATTGTCCAATTAGGTATTTAGCAGACTGGTCTGTGTGGGAGGAATTTGTGAGCTTTTGTTTCTCCTTCTGATTCATATTTCTCTTTCAATGATTAAAGACTCTATGTCACACCTAGAACTTCAAGTACATCCTAAGAAATCCCTTTTTTTAAAATTATTCCTTTCCCCCAAATCATTCAGTCAAAATTGTTTTCCCTGCACCTTATTTTTACAAACCAGGCACCTTTGGTTACAGGGAAAGAATAACCGTTGCCTTTTCTATTCTAAGGCTATAAGGAAGAGTCATTCATTACATGGAACCTATCCTTCATAATTGCTAAGAAATAATGACTCTCAGGGGCAGCTAGGTGGTACAGTAAATCAAGAACTGGCCTTGGAGTCTGGAGGACCTGAGTTCAAATCCGGCCTCAGACACTTGACACTTATTAGCTATGTGACCTTGGGCAAGTCACTTAACCCCAATTGCCCTGCCTTCCCCCTTCCAAAAAGCGGGGGAAATAAAAAGAAAGAATGACTGTCCTCTGCTTCTTCCCAGCCTGTGTCTGAGCTCCTCACTTTACTTACTTTACTACTTATATATTTCTGTGTTATTGGACTTTAGGACCAGACTAGTTAAGATTCTTTATAAGATCAGGGTGATGATATAGTCAGAGGGCAAAAAGTAGACATGAGGTAAACACAGAAGAACACTCAAACTCTCACCAATTTCATCTACATTTTCTACCGCCATGAGCTTCCATGACCTATCAAGGCTAATGGAGAAAAGGATTTGTGACAGCCCAGTTTAAGTAGTAAGCACAACCAGGTAAATCATTAATCCAATTGTGTTAGCCTGATGGATAAGCAAAAAAAAAATATTTTAAAAGGGGAAGAGGAGCTGGGGAACTTGTACAACATGCGTACCCTATGCTTGGTACAAAAGCCAGGAGTCAAAACTCATTCCTAAGAAACAGAAATTAAGCAGAAACATAAAACTAAGACATGGATAGGAGATGTCATACAGGGAGTCGAAATCAATATAGGTTTGGGGGTCTTTCAATCTGATTCATAAAGCAATAATACAAGTGATATATATTATTAATCCATGACTTAATCACACATACTGTTACCTTGGAAATCCAATAGTTTATCCAGAAAGACATAGTTTCCTTGCTTTTGACTGAGTTATGGCTGCCAATGCCTTAAATAAAATCTATAAAGAAGCAAGAGCCAGGGTCAGCAGCTTTGATCAGAGTCCACAGAATTAAATGGGCTACGACTGTGAATATACTACTATTTGGCTATATCTGTCACCATAATTATACATTGGGAGGATAATCCTAGCAGAAGTAATAAGGACTCTCTGGGTGCAAGGGAATTTGTGTAAACATTTTCTCCATCAATTAAGGGTCTATTTCTGTATAAACACTGGTGCAAAATGTTCCAATCTTAAAATCCAGATTATCCTGAGATAGAATCTCTAGGGTAAAAGCCACTACTCAATAGGTTATTAAAAAAAACAATTTCTGAAAGAAAAAAAAAAGAGCCTTGGCAACATAAGAAAGAAAGAAAATTTCAGGAATTTTTAAATCACGAGATTTTGGAGCTACTTAGAATATGAGGCTAAATTCCTCATATTCTCTACTCCTTTTATTTATACTGCAGTGAATTCCCTTGTCAAGGATGTTTTACAAACGTACTTTTATTTTTCACTTTTGAATATCTCTTTATATTTCACTTTTGATCTTGAAAATATTTAGTGCCTCCTATGCCAGTAAAAGGTACAGTGATCTATTATTGATTGACTGGTCTTCATGTCAAGGACTTGGGTTTAAGTTCTGCTTTTGATGCAAACTAGGTCTAAGATAGTGGATAAGTCACTCAACCTTTAAGTTCCCCAGGGAATTTTCCAAACCATACTACAGAGGAACTGCTGGTCTATATCAGTACAGGAAATTTACCCACTGACAGCTCTCCACACCAGTGAAATAACAAGTCCAGTCCAGAAAGATAAGATAGACACAAAAAGATAAACAATTGAACAAACTCTAAACAAGTTAGTTATTCAAAACATCATGGCAGAGCAGTCAGGTGTTTTGTTTTTCTTACACTAGAAGAACTTCATGAGGAAGGTGGAAAGGAGGTCACTCCTGCCCCAGTAGATTGTACTTTGCCAAATTTTGATCAAATAATTACAAATTGTTGTGTTTTGTTTTCTGAGTCTGTTGTTGTTTAGTCATTTTCAGTCATGTCCAACTCTTTGGGACCCTTTCTGGGGGTACTCTTGGCAAAGATATTGGAGTGGTTTGCAGTTTCCTTCTCCAGCTCATTTTCCTTAACTGTAGATAAGGAAACTGAGGAAAGCAGGGTTAAGTGACTTGTCCAGGACCAGCCAGCTAGTAAATGTCTAAGACCAGATGTGAACTCAAAAAGAAGAATTTTCTTGACTCCAGACCCCGCACTCTATCTGTACTACCTAGCCACCCTTTGCTGACCCTTGTTGATTTTAATCCTATTGTAATCCCAGGAAAGGCTCAATTCCCAAATTTTCAACCCAATATCTCATCACATTGTTCAAGGGACCCAAGAGTCATATCTATTGCCAAAAAGGTAGAAGCTAATCCCTTAAAAGGATGAAAAAAGGAGCAAATATTAAAATAATCTTGCTACCACCTTTATGCTATTGCTTATGTGATAACCTGAGACATATTCAATAATGATATTTCCCCCCCAGAATCATTTTTGTGACTTCAGTTTGTTTTTCATGAGCACTTTAGTAAGCAGCTGGTTGACAGTCTCCCTTTGCTAGTCGGTTGCTAATTCAGAAGCACTCCCACAATATCAATAATAATTTCTAGCATCAATTTGAACTTCTAATTCAGTAAGACTACTTATCATGTGTAGATTTTTCAAGAATGAAATTCTGAAGACACAGTATAAGAAATTATCCTGATAAGTGTGAAAGGGAAATATGTTGACACACAAGTAATTCACAAATGTTTCAGAAGATACACAGAATATATGCAATAGCAAGTAACAGAGGATAAATGTAAAAGTATGATAAAATGGGCAGGAAAAACTTAAGATAACAAAAAGGTGGGGTATTTGGATATTGTTTTGTTCTTTTGGGAAAAAAAAATCAGCAATGGGATCAAAGAATATATAAGCCTTCTGCCTAGAATGTATCTGAAGATTATTACTGATACCAGAGTTTCTCAGCTCATTTTCCTTCCATTTTCTTTGCCAAGGAAAATGATCTATGGATGAGAAAGGATGAAAAAAAAAACCCAGCTATTGAGGAGTTGATATCCAAGATAAAGAAGGAGATAATAAGATGAACTACATCCAAAGGTACTGAAATGGTTCATAGATTTGATTACTGAGACATTTTCAGTCTTTGAAAGAGTGTGTACTCAAAAAGGGCAAATAAACTAATTTTCAAAAAAAGGAAAAGAATATAGTTTGAAAAGTATAAGCCAGTGATCTTGACTTTGATTCCTGGCAAAATTCTATAATCTATTATCAAAGCAATGGTGCATCAAGAAAGGAAAGTAAGGATCCCAAAGAGCCAGCACTCCCTGTCTATATATTTTACCTCCCACTCAAATTCCTTTGTAATCTGGTTTCCATCCCCACTTCTCAACTGAAATGGCTCTCTCTGAGGTCACCAATGGTATCTTGTCATTACTAAAACTGCATGCTTTTTATTTGGCCCTAGCTCTTCTTTATCTCTTTATCATGTGACCCTACTGATCATTCCCTCCTTTCACCCTCTTGTCTTTGCATGGTTGTCAGATGGTTCTCTCCTTGTCTGACTATATTTCAATTTCCTCTATAGGATCTTAATCCATGATAATCTTTAATCCATTCCCATCTCCCTTTGTGAAAGGTTTTGGGTTGGACTTTTTTTTTCCTCCCCCAAGCTCTGTCCTAAGATAACTTCTCACGATTTGATCTATTTTTTTTATGTTGGGAGGGGTGAAGGTAGGGCAATTGGAGTTAAGTGACTTGCCCAAGGTCACATGGCTAGTTTTGTGTTAAGTGTCTGAGGTCAGATTTGAACTCAGGTCTTCCTGACTCCAGGACCACCTCCTGAAAAAGATCCCCAAAAGAAAACTAGAAATATTATAGCCAGGTTCCAGAATTCCCAGATCAAGGAGAAAATATTACAAGCAGCCAGGAAGAAACAATTTCAATATTGTGGAAACACAATCAGGATAGCACAGGATCTGGCAGCTTCTACACTGAGGGATCGAAGGGCATGGAATATGATATTCTGGAGGGCAATAGACCTGGGATTAAAACCAAGAATCACCTACCCAGCAAAACTGAGTATCATGTTTCAGGGGAAAATATGGTCATTCAGTGGAATGGAGGACTTTCAAGCATTCTTGAGGAAAAAAAACAGAGTTGAGTAGAAAATTTGACATTCAGATACAAGAAGCAAGAGATGCTTGAGAAGGTAAACAGAAAAAAAATCATTATGAACTTATTAAAGTTGAACTATTTATATTCCTACAGAGAAAAATAATAATCGTAACTGGTTAAACCTTTCTCAGTATGAAAATAGTTGAAGAAAGGTATATGGACATGTGAATACATATGTGAATGTGTGTATATAAGTTTACAGGTATACATAGATAGAGGGCACAGGACCAATTGAATAGGAAGTGATGATACTTAAAAGGTGAAATTAAGAGGTGAGAGAGGAATATAATGAGAGGAGATTGGGAGAGACAGAATGGGGTAAACTATCTCATATAGAAGAGGCAAGGGAAAACGGTTACAAGGGAGGGGAAGAACAGGAAGGCAAAAAGACAAAACCGTGTTCTCATTGAATTTGGATCAGGGAGAGAATGACATACATACTAAATAGGATATCTCACCCTACAGGGGAGTAGGGGGAAAAGGATAAGAGGGGGGATGATGGAAGGGAGGGAGGGAGGGAAAGGGGGGAGGGAAGTTGGAAGCACCCACTTTTGAAAAGGGACAGGATCAAAGTAGGGAATAGACCAAGTGGGAGGTGGGACAGGAGGGAGGGAAATATAGTCAGTCTTTTACAATTTATGTACCATGGTAATGTTTTGCATAGCTATACATGTACAACATACACTTAATTGCTTATCTTCCCAGCAAGAAGGGGTGACAAGGGAGGAAGGGAATGAATCTGGAATTTGAAGTTTTAAAATCAAATATTTTAAAAATATATAAATACTATTATCAATATTATTTTACATATAATTGGGAAATAAGATATACAGGCATTGGGGCACAGAGATTCACCTTGCCCTACTGGAAAAGTTGAAGGGGCTATGGGAGAGAGCAGATTGGATGAGGGGATATCCTGTGGGACTGCTATTCTGGAGTGGTGGGTAGTAGAAAAACAGGGAAAAATTATAACTCAAAATCTGGCAGATATGAATGATGTAAACCAGAATTTAATAAAGCATTTGGAAAAAGAAAAGAAAAGAAAAGAAAAGCATGCTGACATAAATTGGGTTTAAAGAAAAATATTACACTATGTACTACTGAAGCTGAAAATGAATATGCTACCTGAATATTAAAGGTCATACCATTTTTAAAAAAGCAAAGATATAGATTAGGTACCATTCCTAACTATGTCTAAGAGAAATATTCATCAGTGTCACTCATCTTTGAATCTGCAGCCCTGCCTGGTTTCAGTTCCAAGGAACAAGATACCCCTCCCAGAATAAATTTATCCCTTTTAATCTCACCACCATACTATTAACTCAAGCCTTGATTGACACAATTTCCCTCAGCCTCCTCTCCCCTCTAATTGGAGGGCTAGCAGGTAGAATATCAAACTCCTCCCAATGTCTTCATTTATAAAGGGCATAAACTGGACTCTCGGGGGCAGAGCCAAGACGGTGGTGTAGAAACAGCACTTTCAAGGCGCTCTCATCCATGCCACTTCCAAAACATGTAAAAGGTGGACTCTGAACAACTTCTGGAGCTCCAGCACCCATAGAACGACACAGAGAAGCTAACATCCTGCTGAGGACAGCCTGGCAGCCCTGTAGGGAGTGGCCAGCACAGAACTCTGGGAGCCAAACCCAGGCCCACCTGAGTCTTGGTTTTAGCCCCAGGGTGGTCTGGCCAGCAGCCGGCTGGAGGGACCCCAGAACACCAGCAGCTGTGACGATTCCAGAATTATCAACACAGATATGCCTAGGACAAAATGAGAGGTTAGTGCCCTTTGGACTTTGGGACCAGTATTTGGGGAACACATAGTCTTCTTCCCCTGGGGGTGAAAAGCAGAGACACGGCACACACAGCATTTTGCAGCTTCGGTGGCAGCTTCAGCTCCTGCGAGGAGGAGGTCTGCAAACTGTAGGGAGATCCAGCTATCAGTCTTAGGGGGTAATCACTCTTGCTTTAACCTCTCTGGATCTGGATTGCAGTCTAGGGGGGAGGTCATGGGGTGGGTATCCAGCTTGCTGGAGTGTGTAGAGGCTTCACAGAGGCCACCCAACTAATACCTCCAGAAACTGTGAAGACCCCAACATTTGGCATGGAAGCTCCCCTGTCTGGTGGCAGAGTCCTACTGTGGCAACAAGCCCAAAAGTCAAGTAATTAAGTGGCAACATGCCTAGGCAAAGGAAACAAAATAAACAGAAAAATGCAACATTAGACTCCTATTTTGGGGGCAACTAGGGTCAAAGCATGGAACAGGATGAGGACTGTGAGGTCAGAAATCCTGCACCAAAAGCCCCAAAGGAAAATATGAGCAGGTTACAGGCCATAGAGGACCTTAAGAAGGACTTTAAAAATCAAATAAGAGAAGTGGAGGAAAAATTGGGAAGAGAAATGAGAAGGATGCAGGAAAAGTATCAAATGAGGGTCAACAGCCTGACTGAGGAAAACAACACCTTAAAAATGGACTAACTCAAATGGCAAAGGAGGCCCAAAAGGACAATGAGGAGAAGAATGCCTTAAGAAGTCGAATTTGCCAGATGGAAAAAGAATCTCAAAAGTTCACTGAGGAGAATAAAATCTTTGCAACTAGGATAAGAAGTGCAATTATCAGTTAGAGGAAAAAACTATCTATCTATCTATCTATCTATCTACATATCTACATAAATAGGGAACTAACTCAAATATAGAAGCCCAAGATTTATTCGCCAAAGGATGCATTTAAACAATATGAACAAATGGTTCTCATAAGGAAAGTGCAAACTACTAGCCATATGGGTGATTATTCCAAATCCCTAATAATAAAAAACATCACAATTATTCTGAAGTTTCACCTCACCTTGACAAAAATAATGAAAGTGGGAATAGTCAAAATTGCAAGAGTTATGAAAAGATCAACCTAGCAATATTCTTTTATCTCTTTTAGTAGTCAAAGCTTTCCAAGTTCTAATGAATTTTTCATATAACCAGGTGCCTATGACACATTCATTGTCTCTGTGTCCCATAACAAGCAGACTAGCCACAGAGAACATAACTGGCATCTTCCATAGACTACTCTCTCTACTAATATTTTACATATTTCTTAGACTACGCCAACTAAAGATTTCGCTGATATACCTGTGTTTAATCCTGTGTGGGAGGGGAAGTAATAATCAATGACTCTGGAAAGATAGGTTTGGGGTAGACTGTGAAAAGCTTTAAAAGCTAAATAGAAGATTATATTTTGCCATAAAAGCAATATAAAGTCATTAGGGGGAATCACATAGTCATATTTGCATTAGAGGAAAATTACTTTAGCAGCAGTATGTAATATGGGCTCTAGTGGTAAGAGACCAATTACAAGGTTATTACAATAATCTAGGCAAGAGGTGATGAACGTTTGAACTAACATGGTAGCTATATGCATGGATAGAAGGGTTCAGATGTAAGATATGTTGTGGAGATAGAAATGGCAGGATTTGGAAATTAGATATGGGATGAGGTAGAATGAGGCAAAGAACTGAGGAGTGAATGTGATGGGAGGAAGTAGAGGGAGGGAATATAAATAGCTTTTTCAAGGATTTTGAGGAAGCAAAAAGATAGAGGATGATATTTGGAGAAAAAATGGTAGTGTCTTGTAAAGGTTTTTCAAGAATGGAAGAGACCTGGGCACACCTGAAAGCAGTAGGAAAGGAAATAATCAATAGAAAGACATTGAAAATTTGAGAGAAAGGAATGACTGAGGCTACAATATTCTGTAAAAGAAAGAAGAGGATGGACAAGAAGGGCCAGGCCCTTTTCCAGAGATTGGGAGAAAAAAAGAGAGTGATGGGTGATGTCAATGAGCTTTGAGATAACATGAATGGGAGAAGAGGAAGCTAACATTCAATAGCCTCTTTTTTTCAGTAAAGTAAGACTAAAGGTGCTCAGCTGAGAGAGGAAAATAGTTTGGGGAATCCATTAGGAAAGAATAAAAGGACTGCCTTGTCACAATGTGTGCCAAGTTGAGGTTGGATAATATGAGTTTGTAATGTATCCAAGCAGCACTGTTGCAAGATTTCCTCCAGATGCATTCAGCAGCTCATGAGTAGTAACAGAGGAGGCAAATGGCAGGAGTAATCTTGGACTAAGATTTGGCAAGAAGCAAAGGAGCAAGGGATTCAAGAAAATCATGTAGAATTAAAATGGCTAACTAGGGGGTTGAGATTGGAGAGGGAGAAAAATGAAGCTAGAGCAGGGCCTGCTGGGTACAGATGCTCATGGTCCTCTTCCTCATTCTATCCCTCCTTCCCAGAATGCAAACCCTCCTCACTTCCATGTCACATGACTCCTATTTCCTTGAAGACTCAGCTCAAACTCTACTTCCTAAATAAAGTCTATCCTAATACTCATCCAAATACTAGTATTCCCTCCTCCCCCAACAACTTGTATTTATTTTACATTTTTCTATGTATATGTGTGTGTGTGTGTGTGTGTGTGTGTATATATATTTATATATATAAATATATATATATACATATACATACATGTTGTTTCTTCTACACCTCACCTCTCAGATTGTAAGCTCCTTGATTTGTTGCCCTTTATTCCCAGTATCTAACACTGTGCCTGGCATACTGTAGGGATAAAAATTGGAAGTAAACCTGTGATTCCATCAATACAGGGAAGTCCCGAGAGAGGAAATTTCCTCTATCAGGGCAAGTCAGCACCTCCTCTTGCAACTTGCATTCATAGAGAATTGCCTAAAAATGCCAAGAGGTATCCAACCATTCTGGAGAGCAATCTGGAATTATGCCCAAAAGGCTATAAATAATTTCATACCCTTTGACCCAGCAATACCATTTCTAGGGTTATATCCCAAAGAGATCATAGAAGTGGGAGGAAGACCCATATGTACAAACATATTTATAGCAGCTCTCTTTGCAAAGAATTGGAAATTAAGGGGGTGCCCATCAATTGGGGAATGGCTAAACAAGTTGTGGTATGTGCATGTAATGGAATACTATTGTGCTATAAGAAATGAGGAGGAGACGGTTTTCATATTTACCTGGAGAGGTTTATACAAACTGATGCTGAGTGAGAAGAGTAGAACCAGGAGAAATTTGTATACAATCACAGACACAACATATGTGTGATGACCAACTGTGACAGACTGGACTCTTCTCAGCAATGCACTGATATAAGCGAATCCCGAAAGACTCATGAAGGAGAGAGATGCAACATCCAGAGAAATAACTAGAAAGAACTGAGCTTGAATCCTGATGGAAGCAAACTAATTGATCTTTCTCTTTTCATTGTTTGGTTTTATTTCCTCTTTACCATTTTTCATCCCATCTAGTACAATTCGCCTTTATAACCTGACTAATGTCTAATGTGACAGTATTTGCAGATTCTATACTGGACTATATGCCGTCGTGGGGGGTGGGGGGAGGGAGGTAAGGGAAATTTGAAACTCAAGGAACTATGGAATTGAATCTTGTAAACTAAAAATCAACAAACAAAAAAAATGCCAAGAGGTTAAATGATCTGCCCAGGATCACACAGCCACTATGTTAGAGGCAATTGTTGAACCAAAGTCTTTCTGGCTTCAAAATCAGGTTTCCACTATGCTTCTTTGACTGAATGATATTATATTGCTGATGAGTGAAGAATCAGCACGTGTGCTTATTATGAACAGAGAACGCTATTTATAATAAGTTGTTGTCTAGTTGTTCAGTTGTATACAACTCTTTATCACCCTGTGGGCCACAGCATGCCAATGCTGTCCATGGGATTTTCTTGGCAAGGATACTGGAGTAGTTTGCCATTTCCTTCTCTAGTGGATTGAGGCAAATAGAGTCTAAGTAACTTGCCCAGGGTCACATGGGTAATTAAGCATCAGAGGCCAAATCTGAACTCAGGCCTTCCTAAATCCAGGTCCAGGGCTCTATCCAACTGCCTCAATTAGAATAAATAAGGAAAAAAGGAAGGAGGGAGGGAAGGAAGGAAGGAGAGAAGGAAGGAGAGAAAGAGAGAAAGAAAGAGAGAAAGAAAGGAGAGGAAGGAAGGAAGGAAGGAGAGAAAGAAAGAGAAAAAGAGAAAGAAAGAGAAAGAGAGAAAGAGAGAAAGAAAGGAGATGAAGGAAGGAAGGAAAGAAGGAAGGAGAGAAAGAGAAAAAGAAAGAGAGAGAGAAAGAAAGAGAGAAAGAAAGGAGAGGAAGGAAGGAAGGAGAGAAAGAAAAAGAGAAAGAAAGAGAGAAAGAAAAAGAAAGAGAGAAAGAAAGGAGATGAAGGAAGGAAGGAAGGAAGGAAGGAAAGAAGGAAGGAAGGAAGGAAGGAAGGAAGGAAGGAAGGAAGGAAGGAAGGAAGGAAGGAAGGAAAAAAGAGATAGGGTTACCCCACCCCCTCCTTAAAAATGGTGGCATTGCTACATAAATTTTGGAAACAACTAGTTTAGGCTGTTTTGCTTAACTGTTTTTCTTTACTGTAATACGGGTCAATTTGGAGTATGTGGGGGAGCAAAAAATGACTATTGTAAGGAGATAAGGAATTAGTAAGATATATTTTATAAGTTAAAAACTGAATATGGAGTCTGATTCAAACTGTGAACTAACTGACCTAGTCTAACTAACTGTTTTAGTCTCTAAGTCACAGAAAACAGATGTATAGAGCTGGTACAATTCACTTTCCATCATGTAGACCAGTGCTGTCAAATCTCAACTAGAAATGGTCTGCATATGGCAGTGTTATGAGTATGTTTGACACTTCCAAGGTAGGCTATGCTATCTGCACATGGTTCTTTGTATTTGAACTCAATGGTACCGAAGAGAGAACACCATTAATTACTAAATTGGATAGGAGTAGGGCTTCCCTTTTCCCTGAACATCATTCTTCTCTCATTAGTTCTTTCAGCTGCTGCCTCCTATTTTAAGCTTGTATCTGACATTCAATGGGGTAAAGGACAACTACATGTGAGGGGCATGTAATCTGGATTTTGGATTCTTTATAAAGCACATTGTACAGTTTGGGCTCATTCCTTCTGTAATTATACTGATGTTTGATCCAACCTACAATACAAAGTCTCCCCTGGCCTCTGAAAATGGCAAGGTCTATTTTGCAGATCTGCTACTGTGTCATTTTGAAATGTAAATCAAATCCCTTTCAGGTAGGAAAAAAGCCACTCTTTTTTCAAGGGAGTCCTTGTTTTTGACACTAGGCAGCCTGATAGCCTTATTTAATTTTCCTGCAGCTAACCAGGTCAGCTATTCTTCTCCACCATCCATCTTTAAGTGGTTTCAATTATAGCTGTCAGAACTGGGCCAGAACAGACCTTACTATCCCTGGGAATCTACTGAACCTCTTCCTATTGCACATCAGTGATCCCTGACAGAAGTAGCAGAATTTCCAGTGGGAAAAATCACTTAGTGACATAGTCAGTTAAAGTTCACCACAAAACAGTCCTTAAAACACACAGTAAACAATAAGATGGTGGAACATAAAGGCCTAATATACCCTATCCTCCTCCCACCACCAATCCAGACCACTTGCCCTGCTTCCAACCTGCCTTTCAATCATTTTGAAAAAAGCAGCTTCTATGGAAAAGGTGCCTTTCATCACCAAAGATAACCAGTGACCAACTGCTTCGGATGGGCAAGTAAGCCCAAGAACCTCAGGAATAGCAGCACTGATTAGTACCAGACCATTGATGCTGCTTCCAGCCTGGCCCCAGCAGCTGTGTTCAAGGGAACAACAGCCTTGAAGAAATGTGACCTGGTAACTTAACTATCTCTACAAGTATTGCAGCCCTGATCCCCTCAGCAGCCATAGCTACTGAAGACCTAGAAAAGGAAGCTCTTGGTGTCTAAATCTTTGGCTTTGTCAAATATTTCAATGTCAAAAACTGATGTTTTTTTTTTTAAATCTCCATTCATTATATTCTGCTATTTGAATATGAGTCAGTTGAAGGCAAGGACTAGGTCACTTTTCTATCTGTATCCTCAGTGCTTTGCTTAGAGTAAGTGCTTAAGAAGAGCATTTTCATCCATTCATTCATTCACTGGACACAAAAAGTAACATAAAAGCCCAGAGGACATCTGTGATGATAAAGAAAGTGGGGCTGTCAGGTGATTGCAGATGGATGATTGCAGCCCACATACTACCCTGATAGCCTCAAAATATTAAAAGAATCAGTGTTTCCGGTGTATCCTTCTATGAAAGATTCGCAGACAGACACAAACAGGAATTCTTCAGGGTGGTTAAGTTACTTGCCCAAAGCCACCCAGGTTGTACGTGTTAGAGATGGGTTGTGAACCCCTTGAGTTCAGAATCTGTGGTCTTTTCTTTCTTCTATACTGCCCCTATACTCTAATGAGTATGTAAATTCATCAGTATGAGGATTTCATCCAACAATGCTGACTGCACTCCATCTGTGTGACTTCATTACACATTACCTTTTTTGTGCCTCTTCTCCATTCCCCCCCCCATTAATCCTCAATAGGGGTCCACTCAACATGCTGGGGACCTTCCTCTCAAAACTTGACATTATGTGGTTATGGATAATTAGCCTCAGGGTAACTGAGGCTCACTCAGTGTTCTGTGTAGAAACCCCATTGTAAGATGCTATTAAAGCAGCCTTGCCCAGGAGCAATGAAAACCAGAGAATAGCCTTCTCTAGTTGATAAAGTGGTCAAAGGATACAACATTATGTGGCTACCAGTGGATACCAGTGAAGAGCATTGCAGGCATTCCATTGGTCCACAACCAACTCACCTTGTTTTCCAGTCATATGTCTCTTTGATGACATATTTTAGACCATTTATATTGCAGAGTACTTCACTTGTCACATGCTACAGCCTGTGCAAGTCCCCAGTATACCTCCCTATTACTCACTAGATACAACTTAAATTCTCCAGTTCTACATGTGTTCAGTTATGTTTTTATACCACTTTTTGCAACATTCATTACTTGCTAGTCTGTTTGCACTTAACATGTGTCTTTCCATTGCCCTTTGGGTTATTTGTGGTTTTAATTCTTTTGAGAGCATGGTGTTCCATGATTTTCAACCATATAATATCACTGGGAGAATAATTAATATTAAAAATATGGCCTTTTTAGGTTTCCAGAAGTCTGAGGGTCACTGAAAGTTCTTTGCCATTTTCTAAATATGATCTAGCCCATTCTTTTCCTTGTACTCAATTCTGGGTCCAGCATTAACATGAAATTTCTTTTCTGCATTTTAAATCTAGCAAACAAAAGATGTCTACATGACAGTGTAGGGAAGAGGGGAATGAAGAATATATTATAAAGTTGGGCTATCTACCTTAAACATAGTAATACTTTCTTTGGACCTCTGCTACGGAATTAAGATTCTAAATTTCTACCCCATTTATTATGAACTCCATGAGAACAGGGATTGTGTCTCAGTTAAACTCTATAACTTGTTTAATTTTTTATCTCTCTCAGCAGAAACATAGTATATATAGTATCTTCTTAATTATAAATGTTTGTTGAATTTTTAATAGAATTCATGAACAAATATAACGTATATCTTATATCAATCAACCCAAAATATAGTATCCTATATTTTAACTTTTTGGTTTCCAAAGATAAAAGAAAATGTTTAATAAGGAAAAACATAAAATCACCTACAATATAGGTACGATAGGCTACTTCCCTATACATTTACTAGAATCAGGCTTCAAGATAATTCATTGCCACAGAAACAAGAAATGAACTTTTATTAAGTGCCTACTAAGTGTCAAACACTATTATACACTGGAAATTGTTCTTTAAAGTCCCTGTCCTCAAGTAGCTTACATTCTACCAGAGAAGACAATATATGCATAAATGGGTAGCACCCCATTGGGAATGCATGAAGGACCACTTTTCCCAACCCACTTAGAATGGATGCTAATATTTAATTACTGCTTCCCATCTATCAGGTATGTATTTTAATTGGCCTCTGAGAAAGAACCCTATAGATATACTAAAGGGACAATCATCCTCTCAGCTCTCTCTTTTCTGATGCCCTCCAGGTATAAAGATGACTCTTTGTACTGTGAACACATAGCATTCTAGGTAAGCCTGTGTTTGGGATGGGGCTAGTTCTTGTGTCTTCTTTCCTTCAGTGCAGTTCCTGGTGAGATCTCAAAAAAAATAGATGACATCTTAGCCTTGCCAAGGCCCTAGATGCAACAGGGGCTCAGCTCTCAGAGCACTTGTGGGGACTGTAATAACAGCAGCAGCTGGTGAGGTAGAACAGAAGGAAAAGGTTCACATACACAGGGAGAAGTCACCAGGGAACAAAGAGCTCACATCATGCTGATGGGACCTTGCATGGGGGCAGTAAAACATGACATAGCTGAGGGAAGTTCTGTAGGCAATGAAATCACAAGCAGAGGTTCCATATCAATATTTTTGGTTTCATCTAATACTTGGGTTAGCCAGGCACTCCTGCAATGAAGCCACAGGGGTTGGCACTATCTGACAATCCATCTTTTTGTCTTATAGCTCATTCCCTGTCTGTCTCCTCATCAGGGGAACTAAGTCCCCAATATTTCATTTTGCCCCAATCTCAGTTTCGTAAGGAAAATTTCTATTTTGGGTTCTAGGTTAAGAAGCTTAACCCACAAAGGTTGAGAGTCAGAGGCAAAATAAAAAGGGCACCCACAAGATGGCTAGGTGGTGCAGCGAATAAAGCACTGGCCCAGAAGTCAGGAGGACCTGAGTTCAAATTCGTCCTCAGACACAACACAAAAACTAGCCGAGTGACCTTGGGCAAGTCAGTTAACCCCAAATGCCCTACCTTCCCCCCTCCAAAAAGAAAAAAAAGGGCACCCAGCATACCAATCAGATATAGACCACGGTTTTGTTCTCACACAGGAAGGTAATTACTGGGCAACATAGATTCATAGAATGTTGACAGTCATCAGGAGAGGCTAGTGCACAACTAACTTCCAACTTTCCTTCCCAGTTTAGCCCTCATTACAAGGATGAATTGTGACTTAGTTACTGAACTCTCAAAGTGAGAACCCTCATCATCCAGGCAATTTGCAAATTATGACCTGCCCAGGATGATGAAATCATCAGCTCATAGGGACTGCAGAGAACATCTAATCTGGCCTCCTCGTTTTACAGATAAAGAAACTGCGGCCTAGTGACTTGCCCAAAATTATAAAAGTGGTGGAGAATTTTAACCCGTCTTCATGATTCCCAGTGCAGTATTCTACCCTCTCTCCCGATGGTGCCTCTATTTTATCTTTATTATCTGACATTAAATGACATAGTAAAAATATTAAGTAGGAAGTAGATTTATCAATTAACAAAAGCCTAACAAAATAGCAACACACACACACATACACATACTTTCCAGTGATGTCATATAGAACTGTGCCCTTTTTGTTTCTCAGGATTCCTGAAAAGTCCAAAGTGAAGAGATTTGGACAGATACTAATGTGTTTATGAAAAAGAGAATGCTCCTGACCAACATGACATCCCCCCCCCACCCCTTGTCAGAACAAATATCTAGTGGAATAGTCTTCCAAGATATGTGTTTACTCTTCCAGATCATTTGCAGGAAGCAATATGACAACAGAATCTATCTCAGGACTCAGCTGTCATCAGGAAAGGCATGATGAGAAATGTTCTAAAAGCCTCAGTCTCTGAGTGGGGATTCTCAATTAATAACTTTTTAAAAATGTAAGCAAGAAGTAGATCTTTCCACATTATGCTGTATATAGTTACTCATATACAACCCCATTAGATTATAATGCCTTATAATGCTATAAGCCATTAAAACGCTTACTAAATTGGACTGAAATAAATTTACGTTAATGGGTTTTACTGTCTAGAAGCCCCCACTGTGGTGCTCCACTTAAGTCAGCCTTACTCAGCAGCAATCAAAATCAGAGTTCAGCATTCTCTAACTGATAAGTGGTCAATGGTTATTAATAGGCAGGTCTCAGAAGAAGAAATACTACCAATAATCACATGAGAAAAAAAGCAATTACTCTAATAATTAGAAATACAAATCAAAACAACTTTGAGGAGACTGATCCATCAAGTTCTCTGATCAGCTTGCAGAGTAGTGAGCTTTTGTTTAGGGCTTCTGATTGTATCTTCCCATTGAGTGTATGTTTGGCTATTGTTCTTGATGTCTGATCAAGGATGAGTCTCATTGACTGTGGATGAATCTGGTAGCTCAGACCATTGTGTGATCCCAAGCCTCACAACTAATAAGTGTCAGAGTCAAGTCGCCTCTTTCAATGAGGTACTCTTTCTACTACATCAAAAATCATTAATTAAATTATGTTCAGGAAAGCTTGTGTACTTTGAGCAGACCTGACTGGAAAACAAAGTAAAAAACCTTGTCTTTTCTATTATCTATTTAGTTTTCCCTTGCTAAGGGCAATTGCTCTAATTATGAGAGAAATACAAACCAAAGCAACTTGGGTATAGGGGGTTAATCAAAGTAATTCCCTAATAATTTTACTGGGTGGTGTCTGGATCAGCTTCTGAGTGAGTTCCTAATAAGGGGCAATCCACCTGAGTATCTAAAGAAAGAAAAATTTCAGTTGGTGTTCAAGGCCCTGAATAGTTAAGGCAGCCAACATAACCACAACCAGTAATAAGAAACATTGCCTAAAAAGACATAATGTCAGACCCCAAATGATGGAGGCAGGAGGTTGATACAGTAAATCTGCCTTGAAGTAATGTGGGTGATCCCCCTAGCAGGGGTGGAGAACCCGTGGCCTCTAGGACACATGTGACCCTCGAAGTCCTCAAGTGCAGCCCTTTGACTGAGTCCAAGTTTTACAGAAAAAAATCTGAAATTTGGATTCGGTCAAAGGGCTGCACTTGAGGACCTAGAAGGACACGTGAGGCCTCAAGGCCACAGATTCCCCACCCCTGCCGGGGGTAGGTTTACATTAAGATATAAGTAGAGTTCACTTTGCCTAGAACACTTGGCCTTGTGTGAGCATGGTTTAGATCTCATCTTCAGTCAAAGACATTTTTTGCTGTTGAGTCCATGCCATATCTTGCCCTCAGTGGAGGTTAGTTATAGGTACCTAATAGGGCAGACAATCCCCTTGACTTAAATTAGAAGTCTTCAACACAGCTATGATTATGAAAATAATTCTTCACAAACACACAAAAGGGGAGGAATCCATAAAACTATGGTAAAGTGCAATAGCTTGAGAAAACGAAATCTAATTCAATTCAATAAACACTTAGTGGCTATTATATGAAAGACAGAGTTTAGAAATTAAGTTACTGCTACATTTCAAACTTACACTCCAGTTAAATCTTAAACTTCTCCAAAGACCTTTATCCAGAGAAAAGACTTCTAGTTCCACCCACTATATAAATGGGATTTCCAAGTGAAATGACCCTTAAAAGGCACCTCATTAAAAGTAGCATTTGAGACTTGGTACCCTTAACTTGCTTGGGAAATAAACTACTGTCAAATTAACCAGCCCCATTCTTACACTTTGAAAGCAGAGGTAACTAGTTACATGTTATCCTGAGCAATGAATGGGTAGGGGTTGGGAGAAAGGCAGTCTGCCTCTCCCCTCAGAACCAGCTCTCCTCACCAGAATCAGAGGGTCAAATTCCTTTGCAAAAACGTCATTTTTGGCCAATTAGTGCCACTTTTCTCTAAGATAAACATTAGATTTCTTTTATATGGCCTTAAGATTAAGCTTCATGCAAGCATGGAACTCTCAAACAATTAGAATACACTGTTTTTCTATTGCCTTTTCTCAACACATTTCGCACTGGATAATTCGTCTATCTCAAGTGCAACGTCTTCTTGTGTAGAAGATTAATAGATTGCATTCCAAAATATCTGTTTTCAATTCCATCAAAATTATTTCTCCATAGCATTCTGAGCATTAAGCTTGGTTGCTTTCAATTACTTTGCCAATCTAAAATAACTTTTGCTGATTTGATAGGTGTAAGGGAGTACTTTAAGTTTGTTTTAATTTATGTCTCTGGTTATTAGTAAAGTGAAACATTTTTCAAGTGATTATAATAATTTGTGTTTCCTCTTTTGAAAATTTTCTGTTCATATCCTTTTGATTGATGTTGAAAGGGATTTACTTTCATGGAGTATGTTGTACTCATGGTTAAAGGTACTTTCCATGACCAACTCAGTTTATTCCACATTTCAAAGTTCATACAAAGAAACTTTAGTGGCGAAGATTTCAGAACTCTGAGTAAAGAGGAGAGGAATGTGGTGGAAAGGTTACAAAGCAAGAACCCTGCGGAATGACACCAAGTGGACGGGAGGAGGGAGAGCGTAAGCAGAGGCGGCCACATGGGGACCTAAAGCATGGTCTTTATAAAGGGGGTGCACAGCGACCTGGCCTGAAATGGGTATAGTCTGTGCCTGAGAGGTACGTGATCGACAAATCAGAAGGTGGGAAGATGTTTGGAATCTAACCCTCCTCATGACAATCAATCATGGAGCTTGTCTCCAAAACAACTGGACTAACCTTATCATCCTACACTGCCCTACTCCAAACTCTACCGGGGAAGCCCCCAGTCTACCTTCCCCACCCCCATTCTGTAACTGGAGTCAACTCCCCAGGGAATTATAGCCTAACAACTCCCTGCTATCTAGAGGCAGTAGTTGCTGAGTGCAGGCACAAAGAAAGGTACCAGGAACCCGGGAAGTGGGGAGGGGAAAAGGGAGGAAAGAAAAGAGAGAGGGAGAAAGTGAGGGAGAGAAGGAGGGAGGGAGAGAGGGAGGAAGGAAGGGAGGAAGGAAGGAAGGGAAGGAGGGAGGGAGGGAGAGAGGGAAGGAAGGAAGGAAGGAAGGAAGGAAGGAAGGAAGGAAGGAAGGAAGGAAGGAAGGAAGGAAGGAAGGAAGGAAGAAAGGAAGGAAGGAAGGAAGAGAGGGAGGGAGGGAAGAAGGGAGGGAGAAAGAGAAGGTGAGAGGGAGGAAGGAAGGAAGGAAGAAAGGAAGGAAGGAAGGGAGGCAGGGAGGGAAGAAGGGAGGGAGGGAGGGAGGACAGACAACTTAACCTATTATGTGCCAGGCACTATGCTAAGGCACACAAATATTATCTCATTTGAACTTCACAACAGCCCTGTGATTTAGGTGCCAAATGTCTCATTAAATAATTTGCTGTGTAATCCATGAAGCTATAGTCTACCATACTTCCTGAAATGGGAGCAATTTTTATTTGAAACTAGATACAAAAAAACCAAACTGTAAGTCATTCCAGCCCATGATGTTTGGCTCTCTTTAACCTAAGAGCAAAAAAAAGAGCTACCTCAAAACGTTTAGTCAATATTAATAACTTAAAAGTTATTGAGATTTCTCTCATTTGGATCAAGCCCTCAGCCAGTAGAAAGCCTGGCACTTTGGACTAGGGTTCAAATCTCTGTCCTATTTTTAATCTCTATAGACCACAAGCCACTCACTTCTTCCTTTCTCTGAGTCGTCCTTTTACCAACAATGAATGACATAACTAGGAACAGTTAGGATCAACTGGATTTTATCTAGCTGGATAATTCCAACTACAGTATTTAGACAAGAAGTAGTAAGGTAATTTTAGAGAACAGAAATAATGTTTTGGACTTACCTTCTGTCCCGTTTGGATTAAGAAGGCAGGGAGATGATGGGGAGAAACCATATTTCAGATTTTGGTACTTATTCTCCCAAACAGAAAATCAGAAAACACAGGTAATTCAGATACCTTCTCCACAGGATCTTTCAACTCTTCCGTTCTAGCCACGGAGAGTGGACACAGCTGCTCAGGAGTCCAAGCAGTGGCCCCATAGGGCAGCAGTACCAACCCAATGTTCAGCCTCCTGGTCTTTTGACTGCCATTGCAAAATGATAACTGGAACTCCCCTTTCTCCTAGATTCCATTTGAATGCCAGTCACTCAGTTTTTCTCATGAATCATGTAACATCATCTTTACTACTGTCTTTGTCCATGCATAGTTCTTACCAGAGTCTCTACAAGACGGGAAAAAATAACTGTCTAGATGACCTTTTCTAGAAACTCATGAATCTGAGCTCTAAAGAATTCTCTCTGCTTGTAGATATCTGTTTCCAAAAGTCTGGCATACATGAAAAAGAAGGAAATGATAGTTGTCAAGGTATTGGGCGAATCACCTATGAAGGATTTATAGAAATACGTGGATAAGAATTTCACAGGATAAAAAAGTTGGATCTGCATCTGTGAGTGAAATCCCTATATTATTGACATCACATATCCATCGATATGTTAAGTGATGAAGAGATATCAAAATATTGTCTTGCTCTAAAAGTGTATACAACCTGAGAAACATGATTTTTTCAGTTCTCATATATCTCATTACAACACAAACACTCTGGCTTCTTGCTTAAACAAGAGGTTTGATTGCTCTAAGCATATTTTCAATCATTTCTACTGAAATGTCATCAGCATAGTTTTCCATAAATACTAACATTCTTTGTCCTTCTAAAAAAGGAAAACAATGTCTCTCTGAATCTGGCCCTGAGGAAGCCTAACAAAGTGTTCATGAGCGATACTAGCCCTTGAAAAAACCAATACGATTAAAAATCCCAGCCTTCCAAAAGAACAGTGGGTCACAGGTTAGGCTTACAGGCCAAGAACTGAAGCTATTTATTGTAATGCAATTACCATACCAACTCAACCATCACACAAAGCCTGTTCTGTCTCCTATTAGAGAGAAGCTATTTTAAAATAACAAATAACTTTGTAAAAGCTTAAATCTTTCCATGAAACTATCTCACAGAAATCAGAGATACTTTCTTTTCCTGTATCCTCTGCCTCATCCCCAATATAATGTCACAGATCTGACCCATTACCTATGCGAACCCAAGCAAGTCATTTCAACTCAGAGTCTCAGTTTCTTCATCTGTTAAATAGAGATAATAATCCTTGTGCAGGCAGAACATTAATGAACAAAGTGTTTGGTAAACTTTAAATCACTATGAAAATACGTGGTGTTGCTGTTTCAACAAGATGGCCCAGTAGGAACAGAGGAAAGGGCAAAAAACAACTGAATTACTTTGAGATAACAGCAGAGATGATCTTCCCTGAAATGGTGCTGCTTTTTTATCTTTTTGTAAATTGTACAACTCCAATCAGGTCCTAGTCTACTGGCTCATCTTGGCATAGATGTGAATTTGGCTTCTTTAAAAATATGCCAGGGGATTCAAGTTTCATCAGGTCCTAACAAGTTGCAAAAGCCAAGTGATGCACATATATGTTTGTTGTTTAAGGACCAATTTATCTAAGTTGGAAAAGGCTCATCACCAGGCTGTCCATGGTGTAAGGAATTTTTTGAACAGAGTAACTTGCAAAAGTCATCTACTAACACGCTGAGAGGACACAATCTATATTAGTGAAAGGACTGCTCATACTGAAATATATATATATACATATATATATATTTCACATATATTCAGTATATATGTATGTTTACATATACAGATATGTATATATATGGATACACACACACATACAAAGAGGATTTCAGTTTATTGTTTTCCTTGAAAAAGCCTCAGGAGCTAGATTGTGCAAATGTTATCATCAAGAGGAAACCAGCTCAAAGAGGCTGTGACTCATCAAAGGTCATAAATCTAGGAAGGAGCAGAGTTAGAACAGTAAGCTAGGTCTTTTGACTCCTAAAACAGTGCTCTCTCTGCTATGCCATATGAAGATAAAAGAGAGTCAGGCAAAGGGTGGAAGAGGAAAGATGATTTGGTAAACATTCAATTCAATTCAAGCTAAAGAAACCTTCCACTCAGATCTCAAATTTTAGACTAAGCTTTAAAGTAGATGCAATGAGAGGGACTAAATATTTGTCTTGCCCTAAATAACCTATTTTTCACCTGTCCAGTTGCTCTCAAACACAATAATAATTTTCAAAAACCCTGCTTGAAATTACATCCACGGGACCAGACATACAAAGTGCAAGGCACAGATTCCAAGTGGATGTTTACTTAATGCTCCCCAGAAGAAGGGAGGGGGACTAACTCAATAGTTACACTTAAGTCATAGATCTCTAGAGCAGGGTCTGATAGAGCCGTTGGGCATAAACAGGCATCAATGAAGCAGCTGGGCAGGAAGAGATGGCTGTACAATGGACTGCAAACTCACTGACAAACTAAAGTTGCAACCCTCTTAACTAAATAAAATGTATGTTTAGTGAAGAAGAACATTTTGGTAAATAGCACCAAATGACTGGAAAAACTGGATCACTGATTCCATGCTCAGTCCCCATCCTGAGTGAGAATTGCTCCTTTTGTATCCCAAGAGGTCAAACCTATAGATCGTCTTTAAGCTGTTCCAAAGTTACTTGAGTGGGACCTGCCCTTATGCATTTGAATAAAACTCCCAGCTACCATTGTACACTGAGTTCTTCCTGTATTTCTAAATTCTTAAATATAGACTCATGGAATGTGGGAACTGGAAGGGACCCCAAAGTTCATCAAAACTAATTCCTGAATTTTGCAGATAAGGAAACTAAGGCCCAGAAAGCTGAAATTATTTACCTAGGTTCACCCAACTAGTCAGTGGCAGAGCTGGGATTGTGAGTATGAATTAATGATGATAACAAATGACATAGAACAATTACAAAGCACTTACTGTTTGCTAGGCATTGCCCTATGTTCTAGGGGAAAGGATGGAAGGAGGGAAGGAAGGAAGGAAGGAAGGAAGGAAGGAAGGAAGGAAGGAAGGAAGGAAGGAAGGGAGGAAGGAAGGAAAGAAAGAAGGAAGGAAGGGAGGGAGGGAGGGTGGACCAATCTACCCTCAAAGAGGTTTCATTCTACTTGTAATGACAACACATAAAGGAAGCTAGAAGGGAAAGGTAGGGAAGTTAGTTGGGAAGTGACCTGGAGTTCACTTCTCAGTTCACCTGTCAAAACCCAGAAAAGACATTAATTAATTAGATAAATCCATTTCTATTGGGAACTGATCACTACCCATATACTTCAATGAAGATGCAAGACTGTGTGGTTCACTGTAAGAATTCCATATAACTAAATGAATAGCTAAACCCACTGTGGAAGATTTTTTGGAACTTGGGTGACAACAAACATTTCAAAGTTAATTGGCAAGGATGTTTGGAGGACTCATTTCCTTAAGAAAGAAGGAATAAACAACTTCATCTCTACTGGGAAAATTTACCTTTCTACTTACAGATTCAGATGGAAGAAAAAAGAAGTAGTAATTACTCAGTAGCAGGTACAATCAGATCTAGGGTTTAGGACAAATGAGTCATCTGCTAGGTATTATGGATTTTTTTTAAACTAAAATCCTGAAAACTGGAACTTCAATAAAACTCAAATTGAAGCTGGATTAGATTCATTTAAAAACATATCCCCTTAAATATTACTGAGATGTCTTCCATCATCCCCTGACATTTTTTTCCATTTTTCCTGACAGAAGGATCCAAGGATCCATGGGATGCTCCTTGGTTTAAGAAACAGGAAACAGAGGAAGGGAAATGGTGAATATATCTCATAAAACAAGAGGTAAAGACATATTTGTGTGGTCCCAGCAAATACTTGTAAGCAAAAATAAAACAAACAAGAGGAGCTAATAAGGCTAGAGCCTAGGCATGGGGGAAGCTTAGGGACTATGTTAGGAGAATGTATTCTAAGTGAAACCACATTCCATCCTTTTTTTTTTCATTTGCAAACATGACTCCATTCCATGAAATATAAGCTAAGGAAAGTAAGTATACATGAACCTTTCTTTCTTCCTTCCTTCCTTCCTTCCTTCCTTCCTTCCTTCCTTCCTTCCTTCCTTCCTTCCTTCCTTCCTTCCTTTCTTTTTTGCTTTTTGGAGTGCAATTGGGGTTAAGTAACTTGCCCAAGGTCACATGGCTAGGTTTTTGTTTGTGTGTGCATTAAGTGTCTGAGGCCGGATCTGAACTCAGGTCCTTCTGACCCCAGGGCTGGCGCTCTACTCACTGTGCCACCTAGCCGCCCCAGAACAACAGTTCTTAACCTGGGGTTCATGTAATTTAAAAAATGTTTTAATAACCATATTTTAACATAATTGGGTTCCTTATTAAGTCTATATTTCTTTTGTTGTTTAGCTGCTTTTCAGTAACATCTAATTCTTCCTGACCCTTTTGGGGATTATTTTGGCAAAGATACTGGAGTAGTTTGCCATTTCCTTCTCCAGCTCATTTTACAGTTGAGACAATTGAGGCAAACAGGGTTAAGTGACTTACCCAGGGTCACACAGCTAGTAAGAATCTGAGGCCAGATTTGAACTTAAGAAGAGTCTTCCTGATTTCAGGTCTGGCACTCTATCCACTGTGTCACCATATTTTATTTTTTGCATTTAAAAACATTATTGTAATAGTGTGTCCATTGGCTTCACAAAACTGCAAGAATACTTGCTCTGGAGTTTAATTCATAATCAGTCAGTCAAACAGCATTTACTATGTGCCATGCACTATGATAAATGTTGGGAATACAAAGAAAAGAAAGCAATGTAACCTCACTCTTTAAAGAGCTTACATTCTAATCAGATATTTTAATAACTATATTCATATGAGACATATATAGAAAACAGATGGAAGATAATCTCATGGTGGGGGGAGGACAGAAACTGAGGCAGCCAGTGACTAACTGATTTGCCCAGGATCACCAAGCTAGTAAGTATTTGAGGGTGGATTTTAACTCAAGTCTTCCTAATTCCAGGTCCAGTGCTCTATCTACTGCTCCATCTAGCTGCCTCTGGGCTTAGGTTCCTCCTGTATCCCCCTTCTCTTGCCTTACCCTCTCATCTCTCCTTATCTGAAAAGCCCTGCAATTGAAGCAGAAACTTTGAACCATAGCTGTGGATTGTCTTCCTAGAGAAATATTAGGAAAAAATAGAAATCTTCCTAGAGAAATATTATAACCACACTTTAGGAAGGGGGTGGGATGAGTTAAGATCCAGGAAAAGGATATAGGAAGAAAGAATACAATGAGAATAGACCCAAGATGAGAGAGGCCTATGAGGGTCTTGGGACTGAGGGAAGGGTAAAGAGGCACTAACTATGTCACTACTTATTGGCTTACATATAAGTTCAGCCGTAGCTAAGCTACCTTGGCACATGCTTGTAAGCAGCCGCTAACTTTACTAACCTAAGGGCCAGCCTTAGGTTGTGTTCTCAGGAGGGATTGAAGAGACCAGAAACGAGGGAAACAACTTGTAGTTTATTCTAAGATGGCAGGGTGAGGGAGTGGAGGAGGAAAAAAGTTGGCTTCTTATATATCTTTAAAGTGAGCGTGATTCAAGCATGATCTCCTAGTGCACAGGGGTATGAACCAATGGGGGGGAGGGCGTGCAAACCAGTCACATCAGCTGCTGCTCATCAAGCGAGTGGTCTTGTGGAAGATGTCCATGTGAGCTGGCAACTGGACTGTGGCCCTCAGCACATCCTTATCTCTAAGGAGTGCAGAGCAACCTTGGAACCAAGAGGCCCCAAGGCAGTTCCTGATTTCCAGTGGGACAAGAAGTGCTTGGAACTCCCAATGTCCTGTCCACATACTGACAGAAAGTATATTCTTACTTCCTTTTCCCTTCATTTTTCTAGTGAAGGTGAAATCACATAAAGATTTTTTTTTAAAGCATTCATCTCTACACTTCTGAAACTGGACCAGATTTCATTAAATTTCACAAAAATACTAATTAAACCTATAGTATGTTCAAGGAATACTAGTAGTACTATAGGGAGCAGAACGAAGAATAAGACATAGTTTTTGCCCTGGACATTTGATGATACAGAGTAAGTCATAGATACAAATAATTACAATCTAAAGCTGAACACAAGAAGGCAAACTTCAAGTATTATTTTAGTTTAGACAAGAGAAAGATTATTTCCATCTGGGTCCACCAGGGAAGACTTCTTTGGAGAAATGGCATTTGAATAGGGCCTTAAAGCATGGTTTGGCATTAAACAGGTGGATCTGGGAGAGGAAAGGAGGGAATTGGGCCTATCAGGTCAAGCTAACATTATGAGCTAAGGCATGTGATTAGGAAACTATGGTATATGTTCATGGGGTAGCAAGTAATGAAATTTGGTTAGAGCATGAAGGATCTAGAAGGTAATAGTGAGGGAAAAAATTAGAAAGGTAGGCTGGAGACAAATTGTAACATTTTGAATGTCAGGTTAAAAGAAAATGTAAGCTAAAGAATCATACAAGGAAGCGACATGATAATCTCTAAGGTCTCTGTCAGATCTGTAATTCTCTAGTCCTTTTATGATTCCATGTATCTGCTAAAGTCTATCATGACTGGTAAAAGATCAGACTCAGTTTAGAGCTGTCATGAGTTGGTACTAGATGAAAGAAAATTTCCTAAGGGAACCTACAGGAGCAAGTTCCTTCCAACTTCCTGCTGAGAAAAGGGTACTTCACACTGCAAGTCACTGTTTTCTCTTTCCATATTCTAATTTGTAGTATTTGCCAATGATTTCTACAGCCCTGCATTATAGCTCAAATTCAATAAAGGCAAGTAAATAGTCTTTAAAATGTTCCTTCCATTTCAATCCCCTCATATTGAGTTCATAAGAAAGTCCTATAAAGAACATACTTTAGAGATTAGCCTTTACATTCACACACTTTAGTCCCCAAGAGAGCATTTCTTTTCATTACTTTCCCATGAAAAACACTACTGACAATTTTTTAAAGAATTTAAAAAATAAGATATCTATGAAAACAAGTAAAAAATACTAACCAACTCAGAGGGCATGAAAATCAGCAATGGAGAATGTGCAAATCTAATCCTACCTACTTAAGACCCCTAGCATATAGTGCATGAGTCAATCAACACTGGAAATACTCCCCCCAGATTCAGTTACTCACAGTGGGCACCAATGGTTTTCTTTAACTTGGTCTCTTTCTTGATAGCTACCAATTAGACAAAGAAGACATAGCAAAGGAGCAGGTTAAGTGTTAGATTAAAAGTCAGGGAGAGTTCCTACTCCCAACTTTTCCCAGCAGTAGAAAATGGTGGCACCTTGACTCTAGGATCATAGATATAGAGCTGGAAAGGACTTTCTGAGTTCATATAGTTCAGTTCCTTGATTTTGCTGAAGAGGAAACTGAGGCCCAGAAAAGTAAAGTGACTTTCCCAAAGCCATATAGATAATAAGTGGCTGCACAATGAACAGCCTACAAAAAAGAGGGAGATGGAATGCTGAATATGAAGAATACCAAGCAGATAAATTTGGCTTACACATAGAGGGAGTGGAACAATGTGAAATAAGAATGGAAAGATATGATGGAGTCAGATCATGAAGGACTTGAAATTCTAAGATAAGGACTTTGCATTTCTTTGTAAAGACAATAGGGAGCCAGTGAAGATTCTTGAGCATGGGAGTGACACAGACTTATTCCTAAAATCATCTAAGTAGCTACATTGAGGATGCAGTAAAAAAAAAAAAAAAAGAGTCACTGGAAGCCAGGATTCCAATTAAGATGCTGCAATATTACAGGTGAAAGGGTGATAAAGGCCTAAAGTAGGATGGTGGTCATTTGAGTGGAGAGAAGGGGATAAATACAAGGAAAGTGATGATAGACTCTATAAGAGTTGGCAGTTAATTGTTATTTGGGAGAAGGATTTTTCCTATTGATGGTAATGCCCTCAACAGAAAAAAACCACCTTGGAAAAGGATTGGATATGAGCTGTGGAAGGAGATAATGACATCTATTTTAATATATTGAGGTTGGGCTACCTATATAGCAAATAACTGATTGTGTCCAAAAGGTTAATGGTGTATGAATTGTTTTGTTGGAGATTGTTCAATTCTGATAAGAGAATAGTTATATAGATCTTAAAGAAATCTGCATAGAAATGATAATCTAATCCTCATAAATAAATAAATCAACAAGAGGTTATAATGACTGATAAGAAGACCCAAGACAGAGCCTTAGGGTATACTAACACTAAGACATGGATATAGCAAAAAACAAAACAAAACAAAACAAAACAAAACAAAACAAAACAAAACAAAAAACCTTTTTATCTCTCTTTATTTTTTAGTTTACATCATTCATTTCCACAAGATTTTGAATTGCAAAATTTTCCCCCATTTTTCCCCTATCTACCACCCCAAAACAACGATCCCACCGAATATCCCCTCCCCTAATCTGCTCTCTTCTATATTTTCCCCCCTCCCCCCTCCAACTTTCCAGTACGGCATGGTGGATCTCTATATCCCAGTGCCTGTATATCTTATTTCCCAGTTGCATGTAAAATAATAATAATTTTATATATATATATATATATATATATATTTTTTTTTTTTTTTAAACATTTGATTTTAAAACTTTGAATTCCAGATTCTTTCCCTTCCTCCCTCATCACCCACCATTACTAGGAAGATAAGCAATTCAATATAGGTTATACATGAGTAGCTATACAAAACATTTCCATAGTGGATATATTGTGAAAAACTGACTATATTTCCATGCATCCTATCCCACCCCCCTACTTGTTCTATTCTCTACTTTGATCCTGTCCCTTTTCAAAAGTGAGTGCTTACAACTTCCCTCCCTCCAAGTCTGCCCTCTCTTCCCTCATCCCCCTTCTTTTACCCTTCCTCCCTACTCTCCTATATGGTGAGATACCCTATTTAGTGTGTATGACATTCCCTCCCTAAGCCAAATTCAATGGGAATGAGGTTGACTCATTCCCTTTTGCCTTCCTGTTCTTCCCCTTCATTATAACAGTTTTCCCTTGCCTCTCCTATATGAGATAATTTATTCCATTCTGTCTCTCCCCATCTCCTCTCATTATATTCCTCTCACCTCTTAATTTCACCTTTTAAATATTATCCCTTCCTATTCAGTTGGTCCTGTGCCTTCTATTTACATATACCTGTACACATATATACACACACTCACATATGTATTCATATGCCCATATACCCTCCTAGATATACATATACATATATATATTTATAGACATACATTTCTATTCCCTTCAACTATTCTCATACTGAGAAAAGTTTCATAAGTTATAATTATCATTTTTCCATATAGGAATGTAAATAGTTTAACTTTGATAAGTTCCTTATGATTTCTTTTCCCTGTTTACCTTCTCATGCTTCTCTTGCTTTTTGTATCTGAGTGTCAAATTTTCTGTTCAACTCTGGTTTTTGTCATCAAGAATGCTTAAAAGTCCTCTATTTCATTGAATGATCATATTTTACCCTGAAACATGATACTCAGTTTTGTTGGGTAGGTGATTCTTGGTTTTAATCCCATCTCCTTTGTCCTCCAGAATATAATATTCCAAGCCCTTTGATCCCACAGTGTAGAAGCTGCCAGGTCCTGTGTTATCCTGATTGTGTTTCCACAATATTCAAATTGTTTCTTCCTGGCTGCTTATGATATTTTTCTCCTTGATATGGGAACTCCAGATCCTGGCTATAATATTCCTAGGAGTTTTCTTTTTGAGATCTTTTTCAGGAGGTGATTGTTGGATTCTTTCAACCTCTACCCTCTTGTTCTAAAACATCAGGGCAATTTTCTTTGAGAATTTCTTGAGGGATGATTTCTAAGTTCTTTTTTTGATCGTGGCTTTCAGGTAGTCCAACAATTTTTTAATTGTCTTTCCTGGATCTATTTTCCAGGTCAGTGGTTTTTCCAATGAGATATTTCACATTGTCTTCTATTTTTTCATTTGTTTAGATCTGTTTAATAGTATCTTGATTTCTCATAAAGTCACTAGCTTCAAGTTGCTCCAATCTAATTCTGAAGGAATGATTCTCTTCAGTGAGCTTTTGCGATTCTTTTCCCATCTGGCAAATTCAGCTTTTTAAGGCATTCTTCTCTTTATTGCCTTTTTGAGCCTCTTTTGCCATTTGAGTTAGTCTATTTTTAAGATGTTATTTTCTTCAGTCAGGTTTTTGGTTCTCATTTCATAATTTCCTTGAATCATTCTCATTTCTCTTCCCAATTTTTCCTCCACTTCTCTTATTTGGTTTTCAAAATCCCTTTTAAGCTCTTCTATGCCCTATAACCAGCTCATATTTTTCTTGGAAGCTTTTGGTGCAGGAGTTCTGACTTCATTGTCTTCCTCCTTTTTGTCCCCAAAATAGGAGTATAATGTCGGATTGCTGTGCTTGCTTTGCTTCCTTTGCTTGTTCGTGTTGCCACTCAATTACTTGACTTTTGAGCTTTTTGCCACAATAGAACTTTGCTACCAGAAAGTGGAGCTTTGTCCCAATCACTGGAGTTTTCACAGCTGCTGGAGCTATTAGTTGGGTGCCTCCACAGGCTCTGGCAAGCTGGACACACACCCCAGGCCTCCACCCTAGACAGTGATCCAGATCCAAGCAGGTTAAACCAAGAGTGATTACTGCTCAGACTGGTTGCTTGGTCCCCTTACAATCTGCAGGCCGAGAGTTCTGAAGCAGTCACATGGCAGTGGCTGAATGGTTGCCATACCTCAGTTGTTTCTCCCTCCAGGGGGTAATGGCCATACTCTCGAACTCCCTGTTCCCAAAATCCACACTGCACTGACCTCTCACTTTGTCCTTAGCATCTATAAGTTGATAATTTTGGAAACCACCACAGATGCTGGTCATCTGAAGTCCTTCCAGCTAGTAGCTGGTTGTGGCTACCCTGAGGCTAAAACCTCAGGCTCATGAGGGGCTGGGCTCAGCTCCCAGAGCTCTGCACTAGCCCCTTCCTGCTGGCCTGCCAGGTTGTCTTGAGCGGGATGTTAGGTTCTCTCTGTCATTTTGTGGGTTCTGTAGTTCCAAAGTTTGTTTAGAGTCATTTGTTACATGAATTATAGGAGGTGGGAGCAGGAGCCATGTGGAAGTCCTATTTCTACTCTGCCATCTTGACTCTGCCCCCCAAAGAGAACTTAAAAAAAAAGTGGTTGGGTAGGTAGAAAAAGAACAAGAAACCCAGGGGGAAAAACATATTAAAAATCAACAGTATCGGGCTCAAAAGGTGAATCTGAGTGGAAACCGGAGTGACGGAGCCCACTGGAAGATGAAGTGTGGCAGAGTCCAGCCCAGGAGGTTGCCCAGTGTGTCTGGACTGGTCGAGCGCAGGGCGCATGGGGTCTGCACAGCCCAGACCTAAGAGCAGACAAACAGACTACACCAGAGAGAGCAAAAGCCCCAGCCTACAGACTTACCAAGGACAAATCACAGTCATCGGGTAGGATCATTGGAGCCAGGTAGGAGAGTTGGGCCCTCAGTGGAAAGAGCGGCTTCTCTAGCTGCATTCAGCCCCCAGCCTGGAAGTTTAGAAACTGCCTGCCTGTATAATACAGGGGCTGGAATGGCAAAGTAAATTCTAGCTGCTCCGATCCTCCCATCCCTCCTTCATGAAGCAGAAAACCCAAAGATAAGTCTCCCACCCAGATTAAAAGCCCAAGTTAATGGAAATAGCACCAGGCTTGAGAATCTCCAAAAAGGGGTGTAACTGAGTTAGCCAGGAGTCTGAAGAGAAGAGAGGGTGGGGTCCCAACAAGCCTCACCTCTCCTTACCAACAAAAGCCTACTTATAGCCCAGGGGTATAGAGGCAGAATTAGCCATAAACTAGCCACCCAGAGGTATTCAAAGTCAAGGATCAGGCCCTAAACTCATAGCCTGAGAAACTAAGAAACAGGAAGTCACAATGGGAAAAAAAGAAGCCCAGAAGGAGAAGGGGAAGGCAAAAAAGTCTATTCGAGCATACTATGCAGGGCAAGAACAACAAAACACACAGGACAATATAGACTCTCTACCCACACCTGAGACCACAGAAGGAAACATGATCTGGTCTCAAGCCCAAATAGCATTCCTGGAGAAGCTTAAGAAAAATTTTAAAGACCAAATCAGGGAGGCAGTGACCAACTTGGAAAAACGTCTCAGTGAAGTAATTGGAAAAAATACCTCCCTAAAAAAGGAACTTCAAAAAAATAACTGAAGACCGTAATTCGATAAAAATTAGAAACAATCAAATTGAAGCTCAGAACTCTATGATGCAGCAAGAGTCAATCAAACAAAACAAGACGATCGAAAAATTGCAAGAAAATGTAAAATATCTCACTGGAAAAATAACTGATCTAGAGAACAGATCCAGGAGAGACAACCTAAGAATTATTGGTTTACCAGAAAGCCATGATGAAAAAAGCAGCCTAGACAACATCCTCCAAGAGATTGTCAAAGAAAACTGTCCTGAGGTCCTGGAATCAGAAGATAAAATAACTATCGACAGAATTCACCGGACTCCTCCTGAGAGAGATCCCAAACTGAAAACTCCAAGAAATATAGTAGCCAAATTCCAGAATTACAAGATTAAAGAAAAAAATTCTACAAGCAGCCAAAAAGAAACAATTCAAATATCGAGGAACTACAGTTAGGATCACACAGGACCTAGCAGCTTCTACATTAAAAGAGCAGAGGGACTGGAATTTGATATTTCGTAGGGCAAGAGAGCTAGGACTACAACCAAGGATTAACTACCCGGCAAAACTGAGCATAATCTTCCAGGCAAGGAGATGGTTGTTTAATGAAATAAAGGACTTCCAGATGTTCCTGATGAAAAAGCCAGAGCTCAATGGAAAATTTGATCTCCAACTACAAGACTCAAGAAAGACATAAAAAGGTAAACAAGAGAAACACAGACTCACACATGCATAAGCGCACACACCCACACCCACAAACACATGCTCATTACTTGGGATGCAACAAGAGCAAAATGTTCACATCCCTATATGTGGAGCTGATAACTGTCAATATTCAAAATCTTTATGATTATCATGACCTTCAAAAGGGTTATACTTAGATAGAGGGTGTGGGTATGAATGCACTAACCTGATGTCTAAAAGAAAAACAAAACTATTAAGGGGATCAAAGGTACTATAATGGGAAAAAGGAAAGGATGAGCTAGGAAAAGGTAAAATATGCCATCTGAAGGGACATTAAAACACACTATAGAAGAGGGGAAAGAAAGAGGGAGAGGAACATCATTTAAACGCTATTCTCACTGGTTCTGGTTCAAAGAGGGATCAACTTAAATCAGTGAAGTTTAAGATTTTAATGTGAACAGACACACAAATTCATTAAATAGAGGAAAAGGAGGGAGGGAGAGGAGCAATGTTTGAAATTTACTCTCATTGGTTTGGAATCCAACGGGGAGTAATTCACTCTGATAAGTATAAAAACTTACTTCGTCCTATAGAAAGCAGAAGGGTAAGGAGGGGTGAAAAAGAGGAGACTAAAGGGGGGGATTAGAAGGGAGGGAAACAGTAATAATGGGAGAGGGTAGGTTAAGAAGAGGGATCACTGGGTGGGAACTCTGAGGGAGGGGGTGGTCAAAAGGGAAAACTTCAAGGAGGGGAAGGGAGAAGGAAGAAACAAAAACATAAACAGGGGAGGGAATAGGATGGAGGGGAAGAGACAGGTAGTCATTATTACTGTGAATGTGAATGGGATGAACTCTCCCATAAAACAGAGGCAGATAGCAGAATGGATTAAAAACCATAATCCTACAATATGTTGTCTACAAGAAACACATTTGAAACAAAGGGATACCCACAGGATAAGGGTAAAAGGTTGGAGTAAAATTTATTATGCCTCAGCTAAAGTAAAAAAGCAGGGGTAGCAATACTTATCTCAGATAAAGCAAAAGCAAAAATAGATCTAATTAAAAGAGATAAGGAAGGAAACTATATCCTACTAAAAGGCACCATTGAGAATGAAGCAATATAACTACTTAATATATATGCACCAAGTGGTATAGCATCTAAATTCCTAGAGGAGAAGTTAAAGGAATTAGAGAAAGAAATAGATAGCAAAACTATACTAGTGGGGGACCTTAATCTCCCCCTCTCTGAACTCGATAAATCTAACCTCAAAATAAACAAGAAAGAAGTTAAGGAGGTGAATAGAATCTTAGAGAGATTAGATATGATGGATCTCTGGAGAAAACTGAATGGGGACAAAAAGGAATTTACTTTCTTCTCAGCAGTGCATGGTACATACTCAAAAATAGACCATGTACTAGGGCATAAAAACCTCACAATCCAGTGCAGAAAGGCAGAAATATTAAGCACATCATTCTCAGATCATGATGCAATAAAAATTATATGCAATAAAGGGCCAGGGAAAGATAGACTAAAACTAATTGGAAATTAAACAATTTAATCCTAAAAAATTGGTGGGTCAAACAAGAAATTATAGAAACAATCAATAATTTCATTCAAGAGAATGATAATAATGAGACAACATACCAAAATTTGTGGGATGCACTAAAGGCAGTTCTCAGGGGAAGTTTTATATCCCTGAGTACATACTTAATTAAAGCAGAGAGAAGGGAGGTCAATGAATTGGACATGCAATTGAAAAAGCTAGAAAAAGAACAAATTGAAAATCCCCAATTAAGTACTAAATTAGAAATATTGAAAACCAAAGGTGAGATTAATAAAATTGAAATTAAGAAACCATTGAATTAATAAATAAAACTAAGAGCTGGTTTTATGAAAAAAATCAACAAAATTGATAGACCCTTAGTCAATATGATAAAAAAAAGAAGAAAACCAAATTATGAGTATCAAAAATAAAAAGGGTGAATCTACCTCCAAAGAAGAGGAAATCAAAAAAATAATGAAGAATTATTTTTCCCAATTGTATGCACATAAATATGACAATCTTAGTGAAATGGATAAATATTTACAAAATCACAAGTTGCCCAGATTAACTGAAGAGGAAGTGAATTACCTAAATAACCCCATCTCAGAAAAAGAAATCAAACAAGCCATCAATGAACTCCCTAGGAAAAATCTCCAGGGCCAGATGGGTTTACTAGTGAATTCTATCAAACATTTAAAGAACAATTGATTCCAATACTCTACAAACTATTTGGGAAAATTAGTGAAGAAGGAGTCCTACCAAACCCTTTCTATGACACAAATATGGTACTGATTCCTAAATCAGGAAGAGATAAAACAGAGAAAGAAAATTATAGACCAATTTCCCTCATGAATTTAGATGCAAAAATTCTAAATAAAATATTAGCCAAAAGACTCCAACAACTCATCACAAAAATAATACACCCTGATCAGGTAGGATTCATTCCAGGGATGCAAGGATGGTTTAATATTAGGAAAACCATCAGTATAATTGAGCACATCAACAATAAAACTAACAGAAACCATATGATCATCTCAATAGATGCAGAAAAGGCTTTTGACAAAGTACAACACCCATTCCTATTAAAAACACTAGAAAGTATAGGAATAAATGGAGCCTTCCTCAAAATAGTTGAAAGCATCTATTTAAAACCATCAGCAAGTATTATATGCAATGGGGATAAACTAGAAGCCTTTCCAATAAGATCAGGAGTGAAACAA
Source organism: Gymnobelideus leadbeateri (assembly GCA_011680675.1). NCBI lineage: Eukaryota > Metazoa > Chordata > Mammalia > Diprotodontia > Petauridae > Gymnobelideus > Gymnobelideus leadbeateri. The sequence goes on from WOXC01004035.1 coordinate 2,087,609, forward strand.
GGGTGTCCACTGTCACCCCTCTTATTCAATCTGGTACTAGAAACACTAGCAGTAGCGATTAGAGAAGAAAAAGAAATCAAAGGAATCAAATTAGGTAAAGAAGTGACCAAACTATCACTCTTTGCAGATGATATGATGATATACTTAGAGAATCCTAGAAAATCAAGTAAAAAACTACTAGATACAATAAATAAATTTGGCGAAGTTGCAGGATATAAAATAAACCCACATAAATCCTCAGCATTCCTGTACATCTCTAATGAAACTCAACAGCAAGAGATAGAAAGAGAAATCCCATTTAAAGTCACTACAGACATTATAAAATATTTGGGAATCTACTTGCCAAAACAAACCCAGAATCTATATGATCACAACTACAAAACACTTCTCACACAAATAAAAGCAGATCTAAATAGTTGAAAAAATATCAATTGCTCATGGCTGGGTCGAGCTAATATAATAAAAATGACAATTTTACCCAAACTAAACTATATATTTAGTGCCATACCAATCAATTTACCAAAAAACTACTTTCTAGAGTTAGACAAAATAATAACAAAATTTATTTGGAAAAACAAACGGTCTAGAATATCAAAGAATTAATGAAAAGAAACGCTAGGGAAGGTGGACTAGCTATGCCAGATCTTAATCTGTATTATACAGCAGCAGTCATCAAAACTGCTTGGTACTGGCAGAGGTGTAGAGTAGTGGATCAATGGAATAGATTAGGTGCAGGGGACCCAGCAGTAAATGAATATAGCAATCTATTGTTCGATAAGCCCAGAGACCCCAGTTTTTGGGATAAGAATGCACTATTTGACAAAAACTGCTGGGAAAACTGGAATAAAGTATGGCAGAAACTGGGCATAGATCATTATCTAACACCATATACCAAAATCAAGTCCAAATGGGTGCATGATCTAGGTGTAAAGGATGATACTGTAAGCAATTTGGGAAAGCAAGGAATAGTTTACCTGACAGATTTGTGGAGAGGGGAAGACTTTAGGACCAAACAAGAACTAGAGAGCATTATAAAATGCAAAATGGATAATTTTGATTACATTAAATTGAAAAGCTTCTGTACAAACAAAGCCAATGTAACCAAGATCAAGAGGGAGGTGGGAAATTGGGAAAGAATTTTTACAAATTGTGTCTCTGATAAAGGACTCATCTCTAAAATTTATAGAGAATTGAGCCAAATCTATATAAATACAAGTCATTCCCCAATTGATAAGTGGTCAAAGGATATGAACAGGAAATTTTCAGAGAAAGAAATCAAAGATATCTATAAACATATGAAGAAATGCTCTAAATCACTATTAATTAGAGAAATGCAAATCAAAACAACTCTGAGATACCACATCCCTCCAGTCAGATTGGCTAAGATGACAAAACAAGAACGTGACAAATGCTGGAGAGGATGTGGACAAATGGGAACACTAATACATTGCTGGTGGAGTTGTGAACTTATCCAACCATTCTGGAGAGCAATCTGGAATTATGCCCAAAGGATTATAAATAATTTCATACCCTTTGACCCAGCCATACCACTTTTAGGGTTATATCCCAAAGAGATCATAGAAGTGGGAGGAAGACCCATATGTACAAAAATATTTTTAGCAGCCCTTTGTGTGGTTGCAAAGAATTGGAAACTGAAGGGGTGCCCACCAATTGGGGAATGGCTAAACAAGTTGTGGTATATGAATGTAATGGAATATTATTGTGCTATAAGAAATGAAGAGGTGACGGATTTCATAATTACCTGGAGAGACTTATACAAACTGATGCTGAGCAAGAAGAGTAGAATCAGAAAAAATATGTATACAATCACCGACATACCATATCTGTGATGACCAACTATGACAGACTGGACTCTTTTCAGCAATGCAGTGATATAAGTTAATCCCGAAAGACTCAAGAAAGTGAGAAATGCGCCATCCAGAGATATAAGAAAGAACTGAACCTGAATCCTGATGGAAGCAAACTAAATGATCTTGTTCTTTTCATTGTTTGGTTTTATTTCTTCCTTACCATCTTTCATCCCACCTAGTACAATACGCCTTTGTAATTGGAATAATGTCTAATATGAATGCATTTGCAGATCATATACTGGACTATATGCTGTCGTGTGGGGAGGGGGGAGAGAAGTAAAGGAAATTTGAAAATCAAGGAACTATGGAATTGAAACTTGTTAACTGAAACTAAACTAATAAATTAATTTAAAAAAAAATCAACAGTATCAAAAGCTACAGAAATATTAAGTATAAAAGGGAATAACCATTTATTAAGCATCTATTATGTTCTAGACACTATGCTAAGCATTTTATAAATATTATCTCATTTGATCCTCACAACAACCTGTGAGAAAGGTGCTGTGAATATGTGTACTTCACAGTTAAGGAAACTGAGGCAAGTTAAGCAGTTAAGAAAAATGAGAACTAAGATACCATCACAGAATCACAAATTTAGAGCTAGAATGGACCTTAGAGGATATTAAGTCCAACCCCCTTAATTTTTTAATGGATGAGGAAAATAAGGCACAGACAAATTAAGGTAACACAATTGGTTAAGTGCCTAAAGGTCAGGTATTCCTGACTTCAACATTAAGTGCCCTATTCACTATGCCAAGCTACCCCTCACATTTAGTAATTAAGAGATACCGATACTTATAACACCCTCAGTTGAGTGGTGAGATCAGAAGCCAGATTGCAAGGAACTGAGGAGTGAGTAGAAGAATTGGAGGCCATAGATTTCTATGGATTTTTCCATGAACTTGGCTATGAAATTAAGATGTTTGAAGGAATATAAGTTAATAGGAATAAAAATTAGGTTTTGTGCTCTGGAACAAGAACAATTTAACTTTAAATCTATAAATTGGAGGGGTTTGGCTTCAGGATGGAGTTGTGGAGTTATAGCTCATATCACCTCACATCTGGTTTATTTTACCTACATTATTGCAGTAATATATAAATATTATTAAATAGTAATATATAATTATATATTGTATTACATATAGAATAGATACAAAATAACTTCAGAGGGAAAGTCACTAGCAGTTGAGGAAGACTGCTGGAAAAGGCCTTCTACCAAAGACAGCGCTTAAGTTTAGTCTTGAAGGGAGTCAGTGATCCTAAAAGGATGGGGATAAGGAGGAAGTATATTCTAGGCATAGGAAACAACCAATATAAAAATACAGATATGGGAGATGGAGCATCATTTTTACGGAACAACAAGCAGGGTTTTATGGCTGGACTATTGAGCACATGGAGGGAATTTGTAAGGAGACTGAAAATATTAGAAGGGACCAAGTTGTAAAAATCTTTAAATGTGACACAGGATTTTATATTGTTATCCTGGTCACAACAGAGAACCACTGGAGTTTATTAAGTTGGAGGAAAAGGCAGGATGACATGAAAATCCTTTGGTGGTTATGTACAGAACGGATCAGAGTGCAGTCTCAAGGCAAAAAGATCAATTAAGAAGCCATTGCAATAATCCAAGAATGAAGTTATAAGGTCCTGAACTAGGTTCATAACTATGTGAATGAAGAGGAAATAAAATGTTGCGGAGATAGAAGTGAAATTTGGCAACTTGTTTTAATATATGAGGTGAGAGTTGAGGTGTTGAGGATGACACTGAAATTTTGAGACAGGGTTACTGTAAACATGGTGGTACCATCAACAGTAACAAAGTTTAAAAGAAGGATGGGTTTGAATGGGGTTTGGAGGGAGGGAGAAACAATGAGTACTGTTTTGGACATGCTGAGTTTTAAGTACCAATAGGGTGTCAAGTCTGAAATGTCCAACATACATTCCTAATGTAATAGTACAACTCAGTAGAGAGACTAGAGCTGGACATATAGATCTAGGAGTCATTTGCAGAGATAATTAATTGAATGCATGGAAGCCAATGAGATAAGCAATTGAAAGAACAGAGAGAAAAGGGAAGAGGTGCCAGGAAAGCTCTGTGAGGTTAAAGCAAAGTTAGTAGGCATTATATGGTTGAAGACCTAAGCAGAGGTGACAAAGAAGGAACATTCAAGGAGGTACGAATAGAACCAAGAAATAGTTATAAAGTATATCCTTCAGTAAACCTCCCTATGATATATAATTTGGGGGGGAGCTGAGGGAAGAGGGGAATCTCTTTTTACTTCTTACATACCGGCAAAGATCATATAACTATAATAATTTGGAAAATATGTAACTAAACAGTGGGCAAATGGTCGTGACAAACAGATCACCTCTCCAAACCCTCTAAAATAAGCCAATTGGACCCAGAACATCTGGCAAAAGTAGCAGAATGTTTTGTGGTAACTGCTCTTCCTCCTCACCACCAACCTGCCATCTAGTTTCTATAACTGGAATTTCTGCTTTGATTCTTGGTTGGTATTTTCAAGGCAGCTAGGTATTTTTAAGGCAGCTCTATCCAGTGGATAGAGCACTGGAACTGGAGTCAAGAAGACTCCTTTTCCTGAGTTCAAATCTATCCTGAGACATTTACTAGCTGTGTGGTCCTGGGCAAGTCACTTACCTCTGATTGCCTCAAATTCCTCATCTGTAAAATGAGTTGGAAAAGGAAATGGCAAAGCACTCCAGTATCTCTCTCAAGAAAACCTCAAACTGAATGGCTAAACAAGTTGTGGCATATGCGTGTAATGGAATACTATTGTGCTATAAGAAATGAGGAACAGACAGACTTCATATTTACCAGGAGAGGCTTATACAAACTGATTCTGAGTGAGAAGAACAGAACGAGGAGAAATTTGTACACAACTACAGACAAATGTATGTGTGACAACCAGCTTTGATAGACTGGACTCTTCTCAGCAATGCAAGGTTATAAGACAACTCCAAAAGACTCATGATGGAGAGAGATGTCTACATTCAGAGAAAGAACTAGAAAGAACAGAGTTTGGATGCAGATTGAAGCAAACTACCTGCTCTCTTTCTTTTTCTTGTTGGTTTTGGTTCCTTTTTCCCATTGTACATTCCATTGGTTACAAGACTTCTTTATAACCTGACTAATGTCTATTGTGAAAGTATTTCCGGATCCTATATTTGATTGTGTGCTGCCATAGGGGTGGGGGGAGGGAGAAAATTTGAAACTCAAGGGATTGTGAAACTAAATCTTGTAAACTAAAAGTAAACAAACAAATTAATACAGACAAAAAAAATAAAAGAAAACTTCAAACTGTTATATTGGGAATTGAGTCTTTACATACTTTGAATATTTCTACCAAGAATGCTTGAACTCTGCGTCTGTCTCTCTCTTTCTATCTCTGTCTCTGTTGGGTTGTGTGTGTGTGTGTGTGTGTGTGTGTGTGTGTGTGTGTGTGTGTCTACTCTTTAGCTCTTTCTCTCCCCTCCCCATCATGCAGCAAGTGCTTTGTGATGAAAGCCTTATGAGAAACACATGTCTCACCCTTGGTCCTTGCTGTTGTAAACCAGGGTTGACCAAACTGGTGTCATACCTCAAGTTCAACATTGGAAGGAAATTAAACATTCATACAATATCTGACAATTAACAAAAAGAGACTTATTTAGTCATAGCAGGGGAAGGATATTCAGCAAGCACACCATGCTGATTTTTCTGAGTACAGCTCCCAAGCCTCTTTGTTGGTCATCTAGGTCCTACAGTTAAGCATCTTAGCTCAGTTGAAATTCCTTTGTGATTTTTTGTACTCAGGCAACCAGGAAGTCATGTCAACAACCTGATCTTTAGTCCCCTAAACCTATTGAATCTTAAGTACAATTTCTTTCTTTCTTTTTTTTTTTCGCTCTTTAGAGGGGGGAGGGCAGGGCAATGGGGGTTAAGTAACTTGCCCAAGGTCACATGGCTAGTTTTGTGTTAAGTGTCTGAGGTCAGATTTGAACTCAGGTTTCATTTGACTCTAGGGCCAGTGCTCTATTCACTGTGTCACCTAGCTATCCCTTGAGTACAATTTCAATACCTTTTACGGAAAAATTAATCTAAACTGCATGGATGTGGGTCTTAAGATACTCTCTTAAGATACTCTCATTACACCTATCTTAATTCTACTTTCCTATGATAGAAATGTATTTCCTACTTAATTCTACATTTCAATATGATAGAAATGTACTCATGCCTTAAATATGCTTCCCTTTCTCAGGGCTGATAACATTATAGATGTTTTTTGTTTGTTTTTTTGGTTTTTTTTTTTTTTTTGCTGAGCCCTTATAATGGAGTAAGTATTTTTATGATTGTCTTATCTCAAAGACTTTATGGCATATGTGATTTACTATTAGAAGATGTTAAGTTAAATCTATCACTGAGTAGTTATCTGATTGAGGAACAAATTCTCATTTTACTGAATCATAATTATTAATAATGGAATCCTGAGGTTAGTGAAGAGTGGGTTAGACTTGGAGGCACTGAAGGGGCTGAACAGGGAGGAGCTAATGCCTATATAAGGAAGAGCACAAGCTGGACAGACAGAATTTCCTAGGGTAAGCATCGTGGAGGCAGGGCAGCTGCTGCTACTGGACTGAAGACTGAACTGAGAATTGAGAAGAACTGAGAAGAGGAATGAGAATTGAGTACTGAGACAAAATTTCTTGGAGCAAGCCACATGGAGGCTGGATAAAGTGATTTTGATTTTAAGAACAGAGCTTATGGTGCTGAAGACTTCCAAGGGCCAGCTGGAGCTGCTAAGGATTTCTGAGGGCCAGCTGAAGCTGCAGAAGACTGAGGAAGCATGACTGTGGTGCCAGTACTTTGTACAAATATTGTTGTGACTTTGTTAATCTGTATGAATATTCTTGTGGCTTTGTTAAGCCTTGTCTTCCCAGAAACAGAAACTGTGAAGGATTTGAGATTGACTGAACACTGTGAGCCCCAATGTGGAGCAGGAACTGTATGGAGAGCTGGGCAAGGAGCTGGGAGCTGTCTGCCTTTGAACTCAGGAGGCAGTTGGTTAGATTTGGGTGGGAGCTGGGACCATGGAAGAGGAACCATGGGAGCTAAAAGCCCGCCCCAAGTCAAGATGAAAAGACTTCTCCATGGGTACTGAGTAGTGACTGATAAAATTGACTGAGTAGTGACTGATGAAATTGTCTGAGTAGTGACTAATGAAATAGGATACTGAGTAGTGACTGATGAAATTGTAATTTACTTGTAACCTAGGGGTGGACGGCTTTTGCATTTTCCACTACTACTTAAAAGGGTACTGAGTAGTGATTGTTGAAGTTGTAATTTAGTTGCACCCCATGGGTGGAGAACTTTCACTTTTGTATTTTGTGACCCTTAAGGAGGCTCACTGAATGATTGCGTTACTAAATCATTGTACTCTGTTGAAAACTATGTGACCACTTTAGTGAAAACTAGGTGGCCATTTTAGTGCTCAGTTGTTGAGTTGTGACATGGTGAATGCTGTACTTTGATTTTCTATGAATGTTTTGCTCGATTTGTTATTGAGTAAATAGAGAGTTCTCTATGCCGTGTAATCAGAATCTTAGAAGCTGTTCACAGCAGCAGTCCTCTGGAAAGCTGCTGGTGCTTGGCTTTACATCCAGTTAAACAAAGAGGTCAGAAACTATATTACAAGAAGTTGAAGAGGAAGTGGAGGCAATGAATACAAACAGCTTTTTCTGAAACAAAGGAAAGGTATAGGAAAACAGATTGAGGAGATAGTATGGTCAAGTGGAGCATTCTTTTAAAAAGGAAAGAAAAAGATAAGCATTTTCCATTCATTCCAGCATCTTCTTGGTTTAGCCTTCATAATTTTGCACAGAATCACATCTTTGTCAGATAAGGGTAAAATGGGGGTACAATTTTTTCAAAAAGATTTCTGGTTTTGCCTCTGCAAGTTCCAGGGTTGAGAAAGACAATTACCTCCTTCACTTGTATGTAGAATGGAATGAGTTGACTTCCAAATTCCACACACCTGGACTTCTGGACAGGCTGCTCTCCTTAGTAGGTTATAACAACATGAGATTGTTCCTGTTTTCTAGAATAAATGTCCCAAATTATCATTTGTTTGCTACTTCATTTTCAAGTCCTTAGCATGTTTATAGGCAACATGGTAGAAATCAACAGAAAGAAAAATAATTCAAGGGAGGGGACAAATATGGGGTGAAATCTTCCAGAAGATAGGGGAAGAGATGAATTCAAGTACATAAGCAGAAGAAATGACCTTGGAAAGAAGAGTCACCATAAAACTTGTCAAAAATTTAATGGGTACAAGGGATGAAATGTTCACTGATTGTTACCTACTATGCTAAAACTGCAAATGAATTCAACTTTTGCTAATATTGAGGTAAATATTAAAAATGTAACCAGCTAAATAAGATTTATACAAACAGCATAAAACATTTTGAAATAATTGTAAATAGTATAACTTGTGTAGGATTGGAGGTACTATAAATGGTTTTCATTATTTGCTTATGATCTTATTTTGATCCTGGATTAGCAGATTCCTGGAAGGAAAAGACAGGCTTGTGCTAGAAATTATTTTTAATGTTGTACCCATGCTGACAAATTAGCAGGCTATCATACTGAGGAAGAACCTTAGCAAGTTGCTTCTTGGAGTGCTTTGAATGGCACATCTGAGTCAATCTCAAGGGGAGGAATGAGACTGGGGAAAATAATGGAAGAACAGTGAGAGGATATTCTTGACTTTCACATTATTTTCCCTCCCTTTGAAAGGGACAGTCCCTATCCCCCCAGTCTCATAGACTACATATATACCTATTATACTCTTTAGATAGTGTTAAATTTTAATACAATATTCTAAACCCAAATCTTTATCTATGATTAAATGGGGCTGGAAAAAAGAGACCCAATGTACCTAATAAGGTCAATAATATCTAGCTGAACATAGTTAATGTCACCGTAATTGTGTCTCTCTTCCTATTCTCACAGTAAGGTCCTCTCATCTTAACAAAAAGAAACCCAAACATTCTATAAAAAGCTTTTGTGAAACTACTTAGCTAGTAACGACAAAAATTTTCATAGAGCCAGACTGAGTCATTAAAGATGTTAGAACAAAAAGTACTTCTAAGACAGTGCTGCCCCATAATCCATAGTAATGGAAGAAATGTACCTCCAAGAGTGCCTCTAGGTCATTTCTCAAACACTGTATGTACAAATACCAAAGTTGCTTCTAATGCACAAAGATTCTGATGTGGAATACTGTAAAGCCAAGCATGAGCAGCTTTCCAGAAGAATGCTACTATGAATAGCTTTTCAAGATTCTGGTTACATAGTATAGTGAACACTCTATTTATTCAATAATAAATCAAAGCAAAACATTCACAGAAATCACACCATTCACAATGTTACAACTTATCATAGGAAATCAAAATACAAAATTCAAACAACTTATCACTAAGATGGCCACATAGTTTTCACCACAGCGGTCTCAAAGTTTTGAACAAAGTACAATCATTTAGTCAATCAATCACTTAGTAACTCAATCATTCAATCAACTCAATCATTCGATTATCCTTAAGGGATGCCTCCTTAAGGGTCACAAAATACAAAAGTCAAAGTTCTCCACTCATAGGCACACTAAGTTACAAATCAGTCACTATTCAGTCATCATTCACTATGGCCATCCACCTCTCAGTCACAAGTAAATCACAATCTTCTCAGTCAGTACACAGTATCCAATTAAAGTCTTCTTTCAGCTTGATTCAGCACTCTCACAGATTCCCTGGATCTCCTTCCATGGTCCCAGCTCCTATCTGGATTCACCAAACTGTCACCTGGGTTCAAAGGCAGACAGCTCCCAGTTCCTTGTCCAGTTCTCCATGTTCCTGTTCCATGCTAAAGCTCACAGCATCCAGTCCACCTTAAATACTTCAGAGTCTCTGTTCCCAGGAGTCAAGGCTTAACAAAGCCACAAACAGGTTCATATAAAGTACCAGTATCATAGTCAAGCTTCCTCAGTCTTTGGCAGCTCCCAGAAGAAGCTTGTAGCTCCCCAGCAAAAGTTCCAGCTGGTTCCCAGAACAAAAATCACTTCACCCAGGTTCCCAAAATCAAAATCATTCTCTCCAGTCTGGGTCTTTTCTCTTTAGCCTTGCAGGCAACAGCTGCTTCTGCCTCCACAAAGCTTATCCCAAGGAGTTCTGACTTTCCTAGCCAGGATCTTTCCTTATATACAGTATCGCTCCTCCCTATTCAGCTCCTTACTGTTACATCAGCAACAGGGGTTCTCTGTTCAGCCCCTTGCTGTTATGTCAGCAACAGGAATTCATACCTTCTGTTTATTTAACAGAGGCTTAATTTGAAACAAGGTGCTAAGTACCTCTCAGCTTAGCAATACGAAAGGAACTTCAAATTTCATTACTATTACAAATATGGAGTCCATAAAAAAAAAGTAGTTGATGAATCTTTGTGTAAGAACTAGCTTGGGAACCCACATAGCCCTAGAATCACCTATTATGTGTTAGGCACTGTGCTGAGTATTAGAAATACAAAAATGAAAGAGTCTCTACCCAAAAGAAGCTTACATTCCATAGGGGGAAATATTTACACATATAAGTCTATACAAAATATGTACATGTCCTCATTCCTAGACTCCCTTCCCCCATAACCCATAGATCCATGGGTGGCTCTAACTAACCTTATTGTAATTTGCACTGTGAGAAAAATGCAGCAGTCTGAGAGCAGAACATAACTAAAACAAAAGCAGAACACAACTAAAACAAAAGTATTAGGTGGGGGGCGGCTAGGTGGCGCAGTGAATAGAGCACCGGCCCTGGAGTCAGAAGGACCTGAGTTCGGAACCGGCCTCAGACACTTAATCCACACAAACAAAAACCTAGCCGTGTAACCTTGGGCAAGTTACTTAACCCCAATTGCCCTAAAGGGGCAGCTAGGTGGCGCAGTGAGTAAGAGCGCCGGCCTCGGAGTTGGGATGACCCGAGATCGGATCTGGCCTCAGAAAATGAGCACCCACGCATAAATAATGACTAGCCGTGTAACCTTGAGCAAGTTACTTAACCCCAATTGCTATTAAAAAAAAAAAAAAGTATCAGGTGGGTGGGGTTTGCTGGTCAAATGTGCCCTGTAGCCTATACTAATCTACTTGTGTAGTACCTGAAATAACAGATGCAATGTTTTCTCTTTTGAATTTCCAACAAGAATGAAAAGAAAATTATGAAATGTGGTCTACTATGTACACACATATAAATGAGCACACAAACACATACTCATACACATAGGTTTCACTGAAGAAGGTGCTACATAAATAAAATTAAGACAGACCTAACCATATTAAGCAGTGATTCCTGACTTTAGAGATAAAAGGAGCATTGCATAATTCTTCAAAAGTACTTAAAATGAGGGGCAGCTAGGTGGTGCAGTGAGTAAGAGCGCCAGCGATGACCCAGAGTCAGGAGGATCCGGGATCAGTTCCACCTCAATTACTTAGCACCCACACACAAATAATTAGCTCTGTAATCTTGAGCAAGTTAACCCCAATTGCTTTTTAAAAAAGTACTTAAAATTACTTCACTTCAAATTTTTACAAAATAAAGCTCTTTCAGAGAAGGTTGAAGAGGGAAATGCTACAAAATAATAGCAATAAAATTTAACTAGTATTTCTATTGCAAAATGTCTTAAAATATATGAACCTTCAGAATTCAATTCAACATAAAAACATTTATTTAAAAAAACATGTTAGCTATTGTGGGTATACCTAGATTAAGGATGTGGGTACAGATTATTTGTTTTTAGAAATTTGGCACTGAGGAGGACTAAATAGAATGATAACTTATAAAAATTTACAGGTCAAAGAAAGCATTGGTTTTTTGTTTATTTGTTTTTAGGATTTGGAATACCTACCTGAAAATGCCTGTAGGCTGAGAAGTTAGTAGAGAGGAAAATATTGATAATGTGTGACATACAAGGGATAACTAATACAGGAAGAGAAACAAGGGAAAGCAATGTCACAAAAACCTATGAAAGAGTAAGTATTCTGAAAAAGACAGTGTTCAACTGTGTCAAAATCTGTAGAAACTCAAAGGCAAGGGACAGCAGGAAAGAGAATGGATGAGAACGGGAGATTTAAAATAGCAAAGAGGAGTAGATGGTATTGACATTGATGGACATGGTGAATGGCCTCATTCTCAGTACAGAAGGAAGTAAAGTCGTTTGCTGAGAATATTGCTTCATTTCATTTATAATGGAGGCCTGAGGACATCTGCACAGGGCAAGACCTCCTGCTAAGTAGCTCTCTTCAGGGGGTGAGGATTCCCTCTGAATTACAGCCCATAGAATTAGAGTCCAGGAGTTAGAAGGCTTGAAGACCACACATGGTAACAGGTAGGTGGCTTTTATGTAGCACTTTAAAGTCTGGGAAGCTCTTTACAAATCATTGACCTCACAACAAGCTCAGCAAGTAGATGCTATTGTTATTATCCCCATATTACAGATGAGGAAACTGAGAGGCCAGCAGAAATTAAGTATTATTATTAAGTATTATGAATTAAGTATACATATATATATATATAAGTATTAAGAAATTAAGTAATTTGTCCAGCCACACAACTAAAGTGACTAATGCAGAAATTTGTTTTGCATGACTATATATATTTTCAGTTCTTTTTGTTTTTCTTGCCTTCTCTAGTGGGTGGTGGATGGTTAGATGGGAGAGGAGAATTTGAGGGCAAAAATAGGTTTTAAGTCTCTGTGCTTTTTTAAAAAAAATAATTTTTAAAAGGTTTTTGCACAAACAAAGCCAATGGAACCAAGATTAGAAGGAAAGCAGAAATCTGGGACATGATTTTTATAGTCATTATTTCTGATATAGGCCTCATTTCTGAAATGTATAGAGAACTGAGTCAAATGTATTGATAATGGTCAATAATGTATTGATAAATGGTCAAAGGATATGAATAGGCAGTTTTCAGATGATGAAATTAAAGCTATCTATAATCATATGAAAAATGCTGTAAAGCTAATCAAATGATTAGAGAAATGAAAAAATGACTCTGCAGTACCACCTCACACCTGTAAGATTGACTAATATGACAGAAAAGGAAAATGATAAATGTTAGAGAAGATGTGGGAAAATTGGAACACTAATGCATTGTTGGTGGAGCTGTGAACTGATCTAGCCATTCTGTAGAGCAATATGGAATTATGCCCAAAGGACTATAAAAATGTGCATACCCTTGGACCCAGAGATACCACTATTAGGTTTGTATCTCAAAGATATCATGAAAAAGGGAAAAGAACCCTCATGTACAAAAATATTTATAGCAGCTCTTTTGTGGTGGCAAAGACTTGGTAATTGAGGGGATGCCCATCAGTTGGGGACTGGCTAAACAAGTTGTGTTATATGCAAGTAATGGAATACTATTGTTCCATAAGAAATGATGACCACGTGGATTTCAGAAAATCCTGGGAAGATGCAAATGAATTGATGCTGAGTGAAATGAGAAACATCGTACACATTAACAGCAACATTATGTGATGATCAGCTATGATAGACTTAGCTCTTCTTAGCAATACAATGATCTAAAATAATTCCAAAAGACTCATGATAGAAAATGTTATACACTTCTAGAGAAAGAACTATGGAGTCTGAGTGCAGACCGAAGCATACTATTCTCCCTCCTTTTTTTGCTTTTTCTTTCTTGTAGTTTTTCCCTTTTTGTTCTGATTCTTCTTTTACAACATGACTAATGTAGAAATATGTTTAATGTGATTGTACATGTATAATCTGTATCATATTGCTTATTTTCTTGGGGAGGAAGGAGGGAAGGGAGGGAGGGAAAAACAATTTGGAACTCAAAATCTTATAAAAGTGAATGCTGAAAACTATCTTTATAAGTAATTGGAAAAAAACAAAATACTATTAAGTGAAAAATTAATTTAAACAAAGGAAAATAACAAAAGGGAGGAGTGGGGGGAAATAGTCACACAGCTAGAAAGTACCTAAATTCAAATTTGAATTCAGGACCAGGACTTTCTATCCAATGCACCAACTAGTTACCTATAATAAGTCTATACTTAAATCAAAACTAGGAAAAATAGTTAATAAATGACACAAGAATGGTTTATAAGTTTCATGGTAGTGTTAGGATTCAAAAAGATGAAATAGCTAAGAGATTAAATGTTATAGCCCTAAAACTGGCTCCAAAAAATCAATTTCAGAAATAGAAAATAGAGAAGGCATGGACATGATAAATGTCTCCCAGCATTTTTTTTCATAGATTTAAAACTAGAAGGGACATTGGAGATCATCTAATCCAGTTCCTACATTTTAAAGCTGAGCAAACTGAGGCCCAGAGAGATTAAGAAATTAAATTATTTACTTAAATTCACACAGGGAAAAAGTGACCAAACCAGGAACAGAACTCAGGTCTTCATTCTAAATTCTACTCTCTTTCTTACTGTACTATGTTGCCTGGCTTGAATAGGAGATGAAATAGATTGCCCTTTCCCTCACAGCTTCTAAACTTCCCTTTTACTATCAAGAGACCACCATCTTCCTAGTCCCCCAAACTTATTACCTAGATGTCACCCTCAGCTCTTCACTCTCACCTCCTACATACAATATGTTGCCAAGATTTGTCCATTTCACCTGTCCAACAGCTCTCAAATTCTTCCCTCTTCTCACCTTTGATACTGCCCATCACTCTGATACAGGTCTTCATCACCTTATGGCTGTCTCTCCCCCAGCTCTAACTGCTCTGACCAACTTCCTCTCAGCTCTACCCCACCCTTCCTGCTCCACCCCTTCCTTTTCTACCCACTCCACAAGCTCCTCCCACCACAGACTCACATGACTCAGACTTCCATGTGACTCCAGCAGGTCACATGAGTCTTTTAATGGATGGGAAAGATCTTCCCATTAAGCAAAAATACATTAACAATACAAGATGATGGGGCAGTCTGCTACAGAAAATGGGGTGCAGTGGGATTACTTATAGATGTAGAAAGGTTGTCTTAATAAGGAGAAGGGCTACTTATTTATATAAGACAAGGATGAAGAAGGCACTATTGGCAGAAGGCATCTAAGCCATATGAGATGAGGAGAGAAGAAAAAGAGTTCTTGGCAAATGGTCTCATTTTCTTCCATAAAATATGAAGCAAGGTTCTTGGCTGAGAGGGTAGAGGAATACAATGATAAAACCTCAAGAATAGGATCAAAGAGTGAGTTACATTTTTTATCTCTATGGAAACTAGTGGGGAGGACAAAAAAAAAAAAAACCACACACTGAGTCCCTGGTATAAAAATCTCTCTCTGAAAGTGTTAGATTAACTCTATTTTTGGAGGTATGGCCCAATGCTACTATTCATGCTTAGTTATCTCTAGATGGAGTCTATTGTGGCTCTAGTAGTCAAGAATCTGGGATCTGATGGGTGGTTTATGGCCACTCAGAGTCTTGGACCAGGGCCTAAAGAGACCTGTGTTCATGACTGATGGTGTTGTTTACTGAGACCTGCTCCTATATGTCCTTACAATAAACCTCATTTTGCTCTATAGACATAAGTATTTTGTGTGATCTTAACTGCACCTCTTAAAGCAAACCAAAACTTGGATTGGCTTGTCCATCAAACTAGTGTACTCTTGTATTAATGATATATTGAGCCATACTAACAGCCCAATTCATAGCTCCAAAAATTTTTTGATCGGCAATAAAAGTGCAAATAAGAGGGGCTGATAAATCTAGTAGTAAACAAGTAAATCCTCTCAGGAGGATGGCTGTTATGGCTATCCCCCACATCTGGAATGCTCTCCCCAATTATCTCTTATCTTCCTTCAAGACTTTGCTAAAATTTCACCTTTTGCAAGAAGCCTTTCCTAGTCCTCCTTAATCTTAGTGCCCTCTCTTAGATTATCCCCCAGTTTATCCTGTTTACTTCTTATTTGTGCATATTTGTTTTAATGTTGTCTCTTCCATTTAGACTATGAGATCCTTGAAAGCAAGAACTATTTGTTTGTTTGTTTTTGCCTTTTTTATTATATCCCCAGCTCTAGTGTCTGGTACATAGGGAAAGGGGAAAGGAATAGTCCTAGGTGGCATAGTGGGCAGAATGCCAGGCCTGGAGTCAGGAACACTCATCTCTCTGGGTCCAAATCTGGCCTCAGGTATTTACTAGCTGTGTGACTGATCCTGGACAAATCACTTAACCCTGTTTGCCTGTTTCCTTTTCTGTAAAATGAGCTGGAGAAGAAAAGGACAAATCACTCTAGTATCTTTGCTGAGAAAATCCCCAAAAGGGTCACATAGAGTCAGACTCAATTGAAACAACTGGATGACCATAACACCTGCTAGGTGCTTTACAGATATTATCTCATTTGATCCTGTGAGATAAATGCTGTTATTATCCCCATTTTACAGTTCAGGAAATCAAGGCTAACAGGTTCCATGACTTGCCCAGGATTATAAAACTAGAAGTCTCTGGAGCAGGATTTAAATTCAGTTCTTCCTACCTCTGGGTATAATACCTTATCCACTAGACAACCTAGATCAGGTACTTGATAAAATGCTTGACAATTCACTGACACAATACTTTCTGTCTTATGATCACATCTTCAACCTTTGAAGTTCCTTGTAGTATCAGTATTGCAATAAGATAATCCCAAAACATTAAGCCAATCAGCATAAAGTATGAAATGTATGCAGGATGAATTCAAGTTTATCAGGTGAAAAACTCATAAACCTGAAGAGGAGCTGGGAACATTCATTAACATATTAATGGTGGATAATAAAGATACTGTACCTGGTAACCATAAATTAGAAGAGATTGAAGTTATCCTCTCCCTACTACTGAGGAAGCCTGATTCTGTAATGAAAATAAAGAAGGAACAGTCCTAGCTGAATAAGAATGGAAAAGGATTCCGTGTGACCTTGGGCAAGTCGCTTAACCCCAATTGCCCTCCAAAAAAGAGCAAAAAAAAAAAAAAAAGAATGGAAAAGGATGGAGAAAGGGAAGATTGCTTGGGTGAACTTCAGATTCAAGATAATACATAAGAATCCTTTGCCATGGAAGATTAATGGGAGTAATAAATAAACACAAGGACTTAACAAAGTCCTCCCACACAGACACCAGTCTACAAAGGACCCACCCAAATAATTCATATTTTGGATATCTCCTATGTATCATCAGCTAAATACAGGAGAGATCTGACATGAAGTTTGGATCCAATTTGAGGAATGGGTTAGTTTCAGGGCACACTTAAATAGAATACAGCAGGGGCAGTTTCCCTGGGGGAAATCCAAGAATTTCAGAACCACCAGAACAGTAGTCTATAGAAGTCAAATTCTTGGCCTGCAAAATTCCAAATTAAAATGTCATTGGGAAATATTTAACAGAATAAACAAAATACAACAAAATGTTAATTTGCAGTTTTCTAAAAAAAAGTATGCAGCCCAGGAATCCATTTCTATTTAAGTTTGACACTGCTGGTCTACAGGGAGTTCTGGTCCATTCTTGGTAGGTACAAAAAAAAAAATCAATTCTGAAATGAAGTGTAAGGTAGATCAGAGATCAGAGTCATTTATCTGTGATACTTCCAGTTTTCCAGGATTAGATACAGATTGAGAAGATATGAACATCCATAAAACTTGAATCTGACATCTGATCAGGAATTTACAATAGGAGTGATTTTTCACTGAGAGTCCAAGGAAGAAAGAACTTGTACTCCATGATCAAATACCACCTACTCAAATACACAACTACTGGGAAATAGTTGCTAATGATAATTATAGCTTTTATATACCACTTTATGGGTAACAAAGCATTTTACAAATATTGTTTTATTTGATTCTCACAACCATCCTGGGAGATAAGTATGATTATTATCCCTCTTTTATAAATGAGGAAACTGAGGAATACAGAGGTCAAGTAATTTCTTCAGTCACACAGTGTTTGAGGCAGGATTTGAACTCAGATCTAGCATTCTATCCACTCTGCCACCTAGCCAGGAGGCTCTAGGGGAAATTTATCATTGAATAGAAATGGTCTTCATATACAGTAGGACCTTGGTTTACAAGTAACCTGGTTTACATATGCTTCGCTGGATAAGGAAAATTTTTTCACCAAATTTGTCTTGCAGGATGAACAAAAAAAATTCATAGTACAAACATCATGTTTGGACTTGAACAGCTCTCCAAGGGATAACACTCAACTTGGGCAATTTTTTTTTTTGGTTTTTTGCTTTCATGTGTCAAACAAAGGAACCTCAGGTTGGTATGCCACCTTATTCAGTGGTGACCCTTCATGAAGGTAGCATGGTTTGCTCTTAACAGTACCATTACAAGTGTGTTCACATGTGTTTGTGTACTTATGGTAGTACTTTGTGTAAAAGTGTATGGTAGTGACTGATCTACAACAATATTTGTAACTATGGAGGAACGTAGCTAGGAGCTGACCTGATGCCAGACAAACTGATGGATCTGCATGAGGAACAACAGTGAAAGGTTGTGGAGGATATCTTATCTAAGTGAAAGGTTGAGAGGTTAGCAGGGTAGGTGAGATTAGGGTGGTTTATCAGATGTGGGGGAAAAGTACAGAATTTTGTTGAAAAAAGACCCAAACAAGGCTGTAGCAATGAGAGCCACGAATATTTTTAACAATGATGCAGTGTCAAATTTCCATAATATTCTAAAAAAACATCAAAAACAAGTGTCATTAGGCAGATTCCTAGTCAGAAGTGAACATAAAAAATATCAGTGAGTCAAAACATGAAAGTGATTCTAATAAATGAAAAATAAGTGAAGGCCGTAGTGTTAGTCTTACTCAGTGAAAGTAGCCTGCAAGAACACTCTGGACATTGAAATCCCTGATGTTCTCATGGAAGGAGATTCTCCTTCCAAGCAATAACCCTTCCTCTTCCTCCTCCTCCTCCTCCATCTCATTTTCCTCACAAGAGCCACAATTCTTCTCAAAAGTAAAGTACAGGTTAATTTGTTTTATTTTCAATTTATATTGTGTACTAGTCATTGCTATTGTATTTCAGGTGTATTAGGAATAAAAAGAACTTAATTAAAATTATAAATAATTATTTTTATATGAATATTTTTGGGGATGTGGTACCAATCATCTGACTTTACATCATTTCCTATGGGAAAATTTGCTTTGCAATACAAACAAATCACATTACAAAAAAAATATATCAGAAAGAATTAAATTTGAAAACTGAGGTCCTTGTGTATCTTGTTTGTATCACAGAAAAATCCATTGCTGGGTTTACTTTCTGAAAGACATAATAGACTTGAGCTGATTAAAACTCTCTCCACAAACACCCCCATTTAAATAATTTCTACCAGGTGTTGATTTTCTAATAAACATAATCAAACTTTTCCTGACTTTGCTTCACATATATGTTTCTCTGGGGAGAATATTCTGATAATATCTATTTTCTGCTGGAAGTCTTTGTCTTTCTCATCACATTTATATGTTTTCTTCCATGTATATCTCTCATGTCTATACAAAAGTGCGGGCTGCCTGGATCCTTTTTCACTCTAATCACATATATTGGGTATCTGCCCTGTGTGAATTCTCTGATAAACATAAAGTGTATGCTCCATTGTCAACTAAAACCTGAGAGGTCACTGAACCCTCTTCCATACTGATTGCATGCATGTGCTCTCTTCCTGTGTGAACTCTCTGAGGAACATTGAATTATTCCCTCTAAGTAAACTATTTGCCACTCTGATCACATGCATAAGGTTTCTCTCCCATGTAGACTCTCTGATAAATCTGGCCATTTATTTTCCAAGTAAGTTTTTTGCCATGCTTATCACATGTATGGGATTTCTTTTGTGTGTGGATTCTTTGATGCACATGAAGAGATTTTCTCAAAACCAAAACTGAACAGTGCCTATACATGGAACATTTTGGAGTTGTTCTCCCATCAAATTTTTTTGGTGGGTGAGACGTGATCTCCAAATCAAAGCTTTCTTACACTTTCTATGAAACCTTTCAGCTAACTTTTTGGGCAGATTACCTCACCATTATACCATGAAGAGTTTTGTTCCTCCAGCTCAGACAAATGTTGACCTAAGAGAGTCCTTCTTTTTCCATGAAAAAATTATTCTTGAATATTAATTTTTCATCAAGTTTTCCTGGTTTGTAGATGGGTCTTTGCTTCCTTAAAACAACTGTGCTCCATTCTACTCTTTCAAACTCCTGAGTGATATCCTTTTCTGAGTCTTACCAAGGTACAAACTCTTTTTTGGGGGGCAATTGGAGTTAAGTAGCCTGCCCAAGGTCACATGGCTAGGTTTTTGTTTGTGTGTGCATTAAGTGTCTGAGGCTGGATCCGAACTCAGGTCCTTGTGACTCCAGGGCCTACACGCCACCTAGCTGCCCCCAAGGTACAAACTCCTAATGGTCCAATTTTCTGGTACTTTCACCTTGAAGATTTGCCATGTCCTTTTCATTCCTAGAACCATAAATGGTCACACTATTATAGATCTGATGCTGAGAAAAGTCCCTGGAACCATCCCCTGTGATAGTTTCCTGATATTTGAGGGGTCATCTTTCCCACAGTTTACCGGCAGGATGGGTCTTTATGTCCTAGGTTTCCCAGTCTTTCTTCCTCTTGAGGGTTTACCATATATAGTTGTCAGTCTAGTTCCCTAAAACAACAAAAAGAGCATTCATGGGTATGGAGTAGTTGACTTTTTGTTCAGAAAGTTCAGGTCACTCCATTCACTGACCTGTAGGACAGGACTGTGGAAAGCAAGAAAATAACTTGCTTCTTTGGGTCATGCCATGTGTTTTTGTATTTTAATGTAGAAAAAAGGGAATGGACATGTGGTGGAAAGAACGAGAATTAAATACTAAGTCCCAGTGCAAACCACTTGAGCTATCGCTGTTATTATCAATACTCACAGTGTCACTAATTTATATTAATTCTTTACCTAATGTTCAAAATTTGGGTGTTAACAAATGCATATAAAATAAACACTGGTAGGATTAATACCAATCTCAAAAATGATAAGGGGATTTCTCCATCCTAAAAATGGAAGGGATCAAAGAAAGCTTTTTCTTCTAACAGGTGCATTGTATGTCTTTGCAGAAATGAATACATAATAATCCTCGGGCTCCTTTGCCTCAAGGAACCTGTTCGACTTATGCAAGCTTCTTAAATACAGGCCCTTCATCGAACCCAAGGCACAATAGATACTTAATCAGCATCTGTTGAATGGACTATATGAATAAAAGAAGGATTTTGTTTACTCCCTTCAGCCTAGAGCCTTCTAGTAGACTTCATTAATAAAATTAGGCTTTCTGCCAGTACCTTTTCATAAATTCCCCAAGAGTAGTGGCACCTGGAGATTTACAGAGACTTTCCGAAAAATTCCATTGAGTCTATAAATGACACCAAGGTCACTCCCTGACCTTTGCTTTATCAACCACCTTAATAGTTGGTTAACTATGGAGGAGGATTTAGGTGAGACAATTCATGGAATAATTAGACAGTGAACAAAATGTTAGACTGATTGTGAAATTCTGGGTTCCGTGATTATTTGTATTAAGTTCTCTGAAATGACTTGTATATACAGAAATACAGACTGGTATTTGAAAAGAAGTGATCACTGACAATATATCAGGAGTGTTCTAGAGCCAGCTCCAGAGGCTTCCTAAGGGCTCATTGTTAAATTTTCAGTGTGAACATTTACATCTCAGAAATAAGCAAAGCCTACAAATCAGCACCAGCTAGGTCATGCAGTGGATAGAGTAACAGGCCTGGAGTCAGGAAGACCTGAGTTCAAATGTGACATCAGACACTTATTAGCTGTGTGACCCTGGGCAAGTCACTTAACCCTGTTTGCCTCAGTTTCCTCCTCTACAAAATGAGCTGGAGAAAGAAATGGCAAATCACTCCAGTATCTTTGCCAAGAAAATTCAAATAGGGTCATGAAAAAGTCAGAAATGACTAAAAATCACTGAACAACAACAAACAAATTAGGGCTTGATTTATTGGGATTTTTGGATGTCTAGACTTAAGAAAGTGATGAAGAAAAATGTTAATCATGCAAATTAAACTTTTAAAAAGTGTTCTGTGAATCTTTTTCCCCAAGAAATCCCATTTTATTAAACAGTAAACGGTATACCCCTACTTTCAATTTAAGTGAATTCCACAAAAAGATCCAGAAAAGAGAAATAATAGTAGATACATTAAGGGTGTATGGGGTGTTCAGGGAGGACTAGAATCTCTGTTGTGAGGGCTTGCCCAGCCCCTTTCAGGGCTGTTCTTCCACTTCTGATGTCCATCTTCATCCAACTTCCACCTGTGGCTCCAGGAAGCTGTAGCATGCACAGTGACCACACCCTGGTAAAACCTTCTTGACAGATGGGTTAAGCCAGGTTGAAGGAAACATACAGGCCTCAGACTTGTCAATGAGTTAGGAGGCATCCACCCCAAGCATTTGAAGACTTTCCCCAGTGGAATGGGCAGATGGTAACCTTTTTTTTCTAGTGCATTTGAAGGCAGCTGAAGCAGGTACTGTGGAGTGCTTAGAGCTTGGTCAGACATTGAGGATCCCAAGGTCATGCAGTGCATCCCAGCCATCACCAGTTACCTTGATTCTTGTCCTGCTACTGAACTTTGATGACTCTGGAAGAGACAGCGAGGCTGACAACTTTGTGAAGCTCTGCCTCATTCATATCCAATTGACTGAAGAATAAGGATCTCACCATATGACGTCATTGGTCCTCTGTGAAAACTGAACAATGAATAACCACAAAAGCCTCTTTTTGTTGAAATGGTTCCTTTCTGCTCTGTGTTCCCTGTAGCCTTCAAATCACTTTTGGTTTACTCTGCAGAGGTCAGCAAACTACCAGGGGCCAAAGGTTCCTGCCAGTCCCGCTTCAGCCTGTTTAAAGGCATTCTTAGCTACTCTGGCTAATACTACAAGTGATGGTGGAGTTGATCCTTGGCTGTAGTTTGCCAACTCTTGTTCAATATTAGGGAAGTTTAACCTTTATTGTGTAATGGACCCCCTTGGCAGTCTACTGAACCTGTTCACCCCTTTTCAGAATCATGTTTTTAAATGTATGAAATAAAATACAACACATAAGCTTTCAAAAGAAATTTTGTTAAAATATAGTTGTAAAAACATTTTTTTAAAAAGTTCACAGTCCTCAGATTAAAACCCCTGAATCTAGTGAAATATCTGGACATTCTCCAACTGTCCATAAAAAGCCTATCAAGCTGATGATGTCTGGGGGCTCTGGATAACTCATATTACCTATTTCAGCAGACCATATCATACTAGGTTTTTACTTTGGCAGCCAAATCCTTGTCTCTCAAGGAAGGGGCCTACATAGGGCCATTCTTTGTATCACAGACTGAGGGCCTAAAGATTAGTCTAGTTCATCTGACCTAGATCATGACAGAGTTCACAGGAAGAAACAGAAAAAGTTCAATCATGCAGATGTACACCAGGCTACAAGGAACTGAGAACTTAATAAGAGCAGTGGGCAGCAAACTGAAAAATAATCTTCAGCTAACAGATGGGTCAGCAATGACAATGAATGAGTGGCTCTCCTCCAAAACCACTACATAAATAAGAGAGGAAATCAAAGTGTTCCAGAAATTTAATATGTGGACTTGAGCTTAAAAAACTCAAAAGTACACCTACATATCCTGGAGCTGAGAATGGAAAGATTTGTCTCTGTCTTATCTCAAAAGAGGTAGTGTATATAAAGGGCTTTATAAATCCTAAGTATAAATAAATGTCAGTTTCTTGTATTATCTCCTGACCTGTCAATAGCAAATCTGTGTTTATCCTTTCAAGCTATCTTTTCACTTTTCACAAAGTCCCAGATAAAGGTAGGTGAATCTGTTACCAACACTTGTTCTCCCCTTACTTTTTATCCCCTTGCAAGCAGGCTTCAAACTTCATTCCCTACTCCATAGCTACCAATGAGTTCTTAATTTCTAAATGTTTTTCCTTAATACTTATTCTTCTCAACCTCTCTGTAGCACCTGGCACTGTTGACTGACCTCTCTTCCATTTACTCTCTCCTCTGTGAGTTTTTGTGGCTCTATTCTTCCTTGATTTTCATTAAGCCTATAATTAGCATTTGTTGAAATGAATTGAATCAATAAAGATTGGTTGAAGAAGCAGAGGATGTTTCTCTGGGAAGCACATACACAATGAGTTACTTGATTATAGTCTTTTAAAATCTGAAGAAATGTCAAAATCAAGAAAGGCACAGAGCAAGAAGACCTATGCCCAACTAAAATGTTCACCACTATCATAGAAGATGTCCTATTCAATATCCAGTTGAAATATTCCTTATTAGTGGTGAGGTTCTCCAAGTGCTCCCTTTTAGAAATGATGTTGTCATAACTTAATTGACCCCTAGGATATTACACAGCCTCCTTAAAGAAATACATCATCTAGGGCGGAGCCAAGATGGAGGAGTAGAAATAGGACTTCCTCACAGCTCCTGCTTCCACCTCCTACAATTCATGTAAAAAATGATTCTAAACAAACTTTGGAGCTACAGAACCCACAAAGTGACAGAGAAGCTAATCTCCCACTGAAGACAGGCCAGCAGGCCAGCAGGAAGGGGCCAGTGCAGAGCTCTGGGAGCCCAGCCATGCCCCTGGTAAGCCAGAGGGTTTTAGCCTCAGGGTGGCCACAACCAGCCACAGGCTGGAGGGACTTTAGATCACCAGCAGGTGTGGTGGTATCCAGAATCATCGAGTCATAGATGCTAAGGATACAGTGAGAAGTCAGTGCAGTATGGACTTTGGGAACTGCCAGTCCAAGTGGTCTGGCCTTTGCCCCCTGGAGGGAAAAGCTAATGAGGCGCCGGTGACCGTGTAGCTCCCACCACATGGTTGTTCAGATTGCAAGGGGACCAAGCAACCAATCTGAGGGGTAATAACTATTGGTTTAACCTGCTTGGATCTGGATTACTGTCTAGGGTGGAGGTCCTGCAGTGCATGACCACTTTGCTAGAGCATGTGCAGGCTTCAGAGAGGGCAGCTAACTATTAGCTCCAGCAGCTATGAAAGCCCCAGTGATGGAGACAAAGGTCCCCTCTCTGGTAGTAGAGTTATACTGTGGCAAAAAGCTCAAAAGTCAAGTAATTGAGTGGCAACATGAACAAGCAAAGGAAGCAAAGCAAGCGCAGCAATCCGACTTTACACTTCTATTTTGGGGACAAAAAGGATCAAAGCATGGAACAGGAGGAAGACAGCAAAGTCAGAACTTCTGCACAAGAAGTTTTGAAGAAAAATATGATCTGGTTAAAAGCCATAGAGGAGCTTAAGAAGGATTTTGAAAACCAAATAAGAGAAGTGGAGGAGAAATTGGGAAGAGAAATGAGAATGATGCAAGAAAATTATAAAATAAGAGTCAACAGCCTGACTGTAACACCTTAAAAAAATAGACTAAGTCAAATGGCAAAAGAGGCTCAAAAAGGCAATGAGGAGAAGAATGCCTTAAGAAGCCAAATTTGCCAGATGGAAAAAGAATCTCAAAAGCTCACTGAAGAGAATCATTCCTTCAGAATTAGATTGGAGCAACTTGAAGCTAGTGACTTTATGAGAAATCAAGATGCTATTAAACAGATCCAAATATATGAAAAAATAGAAGGCAATGTGAAATATCTCATCAGGAAAACCACTGACCTGGAAAATAGATGCAGGAGAGATAATTTAAAAATTATTGGACTACCTGAAAGCCATAATTAAAAAAAAATCATCCTTCAAGAAATTCTCAAGGAAAATTGCCTTGATATTTTAGAACCAGAGGGCAAAATAGAGGTTGAAAGAATCCAACAATCACCTCCTAAAAAAGGTCCCAAAAAAGAAAACTCCTTGGAATATTATAGCCAGGTTCTGGAGTTCCCAGATCAAGGAGACAATATCACAAGCAGCCAGGAAGAAACAATTTGAATATTGTGGAAATACAATCAGGATAACACAGGATCTGGCAGCTTCTGCACTGAGGGATTGAAGGGCTTGTAATATGATATTCCAGGGGTCAAAGGAGCTGGGATTAAAACCAAGAATCACCTACCCAACAAAACTGAGTATCACGTTTCAGGGATAATATGGTCATTCGATGGAATAGAGGACTTTCAAGCATTCATGATGAAAAAAGCAGAGTTGAATAGAAAATTTGACATTCAGATACAAGAAGCAAGAGAAGCATGAGAAGGTAAACAGGGAAAAGAAATCACAAAAACTTATCAAAGTTAAACTATTTACATTCCTACATGGAAAAACAATAACTGTAACTTATGAAACTTTTCTCAGTATGAGAATGGTTGAAGGGAATAGAAATGTGTGTGTGTGTGTATATATATATATATATATATATATATACATATATGTCTATATAGGAGAGTATATGGGTGTATGAATACATATGTGAGTGTGTTGTATATATTTGTACAGGTATACTTAGACAGAGGGCACAAGATCATTTAAATAGGAAGGGATGATACTTAAAAGATGAAATTAAGAGGTGAGAGAGGAATATAACAAGAGGAGATGGGGAGAGACAGAATGGGGTAAATTATCTCATATAAAAAAGGCAAGTTTTCCAACTGTTACAATGAAGGGGAAGAACAGGAAGGCAAAAGGGAATGAGTCAACCATACTCTCTTTGAATTTGGCTTAGGGATGGAATGACATACACATTAAATAGGGCATCTCACCCTACAGGAGAGTAGGGGGGAAGGGGATAAGAGGGGGGATGATAGAAGGGAGGGCATGCTGGGGGGGAGGGAAGTTGAAAGCACACACTTTTAAAAAGGCACAGGGTCAAAGTATAAAGTAGAACAAGTGGGGGGTGGGATGGGATGGAGGGAAATATAGTCAGTCTTTCACAATATATCCACTATGGAAATGTTTTACATAGTACATATGTATAACCTATATTGAATTGCTTATCTTCCCAGTAAGGGTTGGTGATGAGAGAGAAAGGGAAATAATTGGGAATTCAATTTTAAACTCAAATGTTTAAAATATATGTAATTATTATTACTATTTTTATATTACATGCAACTGAGAAATAAGATATACTGGCACTGTGGAATAGAGATCCACTGTGCCCTACTGGAAAGTTGGAGGTGGGATGGGGGAAGATATAGGAGAGAGCATATTGAGACCCTAAGGGTAGGGGGGAAATGGGGAGAAGATTTGTAACTCAAAATCTTGTGGAAGTGAATGATGTAAACTAAAAATAAACAAAATTTAATTTAAAAAAAAGAAATCCATAATCATTTGAAAGGAATCAGTCTAATAAACCATTGTGGGAAAATGAAATAGGTAAAATATTCACATTGTCCAGATTATAACAGACAACTGGACAGGCAGCCCATTGCAAGAGTCCCTTATCTCAGTAAGTGAGGCAGTATATGATTATTCATCATCTTATACCACTACTAAAGATAGGAAATAAACTGGACCCAGGATTACATAGTAGAAAGATCTCAAGCTTGTTTGTATTTGGGAAATTTTATAGTGTTTAACAATGATCCCAACTTGCTTACAAAATAGAAGGTGTAGAGACAGAGACTCAACCTGTGATTTCACTCATGTAGGTGACTACTGAATGAAGACAGTCCCTCTTCCAATATAGGTTGACACCTTCTCTGAAATTTATAGTCTTAGAGAGTTTCCTCGATTGCTGAGAGATTAAGTGACTTATGTAGAGTCACACAACCAGTGTGTCAGATGTAGAACTTGAACCCAGGTCTTTCAGGCTCTAAGATCAACTCTTTATCTACAATGTCACAACTACCTTTAAACCACCAATAGTCTCCTAAGTTAGACTGATATGTGGAAATGCCTAATGGAACCAGCATGATCTCAGAAAAAGATCATGCTCCCTCATTTTCATTGTCATGAGGTGGCCCACATCCACACAAGTGATCCTGATGAGGGAAGGGTAATAGGTTCTACCAGTACTCTGATCCTTATCAGTGACCAGAAACCCTGCAATTCAGTCTGGAAAGAATTCACCAGGCTCAAGCAAACTTGGAAGCCAAGATTGTAAAAGTTTATTGTTACGCTGTACAGCACAGCAGGCAAGGGTTCTTAACGGAACCTGCAAACTTACAGAAATCACAGCTATAGTTTTAAGGAGTCAAGACAGCAAATCAGGTGTCAATTATGCTAACTAGGTGAGTAAGGGTGAGATTAGGGAGGAATACTGCCCATAATTCACTGGGAAATAGCCCAAGGTGGGGCTACCTGGAGGTGTGGTTTTAGGCCTGAAATGTCACTAAGTCACAGGTTAGGGCCAACTGAGAAGTGCCTATTCTGCCACCCATAAGTGTCAAGTCTGACAAGATGGATGCTGGGAACCAAGGCTAATGGAGACTCAGTATGGGTATAATTGGCTAAGGAGTTAACCTATAGATAGGCCATTGAAGGATTCATGGGCACAGCTGGCCACTCTACTAGGGGAGATAACATTTGCCTAAGCTAAAATGTTTATAGATGGTATAGTGAAGGATTCATAGGTAGCTTGTTATTGTTCCAATCAGAGATAAACAGTTCATGAATTGTTGCTGGGCAGAGTGCTGGCAGGGGGAAGGGGCAGAGTTAATGCTCTGAGGGAGCAGGAAGAGGGGAGAGGAAGTGTGATTTTACAGACTGGTTTTACAAATTGATTTTACAAACATAGATCCCAAGTACCCCATTTACAAACTGATGTTACAAACTGATATTACAGACTGATGTTACAAAGATAGACTGATGTTATAAATAAATAAATAAATAAATAGATAAATATATATATATATATATCCCAAGCACCCCATCAATCCCATTCTCCCTCTTCTTCATCCAAGGCATTCCATCTCCCATCCCATGCCTTTTCACTGGATGTTCCCCATGCCTAGAATTCTCTCCCTCCTCACCTCTACCTTCTGACTTCTTTGGCTTCATGTCTCAGTTAAAATCCTGTTTTATGCAAATATGCTTTCCCAAATTCTCTTAGTGTTATTGCCTTCCCTCTGAGATCTTCACTTTATCCTTTTTATGTCTAGTTTGCACAGGGCTATTTGCATATTTTCTTGCCAGTTCAGTTGTGAACTCCTTGACATCAGAGACCCTTTTTTTGCCTTTTTTTTTATATCCTCAGAACTTAGCCTGACACATAGCAGGTGCTTAATAAATGTATGTTGATTTTATCAGCCACTTTCAATAACTCAGTAAATTGCAAGAAGGATAAAAGCAAGTGAATGTATTTGCAGAATAATTAAAAGTTAAGCAAAATGTCACAGTGACTGTAAAATTCTGAGTCTAGTAACAATTTATCTTATGTTCTCTTCGTTGAACTATCTTGTATCCATAAAATACATACCTGTCTTTTAGAAGAAATAACATGATAACTTAAGTGAATTCCATACAGAGAATTCAGGAAAGAACAAGATAATATGTCCTTGACATTTTTCTTAACTCCACCTTTTTTCTTGAGCTGCTTTCTTTCTAAATTGCATGCCCTCTACTTTTCAGATCACCCCAGCTTCCTGGATGTTTTCTATCCTTTCTTCCGTGGAACGGATCTCTGAGGGTTCATGGTAACTCACATCCCCTAACTCAGTAGGCCACATTATACCAGGGCTTTTGCCTGGGTTCTCTTGGTCTCCTTTGGTAGGGGCCCACTTTCCATAACATAGGCTAAAAAGAAGATCTCCCTAGTTGTTCTGGACCAGATCATAGCAGTGTTCAGAAGAAATGGGATTCTTAGTCATACTGGTCCACACCAGGCTAAAGGGAACTGAGGCTTACCCTAAAGACAAGAATATTTGGCAGTAACTGAGAAATAATGTCTTTTTTCTGATAATCTATGGGTAAGCAGAGAGGATGGCAAATGACCTGTTCTCTAATTTTACTTAGTTAAAGAAGAGGGCTCAAAATATTCCCAGAATTAGAGGAATTTAATCATTAAACTACATTAAAAAAGTAGAAAAACGGTATCCAGATCTTAGGAAAGAGAATTTTGCATCAAAAAACACAATGAATGTAAAGGGTTTCATAAGCTAAAAATTTGGGCGGGGGAAAGGAGTCAACTGTAATACTGAACTGTCAGAAACAAAGTGGGAAGAAGCATTTCCATGTTACACCCCCTACCCCGGACCTGAGGGGCCCAGAACAGAAAGGAGGCTGGAAGAAACCTCAGGTGTAGAGCTGGACAGTACTTGGGAGCCATCTAGTCCAGCTCCATTATTTTACATAGGAGGAAAGGGAAGCCCAGAACAGGACTAGTCCAAAGTCACATAGCAGGGAATCAGACCAGTCAGACTTCAAACCCAGGCCCTGGCACTTGCCCTTTTATCATGGGGCAATGGCTTGTGGAAAATGCTTTCAAACTGGACTCTGAGGGGAAAATTTCCAGCAAATTTGGCTCTGAGAGGGACAAGACACCTAAATCCTTCTTGCAGAGAAATCCAGTTTGGGCAGATTTGGGGTTCATGCCTTGGGCAGATTTGGGGTTCATACCTTGTAGAGAAGTACTAAAGAAGTCAACCCCAAGAATCTCCCACCTCCATTCTCCCACCACAAAAAAAAAAACAGTCCAGGTCCCCAATTTCCCACTTCCCATTGAGTTTCTCTCTCCTTTATCTGCCCCAAGTTAACTTACAAATAAATTCATTCCTGGCCTGAGGAATACTAGGAAATAGAAGGCTGTCCAAGAAATGTCCAAGAAATCTTGACCTCTAATATTTTTACCAATGGCTTGGATGTGGGAGTGACTGGCTTTTCAGATTTGCAGATGACCCAAAGTTGAGACAATAGTCTATATGTTGGCATCCAGGCTAAATCTGTCTCTGAAACTTTCAGCTTACTCCTAGTTTTGCCCCTGGAGCCAGACAGACCAAGACTGAGCTTTTTTCCACATTGTGGCCCATAGCATATATTTGGGGCCTTATGAGCCATCATGCAAGACCCTCAGATATTGCCTGACAACATATCAGTGGTAATCCTTATATGTCAAATTGGATATGTACAGATGATCTGGTCATCTACAGGTAGCAATGAGGAAAGCTACAGAGATAATGCAACTAGAGAACTTTGTCCCCAAACCCCACTCTACAAAGGTCCTTCCATATTCTTCCAAAACCAAATTCTACCTGCCTAGCTCACCTAAGCCTCCATTGCCACTGCTGGTTGAAGTATCTAACTGCTCCCTCCTGTAGCATTCTCCTTCTGAGTCTTTAGAGAGCTTAGGAAGGCATGCACATTTCTTTCCTACTTGTGTCCATCTATCTTTGGGGAGCTGGGCCAGACCATATACATTATCCCAGGAAGCTTCTCCAAAGATTTGCAATTCAGTTCAGTAAACATTTATTAAGTACCTACTGTGTGCTGGGCATGGTGGCAAAAGACAGTCTCTGCCCTCAAGAAGTTTACAATCTTAAGAAGACAACACGCAAACAAATATATACAAAGCAAACTATCTACCAGATAAATAGGAAATAACTAAAAGGGAGAAATCACTGGAATTAAGGGAGTTTGGAGAAGGCTTCTTGTAAAAGGTGAGATTTTAGTTGGGACTTAAAGGAGATTAGTAGTCAGAGCAGAGGAAGGAGAGCATTCCAGACCAGGGGACAGCCAGAGAAATTACCTTACAAAGAAAAGCATGAAGAAGCTGCTTCCAGAAACTAGATTTGTGACTAAGAAGGGAAGCCCCTCCCCCCCACTGCCATCATCAAGCTTCATGTCCTTGCTCCATTTCATTATGGTAGTGATGGCACCACCACTGTGCATCCGACTAGACCTGAAACCTTGGCATCATCTTTAATGCTGCCTGGTTTCTCAACCTCCAGGCCCAAATCAGCCATTAGATCTTGATGATCCTACCTCTTTGTAGTACCTCTCATGGTGATTCACCACTCTCCACACATATATTGTCACTCTCTTAGTTCAGAGACGTATCACTTCTCCTCTGAACAACTACAGTAGCCTCCTAACTAGTCTCCCTTCTTCTAGTATCTTTTCTTTCCAGTTCATCCTTCACAAAGCTGTACAAATATTCTTTGTAATAGATATTTCTGAGGGGCGCTAGGTGGTGCAGTGAACAGAGTACTGGCCCTGGAGTCAGGAGGACCTGAGTTCAAATCCGACACTTGACACTTACTAGCCATGTGACCTTGGCCAAGCCATTTAACCCCAATTTCCCTGCCTTCCCCCCTCCAAAAAACAAAAAATAAAAATAAAAAAGTAATATATATTTTGGATGATATTACTCCTGCCCAAGAATTTTTAATTTAATTTCCTTCAAGTCCCATCTCCACATCCCCTATTTGGAAATAGCGAGGTGGTCTAGTGGATAGAGCATCTGACTTGGAGTTAGGAAGACCTCATTTCAAATCCTGTATCAGATACTTGTCATCTTTGTGACCGTAGGAAAGTCACTTAAAAAGCTTAATCTGCCTCAGTTTCCTCATCTGTAAAGTGGAGATAATAATAAAAATATCAATAACACCTAATTTACAGGGTTATTGTGAGAATAATAAGATATTTGTAAAGCACTTTGCAAACCTGAAAGCACTATGTAAATGCTAGTTTATTATTATTCCATGAAACTTTCTTTCTCTTAGCTTCCCAACCAAATATTATCTTTCTCTCCTCAGATTGTCCTTAAACACACTGAACAGCCATCTCCTTTGCTCCTTTCAGTCTATTTTGTACTTTACTTGTAACCTGCCTTTGGAAAACAGAGATTCGGGAGGCCTGATCACTTTATAGGCTGACCTTGATTCCCTGCCCTTCACCCCTATACTTCACCTTCACACCTTTGGAAAAAGGAATTATGGGCCAAAGATAGAAAAGCTAGATTATCAAGAGGGGCCTGAAGAGCTGAATATGGAAGTGAACAACAGCTATATAAAATAAGATGTAAGAATCTATGAATGAATGAATGAGTGAATGAATGAATGAAGTATAAGTGCTCCAATGTTGCAGTGCTAAGAAAAAGTAGGAGGGATCTGCAGCTCTATGTCAAGGAACAGTTTAGATTGAGCACCATGTATAATTTCTAGCAAAATCACTTCTCTCTCCCCCAAACATTCTGCTGAGCTAGATATCCGAGCTTTACCTGGTGCTTCCCATGTGGAGCACATTTACTTACTGTATAGTTAAGTAGGAGAAGCAGGAGATACAGCACTGTGCCTAGAGCTAGGAAGACCTGAGTTCAAATCCAGCCTCAGACGCTTATTAGCTGTGTGACCCTGAGCAAGTCATTTAACCTCTGTTTGCCTCAGTTTCCTCAACTGTAGAATGAAGATAATAACATTTCCTACCTCACAGGGTTGTTGTGAATATCAGATGAGATAAAGCACTTAGCACAATTCCTAGAACATAGTAGATGATTAATAACCACTTATTCCTCTCCTTATCCAAATTCCACTGCACAGTAGAAATACAAAGCTGTGCGTAAATTTTATTTAAAGCTTACAAATAGCAAATTACAGAGAAAATGTTCCTTATTCTAGAGAAACAAAAGGTTAGATTTGCTAATCTGGAGACCTGGAGCTTTTAAAACTAGGTAGGCAGCTTCTCACAACAACAGCAACCCTTCTGATCCATAGCGGTCAGCTGTGACCCTCGATGTCCCAGGAACTTGTCAAAGGTGCCCACAGTTGGCATTGATCTTGGCACCATTTATTCCTGTATGGGAGTTTTCCAACATGGAAAAGTGGAGATCATTGCTAATGACAAAAGAAACAGGACCACCCCAAGCTACATAGCCTTCACCAACACAAAATGTTTATCCGGTGATGCTTCAAAGAGTCAAGTTGCAATGAATCCCACTGACAGTCTTTGAGGCCAGACATCTCATTGGTCACAGATCTGATGATGCAACTGTACAGTCAGACATGAAGCATTGGTCTTTCATGGTGATGAATGATGCAAGTAGGTTTATGGTCTAAGTGGAGTACAAAGGGGAGACCAAAAGTTTCTATCCAGAAAAAGTATCTTCTATGGTCTTGACCAAGATGAAAGAAATTGGTGAATTTTACCTTGAGAAGATTGTCACAAATGCTGTGGTCACAATACCAGCCTACTTCAGTGATTCCTAACATCAGACCATCAAAGATTTTGGATCATCACTGATCTCAGCATGTTCCAAATCATCAGTGAGCCAACTGCTGCTGCTATTGTTTACGCTTTGGACAAAAAGGTTGGTGTCAAGAGAAATGTGTTGATTTTTGACCTTGAGACTTTTGATGTGTCCATTCTTACCATTGTAGATGATATCTTTTAAATCATTCCACAGCTGGAGACATCCACTTGGGTGGGGAGGATTTAGTTTAAGCAAACATAAAAACAAGAGGGTTGTCTACCATCTGCACTGCTTGTGAATGTGCAAAGTGTACCATCTCCTGTATTGACCAGAACAGTATTGAGATTGACTCCCTCTATGAAATATCAGCTTCTATACCTCCATCACCTGTGCCCATTTTGAAAAGCTGAATGCTAACCTCTTTCATGGCACACTGGGGCCCTATAGAAAAGTCCCTAAGAGATGCCAAGCTAGATAAATTTCAGATTCAAGACATTGTCTTTATGGGTGGTTCCACTTGGATCTCCCAATTCCAGAAAATTTTGTAGGACCTCTTCAATGGTGAGGAACTCAACAAGAGTATCAATTCTGATGAGACTGTTGCCCATGGACAGCTATCCAGGCTATCATCTTGTCTGGAGATGAATCTGAGAATGTGCAGGACTTGCTGCTGTTTGGACATCATTCTTCTTTTCCTTGGAATTGAAATTGCTGGTAAAGTTGTGTCAGTTTTGATCAAATGCAATTCCACTGGTCCCACCAAGCAAACACACACCTTTACCACCTACTCCGACTACCAGCCTGGTGTGCTTATCCAGGTATGAAGTCTGGAGAGTGATAAAGGATAAACTGCTTGCTCACAGGAATCCTGCCCCAGGGGTGTTCCTCAGACTGAAATAACACTTGACATTGATGTAAATGACATCCTCATAGTTTCTGCTGTGGATAAGAGGACAGGCAAGGTGATGAGATCACCACCAATGACCAAGGTCATTTGAGCAAATAAGCATTGAGCATATGATCCAGGAGGCTGAGAAATGCAAGACTGAAGATGAGAAGTAGAGAAACAAGGTGTCTTCCCATTCTCTTGAATCTTATGCTTTCAACATGAAAGCTATCATATAGGATGAGAAATTCTAAGGAAAAATTGATGATGAAAACAAACAAAATCCTTGGCAAATATAATGAAATAATCAGCTGGTTAAATAAAAAAACAGACTGTTGAGAAGAAAGAATTGGAGAAGGTCTGCAACCCCATCATTACTAAGCTGTACCAGAGTGCAAGGGGCATGCCAGGAGGCATACTTGGTGGGTTCCAGGAAGGGGGAGAATGGGGGAACAGCCTCATCTGGAGGTGCTTCTCCCAGACCCACCATTGAAGAGGGTGACTAAATGTACTCAGAGAAAGAATATTCTACACAACTTTCCAAAAAGAGGACTCCAATTTGTAGCCAAGGCAGTGACAGTTAAAAAGGAGTATTTAAGCTACTGTGTAAATCAGGGCATTCTGGAGATTTGAATGTGTGCAGAGGGAAAGAAATGAAGCACATTGCACTTCATCAATACTGTAAACAAGTGGAAATGAAGTGCTCGTCCTGGAGAATAAAATCTATTTAAAGTTGGCACCATTGAAAATTGAGAGTGTAACATTAAACTGCACCACTGGCCTATTGATTCATAAATCAGATATGCCTAGAAATCAGTAACAAGCCTCTAAGAATAGGTTTCAAGAGAGGTGGTGTGGGGGCAGAGTCAAGATGGTGGAGTAAAAACCAGACCTCCGCACAACTCTGGCTCCCACCCCCTCTAATTCATGTAAAAGGTGACTGAACAAACTTTGGAGCTACAGAACCCACAAAATGACACAGAGAAGCTAACCTCCCACCAAGGACAACTGGAGAGACTTCAGATCATCAGCAGCTGTTGTGATTTCCAGAATTATCAACACATAGATGCTAATGACACAGTGAGAGGTCAGTGTGGCGTGGACTTTGGGATCCAGTAGTTGGGGGTGCAGTTGGCCTTTGGCCCTGGGGTAAGAAGCCACTGAGGCGCTGTGGCCATGCAGCTGCCACCACATGGCTGCTTCAGCTCCTGGCCTGCAGATTGTAGGGGGCCAAGCAACCAGTCTGAGGGGTAATCACTCTTGCTTTAACCTGCTTGGATCTGGATTGCAGTCTAGGGTGGAGGTACTGGGGTTTGTAAGCAGTTTGCCAGAGTGTGTGGAGGCTTCAGAGAAGGCACCCAACTAATATCTTGGTAGCTGAGAAAACGCCAGGGTTTGGGACGAAGCTCCCCTGTCTGGTGGCAGAATCCTACTGTGGCAAAAAGCCCAAAAGTCAAGTAATTGAGTGGCAACATGAGCAGACAAAGGAAGCAAACCAAGCAGAGCAATCGAACCTTATGCTCCTATTTTGAGGACAAAAAGGACCAAAGCATGGAACAGGAGGAAGACAGTGAAGTCAGAACTCCTGTACCAAAAGCTTCCAAGAAAAATATGAGCTGGTTGCAAGCCACAGAGGAACTTAAAAAGTATTTTGAAAAGAAAATAAGAGAAGTGGAGGAAAAATTGGGAAGAGAAATGAGAATGATTCAAGGAAATTATGAAATGAGAACCAAAAACCTGACTGAAGAAAATAACATCTTAAAAATAGACTAACTCAAATGGCAAAAGAGGCTCAAAAAGGCAATGAGGAGAAGAATGCCTTAAAAAGCTAAATCTTCCAGATGGAAAAAGAATCTCAAAAGCTCACTGAAGAGAATCATTTCTTCAGAATTAGACTGGAGCAAATGGAAGCTAGTGACTTTATGAGAAATCAAGACACTATTAAATAGATCCAAAGAAATGAAAAAATAGAAGGTAATGTGAAATACCAGTGAGCCTCTTCTCCTGGACAGTGGGAGTCAGGGACAGCCAGAGCTCACTCCCCCAACCAAAGGGAGTGAGGGGCAATGGAGGAAATATGACCCTGCTGCATTAGGGTTTCAAAACTTTGTTTGCCACCCCTTGTGTGCCTCTTCCTCATGATCAGTCATGGGGAAGACCACCTTCTTCTCCTGAGGAAGATAAGAGATCTCCATGCTTTTGATTAAATTTTGGTTGAGGTTTTTTTCATCCCAAACAGAGATAAGAAAATTGAGATCCAGAGAGGTTAGGTGTCTTGCCTAAAGTCACAAAACTGGTAAGTGTGTGCCTAAGGTAAACTTGAACTCAAATCTTCCTGACTCTAAGTACAGCATTATTAACCAATTGCTACCCAGTGGCCTCACAAAAAAAAAAAAATTATGCAGATATTAATCTGCATAATTATTTTTGTATAATTTATATTCTGTTCTCCAGACCACACACACACACACACACACACACACACACACACTTGATTTTAAGGTCCTTGAGGAAATTGTGTTATTTTTTAATCTTTGTACATACAGTACCTAGCTTGATATTTTGCATATAATGGGTAACTACTAATTGTTTATTGAACTGAACCATTCTATAAATTTTTGAAAAGGTAAAGTGTTTATTGTCAGAGGACCTGGGTTCAAATTCTCTCTGTGTCATTCTGAGCAGCCTTGGGCCAGTTGCTTAACTTTGGGGGCTTCAGTTTCCTTCTCTGTAAAACAAGGTACTATTATTATCTCTATTTTATAGCTGAGGAAACTGAGGCAAACAGGGGTTGAGTCATTTTCCCAAGGTCACACAACTGTCAAGTGTCTAGGATGAATTTAAACTCCATTCTTCTTGCCTCTAGACCAGTACCCTGTGCACTATGGTGCCACCACCTGCCTCTAGTGTATTTGCCTATGATCCATTTTATGCTAGACTAGACAGAAGTCTCTTCACCTTTTTACTTCTTAGAGGCACTAGATGGTCTTAATCTATTTATGTGACCCTAGCAGAATATGTCAACCTCTTGAACATACATATTATTTTATTTTTATCTCTATATCCCTAGCACAGTGTCCTTGTGCATACTGTGCATTTAATAAATATTTTCCAAATAAAATCTGCTGCTGAGCTTGGTCTTCATATTCCCCAGTCACTAATAATGGGGAAAAACATTCCCCAGGAGCTGTGAAGACACTGTTTTGAAATGCAAAGCACCTACCCCAAGTTTTAAAGAGCAAAGTGATTAATTTACTGAAAAGAGGAAACCCTTTTAAAAATAAGTCCTCCCCAAACAACCCTAATCTGAGAAAATTGTTCCTCTGCTATCCCAGAATTTCTCTCTTCCTCCCTCCCTCCCTCCCTCTCTCCCTCTCTCTCTCTCTCTCTCTCTCTCTCCCTCTTCCTTTTCCTCTTCCTCTCCCTCCCTCTTTCCCTCTCTCTCCCTGTTTGTCTCTCTCCCTCTTATCGTACATCTTTAGAATGAGTATCTAATTGCCAATATTCATGAGTGTGTGTGTGTGTGTGTGTGTTTGTGAATTTAAGTGACTAGTCAGTCAATTAAAATGCTTATACTGGGAAGGTTTGTGGATGTGGTGGCCTACAGATTTTAAACATTATAGAAACACATATTCTAAAAAGAGTTACTTACTTGTCATATATTTTTCTATTTCCCCCTTACATATTCTACCAGACACATGACTTGGAGGAACATGAGATGCCTTTGTCCACTTTCCATGTACCTAAACTGTGTGCCCACATACATACACAAACAGATACCAACACTGGTAAGCTATTGTTTTCTACTGTAATTCTAAATATCTGAAGGTCTGATAAGAGTGACTTTCCTCTGAAGGACACTCCTCTTTCTAAAGACTGCAGCATCCTGCCTGAAGGAAGATGGATTTTGAGTAGTGGGCATTCTGTCCCTGGTGAAGCCTTATCTTGGCACAGCCCCGATGTCATTTTAACTATAAAATATCTGTTTTTAAAGGGGGAAAAGTTAGGAACCACTAATAAATGTGGTGATTATATTATGTTTTAATTTATGTTTGTGTGACTTTAGTTGATGCTGTTATTTCAACATAAAAAGTTAACTTGCATTTATTATAGATCACTTCCAAATTCCAAAGCCTCAAATTTTTATGATAAAATATATGTTCAACAGAGCATTTCATAGAAATATTCATTTTTTAAAAATTAATTCTACTTTTAGTGAAGAGAATTCTTCATCCCAAACTCATTTTTAATTCCTTGTTTTTATAAGAAATGTCATTTTTAGAAGTAAGATCATTAAAGAGCATCTTAAGACTAATCAGTAGCTTATTAGCCTCAATTTTCTTCATACAGCGTCTGGTTCTCCTCATGGAAGCTAATAGATGTGTACATGCAAACTAAGGCATGTCTTAACAGAAATTCATTTACTTTAGCATAGGTACATAAGTGTACTGTAAGGTATTTCTGAAAATAGTAACCCACTCATTGCCAAGAACCTCTTCCACTTCTGTGAATGTGCATCAATTCTTCTGTCCAAAAACAAACCAAATTAAAGAAAACTTTGTAAAAATTAGGTGGAGAGCCTGTAGAAAACCTTTATGTATGTATGTATGTATGTATCTATCTATCTATCTGTATGTGTGTATTTATATATGTATGTGTACACATATATATGTATAGTTTGGGGGGAGGGTTTGTGTGTTTTTTTTTTGTTTTGCTTTTTGGAGGGGGGGAGGCAGGGCAGTTGGGGTTAAGTGACTTGCCCAAGGTCACACAGCTAGTAAGTGTTAAATATCTGAGGCCTTATTTGAACTCAGGTCCTCCTGACTCCAGGGTTGGTGCTCTATTCACTGCATCACCTAGCCACCCATGTATAGGTTTTTACCTAATTTTTTTAACATATGCAGTCTGCCTATAAAGTACGTATACATAAATATTGCATATAACATAAATATCTATGGTCTGTGACATATACAGTATATCTAGATACCATATGTATGTTACATATGATTTTCAAATAGATATCATATATAGATATACAGATATGTATAATAGGAAGAGAAAGACAGAGAGAATGATGCCATAGAGTCATTGTGAAGGTCAAATGAAAAGGCCTGTATAAAGTTTATTGTGATCATCATTTTCATTATCATTATTTATATCATTATGGCCTAGAGTCAGAAGACCTGAGTTCAAATCTAGCTTCAGACACTAGCCATTTGACTTTGGGCAGACCTTCCCTCTGTTGATTTTTTTTTAAGATATATGTGTGTGTATACATATACACACATTCATGCACACACACACACACACACACACACACACATATAGATCTTGTTTGTATATAGTTGTGCCTATGTTGTCTCCCTCATTAGACTTGAGTTCTTTGAAAGAAAGGACTGTTTTTGCCTTTCTTTGTGTGCCCAGCACTTAGCACAGTGTTTGATAAATGCCTGTTAACTGACTGACTGACTTTGACTGCGCTCTTTGGTGGAGAAAGAAAAGAAAATAGCTGACAAGGAATTTGTATCAATATCCTTGACTCAGGAAACCTGAGTATGTAACTCCCTCTCATCTTTACAGCAGGTGCCATGGTAGAGGTTGATAAGCTCTGGCCATGAGCCAAAAGCCTGGCTTCTTCCTCCAGCTCTATCACTAACTGGCTCTGTGGCCTTGAGCAAATCATTTCCCCTCCTTGGGCCCCAATTTTACCATTTGTAAAATGAGAGAGTTGGACTAAATGATCTCAGGGGTCCCTTTCATCTCCATCATTCATTCTCTGATTCCATCCCTATTGTGCTTGAATACAACATGCAAGTTAGGGATCATTACCAGCTTTATTCATAAGAATGTTGACTTGAATTCATAAGAGTATTGAATTTATGACATAGGAGCAGGGGCTCCTATCAACATCTGATCTGATTATTTGTAGCCTGAGATGTTATTTGAGTGACAGGGTATTTTTTTTTCAAATTAGATGCCATCTAATAGGTAAGAAATCCATTTATAGAATGACAGCTGCTGTAAGATGCTTGCATTAACTAAGATCTAGCAAACCTGATTAGCTAACACATTATTCATTTTAGTTACCAATCAGAAAACTAACCTTAGATTCAAGAAGAGCTGAGTTTAAGATCAGGAGTAAAAGTTGTCGAGCAGTTACAAATCTACAGTGGGAGAGGGCATTCCCTCTAACAATGCACATTTTCCATACCAATGAAATCATAGGTACAGTTTCCCCCAAAAAAACCAAACATTTCGGATATTTATGGACCATGTTTCTAAATCTTCTTAGAACTAGAATAGAAATCATCTAGTACAAACACAAAATCAACTCTGGTCATCAGTCTTGAAATGGTGAATTTCCTTCTCCAGATCATTTTACAGATGAGGAAACTGAAGTAAACAGGGTTAAGTGATTTGCCCAGGGTCACACAATAGTAAGTGTCTGAGGCCAGATTTGAATTCACAAAGAGGAGTCTTCTTGATTCCAAGCTGGGCACTCTATACACTGTTCTTCCTAGCTGCCCTCTCCAAGCTTCTGACTACTCACCTCCTTAAAAGTGACCAGAGAAGCAGTTTGAACACCTGAACATGCATCCCCTAGACCATCAATATCCAAGAAAACAGACAACTATAAATTCCCTCTGGAAGGAAGAAACACCCAGCCATAGCACTTCTCCTCCTCTCCTCAAGTCAGAAGTTGCTAGATTTCGTGGAGAAGGGTGGGTCAGCTAGCAGAGATATCTATCCATGCCACCTGAGAGCCACTTCTGTTTATTTAGACAACCCATGTGAACATGTATATCTTATATCTTTTAAAGATGCATGCTATAAACAATAGAGATTTGTTTCATATTCAATCCTCTTTTTCTGTTCTCCCAAGTACATCAGTGCCTGTGCTTAATGAAGTTAGTCAAGTACAGAATAACAAAAAAAATAATAATTAAAAAAAATTCCCACAGCATTCCAATTTTCTTGGGGTGCTGGACCATTTGAAAATGTGAGAAAAGGGAAATACAGTGACAAGAGTCTACATAATACCAAACAAAGCAGACTGGTTTTTTTGGTTTGTTTGTTTTTTTTATCTGCTAGTTTGGAAGTAGCTGTCTAGAGTAAGCAAAGAGCTCCTAGGAGTTTCTGCTTAAAAACATCTTCCTCGCACACCATCTGTTAGGGAATCATTTGAGTTTTAAAGCCCCCTTTTTAGGAACATTTCTTGGTAATGCTAACCATATTGGTCATTCACACCATATGGTCAACTACTTTACTCTGATTTAATATCAGAAACAGATACGGTTTTAACAATGGAAATGACATTAAAGAAAATGTATCACCTTCAACACATTGCTGTACTCTAAGGACCACTGGGCCTTTATATCTGACTTACATCTGAAACTTCTTTGTATAAACTCATATATATGTGGCATATACATCCATACACACATATATGTAATATATACTTTTATAGATTATGTAGATAACAATTTCTATGTATATATAAGATCATCTTGATTGTTTTGGGAGCCACATAGGATCATAGACCTAGGGCTCTAAGGGATCCCCGAGGCCATTGCATATGGGGAAACTGAAGCACAGAGAAGTGACTTATTCAAAGTTCCATAGGTAATCAAATAGCAGAGTGTGGGTCCTCCCTCCAATTATTGCATCCTTACTATTGAACCACATCACACTATAGATTCATACTGAACTTGTAATGAACTAAACCCCTCAGGTCCTTCCATGCTCCATATCTAGCCATATGAAACAAATTTATCTAAAGTCCACCTTTGAATTCAACATCTAGCACATACTTCTGTCTATAGGGAAATATGGTGTCATTAAAATATACATAGAATTTGGAGAGATGGATACTTTATCATATTATTGTCCCAAATCTGGACCTATAACTTCCTGTTAAATATTATAATTAAACTTGAAGTTTCTCTGAAATATGTTTTATGCTACTTAATCT
Organism: Gymnobelideus leadbeateri; assembly: GCA_011680675.1. NCBI lineage: Eukaryota > Metazoa > Chordata > Mammalia > Diprotodontia > Petauridae > Gymnobelideus > Gymnobelideus leadbeateri. Next base: position 2,130,450 of record WOXC01004035.1, read on the forward strand.
CATAGGAGGTAAAACCCTTTCATTATACTTAAGTGAGTTCTGATATTAAAGAAGTATTTGATGACTCATTTTTAAATATTACTAGTTCTGAAAACACAAAATTAAATAAGGCAGATTATCTGGTGGAAATAATAATAGATGTATAGTTTTAAAATTCAAAGGGCCTTGATAAGTTGGAAGAATTACATAAAAACAGAAAAAAGGGAGCAGCTAGATGGCACAGTGAATAGAGCACCATCCCTGAAGTCAGGAGGACCTGAGTTTAAATCTGGCCTCAGACACTTGATACACTTACTTGCTGTGTGACCTTGGCCAAGTCACTTGACCCCAATTGCCTTGCCTTCCTTCCTCAAAAAAAAAAAAACAAAACAAAACAGAAAAGAGTTTGATGGAGACAGGTATAGAGTAATTGACCTAGGTGAGGTATAAGATCTCCATAGAGAAAAGATGGAGAAGAAACAACTTTTAGTAGTTGGGGCAGATAAAGACTTAGGAATCCTGGTGAAAGTTATTTAATACTGATAACCCTTAGAGGGATAGTGAAATGCCCTAATTACCTTTAATGGAATAAGCTTCCAAGATAAGATAGTTTTCAACCCTTTGGGTGTCCTCAGCCATAACACTGGAACCAGAGCCATTTGTAAAACAGATCCTCTGCCCTCATCCCTGCCCCCATCCCCCATGGTAACCCCATTATAGTAGATTCAGATTAGAATGAGCTAGGGCAATATCTCCCAAGTTAAGTTGGCAGGGAAACCTTTAGGGCTTGATATATATTGACAAAGCATGTGAACACTGATTTGGGGGGAATGGGCTTGAGGTTTGGAATGTCTCTAGAATAAAAGAGCTTAACATTCTAAATGATAAGGTATTTGGGGACCTAGCATCATTTGCCTCCAGCTCCTTCTGCCTGAAACTAGAATATAAACATACTTTCTGCTTTTTTTTTCCTTCAGGAAACTTCAGGAAACCATGACACATGCCAACATACTGTGGTCTTCATAGGCCAGTCATCAGAGTTTCCTTGCCTTTGACACTTGAGTATGGGAAACCCATCTAACACTTATGAAAGAGAACCTGACCCCTCCCTTGCATCATGGAGGTACCTTGGTATAACAGTGATGAAGGGTCTGAATACAGGCAGCATAGAGTAGTGGCCAGAGCCCTAGATTTGGAATTAGAAAGCTATGTGTTCAAAGCCTTTCTCAGACATGTGCTTCAGTTTCCTCATCTGTAGAATGAGAGGTTTGAACTCAATGGCCTCCAAGGTCCTTTTCAGCTCTAAATCTATGATCTTACAATTATATTAGCTTACCCGTAAGCTAGGAGAGGCAATAATAGCTTGGTAGAATTAGGTGTACCCTGATAATACTGTTGTTTGACTTGTGAATTGGTTTAGCCATTCTGGAAAGAAATTTGGAATTTTACCTTTTAAAAGTCACTAAACTGTGCATACACATGGACTAGGCAATATCACTACTAGGCCTATACCCCAAAGAGATCAAAGTACAAAAATATTTAAAACAACCTATTTTATTATAGCAAAGAGCTGCAAGATAAGGGGAAAGGATGCCCATGAATTAAGAAATGACTAAACAAATCATGGTATATGAATGAAATGGAATATCATTACATTGTAAGTAATAACAAGAGGGTGATATCAGAGGAACCTGAGAAGACTTGTATGAAGTCATACAGAATAAAGTAGTATGTGAATAATTATACTATAACAATAAGCAACTTTGAAAAACTTAACATCTCTTATCAGTAAAATGATCAAATAATGGACCAATGTTGAAGAATACACCTATCTTCTGAAAGGGAAGTAATGGACTCAAGATTTAGAATAAGACATACATTTTTATATGCCCAATGTAAGAATGTTTTATTTCATTTTGATTTTGCTTGATTGTACATATTTATTACAAAGGATGTTTTCCCCTTTTTAAAGGAGGAAAGGAGGTAGAGAGACATTAGGGGAAGGAAGGAAGGAAGGGAAAAAAGAATCATTAAAACATTTTTAGACATACAGAAGAGAAGAGAGAGGACAGAAAGACAAAAAAGCAGGACAACTTTGAAAGTTGTAAATTGAATTTATTATATATTTTCAAAGAAAAGCTAACTCTAGGCGGTAGATTTGCAGTTTTACATGTAATCCTATTTCTTCCATTCTTTTGTGTATATGTAAATGCTTATTTTGGTATTAAGTTCAGAATGAAAAAAATTCTTAAAAATAAAAACAATTCAATAAGTAACTAGATTGCCAAGTTTGAAGATGGTCTTTCATAAGATCACCACTGACTTCCCTTCTCTCATTTCACATGACCTGAAGACTACAGAACTTTGCATAACCAAGGGCCTGGGATCCCACTATCACTGCTACTAATAACAGTTCTGTTTTGTCTTTTCTGGTCCAGCTATTAAGACCTGATTATCTTCTTTGATCCAAATCTTCTTTCCTTGCCCTTATATCACCATTTTATTGCCCCTAAGTTTATTGTTTTTGCCCTTAAAAGCCTTTCTTTGTGAGAATTGAAATCAAGGGCTATTACTTTAGGCATTACTGACCTAAATGCTTCTGAGTACTAAAATTCCTGTAACAGACTGAGATGTGGTGAATGGAATAATTTGGGAGCAAAATAAAGGAAATTACACTTATTTTAAAAGTCTAAATTTCCTGCCCAGATATATAGCTACATCCATAACTTCAAATTCAATATTTTAGAGGGGAAAATATCTTTGGCACCAAATGGAGTATTGAATTTGGAGTGAGAGAGCATGGGTTCAAAACCTAGCCCTATTCATCACCTGTGTGACCTTGGGCTAGTCACCTAAGTTTTAGAGTACTCAATTTTCTCATTTATAAAATTCTTGTGGAGGTATGGGTTGGACTAGATCACCTCTTGCCCTTTCTAATCTGATTCCATATCCTACCTCTAACACTGTATTACTCTGGACAATTCACTTAACATCTGTTTTCTACATCTACAAAATGGAAGTTACCAGGTTGTAGTGGGAATCCAATGATATAAAGTATATCTAGACCTTTGCAAACCTTACAGTGCTACATAAACATAAGCTCATGGTGGCCGTGGCAGTGGCAATGAGGGTAATGACTTAGGTTTTCCCAAGGCTACTCAAACCATCCTACTGGTGATTTTAGACTAGAATTATTGCTTACTCCTGACCTATAGATTTTCCAGTAAATCTCATTTCTTTTTTAAAGTTCCCTAAAAGGAGCTTGTGAAAAATGTGCCATCTGACCAGTAAACTCACCTGATCAGAATAATGGAAGAAAGTGAGATGAAAATAGGGTACTAAAAAAAAAAAACTAGGAAAAATACTGTGGGAGAAAAACAAAATAAGTTGGAGTTTTTTTTAGCCTGGTGGAAAAATAACCTAGAGAGTACTCAACCCATCTATTTCCAAAGGATTCTTCCTCTAGTTTTTATTTGTTTTGTGTAACACTTTGCATTACCCTAACTGGGACTCAATTAGGCACTGTTCCATCTCAAAAAAGTTTTCTATTTGGAATAAAAACTCAAAACAAAGAAATAAATTCTGGGCCAAAATGTAGCCTTCAGGCATTGTAACTAGTTGTTACTGTGTACACCTGTGTATTTATATTAAGATCTCCTAAAATAAAAACCCAGTTAGGCTCCAGCCAGAAAAAGTGAATCAATACTTTACAATTGTTTTTGAATGTCAAAGAGATTTTTCCTTCCTAGGTCATTTCAAGGATCTGTAATTTCATAGATCTGGGTAGTCCCCCGATGTGCATAGACCTTTCTATACTTTGGATGTTTTTTCATGTTTGTTGAAGTCCAAAAGGAAAAGGGAAAAAAAATAGCAGCTGGTATCCAACCTCCTAATGGATCCTTTCTGAACTTTCATAGGTCAATCCTATTTGGGGGGCAAAGGACAGAATAAGAACTTATATAGCCCCTACTGTGTGCCAAGCACTGTCCTAAGTTCTTTTTACAAATATTAGTTTATTTGGTTTTTACAACAACCCTTCAAGAGAGGTGCTATTACTATCCCCATGTTACAGTTGAGGAACCTGAGGCAAAAAAGGTTAAATGACTTCTTCAGGGTCATACACCTAGTACGTTTCTAAAGTAGAATTTGAGCTCAGGCCTTTCCAACTCCAGGCTCAATGCTCTGTCCACAGCACCAATTAATAGATTTAATGTTTAATATTAAATTATAAATAATAAATTTAAATATTTGCTAACTTTAATAGTTTAAAACTGCACTAAGATCTTTGGGACCTCCTGTATACAGTCCATCACTAGGACTGTACTTGAAATATTTCAGTCTTGGCTGGACATTGCAAAACCTTTCACTCTGCAGCTATAGTCTTAGAGAACCCAGGAAGCCCTGTGCTTTACAATGAGGGAACAGAGTCCAACTTCAATAAAGGGTTTGCTTAGGAAATTAAGTATGAAAATTGAAAAATTCCTTTGAGATTCAAAGATTAATTTCTAAAACCTTTTATTCCTTTCATGAATATGCAAACCTTTATAATTTCAAAGAAAAATTACTTTCATTTTTAAAATGAACTTTTGGATATTGGAAAAAATATATTGTCTAAGCAATGTATTATTTTTCAGAAACACTGCTTAGCCACTGAAAAAAGGACAATTTCTATAAAAGTAAACTGCTAATCAGAATTTTAAAGATCAATAATAGTAGGTGATATATTCTGACCCACAATTTAGGTAAAACAGCAGGGTATACAGGAGCAATTTGCCTTAAATTAAAATATTCACATTAGACTCCTACTATAAACATTTTATAAATTATTTTCATGTCCAAAGAAAATTAGTTTCAGGTATTAACCAGGGTACACAAGGAGATTCCACTAAGGTTGTTGGGATGATTTCAGAAAATTAAAAACACATACATAATAACAAGGGAAAACATAAAAGAGTAATTTCACTCTATTATTTGCTGGCTGTTGCTGATTAGGAGAGAAAAATATTCATTGGAAAAAAAATACTTTGTATTTCCTCTTTCAAAAAGGGAGTAAGAGAGACGGACTTTGGAAGAATGAAACCTAAAAAGAAAAAGTCATTAGAGTAGCCCATATGGGAAACTAGAAAAAGCCTGAGATTGTGGGTCAGGAGACCTATATCAAAGTCTTTTTCTGCCATTAACTTTCTGTATGGTCTTGAACAAATTTGTTCATCTCATCAACAAAATAGGAAGGTAGAAATACCATTGCTGTGGTCTCTATTAACTCTGACATGCTAAATCCACTACTATTTAGAGATCATAAAATTGAAAATAAAAAATTGGATTAGGAATTTAGAACATTGTTAAGATTCCCGTATTGTTCAGAAAACAATCTGTTGCCCTTACATTTGAAATATACTAAAATGGAAAATCACTTTATATAGTAGTAAAGACTGCATATTTTGACCTGAGAATCTTAAAGTTTGAAAAGTATTTATCACAACTTGAGGTAGGGCAATTGAGCATGAAGGCAGCATTACTCTGAGGTTATCTACAGGAAACATATATAATTAGAAAAAAAAAAAAAACATCTAGGCCAGTGATCTGAAACTGGCTCTTTTATTGCCATTCTAGAGATATATGTGTTCCAAGGAGAGTAAAAAGCCAAGTGTTGAGAGCAGATCAAATCTGGAGCCTCGGGTGGCCTGGGTGGCTTTGCCTGTATGTTTGTATATACATGCTCATATGTTATGTGTGTCCATGATTTGGACTGTACTAGAAATTGAGGTCTTAGGTATATAAAATGCCAGAGGGCTGCAGTGGTGAGTCTATGTCACAAGGTCAGAGACTACTGCATCCTTAATAAAAGCCTGTAATCACTTCTTTCTGTCATGTTTGTCATGACTCGCAGTCAGTGGTCCCATGACCCTCACAAAAAGCCTTAGTCTAGGAATTTTTAACCCTTTTTTAAGTGACTTGTCAATGTGGCCAAGGAAGGATTTTAATTGTTTTTTTTTTTTTTTTACTCTAAGGCCAACCTTCAATCTGTTACCCCATGCTGGCTCTCTGAGGTAGGTACTAAATGTATGATTGTCAATTTACAGGTGAATAAATTGAAGCTCAGAGAATTTGAGTGATTTGCCCAGATAGTAACTATTAGAGGCAGGATCCAAACCCAGGTCTCCTTTCTTTCTGCTATGTCTTTTCTCAGTTTCCTCTTTGCCAAGCTAAACCTGCTTAGATCCTTCCATTATATCTTGTATGGCATAGTTTTCAGACCTTCTCCAAGCAAACTGGTCACCTTTCTTTGGATCTACTTTGATTTTTGAAGTTCTCTCTTCAAATATGTATTCTGCTGTAAGACAGATAGGTGTCTCCCAGATAAAATTCAAAGAATCTCAGCATATACCCACAGTTGTTATATGCCAACCCTGTGAGCTGCTAGAATATCTTGTGACCACAGTGCTTCCATCAGAAATACACCTCATCACAGCATGCACAGATGCCTGCCACTATTATTCAGATGCTAATCCTTTTTCCAAGGCTTTTCTGACTTCATAGTTAATTGCCCCATCTCTCCAGTACTTCTTGCCTCTATAGACACAGCATGAGGGTACTTTTCAGTTGGACAGCAGAGACAGCCTAAAGTGACTTCAATTAAAAAACATTTTCATAGTTCTTTAAAGAAATCAACATTGGGCCCATTCACTCAGTGCCTAAATTCAGGCAGTAACTTGTGAAAAATGCTCCCCAAAGGCACTTTAATTCTTGGCATTGTAGCATTCAATTGATGGTAAATTTAAAATATTTATGAGCATTAAATGTAGGAAAATGTTGTCTATAGCAAGTAATAAAATGTCTCCCAAATTAGGGCTCCTACTTGGCAAATACCAAATCAAAAAACTTTATTTCAGAAAGTAAAGACAGAAGATGGTCTTAACACACACACACACACACACACACACACACACACACACACACACACAGCATGGCAGAAGTGTTAGCATTGCTCAAAGCTGCAAAAGACAAAGTCAAGAGGAGAGAAGGCATGAAATAGCACAGAGCTTCTTAGGTTATAGGTTGCAACTCCATATAGGGTCATGAAAAATTTGGCAACATAGAAGAATTCTGAATGTGCAATGACACCAAATTAATTCAGAATGAAATGCATGATGAATCTGAGATGTTTCTAGCTGCTCTTGCCCGTGCTGCATGATGCAACTTTACTGCAGCCTTGGTTCTGAATACAAAGCATGCACACTTTGCACTGTGGATAGTGTCACGCCATGCAGCAGCCAATGCATGCTGCCTAGAGAGTGGAAAAAGTTGAAGAAACCCTGAATAGTGGAAAGAGCACCTGACAAGAAGACAGGAAAAAGACTCTCAGCCTGGCTCTGCTAGTGTCTTGCTTATACAGCCTTAGGCAAGTCATTTCCCTTTTTTAGACTTCAATTTCCTGTTCTATATTAGTGATTCACATAATGCATTAAGGTTTGTGAAGTACTTTCCCCAGTACAAGCCAGCAATGTGGGTAGTGTGCATAGTATTACCCCCTTTTACAGATGAAGCTGTGAAGGTTCTGCTAGGTTTAAGTTCCCAGAGAGAAATTTCAGAAGGCTGAAAGATTCAATAACTTTGTCCAGGGTCATGTAGCCGCTGTGTGTCAAGGGGCTAGGTTTGACCCCAGGCCTTCCTGGCTCCAAGGCCAGCACTCTATCCAGTATCCCACAGCTACCTCTCATACTACCACTGTTGAATGAAGACTAGATTGTTTATAAGGGCTCTTCTGACTCCAACATCCTAATACACTGCTATTTAGGGTCATAGTCCTAGGCTGCTAAATGCCACTGGAAGATAATGGCTTCTTCCAATATGATGTCCTGCCAGTGATAAATTCATGTTACCTAATATAAACTGGATCCTCACTACTGCTTAATGACACTTCGCTTATTCTTTGACTGATTCTTTTCCACTCCCCTCAACTCTTCCAAATCTTCTCTTTTCTCAAGTCCCTCAGTCCCTCTCTCTCTCAGACCCCTCTCTGATGCCCTTATCGATTGAGAAAGTAGATGTAATTGTCCATGAGCTTTCTCATCTCCTGTTCTCCATACCGGAATTCCTTTATAAATTTTCAAACATCATCTCCTTCTTTACTACCTTCAAGCAAGAGAACCCCTTCTCTTTTACTAGTTTAGTCACTGACTCTCAAAGTGTGAATTGTGGACCCTTGGAAGTCCTCAAGACCCTCCGAAGAGGTACCCAAAATCAAAACTATGTTTAAAATTAACTAAAATTAAAAATAATTTAACTAAAATTAAAAGTAAAAAAATAACTAAGATGTTATTTGGTATTAAAATATTCCTCCATTTTCCAATTGCATATCTATGTGAAAACAGATGTTTTAAATATATTTCAGCCAAAACAGTACATCACAATCAATGGAAAGCAGAAGCAGATATAAGAGTATGCATCTCTTCTGTTATGCGAGATATGAAAGAGATTTGCAAAAAAAATATGCAAAACAATGACACTCATAAGTAATATTTTGTTTGAGGAAATAGTTATTTTTCATAATAGTTGTTAGCATATAATAAGTTTATTATTTTAAAATTCACTAATAAATACATATTTTAATTTTATCCATTTTAATTTTTAATATAGTATCAATAAATATGCCACATAAAAAAGTTCTTTGGTTTCTTCAATAATTTTTAAGATATAAAGGAGTCTGGGGTGGCTAGGTGGCTCAGTAAGAGCGCCAGCCTCAGAGTTGGGATGACCCGAGATCGAATCCAGCCTCAGAAAATGAGCACCAACACACAAATAATGACTGGCTGTGTAACCTTGAGCAAGTTACTTAACCCCCATTGCTCTAAAAAAAAAAGATATAAAGGAGTCACAAATAATTTTTAAGAGTGTCAAAAGCTTCTGGAACCAAAAAAGTTTTAGAACCACAGCCCTAGGCAAACTCCTTTCTGCCTAAATTCTTTATGCCATCCCTCCCATCTCTTCAAGAAGCTTGCCCCATTGGTCATTTGTTCTTTCTCTCATCTTCAATCTCTCCCTCTCTATTTACTCTTTTCCTGCTGCCTATAAAAATGCTAATGTCACTCCTTTTTTTTAAATCCTTCATTTGACACTGTATCTCTTTGAGCTAGATCTCTCCTCCCTTTCTCTGTCAACATCCTAGGGAAAAATCTTCTCAACCTCCTGAAACTTGGCTTCCAACCACACCATTCTACTGAAACTACTCTCTCCAGTGTCCAGTTATCACTTGAACCCCACCCCACTTCCCACCTCTGAGGATGGCTCATTCACTGAAATCTTTTCTGACATGTTGGGGGAGGGAGGCTTCCCTGGGGTGTGTGGAGGGGTGAGGATTGGATGGCGACTGAAGACATGACTATGCCTCCTATAAATCTCTCTCAAAATACTGGTGCTGGGTAATAGTACTCCCCTTACAGATGGGGACTTCTCATTTACAGTCATAATGACACAATTGATTCTTAAACATGAAATATTTAAGACTTAAAAGCAAGAATAATCATGTTATGACATTTACTAAATAAAAAGTAAGAGCAGGAATAATCAAAACATACAATTCCAGCCAAATAACTGAGTCATACTCTCCCATCAATGCAAACAGTGTCTATGGAATAGATGTTCTGCAGAGTTTTATCCTAAGATAATTTTTCTCTTCTCTCTTGGAGATTTCAGCAGCATCTGTGGTGTCAAATGTTATTTCTACACAGATGACTCCCAGATCTATAAGTAATGGAGTCCTTTTCCCCACTTCCCCACAGACTATGTGCATTTTTCTCAGTCTGCTTCTAGTGGACAGTGTGGGGACCGGGAGAGACAGATTTCTGGGCATTTATGACCCATCCCTAGTTGGTTACTGAGCCAGAAGAGCTGATGATGCCAGGTGCTACACTTGGGAAGAGAAGAGGCAGTTTCCAACTGATGGACCCCTTGCTACAGCACTCCAGGTGACAAATAATTTTAGCAGGAAGGGAAAGGAACAGTCTATGTCCTGACACAGTAGTAGTAAGGGCTACCGCTCTCCACATAGAATGTGGACTCAATTAGTCAGGCTTATATCAAGGTCCCAGATTGTGAGCATTGAAATATCTGAAGAGATTGCAGGGATGAAAACTAATGATTTCCTCTCCATGAGCAGCAATGGGAAGAGAGTGCCTTAGAAGAAGCAGGTACCAACGAAAAGAACTAGCATCAGAAAGGAGTCACTGAAATGATTAAGAGGGAAGTCAACATATAATTTTTGTCATTGAATCCCTACTGCCTAACAGAGTGCCTTGCACACAGAAGACACTTAAAAATTATTTTTGAAATGAATTGAATTTATATTGAATTAATGGACAAGGGCATTGTAACGGGAATGGGAATTTGAAGATCTTCCCTGCCCCTTAGTAAGCCTAAGGGAATTTGAAGACTTTCCCTGATTTGAATATTTTCCCTGACCCCTAATAGGCTGAATGTAATCACATGGAACCTGTGGTGGGAGGAGTTTGATGAAGGGTAGAGCAGAGCCCACAGGAAGCTGCCCTTAGAACAGCTAGAGATGGAGGAAGAGGATATACCTAGGCAGACAGCTAGGCTTGTGAGTGTTGGTTTGTGGGAAGGCTAGATGGTGTGGCTCTCCATTGTGTTGTGGTGTATTAAGTTCTGTGTTGCTATGATGGATTCAGTTCCTGGTGTTAGGTTTTCTGGTGGCTGAATAAATGTTTTCCTTCTGTCTTCTATATGGAGAGTCTGTTATATTTTGCAATTGAGCACTATGTTGGCATATTCACAGTTGCCATTGGCACAGTAAATATTGTGTTGATGCTGCAGGTGCCCATATATAAAATGCAACTAGGTGGCTCAGTGGATAGAATGCTGGGCCTGGAGTCAAGAATTCCTGAGCTCAACTCTGAACTTAAGACACTAGCTCTATGACCCTGGGTAAGTTATTAACCTCTTTCCTCTTCAGTTTCATCATCTACAAAATGGGGATAATAACAGCACCTACCTCCCAGGATACTTGTGAGAACCAAATGAGAATTGTAAAATGCTTAGTACAGTGCCTGGCGCATAGCAAATGCTATATAAATGTTAGCTACTTATTATGTATGAACCATGCCCTCTTTGGTAACCATGTGTTGCCACATATTTGTTAAGCACTTTTGACTTCACTAAATAGTTTTTATTATGTTACTTCATTTCCTCCTAATATAATACTACAAAGGAGGTAGAACAGTATATTATCACCCCTACATTACAGGGAAGCATACTGAGGTCAAAGGATGCTAAAAGATTGCCACACAGTGGCAGAACTGGAGCTAGGGCTCAAATATGCTCAATCTCTTTCTCATTTTATTTCTCTTATGTATAGTCCCAACCTGGTTGGCAAAGAAACAGCAGCTTTGTGTGGTCATTAAGTCAAAGAGAGGTCACTCACCTCTATCTTAGAGTGCTTTATGGTGGACCCCTGAGGACAGGACCAGTTTACCTCCCATAGGACTGTAAGAGGTAACACTTATTAAAGTACTTTGTCTCACGGAGGGTCTCATAATTTGAACATAATGTAGAGAACCTGGAGAGGGCCCAGGAGACAGCAATAAAAATTGATGAAACAGACCTTCTGAGGAAAGGTTAAAAGAGTTGGGATTATTTTTGTCTGGAAGAACAAAAGGTTACAATAAAATCTTAGGCTATGAAAGAACATCATGCAAAAAATGTAGTGACCAGTAATTTCCATTGAGAATGCATCACAAAGAAATTGACAAAATGACAAAAAGATGCAATCTAAACAAAAGGAGAATTTTGTGACAAGAGGGAAAGGAGCTGTCAAGAATAAGATCCACAGCTACATGGCCAAAAAGGACCAGATTCCTGGGACACCAAAACATCAAGTTATTCAATTCCCTTTTCCCCCCTTAAACTTAAAATGCATGTATGACATCATATAGAACCAGCACAGTGTCCCCAGAGGGATCTACCATCCCCTATGATTTAACTAGGGTGGGGGGAAACTGCTTCAAGCCTGGAAGCACCTAATCACTTAGCAATCAGCATTTATGGAATACCTGTTATATGCCTGCTACTGTGCTGACCAAGGCTGTAATGTGGTCAGAAAGACAAAACCAAAACAGGCTCCTTGAGGAGCTTACATTCAACTGTGGGAGTTAAGGTTCTTTTGCTTCTTCAGTTATTAAAAAAAACCCTCATGAAATAAAGATCCAGCAAATATTGAACCCACTCTGTTATAAATAATGGTATTGTAGCAGGCCTGATATATTTACAGAATGAATTTCATGACTGCCGGAGGAGCAATCTCCTAGATGCTCCAACATCTATCCATAAGACTGTGACAGAGATGTTCTTTATCCTTTCTTTGTGATTCAAAAACAAATTTTACTAAAAAGAATCTCCAAAATGAGACACCATGGGAAAAAAAAACTAAGAGGCAAAGAGAAAAATCCAGGCTCTATAAAAATCAGAATGCTCAGAGGAATGAAAGAAATGTAAACAAAACACTGGAAGGATGAGCTTTATTCTTCAATGTTCTGGTACCTATAGACATGGCCAACTAAGACCCATAACAGGCTAAAAGAGAAAGTCAGAAAAGTAGTCAGTAATATTTGGTGGCAAAAGCAAATGGGGGCTCTCAGTTAACAGCTTTGTTTTTGTCAAAAACAAACTAAGCTCTGTGGTTCCTTCAGACTTGACTCTGTTTTCCTTTTATTCAAAGTCTAATAGTGCAGGGTTCACATGAACTTGTGCTCCTCAATTCATTGAAATTCTGCCACAGTCAGAAGAAGCTGAGAAAGCTAAAAGTCAATTTGGAATCAGCCAACTCAAGTTGAATGAGCTGACTGAGGAGCACCTGTATGTATTTTTCCTTTTTCTCTGAGCTCAGCATAGATATTGAATTATTTTCAGAAACTGTCAGAGAAAAAGAAAAAGGAAATGACTTTGCCTATGGCTACTTAGTTTGTTGATACCAACAATAATAGCAGCTCATGGTTGACTGAATGCTTAATGGTGGTAGCAAAGCACTTTCAAATACATTATCTCATTTGATCCTCAAAACAATCCTAAGAGATAGATAAGGCAGGTGTTTCTTTTTTAATGTTCATTTTACAGATGAGGAAACTGAAATTCATGGCACTCAAACCTAAGAAATGTATTACTATGACTCGTTCTTTTTCTTTCTTCTTCTTTTCTCTTTTTCCTTCCTTCCTTTCTTTTTCTTCCTCCCTACCTTTCTCTTTCTTTTGTCTTTCTTTCTTAAAATAGAAGCTATGGTGACAATAATCTGAAGGAAAAGCTCGTTTTCAAAAAAAAGGTTTTTTCTTAGAGTTATTTAGTTCCTAAGTTGTAAGCTATTGGGAAACCCATTCTTTGCTAAATGAGACAATTCCCTATGTATCTAGGATGTTAATGATACAGTTGAGGGTAAGATGAGATTGTGTACAACTGTATCACTTCAATCATTCATATTCAAAAGAAACAGTAGGTGAGGTTTTAATTTATATGGGTATCTCCTCCCTACTCCATTGTATTTAAAATAGTAATTTACTAAGAGAAAATTATATCAAAGCCAGGATGAAATCTCAAAGTATTACCTCTCGCCTACAATTTTCAGTCCCAAATAGTGTATGGAGAGAGAGAGAGAGAGAGAGAGAGAGAGAGAGAGAGAGAGAAAGAGAGAGAGAGAGAGAGATCGATGTAGTGCATTTGCAGAAATCCTAGAAAAATGTATTAGAAAAATAGGGAAGTGAGAGCAAAAGAAGGTGGGAGAAAGAAAAAGGCAGAAAATGCGAGATTATGTAAGCATTGCATAACCCCAGTTGCATATAAAAATAATTAATTTTACTTCCTTCTAGTTCTTACACCTACAAGAGTAGAGAATTCAGAATGTACTTTGAAGTTCCAATTAAGACAGAAGAAAGGGATGGATTTGTTTACATTATGACAAGATAAATCTTCTTAAAAATTAGAAGATGCCTTAGAGATCATCTATTTCAACTGATTCACTTTATAGATGAGGGGATAGAGACCCAGAAAGTCCTAGAAACTATGTCAGTGTCTGGTATATAGAAGGAACTTAATAAATGCTAATGAAAGAGAAGTAGAGAGCACCCACGCTGTACCAGTACTCAAGTTATAGCAAGATACCTAGGGAAGGCCCTTAGTATATTAGTTGGGTCTCCTGGGAAGGATCTGAATTCCTGTGTGGAAGCAGAGTGGTGGTATCATGGAAGAGCATGAATTTGGGTTCAGAAGACCTGGGTTCAAATTTTACCTCTGTTCCCTACTACTTCTGTGACTCTAGGCATCATATGACATCTCTGGACCTGTTTCCTCAATTGTAAAATGATGAAGTTGGATCAGATTACCCTCTGGAGTCTCCACCAGTTTTAAGTCGAAGCTCCTGTGATTTACAGAAAGATATGCAGACCCAAGTGACATGGGACAAGAAGGCATTGATAACCTTTGATTGACACCATTAAAAAGAATACCAACATCAAGAAGATGAGAGATCCATCCAAAGATAGAAAGAGGTACATATTGTTATGTTAGGCAAGGGGTGTCATTGCAGTGAACAGAACTGGGGCAGCCGGTCTGGAATCAATAGTGCCAAGGCAGGAAATGACCAGATCCAAGGCAGTGAAATTGAGTACTTCTCAGGAGGATTTCCCATATCTTTGTTAGCTTTATCTTTATGTAAGAGGCAAAAGAGTTTTTAATGTGATATCAGGAGCACCAGTGGAAGACTTACTGCCTATGTCCGTGCTCCCACCACTGTGTTGGCCCTTCTTTGAGATTTATCAAAGCTTAGAGAACATCTGCATGGCTGAGCATGATGACAATCAAAAGAACCAATGAGGGGCAGAGCCAAGATGGCAGAGCAGAACCATAAACTTGGTGGGCTCCCACTCCAATCACTTCCAATACATGTAAAAAATTACTCTAAACAAACTTAGAGCTACAGAATCCACAAAGTGACAGAAAGAAACAAATTTCCCACTGAAGGAAAGCCTGGCAGGCAGACAGGAAGGGCCTATCACATGGGGCTAGGAGCCGAGTGCAATCCCACATGAGCCACACAGTTCCAGCCCCAGGGCAGCCCCAAACAGTGGCCACTGGAGCAAACTTCAGGAGAGTGAATCATCAATAGCTGTGGTGGGTTCTAGACTTCTCAATACATAAACACCAAACACAAAGTAAAAGGTCAGTGTAGAACTCTGTTGGAAGGGGGTGGGGTACTGAAGAGCATGGGCTAGCCCCTGCCCCCAGCGCAAGAAGCAACAGAGGCATGGTGGCTCCAGCAGCTCCAGCCTGGCTGCCTCAGGAGCTCCTGGGATGCAGATCATAGGGGGCAAAGTGATCATTCAGAGGGTAATGGCTCTTGCTTTAACTTGCTTGGATCTGGATCTTGGTCTTGGGTGGTGGTCCTGAGGTATGTGACCAGTGAACCAGAGCTTGTGGGGGCACCCAAATAATATCTCCAACAGCTGCAAAAACCCCAGTGATTTGGGACATAGCTCTCTCCATTCTGGAAGCAGAGTTCTACCATGGCAAAGAGCTCAAAAGCCAAATAATTGGCTGCCAATATTATCAGGCAATGGAAGCACAAAGAGATCATGGAATCCTTTTTTGGGAACAAAAAGGATCAAGGCATAGAGCGGGAGGAAGACAGTGAAGTCAGAACTCCTGCATCAAAAGCCTCCAAGAAAAATATTAATTGGTTACAGGCCATGGAGGAGCTCAAGAAGGATTTTGAAAATCAAGTAAGAGAAGTGGAGGAAAAATTGGGAAGAGAAATGAGAATGATGCAATAAAATCATGAAAAGAGAATCAGTAGCCTGCTAAAGGAGACCCAAAAATACACTAAAGAAAATAATACCTTAATAAATAGACTAACTCAAATGGCAAAATAGGCCCAAAAAGCCAATGAGGAGAAGAATGCCTTATAAAGCCAAATTTGCCAGAAAGAAAAAGAATGTCAAAAACTCACTGAAGAGAATAATTCCTTCAAAATTAGATTGGAGCAATTGGAAGTTAATGACTTTATGAGAAATGAAGATACAAAAGAACAGATCTAAACAAATGAAAAAATAGAAGGCAATGTAAAATATCTCATTGGAAAAACCGGTGACCTGGAAAATAGATCCAGGAGAGAGAATTTAAAAATTATTGGACTGCCTGAGAGCCATAATCAAAAGAAGAGCCTAGACACCATCTTTCAAAAAATTATCAAGCAAAATTGCCCTGATATTCTAGAACTAGAGGGCAAAATAGAAATGGAAAGAATTCACTAGTCACCTCTTAAAAATGATCCCAAAAAGAAAACTAGGAATATTATAGAGAAATTCCCAAGTTCCCAAGTCAAGGAGAGAATACTGCAAGCAGTCAGGAAGAAATAATTTGAGTATTGTGGAAACACAATCAGGATATCACAAGATCTAGCAGCTTCCACATTAAGGGATCAAAGGGCTTAGAATATGATATTCCAGAGTCAAAGGAGCTAGGACTAAAACCAAGAATCACCTACTCAGCAAAACAGTATAATGCTACAGGGGAAAATATTATTTTATGAAATAGAGGGTTTTCAAGAATTCCTGATGGAAAAGAAGCAGAGCTGAATAGGATATTTGACTTTCAAATATAAGAAGCAAGAGAAGCATGAGAAAGTAAACAGGAAAAAGAAATCATAAGGAACTTACTAAAGTTGAACTGTTTACATTCCTACATGGAAAAACAATTATTGTAAGGCATATGACTTTTCTCAGTATAAGGATGGTTGAAGGGAATATATATGTATATGTATATAAATACATATGTATGTATATATAGGAGGGTATATGTGTATATAAATATGTATGTGAGTGTGGGCATATGTATGTTCATATATACATAGACAGAAGGCACAGCATGAGTTGAATATGAAGGAAAGATATCTAAAAAATAAAATTAAGAGGTGAGAGAGGGATTTATTGGAAGAAGAAGAAAGGGAGAGCTAGATTAGGGTAAATTATCTCATATAAAAGAGGCAAGAGAAAACTTGCAATGGAGGGGAAGAGCAAGAAGGTGAAAAGGAATGGGACAACCTGATTCTCATTGAATTTGGCTTAAGGAGGGAATAACGTACACACTCAATTGGGTATCTTACCCTACAGGAAAATAGGGGGGTAGGGGATAAGAGGGAAGATGATAGAAGGGAGGGCAGTTGGGGGAGAGGTTTGTTAGAAGCAAATATTTTTAAAAAGGGATAGGATCAAAGGAGAAAATAGAATAAGTGGGGGGCAGGATAGGTTGTAGGGAAATATAGTTAGCCTTTCACAATATAACTACTATGGAAATGATTTGGGTAACTACACATGTACAACCTATACTGAATTGCTTATCTTCCCAGTGGGAGTGGGTGAGAAAGGATGAAGGGAAAAAATCTGGAACTCAAGGTTTTAAAAACAAATGTTTAAAAATTTATTTTTTGCATGCAACTGGGAAATAAGATATACAGGGACTGGAGTATAGAAACCCATTTTACCATACTAGAAACCCATCTTACCATACTAGGGTGATGGGGGAGGATATAAGAGATAACAGATTGGGGGAATGGGGTATTCAATAGGCTTGCTATTTTGGGGTGGGGTAGGGCAAAGACAGAGAGGAAAAAATTTAACTCAAAATCTTGTGGAAATGAATGTTAAAAACTAAAAATAATTTTTTTTAAAAAAAGAACCAATGAAGAGGGGGCAAATGTACTTATCTTCAGCCTCAGAAAACCACAGCTTAAGGTATATATATTACAAGGTGGCCTGCTGCCTAACCCTGATTTGGGTAAGAATTTTAAAGAAAGATGCTCAACCTAACCCTAAACTGGAGATTACCAAAAGGGGAGAGGAAGCCCCTGTGAGAGATTCTTTTCACTATTACCTAAGTGGAACTGGCTAGAAAGCTAAAGTTTCACAGAAGAGACCTGAGAGTCCTTTTGGGTTATCCCCAAGATAGAGCTTTGAAGCAGGCAAAAGAGACAAACCAAAGAATAATGGGTAGTCCTCAAAAAGAGCATTAACAGTATCTCTCAAGTGTACAGTTTAAAAACAAGTATTTATCGGGAGGAAAAACAGTGTAAATATAAACAGACAGCAGTGAAGAAGCCTGAGGCAAGCACCGGGGTTGGAGGCAGTAAGCAATGAGAAAGAGCTGAATTATAAATGCTATCCATCACAGCTGGGAAGGAAAGGAGATTCCCAAAGAACTGTTCCAGAAACAATTGAAGGCAACCCTTGCTCAACTGTCTCAGGAGGCTTGGTTAGGAGGCTTAAGGCTGCTTGGAAAACTGCTTCAGCAGGAATTCAAGGAGTTCTTCCCTCGAGTATCTTTGGAAGGTACATTCCCTGTATCCTTGGGATTTGTTCTCTTTTCCCCATAGGCCCTGGCATCTGAGGGAGTAATTATTTTCTAATTGATTATGAAGGATTAAAAACAATTTCATTGCAAATGTTTTCATTTTGTTGTGATTCAATTTAACACTTTTTAAAAAAAATTCTGGGGGCGGAGCCAAGATGGAGGAGTACAAACAGCACTTCCAAGGTGCTCTGCCCCACACAACTTCCAAACAATGAAAAAGGGAACTCTGAACAACTTCTGGAGCCCCAGGACCCACAGAACTACACAGAGAAGCTAACCTCCCACTGAGGAGAACCCAGCAGCCCTGCAGGGAGCAGCAAGCACATGGCTCTGAGAGCAGGCAGCACAGCACACTGGGAACCGACAGTGCAGTGCTCTGGGAGCTGAGCCCAGGCCCGTGTGAGCCCCGATTTTAGCCCTAAGGTGGCTGGGCCAGCAGCCAGCTAGAGGGACCCCAGAACACCAGCAGCTGTGGCAATTCCAGAATTATCAGCACACATATGCCTAGGACAAAGTGAGAGGTTAGTGCCCTATGGGTTTTGGGACCAGTATTTGGGGAACACGTCGGCTTCCTCCCCTGGGGGCGAAAAGCTGCTGAAGAAGTGTGGCACAGAAGCCATTTTGCAGCTTCAGTGGCGGCTCTAGCTCCTGGCCTGCAAACTATAGAGATATCCAGCAATCAGTCTGGGGGTTAATTGCTCTTGCTTTAAACTGTCTGGAGCTGGATTGTGGTCTGGGGAAGAAGTCTGGGGTAGGTATCCAATTTGCCAGAGCGGGTGGAGGCTTTACAGAGACCACCCAACCTGTGGAAGTTGTGAAGACCCCACGTTTGGGACGGAAGCTCTCCTGTCTGGTGGCAGAGTCCTACTGTGGCAACAAGCCCAAAAATCAAGTAATTAAGTGCCAACATGCCTAGGCAAAAGAAACAAAATAAACAGAAAAATTCAACATTGGACTCCTATTTTAGGGGCAAAGAGGATCAAAGCATGGAAGAGGACTGTGAGGTCAGAACTCCTGCACCAAAAGCCCCAAATGAAAATACAAGCTGGCTACAGGCCATAGAGCACGTTAAGGAGCAGATAAGAGAAGTGGGGGAAAACTGGGAAGAGAAATGAGAAAGAGGCAAGAAAAGTATGAAATGACAGTCAACAGCCTGACTGAAGAAAATAACACCTTAAAAAATAGACTAACTCAAATGGCAAAAGAGGCTCAGAAAGGCAATGAGGAGAAGAATGCCTTAAAAAGCCAAATTTGCCTGATGGAAAAAGAATCTCAAAAGCTCACTGAGGAGATTCATTCCTTCAGAGTTAGACTGGAGCAAATGGAAGCTAGTGACTTTATGAGAAATCAAGATACTATTAAACAGATCCAAACAAATGAAAGAATAGAAGGCAATGTGAAATATCTCATGGGAAAAACCACTGACCTGGAAAATAGATCCAGGAGAGACAATTTAAAAATTATTGGACTACCTGAAAGCCATGATCAGAAGAACCTAGAAATCATCCTTAAAGAAATTCTTAAGGAAAATTGCCCTGATGTTTTAGATCCAGAGGGCAAATAAATTGAAAGAATCCACAGATCACCTCCTGAAAAAGATCCCAAAAAGAAAACTCCTAGGAATATTATAGCCAGGTTCCAGAATTCCCAGACCAAGGAGAAAATACTACGAGCAGCCAGGAAGAAACAATTTCAATATTGTGGAAACACAATCAGAATAGCACAGGACCTGGCAGCTTCTACACTGAGGGATTGAGGGGCATGGAATATGATATTCCAGAGGGCAAAAGAGCTGGGATTGAAGCCAAGGGTCACCTACCCAGCAAAACTGAGTATCTTGTTTCAGGGGAAAATATGGTCATTCAGTGGAATAGAGGAATTTCAAGCATTCCTGAGGAAAAAACCAGAGTTGAATAGAAAATTTGACATTCAGACACAAGAAGCAAGAGATGCTTGAGAAGGTCATCAAGGAAAAAAATCAAAAGGAACTTATCAGATTTGAACTATTTACATTCCTACATGGAAAAACAATAACTGTGTCTGATGAAACCTTTCTCATTATGGAAATAATTGAAGAAGGGTATATGGGCATATGTTTACAGGAATACATGGATAGAGGGCACAGGTTGAATTTGGTGGGAAGGGAAGATACTTAAGGGGTGAAGTTAAGAGGTGAGAGAGGAAAGTGGCAAGAGGAGATGGGGAGAGACAGGGTAGGGTAAACTATCTCATGTAGTAGAGGCGAGTGGAAGTAGTTGCAGGGGAGGGGAAGAACAGGAAGGCAAAAAGGCAAAACCATATTCTCATTGAATTTGGCTCAGGGAGAGAATCACATACATACTAAATGGGATATCTCTCCCTGCAGAAGAGTAGGGGGAAGGGGAATGAGAGGGGAGATGATGGAGGGGAGGGTATTTTGGGAGGAAGGGAGGTTGGAAGTACCCAATTTCGAAGAGGGACAGGATCAAAGTAGGGAATGGACCAGGTGGGGGGTGGGATGGGTGGGAGGGAAATATAAGCAGTCTTTTACAATATATCTACTATGGTAATGTTTTGCATAGCTATACATGTACAAAACATACTGAATTGCTTGTCTTCCCAGAGGGAGTGGATGACAAGGGAGGAAGGGAATGGATCTGAAATTCGAAGTTTTAAAATTAAATGTTTCAAATGTATATAAATACTGTTATTAATACTATTTTGCATGTAATTAGGAGATAAGATGTGCAGGTATTGGGGCACAGAGATTCACCTTGCCCTAATGGCAAAGTCGAAGGGGGTATGGGAGAAGATATGGGAGAGAGCAGATTGGATGAGGGGATATCTTGTGGGACTGCTATTCCGGGGTGGTGGGTAGGGAAAAAATGGGGAAAAATTGTAACTTAAAATCTGGTGGAAATAAATGATGTAAACCAGAAGTTAATAAAGCATTTGTTAAAATTTAAAAAAAAATTTAAATGCTTACTAAAAAAAAATTTCTGGAAATTTGCCTCAGCTTTGTGTAGAGATGCATTGAATAGGGACCCATACTAAAAACATTTCCCTTCTGCTACATTGAATCTGAGCAAAGTGTGGAAACTCCAAGGCTAGAACAGGAGACTGTTATTACATTTAAATTAAATAAGCTAATTTTAATAATATAATATCACAAGCATGTTATCTCAAGGACAAAGGGGGAAGCAAGAAGGGAGTAAGATGGTCCTTGGGCGTTACATGTGAGTCACATGTGATTCACCAGACACTAACCAGAGGAAGAAATAGACACAAAAAGACCACAGCAATTCAGAACAAGAGGAAATCAGATTAAGATAGCCAGAGAATTATCTTCTACAAGAAGTTTTTTTCCTGATCCCCTTTAATTCTAGTGCCTTCCCTCCACTGATTATTTTTAAATTATCCTGAATAAATTTTATTTGTACATAGTTGTTTGCATGTTGTCTTCCCTATTAGGCTGTGAGCTCCTTGAGGGCAGGGACCACCTTTTACCTTTCCTTGTATCCCCAGCACTTAACACAGTGCCTGGCACATAGTTGGCTCTTAATAAATGTTTATTGACTTCCTTACTAATTGAACCTATGATCTCTAATTTCATTGATGTTGCATACCCTCCACTAATGTAGATTGCAATCTGTTTCCCCAATACTACATGATTGTTGTCTGTATTTCATTGGTTCATAAATTTTGAACTGAAAGGGACTTTAAAGTCCACATTGTCCAACCCACTCATTCCACAAATACGAAACTGAGGCCAAGGTAGGTTGACTTGTCCAAGATCACATGTGAGAGAGGGCAGAGCCAAGATGGTGGTGTAAAGACTGAGATTTACTTGAGCTTTCCCCAAAACCCCCCCCAAAATACCTGCAAAAAAAAATTACTCTAAACAAATTCTAGAGCAGCAGAACCCACACAAAGACAGAGTGAAACAATTTTCCAGCCCAAGACAATCTGGAAAGTCAACAGGAAAGGTCTTTTGCACCAGGCTAGGAGAGGAACACAGTCCAGTGCAAACCATACCAGCACAGACCAGGCCCCAGCAAACCCAAAGCAGGCCTCAGGGGAGTGAAACTCAGGTAGCTATGGTGATTTCCAGACTTTTCAACCCACAAAGGCCAAAGACGATTTAGAAGGTCAGTAGGAAAAATCTGTTGGATCTGGGTAAGAGAAGAACACAATCTAGCACTGGCCTCATCAAAGCCCCAACAATGGAAGTGGTGGCAGTGGCAGTAGAAGGGACTGCTTCCAGAGCACTTAGCACACATGCAGTAAGGGTACTGAACAACTGATCAGAAGGAGGTTACAGCGGGCCCTTTGCTGACTCTGAGGCAGGGCCCATACTTGAATCTGGGTCACAGTACTTGGTGAAAGTCTTGGGGTGAGGAGGAGCACTGGGATAGCAGTGGCAACACTTGTGGCAGCAGTGGAGAGGGAACTCTCTTTATAGTTCCAGGGTGAAAGAGAGTGCTTGTGGTCACTCACAAACAAGAGCACAGGCCAGGAGAGGAGTAAACACCTCTCCTTAGATCATACCATCTTGGAAGAACTGAAAACTTACATGTCCCTAGAAGTATCTCTGACAATAGCTACACAAAACCCCTGAAGCTTGGAACACTATGCCCTCCAAACTGAAAGCAGAGGCCTACTTTAACAAAGAGTTGAAAAGTCAAATAATTGGCTGGGAAAAATGAACAAACAGTGGAAACAACTCAGACTATAGAAACTTACTTAGGTAACAAGGAAGATCAAAACATACACTCAGAAGGTAAAGTCAAAGCTCCTACATCCAAAGTCTCTAAGAAAAATATGAATTGGTCTCAGATCATGGAAAAACTGAAAAAGGATTTTGAAAATTAAGAGTAGTAGAGGAAAAATTGGGATGAAAAATGAGAGTGATGCAAGAAAATCATGAGAAACAAGTCAACAGCTTGCTAAAGGAGACCCAAAAAATGTTGAAGAAAATAACACCTTAAAAAATTAACTAACCCAAATGGTGAAAGAGGTTCAAAAAGTCAACAAGGAGAAGAATGACTTAAAAAGCAAAATTGGCCAAATGGAAAAGGAGGTCCAAAAGATCACTGATGAAAATAATTCCTTAAAAATTAGAATGAAGCAAATGGAAGCTAATGACTTTATAGGAAATCAAGAAATTATAAAACAGGTCCAAAAGGATGAAAAAATAGAAGACAATGTGAAATATCTCTTTGGAAAAAACAACAGACCTGGAAAGTAGATCCAGGAGAGATAATTTGAAATTATTGGACTACCTAAAAACCATGATCCAAAAAGAGCCTAGACATCATCTTTCAAGAAATTATCAAGGAAAACTGCCCTTATATTCTAGAATCAGAGAGTAAAATAGAAATTTAAAGAATCCACCAGTCACCTTATGAAAGAGATCCCAAAAGGAAAACTCCTAGGAATATTATAGCCAAGCTCCAGAATTCCTAGGTCAAGGAGAAAATACTGCAGGCAGCCAGAAAAAAAAATTCAAGTATTGTGGAAACATAATTTAGCAGCTTCTACATTAAGGATTAGTGGACTTGGAATATTATATTGAATCATATTAGAATCACCTATCCAGCAAAACTGAGTGTAATTAGTGAGGGGGTGGGGGTGGGAATTGACATTCAGTGATGTAGGGGAATTTAATGCTTTCTTGAGGGAAAAAAAAGTGCTAAAGAGAAAACTGACTTTCAAATACAAGACTCAAGAGAAGCATGAAAAGGTAAAAAGGAAAGAGAAGTTGTAAGGGACTTATTAAGTTGACCTATTTACATTCCTACATAGAAAGATGATATTTGTAACTCATGAGACCTTTCTCATTATTAGGTAATTGGAGGAAATATATGTAGAGACAGAGGGCACAGGGTGAGTTGAATATGAAGGGATGATATCTAAAAAATAAAATTAAGGGGTAAGAGAGGAATGTACTAGAAGAAGGAGAAATGGGAGAGGCAGAATGGGGTAAATTATCTCACATGAAAGAAGCAAGAAAAAGCTTTTATAGTGGAGGGAAAGAGAGGGAATAAGTGAACCTTACTTTCATCAAAATTGGTTTAAGAAGGGAGCAGCACACACACTCAATTGGGTATGGAAATGTATCTTACCCTATAGGAAAGTAGGGGAAAGGGAGAAGGAAAAGGAGGGTAGGGATGGGTGATAGATAGGAGGGCAGAATTGAGGAGAGAGTAATCAGAAGCAAACACTTTTAAGGAGTAACAGGGTCAAAGAAAAGACTAGAATAAATGGGGGGTGGGATAGGATGGAGGGAAATTTAGTTAGGCTTTCACAACATGACTGTTATGGATGTGTTTTGCATACCTACACATGTATAACCTATATTGAATTGCTTGCCATCTCAGTGAGGGTGGGTGGGGAGGAAGGAAGGGACAGAATTTGGAACTCATAAAGTTTTAAAAACAAATGTTAAAAAGTGTTTTTACATGTAACTGGGCAATAAGATACAAAGGTAGTGGGATATAGAAATTTATCTTACCCTACAGAGAAATAGAAGGGGAAAGGGATAAGAGAAGGGGGTGGGGAATAGAAGGGAGGGTACACTGGGGGAAGGGGTAATCAGAATGCACACAGTCATAGGGTAGGGGGGAGGGATAGGGAGAAAATTTGGAACTCAAAATCTTGTGGAAGTGAATGTTGAAAACTAAAAATAATTAAGATCGGGGCGGCTAGATGGCGCAGTGAGTAGAGCGTCGGCCCTGGAGTCAGAAGGACCTGAGTTCGGATCTGTCCTCAGACACTTAAGGCACACACAAACAAAAAACCTAGCCATGTGACCTTGGGCAAGTTACTTAACCCCAATTGCCCTCCAAAAAAAAAATAATAATAATTAAGATCACACGTGCAAAAAATGATTAATTGGGATTTGGTTCCAGGCCTCTGACTTCAACTCCAGCACTCCCCTATGTATCATCCTACCTCCACAAGAAACTGTGCCACATGCTAGAACACCTCCACTAGGTCTTTTGACTTTGGGGGGAGTACTGTCTAGTGCCACACTTGGGATGGCCATAAATTATCCCTTTCTTACTATATACCTAACCAACCTATTTATTCAAAAGAAACAAATTACATAAAATTGGTGATGGCCATGGGGAAAGGGCAGCTTTTTGTATTAATATATACACAGGAGGAAACACAGAAACTATTAGGGGAAAGCAAGATGCAGAACATTTGAATGAAGATCCATGGAGGCAGACAGAAACAGTTTTGTCCTTGGACAATACTACAGCCCACTTGGAAAGAAAGAAATGGGTGAGGGAATTCAGGAAACAGATCACAAACCAAGTACAGAGGCATGATGTAGTAGCGTTGGGACCTTTAGTTATTCAGATATCTGCTAGGGCAGTGACTGTACAAAAGGATCCCCATGGACCAAATATTGATCTAGAAAACCACATGTTTATTGAGGTTCCCTCCTAACTCAGCTTCTTACTAATTGTGTGACTTTGAGCAAGTTGCTTAACTTCTTTTTCTTTGTTCTGTAATCAATAAAATGAGATAATTAGATTGGATGATACTTGAGGTCTGTTATATCCCTGAATCTTTAATCCAGGTTTCCTCTACCTATCTATCTGAAGCAATGGGGCGGGGGTGGGTTGGGGCATAGAGACATGCAGAGAGGTGACAAGTAGCTATGATAGTGATAGTGACAAGCCTAGGACTAGCAGTCCCCCTGATAAAGATTGTAGGATCATAGAGTCAGAGCTGGAGAAGAGCTTAAAGATCTTCTAATCCAATCTTTTCATTTTAAAATTAGGAAAATAAGACCCAGAGAAGTCAATTTAGTTGTCCGGGGTCACACAGGCTACAAGCAACAGAACCAGGATTTGAATCTAGGATGACTGATTCCAAATCCTCTGCTTTTTATGTTGGGGTTTCAAAGGAGGCCTGAAAATGGACAGTATTTTATGTTGTGTACAGCTATGGGTATCTATGCACACCCATAGCTTAGCAGGACTGTTTTGTTTTGTTTTTGTTTTTTGGGTTTCTTTTTTTTCTTTTTTTTGCTTTTTGGAGGGCAATTGGGGTTAAGTAACTTGCCCAAGTTCACACAGCTAGATTTTTGTTTTGTGTGTGTTAAGTGTCTGAGGCTGGATCCGAACTCAGGTCCTTCTGACTCCAGGGCCAGCACTCTACTCACTGCGCCACCTAGCCACCCAAGCAGGACTGTTTTTACTCATGTCTGCTGTAGTGGCAGAGAATTTGATAGCTCTTAGCTATGAGATTGGAAAGGATTTTTAGAAGTCACTTAGACCATCCCCTTCATTTTACAGATGAGGAACTGAGGGCCTTGTGATCACAAATTTCACTGAACTGCAATTGTTACTGCAAAATTATCTAATGTTGCTCATCCCAGTAGCTTTCATGACTGTTTTGGTAATTTAACAGCTTGCTTGTACATAGCAGGAGGCTTTCTCTGTTGATCATACCTATGCTATTTATTCTAGTTTTGTTTAAAGACTAAATTTGGCTTCAGGCTAGAAAAAAATGATTGGTTAGGGCTCAGAGAAAAATGTGGCAACTTCATTTTCCCAACTAAACACTTTGACACTAATAGATATTTTGGAAACAAAATTGATCGTGAGGATGGGAAGTATAGGGGAAAAAAATAACTCTGGCATATAGGATTCCTTACCATTCTACCCATGCGTAAATAAGATTCAGCCTACATTAACAGTCTCAAGGACCAAGGTCCCTAGGTCCCTTTTCCATATACCTTTTTCATTATATTTTTCAAAGGTTTTATAGTGAATCAAAAGTAGTCTTCTTTGTTGGCAAGTTCCTATACTTTGGATAACAGTGAACCAGTTATAGTCCTTCCATTTTCATGGCCATTAGTCTAGTTTGGTTCTCATCATCCTCCTCTGCAAAGAGTTCTCTAACTGGTTTCACTGAACCTTCTAAGTAATCTCTTTGCAACTAGTCTGTTTCCTCCCCCATCTATCTTATAGGTAGCTGCCAAATTCAGTTTCCTAAAAATATTGTTCATAACATCCACTACTATCTTGCTCAAAAATATGGGAAGAATAATGAATAAGCTCTTAAGAATGCATTGCTTAGAAATGCTCATTTTAAGTGTAAATAGCCATGAATCTATGTGTAATGTGTGTGCTAAATGTTAACATATTATATGTATGGTCCTCAATAAATACTTAAGACATAAACTGGGATAGTTATCAGTTAACTTAGTATCCCCTCCCAGTATTAAACTCATCTAGTTTAATATCTAGTTTAGGAGAATTAGGAGAACTCTTCGTTCAGTTTCTTGTTCATGCTTACATCTTATAAGCCATTTCCCTCCTGTGTCTCCTCTCTCTACTCCCTGTCCTGTGTCATTCAAATTCCAAAAGGTTATTATCTTAGCAAGTTTAATTGAATTCTATAAAAGAGTAGTAAATTTTGAGCAAGATTCAAAATCTCAGAAGAGAAAACCATCTCAGTTCTCTTACACACCCATTGGGTGGGAACCACATTCTCTTGGCCCTAGTTACAGGATAAAACAAAAGTTCCGATATTTCATGCAAGTTTTCCAACTTCAAAGAGGTACAAAAGGGGCCATATGAGTAGAAGACAGATAACACTACAGCACACTTGAGGTGTGTAGTACAGGTTCACTCTTGATCTGTTCAGACAGGAAAGATACTAAGATAGCTTTGAAGGGGTTAATAATCTTACTTTGTTCTAATCTAGTCTTCTAACAGAGGGTTGCTGATGATGGGAGCATTACAGCATTCCCTTATCACCCTTCTTGCAAGGGCCAATGAGAAGGGGGGACAACTACCCCTATGTCTCAATGGGGTCAATCAAGACGGCACAGCTTGTGCACTACCCTAAATCCCCACAAGCCTCAATAGGGGCCAGTTGAGGCAAACACAGATTCCCCCCCAAGCCTTGATGGGGGCTAGTCAAGGCACAAGAGCATTCTAACTTGTGCATTCAGCCCTAAGGTTCCCCACTGTTTGACTAGTACCCACCTGCGTTATACAGCAACAGACAAAGAAGGCTTATTGCCAACAATAACATCACAACAGTAACCTCACCCTTGTATCTCACTGCACAGTCACAGTGGATATTTACAAATTAAGCACAAATGTTTATATTATTTATCATTATATAATGCCATGCAAGCATGGTGGAGTTGTTCTGAACCATAATTGTGAGAATTCATATCTAATATTTGGAAACAAGAGATTATTCTGACTATGGATCCTGGGAAACAGAACTCTAAGAAATAATAACAATAATAACAAAATAATAACATAGTCATTTACATGAGTCTGCACTGACTAGAAGGTAGAATTCTTCCTCTTTGGCTCAAATGGCTCCCAACCCTTCTATCCTGTTTCTGCTTGCTTTTATTATTATTCCCCCATCAGCTTGGCTGGATCAGAATATGCTCACCTTTCTGGGCACACCAGGGTACAGTATACCTCACTGCTCTTGATTTTGGTCTTCTGCTGCCAGTATAATGAAAACCTTCCTTGCCTAGGGCTACAGGTCAAGGAATGGTGGCAAAACTCTCCGTGCTAAAGTTAGGTCCTTAAGAATTCCACTCTCCCTCTCCATTTCATTTTCAAAGTCTGATTTCAGTGATGTTCATACATCATTCTGCATAGGCAGGGCCTGGGGAAATTGCTTTCATGCACCCTTGATCTTTTAGATTGAGAATCTTTTAGAAGATACAGTTGGGGGTGGGAGATGACTGGAAAAGATGTAGAGAATGCAAACAAATCTCAGGCCACCAGTCAACTAATTTATTTAATTGGTTTTGCTTTTGTTTAAGTTTAATGTTAAACTTTCCCATGACCTACGGAAGAAAGATTAAGTTCCTAAGCCTGGTGTTCAAGGACTTTTACAAAATGTCCCAACTAAGAATATACAAGTAAATATTTAATAACAATTGTCCAAAGATGCAGGACATGCTTTTGATTTTAATCTGAATTATTAGCATTTTGTCCATCACTTATTTAACAATAAACAAAACAATAAACAAGCCCTGATTCCTGACATATCAGTGCTCTCCCTAAAAATTTAAATGTCTCTCAGAGAAGTATGAGCTGGCTCTAGCACACCCTTGTTACCCACCTTTGCAGCTCTACCTTTCCCTACACAAAACCTCTCTTCCAGTCAAATTGTTCTACTTGTCCCATAACCTTTCATAAACATGACCACCTCCATACCTCAGCTAATGCTATTTGCCTAGCTGAGAATACTTGCCCGGCCCAGCCCTGCCCCACCCCACCCCCACAGGCTTTCTCTGCCAATTACTAAATAGATGACTATCTTCTAGCTTTTATTCCAAACCCAAAAGTTAGTCCACTGTACTTGCACTTCACAAATTCTTTAGAAAGCATAAGCAATAAAGAATAACCTCAATAGTAGTTCAGATTTCCATAGTCCTTTGTGATTTTAAAGTGCCTATCATCGCAATGACCCTTTTATGGTAAATAGAGTGTTTTTCTTAGCCACCTACAGATAAGAAACTGCTCACGTCCTGTACAGCTTGTGTCAGAACTCAGCCTTCAGCCTATTTCTTTTATCTCCAGGCCTGGTGTTTTCACTATCAGAAAGATGGGATCAGAGTTCAAAGTGACCTTGGTAAATTGGAGGTGTATTTAGCAATAAATGAAATCATGTGCATTAGGACAAGACCTACAAGTGACCAGGTTTGCTAAGTTTAAAATAACTCCACGGCACAAGGGTTTTAAAAAGACAGAAATATGTGCAAATCAGAACCTAACACAGGAGAACCTTGAATCTATCCCTCCTCTACCCCTATCTCCTACACTGGAACAGCCATTAGTAACTTACACTGACAAGTTCACTATCCATTTTGGGCTGAATGTTAGAGGGGTAGATATCTGTGGGATGAAATCAAAGTCATGTTTTCTAATCAAATCAGCAAGCATTTGCATACCTGTATACAACCTGGTCCTAAGTTCCTTCAGGGCAGGGAACTGAGACAGTTCTGAGCATAAAATAGATGCTCAGGAGATAGTTGTTAATTGACACATGTAAATAGCTATAATGTACACTATTCTCCTCCCATGTTAACACCCTACCAATGATTCCCTAGCTTCCTTGGCACATTTTTCTCCTATTTTAACTTTAACTTTTACTGCCTATCTCAGAGAAATCACAGAACAATTTGTAAGCCTTTTAAGAACATGTAAGTGTATGTTATTATTTCATTTTCCCCATCTTTTTCTATGGAATTCAGATAGAAATTGTTCTGATACAAATTGTCATATGTTTGAACACTTAATATTCTGATACTTGTTTGCACATGGGAACAAAATAGCTGCTTTTTGTAATTGAATAAAAGTATCCAGATGTTATCTTCTGTAGGCTTACTGAAAGTGAACTCATCTTCAGGGCAATTATAGTAACAGGAAGCACAACTGGGAGGATGTGTGCCTGACCCTGTGCCCACATAATTTTGATTTCTCCTCTAGGTTTCTGTATTTTGCTAGCTTTTCCTTCCCCATAAGAAGATTATGACCATTTGGTTTGGTGACATCTATTAAAACTAATTTCTTAAATTTTTATGGGCCAATGTTGGGGCAACAATTTTGTCTACAATAATGTCCCAGTTCTAGTATCATTCCTTTGTTGAATTTGTATTCTTCTTCCTTATCTTTTCCCTATTCTTTTTGTTCCTCTTCCCTTCCTTCTCATGCCCACTCCTTTCCTTCTCTTCTTTCTTTCTGTGACCCTGAATCTTAAAAAATCAACATGGCAGAGTAGAAAGATCACTGGACTCCTTGGGCTCAGAAAGTCCATTTCAAGTCCCAGCAATGCCTCTCTCTGAGTCAAATCACCATTGGGCTGGGTCAGGCAAATCATAACTCAGGGCTGGCTCCTCATCAGAGTCAAGGGCTGTGGCTACCTGCAGTCTCTGCTATGGATTCCAGTTGTTGGGATTCTGGTGACTTTTTAAATTTTTGAAGCTCACAAGGTCATAACCAGGTTCATTCCATCTCCCATACTCATTCACCTAGGATCAGCAAAGAATATACTCAGTAGAGACAGAAACAGGGGTGTATTCCTCAGGTATATACCCTGTGATGGCTGGGTAAGGAGAGTAGGTAGCCATCAGTAGTAGGTCTTGTTGCTCCCTGATAGTTCATCCCCTCTACCCACCCACCAGTAGTTTATAGTATTTCTTCTTCCTCTTCACCTGAAAGCTGCCAAGGAAGAGAGAGAGTTAGCCCTCTCTAGCCTTTTGAATACATATTCAGTTCCAGATCAGCACCAGTTAACAGGGGTTTTTTCATCATCATGCACTTAGCTAACAGGTAAGAATCATAGAATACTTATCTTTGCTTTTAAAGGTCCAGAGGCCTTTTAAAGGCCTCTCCCTTAGGCACTTCCAGAAAAATAGATTCACTAAGCCCCCATATGCATTAATAGCAGGCAGAAGATGTCTCATGTTCTCTAAAGCATGGGCTTTCTTTGGCCCTTTATAAAATGGCTTAAACTAGAAAATTAGGGAGGAAAATGAAGTGTGGCTATTGCCAAAACATGAAGGGCACCTAAATATGATTTAAGAATGAACAGCACTTCCATGAAGCACTTTTTCTCAAAGATGGAATGAGCTGTCATAATGTTGGTGTGTTGATAATTATATAATCAGAGTAAAAATACCAACTGGGGGTAGCCAGCTGATGAAGAGGATAGAGTGCTGCAGCTGGTGTTAGAAAGACCTGAGTTCAAATCTAGCCTTAGATAGTTACTAGCTATGTGATCCTGGGCAAGCCCCTTAATCCTGTTTGCCTCAGTTTCCTCTTCTGTAAGAAGAAGGAAATGGCAAACTAGTACCTCTGCCAAGAAAACCCCAAATGGGGTCATGAAGATTCAGATATAATTGAAACAATTCAACAACAATTAAGACATCTGAGAGTGGTGATTGAATGACACTTGGAGAAGTTCACTAGAGAAGCATCACTCCCCCAACCCCCACCACCATAGTATAATGGTATCTTATTGAAACTACTGAGTACCCAGTAGATGCTTAAAAAGGTCCTTCAAAGGTTCTTAACCATTTTTGTGTCATGGACCACTTTAGCAATCTTCTAAAGCCTAGACTCCTCAGAATAGTGTTTGTTGCCTACAGTCATAATTGAAGGAAATGCTAACTCTCAGTAGAGGATGGTCTATTTGAATTCAATTGAATTAAACTAAGTAATAATTTCTCTTTTTCCTTGGGATACAAGGAAACTGGAAATTTTATCCAATCAATATAACATCCTGTGTCCATGTACTGGCATGGAAAGGATGGAGAGGGTGCAACAGGAACTCAGGCCATTTACATGGGGAAGTCTGTTCCCCAGAATGTTTAGTCAGAACTCTGCAGATTCAATGAAGTACTTGGATAAATCCTAATGTCCTCTTATCCTTCAGCCTCTGAACAATAGAAAGTCAATAAGGAAGTAATAATATATAGTCATAGAGCACAGCCCTTTCTCTGAATTGGGCATGCCATGTTGAGCATTCCAGTGCCAGTGTCTCCCAAGTCACACAATCAATTCCAAAGTTCTTGAGAGAGATCTTGAGAGTGTCCTTGTATCACTTCTTCTGACCACCATGTGAATGCTTGCCTGTGTGAGTTCTCCATAAAACAGTCTTTTTGGCAAGCATACATTTTACATTTGAACAATGTGGCCAGCCCATCACAGTTGTACTCTCTAAAGCAGAATTTGAATGCTTGGTAGTTTAGTTTGAGTAAGGACCTCAGTGTCTCGTACCTTATCCTGCCAGGTTATCTTCAGAATCTTCCTAAGACAGCTCAAATAGAAGTGATTCAGTTTCCTGGCATGTTGCTGATAGACTGTCCAAGTTTCACAGGCATATAACAATGAGGTCAGCACCACGGCTCTGTAGACCTTCAGTTTGGTAGTCAGTCTAATACCTCTTCTCTCCCATACTTTCCTTTGGAGCCTCCCAAACACTGAACTAGCTCTGTCAATGTATGCTTCAACCTCATTATTAACATCCCTGGAAAGTACACTATCAAGGTGAGTGAACTTATCCACAGAATTCAAAACTTCTCCATTTGCTGTAACCACTAGTTCCATGTGTGGATGGTGTGGTGGTGGCTGATGGAAAACCTTTGCTTTCTTGGTGTTAACTGTTAGGCCAAAATTAGCACAGGCAACAGAGAATTGATTCATACTTTGTTGCATCTCAGCTTCAGAGGCTGCATTGAGTGTACAATCATCTGCAAACAGAAAATCATGTACCAACACTCCCTCCACTTTGATCTTGGTTTGTATCCTTTTCAAACTGAAGAATTTACCATCAGTTTGGTGGTAACCTTGACGGTGACCTTGATGCCGTGTTCATCCTCATTGAAAGCATTTGACAACATGGCTGAAAACATTATGCCAAACAGCATGGAAGTAAGCAAAACAGCTTTGTTTCACCCCATTGTTGACTGGGAAGGCATGAGAATATTGTCCATTATCCAGAACCCAAGTGAGCATGCTGTCATGAAACTGATGTACAATGCCAATAAACTTCTTTGGGCAACCAAATTTTGACATAATTTTCCTCATGACTAACAGTATCAAAGGCCTTGGTCAAATCTACAAACATTGTCTACAGACCTCTGTTCTGCTTCTGGCATTTCTCCTGGAGTTGTTGGGCAGCAAAAAGCATAGCAACTTTCCTCGGCCCTTTCTGAAGCCACACTGGCTATCAGATAGATGATCATCTTCCAGGTGAAGAATCAGCCCAATAAGGAGGACTCTGGCAAGAATCTTGCCAGTAATGACTAAGAGAGAGAGACCCCCCTATGATTGTCACAGGACAATCTATTTCCTTTACCTGGATAAAGATGAACAGTAGAGGCATCCTTGAACTCCTGGGGGCTAACCTCCTCTTGCCATATAACCTGGAAAATTCCGCCAGCTTTCATATGAGCAATAGACCCCCCAAAAAATCTTATTCAGTTGGAGCTTCAGCTAAGGAGGGATTGACTTCAATTTGATTTGAGGTAAATGGTTTTGAAACAGCTCAAAGGAAATGCAGAATGCGTAAATTTAGAGTATCCACCCCAAATATTCACACAGATTGATTGTGCCTGACCTGATGTAGAGCATACCAAGCTTGTATTGGTCTGATCAGCTACAGTCAGACAAATTGAAATTCGACTTTAGCTTAGTGATGTCATTTTTGGTCCTCTTTGAGAACGAAGGAAAACAACCAACAATCAACCTTCATATCACTTGTCAGCCCTTTTTGCTTCAAACCTAGGTGTGTGCTTTTTCAAACAGGGAGTCTGACTCATTTGATAGTTTCTTA
This sequence comes from Gymnobelideus leadbeateri, assembly GCA_011680675.1. Lineage (NCBI taxonomy): Eukaryota > Metazoa > Chordata > Mammalia > Diprotodontia > Petauridae > Gymnobelideus > Gymnobelideus leadbeateri. Next base: position 2,165,157 of record WOXC01004035.1, read on the forward strand.
CACTAACGCACCCGCAATTAAAGCATAGGATCTTATTTAGTCTAAAGGAGAATTATTCTTCACTATAGATCTACAAACAGAACTCTGTCTGAGGCATGAATTGGCTAATATTCTCCCTGTTTGGTGACATATTCATTGGCCTCAATGTGCACATAATATAAATACAGATTCACTCATATCATATAACAGAAATGTCAGACACACAACCAGGGGCAAAATGAGGCAGACAAACACTGCTCAAGTATGGTCAGAACCAGATTAAGATGTAATTTGGAAGTATTTAATAAAAATCATAATAAAATACTGATAATACAATATTTTAAAACAGATGGTGGCTTTCAAGGATCCTTATATACAAACTACTGGCCCCATTTCTAAGTGGTGCAGTGGATAGAATACCAGGCTTGGAGTCAGGAAGACTCATCTTCCTGAGTTCAAATCTGACCTCAGATACTTACTAGCTGTGTGACCCTGGGCAAATCACTTAACTCTGTTTTCCTCAGTTTCTTTATCTATAAAATAAGCCAGAGAAGGAAATGGCAAACCATTCCAGCATCTCTGCCAAGAAAACCACAAGTAGGGTTATGAAGAGTTGGACATGCCTGAAAAATGACTGAACAACAACAAAAATTTCTATTTGAGATTGACATCACTGCTTTATAATGCCTTAGCACAATACCTTACACATACAATGGCAGGCACTCAAAAAATATTTGAGTGGTCAAAATCTGTGACATGGACAAACCATGTCACCTAAAGGAAGGTGGAAGAAAGCCTGGAGAAGAAACTAAGAAAACAAATGTTTTCTTAGGAGAGAACATGGTAGAGTAAGGAAAGCTTTAAAAAAAAGTGTTTCCAAGATGAGCAATGTCCTCACCAAAGGCAACATAAGGAAATGGACCACGGTAATTGTCCTGGAAATTCTTTCCATTTCATAACATCTAATGTGGTGTTTACAACACAAACACAATTACCCAGAAGAAAAGAATTTAAAATGTACATCATGTGTTTTTGGTGTTTCCTTATCTTTCCAGTCTCCCCAAATGCCATGAATTTGAAGATTTATGTCCAGTACCCTTTCTTTGTAGTTAAGGAACGCAAGGATTTTCAGTTAAAGCCTTGGAACTTCACAAGCCTTTGACGGAGATAGATATGCCTGAAACACTGGTGAAAACAGAATTCACAGGCTTCCCACCAGTACCCAACCAAACCTTCCCAGGCATCCTAGCTTTTTCTTTGTGAGGGGAGGGGCAGTAGGAGGAGAGAAATAGAACTATCCTTTTCCCACTTATACCAGGCTAGAGTTATCATCATTGATGGAGATAGCAAATCTAGGCAATCATTCTGAGAACTGTGGAATTTAGAAATATCTGAATTCCAAAAGAAAATTTAGCAGCCCAATTATAAGGATAACAAATTACTTTTTTTAAATTGACAAAAAATAAATTGTTGAAATCACTATGTTCAAAATGAAAAACTGCGAACTAAGATGTACATTTCTATTTGTATGTATTTTATATGTGTATATATTTATATCTATATATGTGTGCATATATAGATAGATATATATTTCCACATAGAGAGAAAATGAAGAACATTCAAGGTAGGAGTGATCTAAAAGGGAAACGCCTCTGTAAATACAGTCAGGGCTTACGTTTTCTCTCAGTATGTTCAGAGGTATCACTAGGAAGATTTTCACCTGAAGACAAAAACAACTGGGAGTATAGGAGGGAGAGCTGGCTTGCCCAAGGGTCACATAATTATTAAGTGACAGCTCTAGGATTTGAACCCAAGCCCTCTGAAAAAGAATCCAGCACTCTTTCTGTAGCACTAGGAGTCTCTAGGTTAGGCTCGTGGTCTGATGAATTAACCTTAAAAGGCCCCAAATTCATAGTTGGAAGTATAGTTATGAAACATATGAATGGTGTATGATAATGGCCCCAGTTAAAGAGAGAAAACTCTCTAACAATGAACTGGGAGGGCAGCTCTGACCTAGGAAAGGTCAGTCTCTCCTTAGTGGTTCCCAGATTCATCCCACACCCTCATGCCACAAACAAGGGACACAAGGAAGTGAGGGCCCATCAGTTTTGACCATAGGTATTTTATGAGAAATGAGATTTGATAGGTCAGATGCCATCTTTAACCCTGCAAAAGCGCATATTTAAAAATAGGTACAAGTTGCATCCATCTTAAGGCAGGAGAAGGGGATAAGGGTTTTCAGTTCCTCTGTATTTGGGGCATTTTCCCTTCCCCACTGTAGTGTTCCAGTCACCAGATCTAGCATCCATAATAGAAAACAGTCTAATATCTTACTGCTTTAGTTTTAGCAGAAGGTTTTGAGGAGGGAAACCACTAGAGGCAACTTCTCTTCCGTTTGGGCCTAGGGGGAAGTGCCCCCCCTTCCTAGTCTCCAGGTGTTTTTTTTTCCTTCCTTTTCACTTTTCTCCAAGTGTTCTTCCATTTCATGGGCTCTCCTTTTAATCCCTCTTGAGCCAAAAAAATTCATCCTCTCTTTCATTCACAGTCCTGATCTCTTAGTTTCCTTTCTTCCCAAGGTAAGCAGAAATACAAATCCCAGAGTTTGGGGTTACTTGGGTCCCTTGCAAGGCAGTCAGTCCAAACCTCACCAGTACTGTTAGATTCCTCCTGTACCAAATGGCCTTATTTTGCAGACACAGAAACTGAGGCTCAGAGAGGTGTCCAGGATTATGCAGCTAGTAAATGGCAGAAACAGGATGACAAGTAAACAAAGGGCTATCCCCTGGAAGAAACATTGTTCTTATTCTGCTTGGTGCCCAGAGGCCTGAGCTAGTAATAACTTGTAGAGGCTGAAGAGAGAGACCCAGACTCAAGGAAAGCTTCTCAACAATTAGAACTACCCTATAGTAGTCTCTGGAGCAGTAGATTCCCTCTCACTGTGAGTCATTAAGTAAAGACCAGATAACCACTTAACAGCTTGATTGGAGAGTTTCTCATGTGTCATTTGGACTTGGTGTCCTCAGAGGTCCCTTCCAACTCTAATTCTATGGTCACCTCCACACCAGGATGCAGAAGCCAAGGGAGACAGGCAAAAATAGTGGGGATTTTTAAAGGGACTAAAGCAACAAACCTACCAGAACATTAAGGGGTGGCCCAGGACTAGCTCTGTGTCAATGGAGAAGATTCTGAGGTAAGGCAAACAGAAGGGGTCACCAGGGAAACTAATTATCCAGATGAAAAAGAAAGACTCCTCCCCCATGTCAGTACCCTGGAGTAAAGTTTCTCTATAGACTCAAACTAAGTTCACTCAATTCACAAATATTTAATGAGAACCAACAGTGTACCCAGGACTGTATTATTTCTGGAGAAAGACAAAATAGTAAAAGTATCTCTGTCCTCAAGAAGCTTACAGTCTACTGGAAGAATACTATGTATACAAATATATATGATAAATATTGATATGTATTGATATATGTATATATACACCGACATGTATGTGTATATATGCATGTGTATATATATGTACATCTGTGTATATATACACATTATATATTCACATATACATACACATAAATGTACATATATGTTTATGTGTGTATATATATATATATACACATATACATACATAAAGGCATACATATAGTGAAGAGACCAGGAAATACTTTGTCCATATTCATAGATTTGGAGTTGGAGTTGGAAGGGACCTTAAAGGCTATCCAGTTCAATTTCTACATTTTATAGTTGAGGAAACTGAAGCAGAAGCAGATAGAGGTTCAGTTACTTGCCCAGGTTTACACATCTAGGATCTGAGGCTGGATTTGAACTCGGGTCTTCTTTCCTTGTTAAGTTCAGTGCTCTATCCACAGAACCACTTAGTTGTACAAAAGTACAGAGGTGGCAGATGGAATATTGATTTTGATGATCAACCAGCAAGTTGAATTGGAACATAAAGTTTGTGAAAAGGAGTATTATGTATCTTGTATATAGGTAGTTATTTGCATGGTGTCTCCTCCATTAAAATGTAAGCTTCTTGAGGACAGGAAACATTTTTTTCTTTTTGTTTTTGTCTTTCTTTGTATCTCCAGCTCTTAAAATGATGCCTGGCACATAGTTAAGTGCTTTAAAAAAATGCTTGTTGACTTGACAAGTAATGTGAAATACATCTGAAAAGGAATGGAAAGGAATCTGGAAAAATTGTAGAAGGGCTGATCCTGAGGCAGAGGAATTTAAAATTCATCTCAAATGCCATTGGGAGCCACTAAGTTTACGAGCAGAAAAGAGTCAGGTCTGAGACAGGTTATTTCAGCAGGCAAGTGGAGTTTGAATTGGAAAGAACAGAAACTGGGAGCTGACAGTGGTTTGAGTGAAAGGTAAAGAGGATCTATGTTAGGGTGCTGGATATGTGTGTAGAGGGGGTCAGATGTTATTGAGGTCAACCCAAAGAGTCTTGGCAACAGATTGAATCTGGAGGCTTAAGGTGAGAGAATAGTCAAGATAACGGAGGTTATGAACCCTGGGCAACATCAACCTATTACTTGAATCATAAGATTTAAACCTGGAAAACTCTGTGAGAACAAGGATTGCTTTTGTGCTCTTGTTCATCTTTGTGCCCCCAGAGATTAGCAAAGCACTTGACACACTGTGAGAAACGCTTGTTGGGGTGTCTAGGTGACACAATGAATAGGGCACCTGCCCTGGAGTCAGGAGGATCTGAGTTCAAATCCAGCCTCAGACACTTAACACTTACTAGCTGTGTGACCTTAGGCAAGTCATTTAACCCCAATTGTCCTGCCTTTCCCCTCCAAAAAAAGAAAAAAAAATGCTTGTTGATTGTTAGATGATCTGGCTCAATCTCCTTATTTTGAAGCTAAGGAAACTAAGTCCCAGACAGGACTAGTGAATTGTCCAAGGTTTCGTAGTAAGTAGCAGGGCTAGTATTTGAACTCAGGTCCATTCTTTCCAAATTCGGTGCTCTTTCTACCACCACAAATTTATTTACTTTTATTAACAAGCGCCCTAGCACACCCAGGATGGCCTGCTGGCACAGGTTCTTTGATCCACTTTGCTAGAGGAAAGACAACTTTTAAATGGGTCAACAATCTTACTTTAATTAAAGATAAGTAGAAAATACAAGCAGAGAAATTAACACAGGGATTTGACAGGGCTCCTTCTGTCTGAACAGTGTAATACAGCCACCTACATACATCACCAGACTGGGAGAGCACAAACCTGAGAGTAGTTGGGGTTTAACAAACAGTTACTCATAGTCCTATCCAGGGAATCAAAAGGCCCTTCTCTTAAGTGAACCCCCTAAAGTAAAATGCCAGCCTCCCAGTATATACAGTTTTCAACTGATAGGCTCAGAGCCAGAAGGTAACACAACCCTCGTGACTCAGTGCCTAATTAACTTAGTACCAAAAGGTGTGAAAGCCTTCCTACAGGCAAGCCTCACTGTAAGCAAGCCTCCCCTAAGCAAACTCCTCCTTAGGCAAGTTCCTCCCCCAATGAGCTCTATGTGACTCAGGATGTGTCACTCAGTCGTGAAAGGAGCAAGACATCTGTGATTTAACACATGTGGTCACATAGGTCTATTAATGGACGGGGAAGATCTTCCTATTCCATTAACATTACATTACTTTAGAAAAATGTTCCTGGGTTGGAGGAAATGTAGTTTCTTGTTGAATATACTAAATTCTTAGGAGCATTGAAAGCAAAAGGACATGTTTGAACTGAGGGAGCCAAGTGGAGTCATCTCCCTGCCTTTAACTTCGAGGTTCAGACAAGTTGCATGATGATTATTGAAGCCTTACAAATAAATGAGAAGAACATTCCTTATAGCCCTGCAGGGCAGCCCTAGGTCAATCCAACAAACATTATTTTTTAATGTTCCATTTTATTTTTTCAATTAATGGAAATTTATTTTCTCCCCTTTATTAAAAAGACAAAAATCAAAAACTCTTGTAACCAATACACATAGCCAAGCAAAACAAATTCCACATTGGCCATGTGCAAAAATGTGTGTCTCATCCTGCACCCTGAGTCCAACAACCTCTCTGTCAGGAGATGGCGAACATGCTCTCATTGGTCCTCTGGAATCATGGTTGGTCATTGCATTGATCAGAGTTCTTAAGTCTCTGGAAGTTGTACATCTTTACAATATTGTTATTGTCTAAATTTCAACAAACATTTATTTAAAAAAAACAGATAATGTAATACACTAGAAAAATAGGATTTTTAAACATTTGTATTAATTTTATATTTAATTTATACAATAAAACAAGCATTTCCATAACTTAATATAATAAAAATACCAAATTACCTAAAATGATTGAATGGGTGAAGTGACAAATATTGGAGAGGATGGGTTTTGAAAGACTTTTGAAATCATAGAATTCGAGCTGGGAAAGTCCTAGAGATCCTCCAGTCTGGCTTCTTCATTTTATAGAAAAGGAAACCAAAGCCCAAAGAAATAATGTGATTTGTCCAAAGTCACCCAGCTAGTAACTCAGAGGATTCAGACTCAGGCTCTCTGATTCCAAATTCACTGCTCTTCACACTATACTTCACTGTCCAATGATGCCAATGGGAGCCAAGAACAAGTTGACAAAGATCAGATCTCTTGATTTGTTTCATCCAGTTTATCACTTAAAAAAAAAAGAGGGGCAGCTAGGGGGGCCCAGCCTCAGACACTTAACACTTACTAGCTGTGTGACTAAGCAAGTCACTTAACCTCAATTGCCCTGCCTTCCCCCCTCCAAAAAAAAAAGAACTAGACTGGGAGTTTTATTGTCTCTTTTTCTTTTGTGGAGCAGCCCTGCAGCAAGCAGGTTTTGTTTTGGTATAATACTTTTTTCTATTCTTTTCCTTCCCATTTATCATGCTTTTCAAAACCAAAACTAATCCCCTTCCATCATTTTGGTCCTAAGTTTTTATTTTCAATTTTTCTGACTCATCCAGTTTCCAAAGACAATCCTTATATTCTCAATAGAGTTTCAGTCTACTGGGCTTAGAATCTGAAGACCTGAGTTTTTATCCTGAATTAGTCACTTAGTAGCCATTACACCTTGGACAAGTCATTTCAGTTCAATGAGGCTCATTTCTTTGATGTGAAATAGAAATTTTATATTTGCCCTAGAAGTCACACAAAGTTGTTGTAAAAACCAAATTAGACAATCTTTGTAAAACTTCCGTAACCCTGTAGTACCATGTATAATTTTCATTATCCAGGATTCTATAATAATGATAGCTAGCATTTATATAGCATTTTAAGGTTCATAAAGCATTTAAAATACGTTGATTTGTTTGACCCTCATATAAACCCTATGAGATAGGTTTAATTATTATCCCTACTTTCCAGATGAAGAGCCTGAGGCAGGCAGAGGTCAAAGGATGATTTTTCCCAGAATCACACAGCTGATTGGGTGGTTGAGGCAAGACATAGACTCAGGTCTTCCTGACTACAAACCCTATGCTCCATTCAACTGTAACATCACTCCCCCCCTCAGTATTTCTTTCCCATTAGTGCCTTTACAAAACTCAAATTTCTACCCATTTCCCAGTATTTCCTTTGAAACTTACAACAGGGGGAGTGGAGCCACATGGCAGAGTAAAAGCAGGGACTTGCTAGAGTTTCCCCCACATCCCTCCAAATACCTTTAAAAAATGACCCTAAACAAATTCTAGAGCTGCAGAACCCACAAAATGACAATGTGAAACACATCTCCAGCCCAAGAGAGCTTGCACAACCAATAGGAACAGTATATCACACCAGGCTGGGAGTGGAATGTAGTCCAGTGTGGGCTGTGCTGGGCATAGATGGGGCCAGAGCAGACCTCAGGGGACTGAATCACTGACAGCTGTGGTGATTTCCAGACTTCTCAACTCCCAAACACCAAGAATAGCATGGAATGTCAGTGGGGGAATTCTGGGTAAAAGAGGAGTGCATGATCCAGCCCCAGCCCTGGAGTAACAAAGTTGGTGGTGGTAGCAGCAGTAGCTGCTGCTGCTTCTGGACCTCTGGACCTACAGATGGTGGGGAATCCAGTGACTGATACAAAACCCCTGAAGCCTGGGACAGTGTACCAACACCCACTAGAAACAGAGTCCTGCCTTGACAGGGAGATAGCAAGTCAAGTATTTGGCTGGGAAGATGAATATACAGCATTTAAAAATTCAGACTATAGAATCTTACTTTGGTGACAAAGAAGATCAAAACATACAGCCAGAAGAAGACAAAAAAGTCAAAGCTCCTACGTCAAAAGCCTCCAAGAAATATATGAATTGGTTTTAGGCCATGGAAGGGCTCAAAAAGGATGTTGAAAATCAAGTAAGAAAAGTAGAGAGAAAATTGGGAAGAGAAATGAGAGTGATGCAAGAAAATCATGAAAAACAAGTCAACAGTTTGCTAACAGAGAACCAAAAAAGTACTGAAGAAAATAACACCATAAAAAGTAGACTAACCCAGGGCTACTAGGTGGAACAGTGAGTAGAGCGTCAGCCCTGGAGTCAGAAGGACTGAGTTCAGATCCGACCTCAGACACTTAATGCACACACAAAACAAAAACCTAGCCGTGTGACCTTGGGCAAGTTACTTAACCCCAATTGCCCTCCAAAAAAAAAGCAAAAAAAAAAATAGACTAACCCCAATGTCAAAAGAGGTCCAAAAAGCCAGTGAGAAGAAGAATGCCTTAAAAAGCAGAATTGGCCAAACAGAAAAGGAGGTCCAAAAGCTCACTGATGAAAATAATTCCTTAAAAATTAAAATGGAGCAAATGGAAGCTAATGACTTTATGAGAAATCAAGAAATTATAAAACAACCAAAAGACTGAAAAAATAGAAGACAATGTGAAATATCTCATTGGAAAAACAACTGACATGGAAAATAAAATTCAGAAAAAATAATTTTTAAATTGTTGGACTACCTGAAAGCCATGATCAAAAAAAGAACCTAGACATCATCTTTCAAGAAATTATAAAGGAAAACTGCCCTGATATTGTCGAACCAGAGGGGAAAATAGAAATTGTAAGAATCCACTAATAGCCTCTTGAAAGAGATCCAAAAAGAAAAACTCCTAAGAATATTGTAGCCAAATTTGAGTTCCCAGATCAAGGAGAAAATATTGCAAGCAGCCAGAAAGAAACAATTTAGGTATTGTGGAAATGCATTAAGTATGACACAAGACCTAGCAGTTTATACATTAAGGGATTGAAGGGCTTGGAATATGATATTCTGGAGGTCAGAGGATTAAGAGCAAAACTGAGTATAATACTCTGGGGGGGGGAGGGGTTAAATTTAAATAAAATAGAGGACTTCCAAGCGTTCTTGATGCAAAGACCAGAGCTGAATAGAAAATCTGACTTTCAAATACAAGACTTAAAAGTAACATGAAAAGGTAAACAGGAAAGAGAAATCATAAGGGACTTATTAGAGTTGAAATGTTTATTTTCCTACATGGGAAGATGATATTTGTACCTCATGAGACCTTTCTCATTATTAGAATAGCTGAAGGAAATAGATAGGTAGGTAGGTAGATAGATAGATAGATAGATAGATAGATAGATAGATAGATAGATGGAACAGCATGAGTTGAATATAAAGGGATGATATCTAAAAAATATGATATCTAAATGATATCTAAAAAATAAAATTAAAGGGTGAGAGACAAATATAGTGGGAGAAGAAGAAAGGGAGAGATAGAATGGGATAAATTATCTCACATAAAAGAGGCAAGAAAAAGATTTCACAATGGAGGGGAAGAAGGGGGAGGTGAGAGGGAATGAATGAACTTTACTCATTGGATTTGGCTTAAGGAGGGAATAACATACACACTCGACTGGGTATTTTACCCCACAGGAAAATAAAAGGGGAAGGAGATAAGGGGGTAGGGATTCCAGAAGGAAGGCCAGATTGGGGGAGGGGGGTAGTAAAAAAAAAACAACCACTTTCAACAAAGGACAAAGGAGGAAGTAGAATAAGTGGGAGGCAGGATAGGATAGGGGGAAATATAGTTAGTCTTTTACAACATGACTATTATGGAAGTGTTTTGCATGACTATACATGTGGAAATACAATTTAAATACAACCTTTATTGCTTGCTTGCTTTCTCAATGAGGGTGGGTGGGGAGGGAAGAAGGGAGAGAATTTGGAATTCAAAGTTTTAAAAAGAAATGTTAAAAGTGTTTTTTACATGCAACTGGGAAATAAGATATACTGGCTGTGGGGCAGAGAAATCTATTTTGCCCTACAAGAAAATAAAGGGAAAGGGGATTAAAGGGGAGTGTGACAGAAGGGAAGGCAGACTAGAGGAAGGGGTAATCAGAATTCACACCATTTTGGGGGACAGAGGAGTGATGGGGAGAAAATTTGGAATTCAAATTCCTGTGGAAATGAATGTTCAAAACTAAAAATGAATTAATTCATTTAAAAAAGCTTGCAACAGAATGAACAATATAAAGAGGATAAGGATTTTTTATGAGTAATTACCAATAATTAAGCTTTTATTAATTACCTACTGCATGCAGGACAGAATGGTAAAACTCCAAAGATCAATAAGATATGGTCTGTGTCCTCCATTTAAAATCATCCCCTATCTACCCCCCAACATTTCAAAGGTAGGATAGTTTTCCAATTATCATCCATTCTTTCTTCCAAACATTTCTCAGACAACCCAAAGGTACAATGTGACTTATTTTAATGAAGCTACAATGACCTTGAAACAATACATGATCACATTGATGCTTCCCTTAGCTGCTATAATACACAAATCGCCTTTCACCTTAATGTGTCTTTGTAGACTGGGCGGTCTCTGGCAAGATAATTAATATTCTTTTCAAAATAATTTCAATCATTCATTTACTCAAGCAAAAATCCATTCATTCAATACAGGTAAGCAGGCAATATGAAAGGTCATGGAGGGCTCCAGTTCTCCTACATAAACTCCAGCAGAAATACCAATGACTAAGAAGAGAAAAACAGAAATAAGCTTTTGCATCGAGTCTGGAACTGCACAAAAATATGACTAGGAGCTAATGATGTCAGGTAAAGGGGTTGAACCAGGAAAGCCAGAATAATCTCAGATAAAGTTAGAAACCTATGGAATTTTGGAGAGAACAGTTAGGAAACCAACACAGACTCTGGGAAATGGACTAGAAGACAGGGGAGGCAGAGAGAAGAGCTAAGCAAGGGAAGCTAAAGTATGGTCACACAGATGAAACTGCTAGCCAGTGCTCTGAACATAGTGGGGCACCAATTACCAGAGACTCCAGCAGTTGACTTTGGCTTACTGAAATAAAGCAAGAGACAGAGTCAGCCCTCATAGATCACTGTGCTGGAAGATAGGGCCCAAGTATGCACTCCTTTGAGCACCAGGAACCAGAGCAGGAGACAGACTCAACTCAGTCCTTGGGCATCAGCATGAGGTAAAAAAAATACAGTGAAGGAGGCCAGAGGTCCATGTAATATACAAAGTCTCACTGGGGACAGCAGAGAACAGAGCCAACTCCCAAATGGGGATCATGAAAGGAGAACGAAACAGAATCCATTGAAGCCAGAATCCAGAGTAGACCACCAAAAAACCAAGACAGAAGCCAGTGATTGAGGTAAATGTTGGGTCCCAGTACCAGACACATCATCCAGATCAACAGCAGCAGTGATATCCAGACTCCAAAGAATACAGAAGCAAACATGGCCTACCCAATCTATCCAAGAGTACTGTCAGGGATTGACATGAGGATGACATCCTAATCCAGTAACCAAAGAATAAAATATGAATAAACAGAAGAAGAAACTGAACACAATGAAAAAAATATGATAGATTAAAAGATCCTAGGAAGTAAACCCAGGAAAGAAAGGTAGCTCTACAACAACTATAAATGGACCATTACAGAAAGAAAAAAAAACGACTTGTCCACCAGCACTACAAGAATATGCAGAAAAAATGAAGCAGTAAGTTAAAAATGAAATTAAAGTTCTGGAGAAAAAAATGAAAGGGAAATAAATAGTTCAGAACAGAAGGTGGAAAACCTTAGGCAAGTAGTAAACTCCCTGGAAAAAAAATAGAATGGAGCAAACATAACTTGATGACTCCATGAGACAATAAGAAATAGAAGAAACATAAGACTTTTACTAAGAGAAATAACTCGTAGACTGGAGAGATAACCTAAGAATCATCAGAATACCTCCAAAACATAACTAACCAAAAAAACAAACAAGCAAACAAATAGGACATATTTCAAGAATCTTAAAATTGACAACAAAAACAAAAAAAGTGCCTAGAGCTAGTAGAATCTGAGGGAAAAGTGAAGAACTCAAAGGACACACAATATCCTCCTGAAAGAAACCTCAAACTGAAAACAATTATCTCATAACCAAAATCTAGAACTTCCAAGTGAAAGAAAATATTTTGTAAGCAGCCAGAAAGAGTTCAAGTACCAAGGAATTAAAGTCAGTATCATATGAAATAGCAACTACTGTTTTTAAAAAATCTTGTATTTTAATGTTCCAAAGAATAAAAGGTAAAGGCTTACAACCAAGAATATCTTACCCTTAAAAACTGAGTATAATCCTATGGGGGGGTGGGGATGAATCTTCAATAGAATAAAAGACTTTAAAACATTTCTGATGAAAAGACCAGAAATAAGTAGAAACTCTGAAAGACAAACAAGGGAGTCAATAGAAACCTATAAAGGTAAATAGCAGTTGGAAGAAAATTTTAAAAGGATAGAGTGTATACACTCTAATATAAAGAGAAAAGTCAGGTATCCTTTCAGAATTCTGCCTTCAAGGGTCACAGAGAAACTTAAGACAAAGAAAGGAACCAGATGTCATTTTGTTCTGTTTTGTTGGTTTTAATAGAGAAAAGAAAAGAAAGAGGGAAAGTAATGCACCTTTTTTCCTGAATTGAACAAAGGATAGTTGAACTTACACATACATACATACATACATACATACATACATACATACATACATACATACAGTTTTGTGTAGAAATAAGTTTCCACAAGAAAACTGGCGGGGAAAGGGTAGAGAGCACTATAAGAAGGAGCATTGAGTCAGGAATGGAATAGTCATAAGCAAAATAAACATTAACATCAGGGGCAGCTAGGTGGTGCAGTGAATAGAGCATGGGCCCTGGAGTCAGGAGGACCTGAATTCAAATCCAGCCTCAGACACTTAACACAATTACTAGCCGTGTGCCTTTGGGCAAGTCACTTAACCCCAATTGCCCTCCAAAAAGCAAAAAAAAAAAAAAAAAAATTAACTTCAGCTAGTTGATCACAAAGAATGGACTAAAAAAAGGGGGAAAGAAATAATAAGAACCAGAGATCAAGCTCTAGGCTTGGTGAAGAGAAGAACAGAGGAGTAGGAGAACACTTCAATTATAAATTAATAATGCTGCCTAGTCTCTTCTTCTCCCTTCCCTTCTTATTTGTAAAGAAGAGTATGTGAAAGAGGAAAAGTATAAGAACTCATAAAGGAATTAAATATACAATTCACAATCCTAACAGTGAAAGTAAATAAAATGAACTTGCCCATACAATTTGTGAGCCCAAAAATATAGAAACAGCAGAAGATTTCATTTAAAAAATCAACAATGATGAACAACATAACAAAACTTTTGGACCCAGCAAAGCAGCTCTTATGGGGAGATTTATATCTCCAAATTCTGACTTTTGGCAGAGGGGGAAAGTCATTGTGGTTAAGTGACTTGCCCATGGTCACACAGCTAGTAAGTGTCTGAGGTCAGACTCCAGGGCCAGTGCTCTATCCACTATGCCACCTAGCTGTCCCCAAGTTCTGATTTTAAAAAGGAAGAAAGGAAAAAAATGTGAATTGAGCATGCAACTAAAAAATGCAAAAACAAATTTAAAAAAACATACTTAGAAATTTTAAAAATCAAAAACACAAAAAAGCAAAATTGAAGACAAAAAACCACATTTAATTGATAAATAAGACTAGGAACTATTTTCATAAAAATTAATAAGATAAACCTATTTGCTAATTTGATTTTAAAAAGGAGAAAGTAGAAAACCAAATTACCAATCTCAAAAATGAAAAAGTAGACCACAAAAATGAATAGAAATAGAATAAAATATAAAAATTTTGAGTTCCAAATATTTCTCTATTCCTCTTTCCCTCTCTCCCCTTCCACTTCCCTAAAATAGTTTTATATGGGTTATATATGTCATGTAAAACATATTCCCATATTGATCATATTGTGTAAAACTGACAATTTATATGAAATGGATGAATATTTACAAAAAATACAAAATACCAATATTTAACAAGCAAGAATAGATAATTCAAATAAAGCAACCCAAGAAAATAAAATGAACAAGCCATAAATGATCCTTCTAAGGTGGGGAAAAACAAGACCATATAGATTTACAAGGTACCCTGCCTGCTGCACCAGTCCAGGAAGCTTTCCTGGTCTCTCTGATCATTCCAGTCACTCTCTTTGGCCACCTACATCCCATAGCAGTTGTTTTGCCTAAACCTGGACAACTCCTTCCCTGAAGCAATGGCTTCCCTGGCCACCCTTTCCAGCACTGATGAGATTTTCTCACATGTACTCACTGATTGCCCTTTTTAGTCTTCTTTGTTGGATCTTTAACCAGGTTACGTTCACTAACAGTGACTGTCCCCCAGGACTCTTTGCAGGGCCCTCTTCTTCTTCTAAACTGTTTCATTTGTGGACCTCATCAGCTCACATGGATTCAACCATCATCTCGACAAAGATAGTTCTCTGATCTATTTGTCCAGCACTGATGACTCTGGTTTCCAGGCTCACGTCTCCAACTAACTGTTGAATATCTAGAACAGGATGCCTTAGAGACATCTTAAACTCAACAGACTATACTTTCTTCAAATCTCCCCTCTTCCTAACTTCTCTATTACTTTTAAGGGCACTACCATCATCCCAGTCACCCAGGCTCTCAATCTCAGTGTCACCCTTGCCTCCTCACTCTATCTCATCCTCCAGAGCAAGTCAGTGGCCAAGTCTTGTCATTTTTATGCTTGTAACTTCTCTCATATGTGCCCTTTTCTTTCCTCTGACACTGCCACCACCTTGGTGCGGGCCTCATCACCTCAAGCCTAGAGCACTGGAAATAGCTTTCTGATTGATCTCCATGCCACACTCCAAACTATCCACCATTCAGCGGTGAAACTGATTTTCCTAAAGTGCAAATCTAAGTATGTCACATATCCCCTCACCACATGTACCCCTATTCAATTAACCCTAATTCCTCCCCTCTCTTTGGCTTTTAAAGCCATCCATAATCTGGCTCCTTTCTACCTTTCTAGTCTTCTAACATCATTCACCTCCCCATGTATTCTCTCATCCAGTGACACCAACCTCCTTGATACAACATTCCATTTACCAAATTCAAGCCGTTTCATTAGCTATTCCCCATCCCTAGAACTGTCTCTTTCCTCATCTCTGCCTCCTATCTTCCCTGAATTGATTCAGGTCTCAACCACAGTCTTACCTTCTACAAGAAGCCTTTCCCAGTACTGTTTAATTATAGTGTCTTCCCTCTGCCATTAACTCTAAATTACCCTGATTATATCCCATTTGTATGCATGTTTGTATCCCATGTTTCTATGTCCTTTCCCCTCAGGACTTTGCATGCTTCCTGAGAAACAGGAGCTGGTTGTTTTTGTTTGTTTGTTTGTTTTCCCTTTCTATGTATCCCCAGGACTTAGCATAGGTCTGGCACATAGTAGATAATAGTAATAAATGTTTGTTAACTGACTGAATTCTATCAAATTTTCAAAAGAAAATTCCAATTCATTACACAAATAGGGAAAGAAAGTATCCTACCAAATTGTGTATATGAAGCAAAGTTGATCCTGATATCTAAACCAGAAAGAGATAAAACAGCAAAAGGAATATATAGATCAATATCTCTAAGGATATTGATGGAAAATATTTAATAAAATAACGTCAAAGAGGCTACAACATCATATTAAAATGACTATACATCATCACCATGGTAAATTTATACCAGAGATGAAGGATTGGTTTAATATTAGGAAAACTATAAATATAATATACCAAATTTGTAACAAAAACAATAAAGATAACATGATTATATCAATAGATAATATAGAAATTAAAAATAAAAATATTTAGAAAATATTAAAAAACAGAGAAAGTTGTTGACCAGATACAGTACTTTATGATAAAAAAAATTAAGCATAGGAATAATTGGACTATTTTTTAAATATCGTAAATAGTATTTCTATCCATTTTCATGTCATGCTTCCTTACCTGTGACACAGCTCTCCAACTGCTACCCTGGAGTAATGCTTATACCTAATTGGTGAGAAGTCTCTATAATTAGCCTCACCTAGACCTACCAAACTTCCTGCCACTCTTGGGATATCTCTGTGTCACATCACTATCTCCACACTCCTCACCTTCT
Source organism: Gymnobelideus leadbeateri (assembly GCA_011680675.1). Classification (NCBI taxonomy): domain Eukaryota; kingdom Metazoa; phylum Chordata; class Mammalia; order Diprotodontia; family Petauridae; genus Gymnobelideus; species Gymnobelideus leadbeateri. The sequence continues at coordinate 2,181,564 of WOXC01004035.1, forward strand.
TTCCTATCAATCTCTACCTCTTAAAATAAAACTCAAATCAGCACTACCATTATTAGAAAAGATATGTCAATTAGTTGCTCATTGTTTCCATTTACCTCCCCACTGACTTCCCAGACCAAATCAATGATCCTTTGCACCACTCTTTTGTCTGTGTTATCTTCCCCTTATTAGGATATTTGAGGCAACTAGGTGGTGCAGTGGATAGAGTGCTGGACCTAGAAGCCTAAGCTCAAATCCAGACTTGGACACTTACTAGCTCTGGTCACTTAACCCTGCTCACCTCAGTTTCCTCATCTGTACACTAAGGTGAAGAAGGAAATGTTAAACTATTCCAGTATCTATCAAGAAAACCCCCAGAAGGGTCAAGAAGAGTTAGACACAACTGAAAACAACTGAACAACAAATATCAAGGATTGAGCTCTGCCTCTTACCTGCTAATGGGGCACTGAAGAAATCACTACCTCTCTCTCTGAACCTTAGTCTCTTTATCTGTCAAATGAGGAAATGATCTTCAATATCCCTTTCAGTTCTGATATCCTGTCACTGGTTACAGTAGTACATTGATCTGAGATTCAATCCAATAAACATTAATTAAACTCATATTATGTGCCAAGCACTATGCTACATTCCAGAGATACCAAGTCAGAAATTAAATGGTCCCTGAATTCAAGGAATCTACATTCTGTTCCAGAGAAATAACATACATACAAATAAGTAAATGTAACATAGGTAAAAAGTAATTTGTGGGATCCAGAGAGAATCCTTATAACTGGAAAATCAAAAAGGACTTTCTAGAGGAGATAAAACTTGAGCTGAATCTTGAGGGAATAAAAGGATTGGAAGAAGCATAAATAAAGAGGGAGGGCATTCTAGGCATGGGGGGGTGTAACCTAATAATAATAGTAATAACTAGTATTTATTTATAAAGCATTTTAAACTTCACAAAATGCTTTAAAAGTATTATTTCATTTTCAAATCCAGGTAAATCAGTTGGGAGGCTCCTACAGTACTCTTCATGAGAAAATTTTAGGAAACACCCTAGGACAAATCTCTTGTCTCTTTCAAAGGTCATCCATGGTTGTTCATTCTCTCCACTCCCCTGCCTCTTTTTTTTTTTAAATAGAAAAGAAACTTCAAATCTTCTTTTATTTGTAAAAAAAAAAAATAGTAAAAAGAGTCTGAGAAAAGAGTTTTGACCCAAAAGGAGAAACGGGAGGTGATAAGAACCAGTGAGGCCCATTTAGGAGCAGGAGATGGTGAAGGAGGACTAGATCCGTACTGTTAATGGGCAGAAGACTTTGGTCTCCAGATGGTTGGATATAGGTTAGAGATTCTATTATGCTGGGGCAGAGCCAAGATGGCAGAGTAAAATCAGGGACTTGCTTGAGATCTCCCCCAAAACTTCAAAATACCTATAATTTTTTATAAACAATCTAGAGTAGCAGAAGCCAAAAAATGACACACTGAAACAAATTTCCAGCCCATGACAATCTGAGAGGTCAACAGGAAAGGTATGTTGCACTGGGCTGAGTGAGAAACACAGTCCAGTTTGGGTCACGCTGCCACAGATGGGGCTGGAGCAGGCCTTTGGGGACTGAATCACTGATAGCTGCAGCAGTTTCCAGACTTCTCAACCCATAAATGCCAAAGACAAATTCAAAGGTCACTAGGAAATGTTTCTCACCTGGGTGAGAGAGGAGCATGGTCTGGCACTAGGCTCAGGCACAGGGTGGCGGCAGCTGCTACAGCAATGTCTATTTCTGGAGCTCTTGGCCTACAGATGGCGGGGAAATAGAGCGGCTGATCAGAGGGGGGTGGGAGAGATCTCTTTGCTGGCTCTGAGACAAGATTCTCTTGCTTTTCCCGTGCTTGGATCTGGGTCACGATGCTAGGTGTCGGAACTGGGGAGAGGAGGAGTGCTGGCATGTTGGAGCTTGTGGTAGCAGTGGAGAGGGAATCCTCCTCACAGTTCCAAGGCAGAAAAGAGTGCTTGTGGCAGCTCACAGACCAAAGCACAGGCCAGGAGAGGAGTAAACACATCTCCTTTGATCATACCACCTTGGAAGAACAGAAAACTTATATATCTCTAGAAATATCTCTGAAAACAGATGTACAAAACCCATGAAGCTTGGGGCAGTATACCCTCCACTTAACAAAAAGCCCCAAAATCAAGTAATTGGCTGAGAAAATGTGTAAACAGCTGAAAAAAATCAGAATGTAGAATCTTACTTTTTTGGTGACAAGGTACTTACTTCCTTTGTAACAAGAAAGATCAAAAGATACAACCAGAAGACAACAAAGTCAAAGCTCCTACATCCAAAGCCTCCAAGAAAAATATGAATTGGTATCAGGCCATGGAAGAGCTCAAAAAGGATTTTGAAAACCAAATAAGAGAAGCAGAGGAAAAGTTGGGAAGAGAAATGAGAGTGATGCAAGAAAATCATGAAAAAGGAGTCAACAGCTTGCTACAGGAGAACCCAAAAAAATAATGAAGAAAATAATACCTTTAAAAATAGACTAACCCAAATGGCAAAAGAAGTTCAAAAAGCCAATGAGGAGAAGAATGTCTTAAAAGCAGAATTGCCCAAATGGGAAAAGAGGTCCAAAAGCTCAATAATGAAAATAATTCCTTAAAATTGGAATAGAGGGCGGCTAGGTGGCGCAGTGAGTAGAGTGTTGGCCCTGGAGTCAGAAGGACCTGAGTTCGGATCCGGCCTCAGACACTTAACGCACACACAAACAAAAACCTAGCTTGTGACCTTGGGCAAGTTACTTACCCCCAATTGCCCTCCAAAAAAAAAAAAAGCAAAAAAAAATTGGAATAGAACAAGTGGAAGCTAATGACTTCATGAGAAATCAAGAAATTATAAAACAGAACCAAAAGAATAAAAAAAATAAATAAAAGACAATGTCAAATATCTTTTGGAAAAACCAGTGACCTGGAAAATAGATCCAAGAAAGATCATTTAAAAATTATTGGACTTCCTGAAAGCCATGATCATAAAAAGATCATTTATAAAGATGTTAAATAAGACAGGTCCCAGCACTAATCCTGGAGGAACCCCACTGGTTTGTCTTTTTCCATCCAACAAGCACTCCTTTGTCTGCATTCTTTTCAATCTCTAAGGCAGTTCTTTATACATGGCAAAACAACTCCCTTAAATCTCATGGTGACCATGATCCCCATTAAATTTTATGCTGTGATCTGTGTAGCTGATCATACCCATGTGCAAATCTTGGATGCCTACAAGCCTGGGGCCCCTTCTACAAAGAATCTCCCAGTTCCTGGCTTAATGCTCTCACCAGGAGACGTCTCTAAAGGCCAGGAGAAGTGTAGTCATTGGCAAAGGGATATGAGGCAGAGAAGGTAATAAGAGGTAGATGAAAAGAGTTGAAGTATATGGTCACTGAGATGGAGGGAGGGAGGAGAGCTGGTGAAGTAGACAAAGTTTGTGTTTGATGTCCTCCCACTTCCCCTTTTCTAGCCTCATTTCTAACTCTGATTCTCTTCTGTTTCCCAGGATCCCAGTGCCCACACACTTCCAATGTGGGATCTTTTAAGAAATTATAAAGGAAAACTGCCTAGATATTCTAGTACCAGAAGGGAAAATAGAAATTGAAAGGATCCACCAATCACTTCTTGAAAGAGATCCCAAAAGGAAACCTCCTAGGAATATTGTAGCCAAATTCCAGAGTTCCCAGGTCAAGGAGAAAATATTGCAAGCAGCCAGAAAGAAACAATTCAAGTATTGTGGAAACACAATCAGGACAACACAAGATTTAGCAGCTTCTGCACCAAGGGATTGGAGGCCTTAGAATATGACATTCCAGAAGTCAAAGGAGGTAGGATTAAAACCAAGAGTCACCTACCCATCAAAACTGAGTATAATGTCACAGGAGAAAAAAAATGGAAGTTCAGTGAAATAGAGGACTTCCAAGCATTCTTGATGGAAGACCAGAGCTGAATAGAAAAATTGACTTTCAAATACAAGACCCAAAAGAAGCATGAAAAGGTAAACAGGAAAGAGGAATCACAATGGACTTATTAAAGTTGAACTTTTTATATTCCTACATGGAAAGATGATATTTGTAACTCATGAGACCTTTCTCATTATTAGGACAGTTGGAGGGAAAATATACAGACAGAGGGCATGGAGTGAGATTAATATGAAGGGATAATATCTAAAAAATAAAATTAAGTGTTGAGAGGAATGTACTGGGAGAAAGATAGAGGCATAATGGGGTAAATTATCTCACATAAAAGAGTCAAGAAAGAGTTTTTACAATGGAGGGGAAGAGGGAAGAGGTGATGAGGAAAAAGTGAACCTTACTCTCATCAGATTTGGCTTAAGGTGGGAATTAAATACACATTCAGTTGGATATGGAAAACTATCTTACCCTAAAGGAAAGCAGGAGAAAGGGGATAAGAGAGGGGCAATAATAGAAGGGAAAAGGGGTAATCAGAAGCAAACACTTTTGAGGAGGGACAGGTCAAAGGAGAGAATAGAATAAATGGAGAGTGGGACAGGATAGAGAGGAATATAGTTAGTCTTTCACAACATGATTGTTATGGAAGTATCTTGCATGATGATACATACATAACCTGTAGCGAATTGCTTGCCTTCTGAATTAGGGTGGGTGGAGAGGGAGAAAGAGAGAGAAGTCAGAAGATAATGCCTTATTCTATTGGGACCTTGTGCTCTCTCCACCAAGAACTTCCTGAGACAAACCCCAGGCATGTCATTCTCTGAGAATAATTTGGATGGTTTTTTCCTAAATGAGACACTTCACACATGCCTCCACTAAACCTCAGCAGCTGCTTCCCTACCCACTCATAGTCTCCTAAGATCTGCCTGTAGTTTGGCTCCCTCAGCTCAGCTTTGTTTTACCCAGAATAGCTTAGTGTCATCTGCAGACCTGGAGGTTTCACTCTACATTCCCTCCTCCAGATCATTTATAAAGATGTTAAATAAGACAGGTCCCAGCACTAATCCTGGAGGAACCCCACTGGTTTGTCTTTTTCCATCCAACAAGCACTCCTTTGTCTGCATTCTTTTCAGTCTCTAAGGCAGTTCTTTATACATGGCAAAACAACTCCCTTAAATCTCATGGTGACCATGATCTCCATTAAATTTTATGCTGTGATCTGTGTAGCTGATCATACCCATGTGCAAATCTTGGATGCCTACAAGCCTGGGGCCCCTTCTACAAAGAATCTCCCAGTTCCTGGCTTAATGCTCTCACCAGGAGACGTCTCTAAAGGCCAGGAGAAGTGTAGTCATTGGCAAAGGGATATGAGGCAGAAAAGGTGATAGGAGGTAGATGAAAAGAGTTGAAGTATATGGTCACTGAGATGGAGAGAGGGAGGAGAGCTGGTGAAGCAGACAAAGTTTGTGCTTGATGTCCTCCCACTTCCCCTTCTCTAGCCTCATTTCTAACCCTGATTCTCTTCTGTTTCCCAGGATCCCAGTGCCCATACACTTCCAATGTGGGATATCTGGTGACTTGGGCCTTCAGGAACCCTAGTGTCCATTGCAATGCTTGACAAAGACATGTCCTCACCTTAAGTGCCTCAGGCTCCAAAATAAGCATAGTTCATACTTGTATAACATTTTAATTTTTATGAAGGACTTTCCTAATAATAACCCTGTTGTTGAATAATAACTCATATGGTACAAGTATTACCTTCTTTAAAGAGGAGGAAAACAAGGTTCAGAAACATTAGATGACTTTTCTGTGGTAGGATGAGCAGTCATTGGTCTTCCCTTGCCCTCCACTCACAAAAAATAAAACCCTTTCATTCATTGGGCACATTTCAGCAAGCTAAGAGAATTAATCTACACTAAAATAAAATGAATTCTTCACCATCCCACCCTTCCCCCCTATTACCTCTTTTGTCCCTTAATGCAAATGAATCTCTAACTAGTGGAATTCAAGCAGTTTTCAGATTTAGTAAGCACAGCAGGTTGTTTCTTAAGTCACCAGTCAGTGAAATTTGCAGAAATAGCTGAGTAGGTGATCTGGGTAGGAACATCTCCACTTGTAGTTTAGACCTTTTAGCTCCCACAGAATCACACTATTTACATAAACTTCACTTATATGTGTAATACCCCATTTTCAAGGCACATCCGCTAACTGGTTCATGGTTCTCTATAGGTCTATGTGCCCTAGTACTCTAATATTTGTTGTTGCTGAGCTATTTCAGTCCTGTCCAACTCTTTGTTATTCCATTTAGGGTTTTCTTGGCATGAGATACTGGAGTGATTTGCCATTTCCTTCTCCAGCTCATTTTACTGATGAGGAAACTGAGGCAACCAGGGTTAAGTGACTTTCCCAGGGTCACAGAACTAGAAAGTTTCTGAGGCTATATTTAAATTCAGTTCTTCCTGGCTCCAGACCTGGTGCTCTAGCCACTGCACCAAGAGTACCCTCCTTCACAAATATGCCCAAAGCAACCATAGGGAGATGAGACATAGGCAACCCCTGGAGAGGCACAGATACAGGCAGCACATGTGGCAAGGACGCATGAGCAGAAGAGCCTACACAGGAACAGCATGCATCAAGAAAGGGGGCCCCCATGCCAGAGATGTCACACACCCTTCCAGTTACTGAAGTATGCACTATATATACAAAGGGAAATCGAAGGCTTGCAAAACTCTTACATGTGATCTCATGTGATCCTTAAAATAAGCCTGTCATGTAGGGGCTATTATAACAACATGTTTATAATATAATAATATACCTGTAATAAGGTGTTTCCCATTTTACAAATGAGGAAACTAGACTGGCAGATGTTAAGTGTTTTGCCTAGGATGTAAATCCAAGCCTTCCTGACTTCAAGTCTGGCGTTCTAGAAAGTACAATATACAGATGAACTGGGACGTCCCTTACAACCCAAACATGTAACATGGCTAAACATGGCTCTACTTTCTATGAGAACAAGATAGGAACCTCTGAACCCCTCTCTTTACTGCTATGTTCCACCTCCTTTAATCTTCCTTTGGTGTTTTTCTTTTCCTCTTCGTGTAGTATAAAAAAAGCCAGAAGAGATTGTACTCACCCTGCAGTCTCTGCTCTAAAAGGAGTGATTATATAGGCATGGAATAATTAATGTTAGCAATCACAGGAGCTGGGCAACAACACAGGTCAGGCTGTACTAGGATGGGATCTGGTCTCTTGCCTTCCTATTCAAGGATGCATCTTCTTAGAAGCAGGATACTGAAGTCTGGTGCTATTTGTTAAATGAAGCTTAGCCAGTAATTTCCTTCTAATTTATCTGAATTGAGAGGTTTCATTGAGCTGCCTAAAATTCATAAGGGCTGTTTTCAGCAATATTCCTTTAGCCTGCAATGGGAACTCTGGATCCTAGGGGGGAAATTCACAGGAGATTCCAAAATGGAATTTTAAACTCTCCTCAGGCGCATGGCATTGATACGTAAAAGTACCCACATGAACTGCTGGCTAGGTTTCCATGGAAACAGGAAACAGAATGGGCAAATGGTGTTAGCAGCTAACCTACACTATTCCATAAGGCAAAGGTGTCCCATTTCAAGGTGAGGAATTCATCTGGGGAGTGAGTGTCTTCCAAGAGCAGAAAATAATAGAGCTCTCTGTGCTGACCTTGAGCAATTGCTAAGGTTCATTCTCCCAAAAGAGGGTCATTCTGCCAAAAGACTAGTTCCAGGGAGAGGCATTCCAGTACACCAAGAGGCGTGCTTGATTTGGAGGAAAGGGGCTAGATTTGAATTCAAAGAATTTGGGTTAAAATACCACATGGGCTACTTGCTACCTGTGTGGGATAGAATCCTAGGCCAGGAGTCAAGAAGACCCGAGTTCAAATTTGACCTCAAACAATTTCTAGCTGTGACCTCATGCAAGTCACTTCACCTCTGTTTGCCTCAATTGCCCCACCTGTAAAATGATAATAATAATACCACCTACCTCCCAAAGCTGCTGTAAGGATCAAATAAGAAAATAATTGTAAAGCACTTAACACAGTGCCTGGACCTTAATGAATTCTTGTTGCTTCCTTTCCTTCCTTTTTTCCCTCATTCCTTCTTTCCTGTGTAACCTTGGGCAAGTTACTTAACCTCTCTAGTCCTTGAAATCCTCATTTATGAAATGAAAATGTTGCAATAACCTCCAAGATTCCTTCCATTTCTAAAATGTATGATGCTTGAATATTATAATCAAGACAACATTCTGGGGCTCTGCTCCTGCTTCATTCACCAAAGGTAGTTTTTGCTCCAAATGGCCAGTGAAATTCTCAGAAGTATTATAGGATTGTCTGAGAATGGGAGAAGGGAGTTGACCTCTTCACTTATCTAGTCTCCATTGTGCAGTGGCTTAGTGGAAAGAGGGCTAGATTTGACATCCACAAACCTAGGTGCAAGTCTCAGTTCTGATACTACTGGTTTTGTGACCCTGATCAAATTATTTAACTTTTCTTGAGCCTCAGTTTTCTCATCTGTGAAGTGGATACAATAATACCTCACCTGTGGGATCCCTCACAAGTAAATTTTATGAATCAAGGGATAGGGTTAGGGGCTTGACATTTGACTTCATTGATACAGGGGCCTTTCAAATGAGGAAACACCTTCTAGCAATGCAGGTTGGCATCTTCTCAGTTACTTATAATCTTAAAGAGTAGCCTAGAGGGGTGGCTAGGTGGTGCAGTGAATAGAGCACTGGCCCTGGAGTCAGGAGGACCAGAGTTCAAATCCAACCTCAGACACTTAACACAAAAAACTAGACATGTGACCTTGGGCAAGTCACTTAATCCCAATTGCCCTGCCTTCCCCCCTCCAAAAAATTAAAAAAAAAAAAGTTGCCTAGAGCATGATGAGGTTGAGTGATTTGCCCACTATCATATAGAAGCATATCTCATTTTATTGCACTTTGTTTTACTCTGCTTCACACATACTGCATTTTTTTTACAAATTGAAGGTTTGTTGCAATCCCATGTCAAGCAAGTCTACTAGTGCCATTTTTTCAACAGCATGAACTCACATCGTGTCTCTGTGTTGCATTTTGGTAATTCTTACAATATTTTAAACTTTTTCATTATTATTGTATTTATTATGGTAGTCTGTGATCAATGATCTTTGATGTTATTGTAATCATTTTGGGGCACCACTAACCACACCCATAAAAGACAGTGAACTTAATTGTTAAGTATTGTGTGCATTCTGACCCTCTGACTGGCCATTCTCCTATCTCTTTCCCTCTCCTCAGGCCTCCCTGTTCCCTGAGATACAACACTATTGAAGAACATCACATAAGCTTAGTTGATAAAGCAGTGGTAGGATTTGAAAGGATTGACTCCAATTTTTAAGGAAGTTCTGCTGTCAGTAAGATGCTATCAAACAGCATTGCATGCTACATAGAAATCTTTCATGAAAGGAAGAGTCAATCAATGAATCGAACTTCATTGTCTTATTTTAAGAAATTGCCATGGGGGTAGAGCCATAGATAGTGGAGTAAAGGCAGGCTCTCGCCCGAGCTCTCCCAAATTGCCCTCCAAACAATGTTAAAATAACACCCAAAATGAATGCTGGGGTAACAGAATCAACAAAAGGACAGGGTAAAACAGTTTTGCAGACCAACAACTTAGAAGGTCAGCACAAAATGTCTCTCACTGGAGTGAAAGTAGAGCACAATCCAGAACAGACCTACCTAACAGGCCTACCCAGGCAAGAGAGCAGGAAACTTTGGGGTGGCTGAATTTTCAGCAGCAACTTCCAGAATTCTCAGCCCACAGATGGTAAGGGTCAGCTGATCATAATGAGATTACAGAGGATCTTTTCCTGGGAGCAGGACTCTGTTGCATAGCCGATAAACCTTCCGCCAGTCCCAGAGCAAGATGGGAGGAGGGGGGAGGGTGGCGGGGAGATAGCACATTAGAACATGCAGCTGCAGGGATCTAGGACCCTGGTCACAATTCCAGGGTGGAAAAGAGTGCTTGTGGTCACTCACAGATCAGGGCACATCCCTTCTTAGATCATACCACTTTGGAAGAATTAAAAATTTACAGACCCCACCCCCCAAGAACTGGCTCTGAAAACAGCAACATGAAAAACCTGAAGCCAGGGACAGTGTTCCCACCCCCAGGAGCAGAGCCCAACTTTAAAAGTCATGAAATAGATTAGGAAAATGAGCAAGATAAAATTTTTTAAAAGAAGCTGACCATAGAAAGTTACTATGGTGACAGGAAAGATCGAACACAAACTGAGAGCAGGACAACAATGTCAAATTACCTTTATGCAATGCCTCAAAAATGTGAATTAGTTTCAGATCAAAAAGAACTCCTGCAAGAAATTAAAAAGGATTTTAAAAATCAAAAAAGGAGGTAGAAAATTTGGGAAAATAAATAAGAAAATAAGAAAAAAAAGCCAGAAGAAAATAATACATTAAAAAATAGAATAAGCTAAATGGTAAAAGAGGCACAAAAAAATCCACTAAAGAGAACTCCTTAAAAAGCAAAATTGACCAAATGGAAAAGGAGGTATAAAATCTCACTGAAGAAAATAATTCCTTAGAAATTAGAAATGGGCAAACGGAAGCTAATGATTTCATTAGACACCAAGAAACAATAAAACAATGTCAAAAGAATGGGGAAAAAGGGAAGAAAATATAAAATGTCTCATTGGAAAAAAACAACTAACCTTGAAAATAGATCCAAGAAAGATAATTTAAGTACTATTGGGCTACCTGAAAGCCATTACAATAAGCCAGAAGGAAACAATTCAGATAGCATAGAGCCACAGTTAGGATCACTCAAGATTTAACAGCTTCTACGTTTAAGGGTCAGCAGTCTTGGAATGTGATATTCTGGAAGTTAAAGGAGCCAGAATTACAACCAAGAATCAGCTACCCTGAAATATTGGGTAAAATCCCTCAAGGGGGAAAATGGATATTTAATGAAATTGAGGCTTTCAAGAATTTTTGATGAAAAGAACAGAGATGAATAGAAATGTTGATTTTCAAATACAAGACTCAAGAGAAGCATAAAAGATAACCTGGGAAGAGAAATCCTAAGGGACTTGAAATGGTTAAACATTTACATTCCTACATGGAAAAATAATACTTCTAACTCCTCACAACTTTCTCAATACTAGGGCAGGTAGAGGGAGTATATATAAACAGAGTGTGTGGTATGAGGTGTGAGTTGACTATGATGGGATGATATACAAAAATTAAAATTAAGGGGTGAGAAAGAGGCATGCTTGGGAGAAGGGGGAAGAGAGAGATATGATGGGGAGATTGTTTCACATAAAAGAGGCATGAAAGAGCTTTTAAAATGGAGAAAATGAGAGGGTGGTGAACAATGCTTGAGCCTTATTCTCATCAGAATTGGGCCAAAAAAGAAATAATATACATACTCAGTTGGGTATAGAAATCTGTCTTATTCTGCAAAAAAAGTAGGAGGTAGGAGGATAAGAGAGGGAGGGGGATAAGTACAAAAGAGTGAGCAGATTGGAGGAGGCAATGATCAGAAGCAAAATACTTTTGAGAAGGGATAAGGTGAAAGGTAAAAGAGAGAGAAAGATAAATGGGGGTGATAGAAGCAGGATGAAGGGAAATGGAGAGTTAGTCATCATAACTATAAATGTGTATGTGATGAACTCATCCATAAAATAGAAGCAGATAGCAAAGTGTACTAAAAAAACAGAATTCTACAATATGTTGTTTATAATAAACACACTTGAGGCAGAAACACACACAAAAGGAAAGGTAAGGAGCTGGAGCAGAATATGTTATGCTTCCTCTGAAGAAAAAAAAAGCATGGTTAGAAATCATGATTTCAGATGATGTAAAACCAAAAATAGATTAAAAGAGATAAGCAAGAAAACTACATTTTGCTAAAAGGTGCCATAGACAATGAAGTAATATCAATACTAAACTTATATACACCAAATGGTATAGCATCCAAATTCTTAAAGGAAAAGCTGAATGAGTTACAGGAGGAAATAGACAACAAAACTATACTAGTGGGGGTCCTCAACAGGACCCCTCTCAGAATTAGATAAATCTAACCATAAAATAAAAAAGAAATTTAAAAATGAATAGATGGAAAAATTAGGTAGTCCTTTGTCCTTGGTCCTGGTACATGGAATTAGCCAGATGCTATGGGAAGAAAATGGATGTAAGAAAACCACAATCCAGAATCAGCAGAGGCCAAGTTAACCAGAGGATAAATTGATGCAGTGATAAGGCAGCACAGTTGCACTGTTACTAGGACCATGGAGGACTGTCTTCCTCCCAAGCTTGGAGTTGTGTGGAAACAGTGCAAGATTGCAAATTATAATATATGACAACCCAGAAAGGACATAGAGCTCTGACATCTGTCACTTAAACATCAAATCTGTATGTTCTTTTTCAGTTGTTGGGTGGGGAGGACAAGTGGGGAGGACCATCACCTTCTGGTTTTGGCTTTGGTGTGGGTAGGAAGATGTTCATCAATTAGGAGGTACAGTATCCAGAGAGGAAGCTGTCCTCAAATCATGAATATAGTGACTTTGGCCCCCATAGCTTCAATTAAAGTCGTCAGAAGAGGTTGGCCACCAAAGGGTGATTATTTTGGTTCCATCTGTCATTTCTTTTCCTGAATCCTTGATATAATATACTTGGAGTATTACATTCTTAAAGTTAATGAAGTTATTGTAAATATCATAGAGGAGCCTCAACCAGTTTCTGCTCACTCTTGCCCATACCTAGTTAAAGCACTTGGTCACCATAATACTCCCCTCTCTTAACAAATCCAATAGAAAAAGAATAATCAACAAGTAAGACAAGTCAGAAAGCATTTATTAAGTACATACTATGTGCCAACCACTGTGCTAAGGGCTGGGGATACAAAGAAAGACAAAAAATAGTCCTTGCCCAAGGAGCTTACAGTCTAATGGGGGATACAAGATAGAACTATGTGCAAATAATATAAAATGGAATAAATTGCTGGTAGTCTCAGAGGAAGGCACCAATATTATGGAGGATTAGGGTTGGGACCTGTGATTTTATTATTATAGTGAACACTCAGATAAGGATATTTCTTCTACCAAGACAGCTCAGCCCCTTCCCTTCAACTTTATAGAATCAGCAAGTAGTTTGGGGGCTTGAGAGGTTAAGGAATTTGCTTAGACTTCCACAGACAGTATGTGTTAGAGGCAGACCTTAAACTCAGGCCATCTTGACTTCAAGGCTAGATCCCTTTCTACTATGTAGCTTTGTTTCAACAAATATAAAAGAGTAAATGATTATTATACACAAAAAACATAGTACATGGTCTAGAGTCCCAAACTGGTCTCCAGTTATCAGCCTGTATCATCTTCTAAGGCCTCCTTCATGTACATTTTTTTCTTTTGAGAAGCAATCAGCAGGATTGAGTGACTCACCCAGGGTCACAAAGCTAGTACATGTCTGAAGCTAGATTTGAACTCAGGTCCTCCTGGCTCCAGGGCTGATGCTCTATTCACTGCTCCATCTAGCTTCACTGCTCCCCTTCATATCCTTTAGAGGAAGGGATGGGAGGGAGAAGGAAAAATTTGAAACTCAATATTTTGTAAAAATTAATGTTAAAAATTGTCTTTACATATAATTGGAAAGATAAAATACTATTTTCTGAAAAGGAAAAGAAAGGAAAAGGACCTATATTACAAAAATATTTATAGCCACTCTTTTTTGTGGTGGCAGAGAATTAGAAACTGAGGAGATGCCCATCAGTTGGAGGAATGACTGAACAAGTTTTGGCATATGATTGTGATGGAATACTATTGCATTATAAGAAATGAAGTGCAGAATATTTTCAGAAAAACCTAGAAAGATTTGCATAGACTGATGCAAAGTGAAGTGAGCAAAACCTGGAGAAAATTGTGCATAGTAACCTCACAATCAACTATGAATGACTTAACTATTCTCAACAACACAATGATCCAAAACAATGCCAAAGGACTTAAGATGAAAAATGCCACCCATCTCCAGAGAAAGAACTATGAAGTCTGAATGCAGATCGAAGCATACTTTTTTTGCTTTCTATATCATTCTTGGGTTTTTTGGTTTGCATTTTATTTCACAACCTGACTAATATGGAAATATGTTTTGCATGACTACACAGATATAACCTTTATCAAATTGTTTGCCTTCTCAAGGAAGGGCACAGAGGAGGGATGGAAGGAGGGAGAGAATTTGGAACTCAGATTTTTTTTAAATGAATGCTAAAAACGTGTTGTGTATAATTGGAAAAAAATTGCCACCTTAACCTGCAGCAACCACCACCCTGATCAATCAGCAACCATTATCATTCAGGAAAGACCCTCCATCACCATAAAGATTATGACTCACTGAAGGCTCAGATGATGGTTAGCATTTTTTAACAATAAAATAATTTTTAAGTACTGGTTCTGGAGTCAGGAGAACCCAAGTTCAAATTTGTCCTTAGACACTTGACATTTACTAGCTGTGTGACCTTCGACAAGTGACTTAACTACAATTGCCCTGCCTTCCTCCCTCCAAAAAATATTAATTACTGTACCTAGGCAAATTCACCAGGGTGGGAACCCAAACTTGGGTTCTGACTTGTGACTTTTCCTGGCCTCACAGCTTGTGTGCTCCTTGCCTCAGAATGACTCCCTGGCACTGACCTTGCCATAGCTTTCCCAGACAAGGCTACACCTCTTTATACATGCAGCCTTCTGTGATATATGCACCCTGACATGACAATGAGGAACAATGTTGATGCCACACCCAGTTCACTAAAATGAAACTCTTGTAAATGAATTCTACATATAGATAGATGGATCTTAGTGCCTCTTACGAAATTCTTTCTAGTAGAGCAGATACATTCAGTCAACTGTAATTTATTGGGTGAGATGCTATGCAATAACTAAATTTTTGTTCTGTTGAAAAAGCTTCAAATTAAAATTTAACTAGTGGTTATTAACTACCATGTACAAGGCATTGTACTGGAAGCTGGAGATACAACATAATAGAAAAACAAAATGATCTTGTCCCTCCAATAATGACATTACAATGGGATAGATGTGATGTCACTAGATCAGCATAAACCACTACCATAATACTTAATAGACTACAATATAGTATAATCATAATTTTATATGCACTTGGAAACCAAAATATTCATATGACTAGCTTTATTGTGACATTCACTTTATTGCAGAGTTCTGGAACTAAAACTGCAATATCTCCAAGGTATGCCTCTATGTCACCATATTAGACTTGTACCCTATCTTCCTGACTAGCTGTCTCTTGTTTAAAGATCAAATGAAATGGCAATAAAATTATAAATTTAGATCTAAAAGGGACTTTAAAGGACATCTAGTTTTGCCCCCTTTGATTTATAAATGAAGAAACTGAAGCCCAAAGAGACTAAAGGAACCAATCCAAGATCATGCAGGTAGTAAATGGAAAAGCCAATTATTTGAACCCACAGCCTCTGGTTCCAAATCCACATTCTTCCCAGTATATTATACTATACACTTCCCAAGGTATTATACAATAATGTGAGAAAGCTTGGTAAAGTACAAAGTCTTGAGCAGATAGAAGGCATTATTATTATTACCATAACCTCATTTCTATGAGCCAATCCACTCCACCTCCAAGCTTGCAAGTATGGAGCTAATTGAGTGGGAAATTTGAGCCCATCAGCTTTGACCACCCTCTGGCTCCTGTGAAGAGACCATTCAAGAGCGCTTGGTTCTCTGTGTGCAGCTGATCCTTTTAAGCACTGCCACAAAAAAAAAAAAAAATTGTTTGATTGGCATTATAAAGGCCAGAAACTTTTAACACTTCATGGTAGAACTAGTTTCTAATCCTCATCCATTTTTGAGGTTCTTCCTTTGTTTTCATCAATCTGACTCCCACCTAGATCCATGGAAACAAGGTCATTAACCAGGGTTTAAAACTCACTTGTCAATTTCAGTTGCTAACTGCCTACAGAGGGCTAGAAATGCCATCTTTAAAAAGGTACAGATTCTGTTTAGAGTGAAAAGTGAACAAAACAAATCTTCACTTGGAGGTAAACTGTCAGCCAATCCAATAGGACCATTTCTTTCACAGGCTTCATTTAATGGAAATTGAATGGCTCCATCTTGAGGACTATGTCTCAAAGGTCAAAACCCATCAAAAATCCTCTACTTCCTATGGACAGGTACCTACACATAGCAAGTCTTCATTCATATTATATTAGAGTTAAAACTTACCCCTTTGTATCCCTATCCTACCCTTTATTTTGTTTATTTTCCCATCTAAACAGAAAACATCCTTTTTGGGGAGTTAATTTTTACTTTCAATTCCAAATTTTCTCTCTCCTGTAAATTCCCCATTGGGAAGGCAAAAAGTATAGTACCCATTATACATATGAAGTCATGCAAAAACAGCATCCACATTAGTCATATTGTGTGGAGGAGGGAAACTATGGAGAAGGGAAAGCAAGAAAAATAAAGAAAGTGGAAACAATTTATTTCAGTCTGCACTCAGAGTTCATCAGTTCTCTCTCTGGAGGTACATATCATTTTTCATCTTGAGTCATTTGGGATTGTCATGGATCATTATGCTTTATAAGAGCAAAGTCTTCCACAGCTCATTATCATTAAGATATTACTCTTACTGTGTATGATGTTCTCCTAGTTCTGATCACTTCATTTTGCATCTGCTCATATAAGTCTTCCTAGGCTTTTCTGAAAACAACTTGTTCTTCATTTCTTACACCACAACAGTATTCCATCACAATTATATACTACCATTTGTTCAACCATTCCCCAGTTCCCCAAATTATTTCCAATTCTTTTCTACAACAAAAAAGCTGCTATAAATATTTTTGTACGTATGGGTCCTTTTCTTTTTCTTTTAGTCTCTTTAGGATAAATACCTAGTGGTAGTATTGCTGAAAAGAGCATATACAGTTTATGCTGTTTCAGCACAGATTCAAATTATTCTCCAGAATGGTTGGACCATGTCACAGCTCCACCAAGATTGTATTAGTGTTGCAATTTTTCTACATCCCCTGCAGCATTTGTCATTTTCCTTTTCTGTCATGTTAACCAATCTGACATGTGTAAGGTGGTACCTCAGAGTTTTTAATTCACATTTCTCTAATTACTAGTAATTTAGAGCATTTTTATATGACTGTTGATAGCTTTGATTTCTTCCTCTGAAAACTGCCTGTTCATATTCTTTGACTATTTATTATTTGGGCAATAGCTCTTATTTTTATAAATTTGGCTTCATTCCCTATATATTTGAGGAATGAGACTTTTATCAAAGAATAAGTTTATCCTCAGTTTCCTGCTTTCTTTCTAATTTTGGCTGTGTTGGTTTTCTTTTCACAAACAAATTTAATATAATCAAGATTATCCATTTTACTTCCCATGATCCTCTCTATTTCTTGTTTAGTCATAAACTTTTCCTTATCCATAGGTCTGACAAATAAAATTTTCCATGCTTTCCTAATTTGTTTATGATACCACTCTTCATGTCTAATGCATGTACCCATTTTGATGTAAGATGTTGAGCCAGGCCAAGTCACTGCCAGAATGCTTTTCAATTATCCCTGTATTTTTTTGTCAGCTAGTGAGTTCTTTCCCTAACAGCTTGGATCTTTAGGTTTGTCAAACGTTAGGTTACTAGGGTCATTTACTTCCATATATTGTGTACCTAATCTATTCCATTAATCAACCCCTCTATTTCTTATCCAGTGCCAGATTGTTTTGATGATTGTTGCTTTGTAATATAGTTTGAGATCCAGTAGTGGATCGTAGGAAGTAGCCACCTTCCTCTACTTTTTTACTTATTGATTTCTTGATATTCTTGACTTTTTTATTCCTAGAGATGAAGTCTGTTATTATTTTTCTAGTTCTATGAAAACATGTCATTTTAAAGATGACATTTCCCACCCACCACCAAGCAAAATTGACAAGTAAGTTTCAAACCCCACCCCCTCCAGTAGAGCAGTTATAGAGAGATTTAATTCCTCCAGACAGGAGCCATTACTACAACCACACTTCACTATTAATCATTTTCTTCCTTATATGATTCTAAGGTTTAAATCAACAAGGTTTCTATAAAAACTCAGATCCTGGATTTTTGTGGGTATGGAGGATGGAAACTGGTTGCTTCCAGATGAAGGGAGGAGAAAATGACATATTAGATCTTGCTATTACTCACATTATGACTTAGTCTATATCCATTAAAGAATAACAATAATAACAATAATTATAGCAAGCAATTATAACTTATATTCAGAGCCATAACTAGTAATTCTGGTACCCAAGGCAAACACTTCAAAATATACCTAAAGACACTGAGATTTTTTTATTACCTCTGTTGATTTGGTGTGGGAATACCTATATCCCATAAACATGTCAACTCAACCATGAAATTGAGGGCCAAAGGTTGTGTGGGGAATGGGTAGGTTCTCATTCAGATGTATCTAATTGGTTTTCCAACACTGCTGTCACAGGCTGAGAGCTACCAATAAGCAAAGTTGCATGGAGTATTTCTAGAATGGAAAGTTCCAGGCATAGAAGATTTTTCAAAAAGTAGAAAACTAGAGGGAGAAGGGGAAAATCAAAAAAGAGCTTCTTCTTAATTCATTTATCCGACAATTGGATTGAATAGACAGATGCATGATAGGCTCCCAAAGGACATAAATTTAGTAATAAATTTGTATAGCACATTTGATAAAAAGGTCTTTTACAGGTATCATTTTTTTAATCTTTAAAATAACCCTAAGACATGGATAGAGTAAATAATATTGGTTCTACTTTACAGATGATGAAATTAAGTCAGTCTCAGAGGTAAAGTATTTCTTTGAAGGATATGATGATACTTCTAAATCAAGAAGGGAGCTAGAAGCCATCTACTTCAACCTCATTATTTTTCAAATGAGGAAACTGAGACCCAGAGGATCTAAATGATTTGTCCAAGGTAATAAAGTGGTAAGCAGCAGAGCTGGGATTCAGGTTCAAGTTCTGTGACCTGTAGGTCTGGCCAAAAGCTTAGCCCTCTTTCCACTGCACTAATGACCATACATTCCCCTCCCAGACTGATTCTTTTTATAAAGGTAAACAAAGCCATCTTTTGCCCAGCTTTTAATTACTGAGTGGCCATTGCCAAACTGAGACCTAGGAAAGATGTTAGCTTAAAAAGGCCAAGGTCTCCCATTGTATTTGGGGCCATCAAAAATCATCTTGACCCATGTCTTGCCACTGGACTCCATTGACTCTGGAAGAGAGAGAGAGTCTGATGATTTTGCACAGCTTTGCCTCCCTTAAATCCAATTCATTTGCAAGTCAAAACATCACCCTCCTGATGTGATTGGAACTCTTCAAGAATGAACAAGCAGTGACAGTCCTAATAAGTGACAGAACTGGGACTTAAACCAGGGTCTTCAGACTCAAGCCCAGTGTTCTTTCCAATGCTTTACTGCTTCTCAAAATTCAAAAAATGACCCACCCTAAGTAATGATGTTAGTGAGGGATCAGTCTATGGGGAGTGGGTGGAAGGAACTTTGAATTCCCTTCCAGTTCTAGGAGTTAAGCATTGGCTTGCTATGTTTACATATAAAACCAACACTTCTCATAAGTCGATTAAAAAGCTTTTCATTAGTATGCAGTAAGCAACAAGAAATATTCAGGGGATACTTGAGCATTCTCTGAAGTGCAGAGGGAATGGAACCCTTCATCATGTATTTCCACGACTTTCACCAAACATCCCCATGAGTTGGTATACCAGGCAGGGCTTATTGGGAATGTTCTAAGAGCTGAGTCCTCACTGGCCAGTACCCCTGTTGTGCATTACAAATTGTAATGCATTTAAGGAGCCTAATTCTACTAAGTCTGCTAAGTCTAGCATATCTTAGTGGAAAGTAGAGGGTAGAACAGGGAGAGGGGAGAGGAGATGGCCAGGGAGAGAGGTTTGCAGCATCAGTACAAATTAGGGAATGTTGGTGGAGCTGTAAGACACATCCTTTCCAGTAACAATGATAATATGAATTTGGCAGGGTAGCGAGTCAGACTTTAATTCCTAGCAAGGTTCTAGAAAAGATCATTTTTCAGACGGTTAGTGAATATTTTACTAGTAGGAATGACTTGGTGAATAAAAGAGGCAATATTATAATCTGCTTTAATATTATACCCTAAGGACCATGGAATTTTCCATCTAACTTGTGGCTAAAATCTCCCATGTGTGTTGTCTCCCCTATTAGAATGTGATTCCCTGAGAACATGGTCTGTCTTACTATTGTATCTGTCTTACTGTCAGTATTATTGTATGTCTTACTATTTGTATCTCCAGAATTAATGTAATATTATGTACATAGCATGGGCGGCAAAGTGGCAGTTCTATAGTGGATAGAACTCTGGTCCTGGAGTCAGAAAGACTAGAGTTACAATCAGACCTCAGACCCTTACTAGCTGTGTGACTCTGTGCAAGTCACTTAACCCCTTGCCTGCATAAAACTGGAGAAATGGCAAACCATTCCAGTATCTTCGCCAAGAAAACTCCATGGACAGTTGGTCCACATGGTCACGAAAAGTTGGACACAACTGAACAACTGAACCACACATACCTAGTAAGTGCTTAATAAATGCTCAACATCTACAAGAAAAAAAAATAATGAACATAGAGGACAAACTTAGCTTCATCTAGAAAAAGTCAATGCCAGGCTAACTTTATTTCCTTTGTCAACAACATAATTAAAGTAATTGATCAGAGACATATAGACATAGTTTATCCTTGTTACCTTAGATTTTTAGCTAAGCATTTTATAGCATGCTTTATATTATTCTTTCAAAAAAGACAAAGATGTTGGTTAGATAGCAATATAATTAGATAGCTTTGGAACAAATTAAGTGACCAGACATAAAGAATAGTCATTAATGGTTTGATGTCAACTGGACAGGAGGTCTCCAATTTGTGTTTGGCCCTGTACTTTTTAATAGTTTTAGCAATGACTTAGATAAAGACATAAATTCTTTGCTTAGATTTGCTGATGATGTATCTCTAGGAAAGATCTCAAAAGATTGTGACAAACAAGAATACTAGATGTAATTTAACAAAATGAAATTTAATGGGGATGAAGAAAGATACACTTGGATTTAAAAAATTGACTTCACAAGTATAAGATTTAGAAAGGCAGCTATATTTTGCCTGAAAAACATCAGGAAATCTGCAGTAAGCTTGATATGAGGCAGCAATATCATACTACAGCCAAAATGACCCAATATGATCTTGGGTTGCACTGGGAGGCATAGCTTTCAGGAATAAGGAGGTAATAGCAATCTTTCTTTAGTGTGCCCTAGTCAGACTCCATGTGGAGTATTGGGTCCTGTTCTGGGCACTACAATTTAAGGATATCAAACTGAAGAATGTCCAAAGGAAGGCAAATAGCAGAACCTCAACTCCATGCCAAATGAGGAATAGTTGAAGGAGTTTAGGTTAAACTTGGAAAAGAAGACTTGGAAGAAGACAAAATAACTGTCTTCAACTATTTGAAGGGTTATGATGTGAACCAGGAATCAGTTTGTTCTGTTTGGCCCCAGAGGGTGGAGCAGGGATCAACAGGTGAAAGTTTTTTGCTCTGTCATTTTTCGGTCATGTCCAACTCTGTAACCCCATTTGGGATTTTCTAGGCAAAGTCACTAGAGCATTTGCCCTTTTCTTCTCCAGCTCTTTTTAACATACAAGGAAAGTTAGACAAACAGGGTTAAGTGATTTGCCCACGGTCACACAGCTAGGGTCTGAAGCCAGATTTGAACTTAGGAAGGTGGGTCTTCCTGACTTCAGATCCAGTGCTCTTTCCACTGTGCCACCTAGCCACCTATAGGTGGAAGTGGCAAAAAGGCAAATATAGGCTTGATGTCAGATAAAACTTCCCAACAATTAGAACAGCCCCAAAGTAGAATGGGTTGCCTCAGGGAGTGGTGGTTTCTTCTTTATTGAAGGACCCCAAGCAGAAGTTGGATAGCCACTTTTCTGGTACAACCTCCACCTGAAGTAAAGATTCTTGTATGGGTTGGACTAAATGATGGCTGAGTCCCCTTCCAATACTAACATCCTGTTATTCTGTTTTTTGAGTTAACCTTTGGGCATCCTTTTGCTTTTCTTGTCCACAGGAAGGGATATATAGTTTTGCAGAAGGCAAGCATCCCTACTGGTTTTTGATTATGAAAAAAAAAAAAAACTATCCTGATAAAAAGTTGTCTATGGCTTGTGCTTATTTTTCAAATAAAACAGTTCAAATTAATTTCATTGTGAGAATTTTGTAACACTACTTGAGATCATTAGAGGTGCCCTGTGAGTGGCAAAACCATAACTGGTAATTACTGACATAGAATGTCTTTATGAACCATCTGCAATTCCAAGCCTTAATATTCATCCATGAAATCACTTGAATTTGTATTTATTATACTTAGCTATTGGTAGGTATTCCCTCTACCAGTGCAAATGACAACAGTTCCATGCCTTCTAATCTTCTTTGATTTTTATCCATGCCTTTCCATAAATACTGCATATCAAATTCACCCAATATGTTGGCAACCTTCACCCTGTTTTCTTTTTTTTTTAAGCAATTGGGGTTAAGTAACTTGCTCAAGGTTACATGGCTAGTCATTATTTATGTGTGGGTGCTCATTTTCTGAGGCCAGATTCGATCCCGGGTCATCCCAACTCCAAAGCTGGTGCTCTTATTCATTGAGCCACCTAGTGGCCCCTTTCATCCTGTTTTCAACAGTATCTCAGGGGTACCAGTGTAGCACTTGGGTTTCTGTTACCTCTCATTTTCCCTACATGACAAAGCCACCTCATCTTCTGGTCAAATATGTCCTTAGAGATTACTTTTATACTACTTCTCGCTTATCTCATCATTAGCTTCATGTTGTGAACCTTTTGAATGCAAATCCACCACCACCACTAATATCCATCCATCAAAACTATTATAATCATTCAAAATAATCCATCAATTGACAAATCTTTATTTGGTACCTCTTATGTGTCCAGCACTCTCCTAGAAACTGAAGTATAAGCTCCTCTAACAGGATAATCCTAGAAGGCATGGTCTCTACTTTCAAGAAGTTTATAAATTGTGACTGTGAAATAGTGAGATTAATTTTTAACAAACACATAAAAACCTATGAATCAAAATTAATATTGTCCACTCAAAGAATCTCTTTGGGGACCTATATGTTTCTAATGTACTAACATCGATCAAACCATTTTTGGAACTCTTCCTTAGGAATAATTTTTAGAGCCTATAGCATGTTCTTTTGAGGGCACATTATTCATTTGGGACATTTAGAGAATATTGGGATTCATCTTTGCTACTAACTCACTGGGTATCCCTGAACAACTCTCTTCCCCTCTCTGAGCCTCAGTCCTCTACTGCAAAATATTACAGTTGGATGAAATTATCTCCAAGATCCATTCCAACTCAAACATTCAATGATCTATACTTTAAAAGCAGATATATGTGTGTGTATACATATATGTATATGTGTCATACCTCACATTCTGGGAAGACGAAATTAAAACTCATAAAATTAGTTAACAATCCAGAACAGTAATGAACTACCATAGAAAAGTAGTGAGCTTCTCATCACTTGAGCCACTCAAGCACAGAATTCATTAGTGCTTGTCAGCTATTTTACTGAGGAGATCTCTGCCTGGAAATGAGGTTGTTCTACATGACTTTAAAAGTTCCATTCAGTTTTAAGATTCTAGGTGCCAAGTGATATGGGACTAGGTAATAGTGGTTCAGAGAAAGGAGAGATCAATAAGGATCAGACTAATCATGGAAAGCTTTGGGAACAAGGTGACACGTGAGCAGGGACTTTAGAGGTAGGTAGGGTTTAAATAGCTTTAGCTTTGGGTGGGGGGAAGTGATATACTCAAGTCTATCATTTTATTCAATGAATATGATCATAAAAATGAGGATGTACATTTCTCTCTTTTTCCTAAATGACATCACATTTAAAATGCATTATTGTATAGCAGTTGAGCAATGGGTGTCCCTAGATCAGGGACCTGGCTACTGCCTCCTGCCTGGATCTGTTTAGAGGGGGGCCACATTTACCTAAGATAAATGGCATAGTATCTTTGTTAATTATCTTCTCTATACTGTGGCTAAATAAACCTTTTGTTAATGGCTGAATGACTTAAGAGTGTTTGATTTCATTCCAACACTGACACTGAACTAAGAGCGTACTGGTCTGAGTCAGACCCTTTTAAGAACATATAGCTCTTTAGAGAAGAAGAACCTTGAGATAGTTTCCATGAAGTAGCTATGTGGCAAGTATCGGACATACAGAACAATTCAGACACCACAGGCAAGGTGGTAATGATGAGCAGCACCTCAGTCATCTGGATGGATGAATGACAGAAAGTTAATCCTTTAAGAGCCATTCAAAAATTTAACCGTTTTGGGGGATCTCAAACAATGTGTGTGCTCCCTCAAACAGGTTAGGTCACAGTCCATCCATGCCATCCCATCCTGGATGATTCTTATTCGTGTTTCTCTATAAATTTTCCAAAGAGGAGAAATTGATTTTGCTAGAGATTTTTCTGAGATGTATTTAATATTTAACCAACATGCATATAGTAAATACCAGCTAAGTACCAGAGATCAACAAATCAAAGTGGAAACATATAGTCCTTGCTCTCAGAGAATTTATATTATTCTGGATGATAAAACATGTACATAGAAAAAAAAACCAGAGAAATATTTATAACATGGTTTTAAAAGGAAAAGAGTTTTAATAACCTTGGAGGTGAAGAAATGTCTTATATAGGAGGTGAACTTGAGCTAATCTATGAAGGCAATTAGGGATTTTAAAAGGCAAAGACATGGAGGCAGAAGACAAAATATGCCGACAACAGGGGTGCAGAAACATGTTTTTAAAAACTTCTTTTTAATTCAACTGAAAATAGTAAGGTTTTTTTTTTTTATCTAAAATTTCTTTCCAGACTTTCCTTCAGGAAAATGTGTAGAATGCCAAGAACAAAGGTTAAGGTGCTCAGAAATGGATTAAGGGCAAAAAGCAAAATTTGAACCAAAGATCTCTCTCAAGTTATGGCATTATCTTCCCCATCCCATGAAGCAATTGATCTGTGACTACTGAAAGAAGCAGTCTTATTCAGAAAGGTTTAAGGTTTTGACTGCTGGGAAGAAAACTCTTCAATCTTTGAATGAATGGTCAGAGGAGGAATTGATTAGCACTAGCTAAAGATTAAGTGAATGAGTGTTAGGCACTTGCTCTGGAGTGTGAAGCCAAAATTGTATTCTAACATTCCTTGTTCAAAATTTCTATAAATATGGCTTCAGACTGTCTTGGAGAAGAAAGATATCCAAGGGCATAGGGGCACTATGTCATTTTGGACATTTCTTTCTCTGAATTAGAAATATGTGGATTTAGAATAATGATAAGTTAAATAAAATTGCTTCTGGCAGAAGCACCTCAAACACAGAATACAGTATAAATGGTTTTTTCTTCAACAATGAGAAACAGTGAGCAGATCAGTTTGCCTGAGGCTGGGGGGTGGGGGGAGGGAGGAGAGGAAGTGATGAAGCATGCAGGAAGGGAAGTGACTGGATAGGTAAATGAGAGCCAGAGTTTAAATACTAGACTGAGGGTATTACATTTTTTTCTAGAGGCAATAGGAAGGCACTAGAGATTCTGAATAGGGAATGATATGGTTGGACCTGTGCTTTAGTAATATTATTTGAAAGACTCTATGGTAGACGGGATAATGTTACCAAGGAGGAGGCTTTTACAATGGTCTAGACAAGTAACCCTCAAGGCTACTGTTATCAATTACTTTGTTCTCTTTTCAATTACTTAGTATTTTATCAGTTACTGTATCATTTTTAGTCATGGTTCTCAATTACTTTGTTCTGTTATTAATTACTCTGCACTATTATCAGTTACTGTTATCAATTACTTTCTTGTTATCAATTACTCGGTATTATTATTAGTTACTGTCATCAATTACTTTGTTTTGTTATTAATTACTTTTTACTGCCATCAATTACTTTGATAATATCTATTATCAATTACTTTGATCCAGGACCAGCCTACCTTCTTTTCTAATTAGTCTTACAAAATCTCTGTATCTTTTGCAACACTTTTCCTTATAAGTCAATGTTTATAAGTCATTGTCACTAACTTCTGTATCCTTCTTTTCATTGCCTTCTGAGCCACCTTCTCATGAGATATTGTCAATCTATGAATTGCAGCTATTATAGCTAGATGAGACAATTAGGTAACCCAGTGAATAGAGTTCTGGACCTGGATTCAGAAAGGCCTGAGTTCAAATCCAACCTCAGGCACTTACTAGTTATGTGATCTTGGGCAAGTCACTCAAGCTGTTTGCTTCAGTTTCCTCAGTTGCAGAGTGGCAATAATTGTACCAGTCTCTCAGAGTTGTGAGGATAAAATGAGATATTTGTAAAGCACTTAATACAGTCAATAATAGTCTGTCAGTCAATATACAACTGTTAAACACTTACTATGTGTCAGGCACTGTTCTAAACTACATAGTAAGTGCTAATATTATATGACCAGCCTGATGCAGACTGTTCTAGTAGTTTAGATTCCATGTGGAATGAAATGAGACACTTATGGAACAGATAGCAGGTAAGAAAAGGGATACCATATTGATATGGTATGCAGATACCATATTGATTCTGTTGAGCCCAGGTGTCCTACTTTTCTGCCTCTGTGTTGCCCATCAAGGTGTAGGGACCAAGCATTAGGTCAGTCAGAGCTCCTTATTACTTCTAATATGTAGGCAACCATGAAGCCATGGCAACAAACTGTGCCTTCATACTCAGAGTTAACTGAAATCTCAAGGATAGTTTCAATACCTTTTATAGAAACCAGCATGAGGCAGAGCCTCATAAGATTGTTCCTACCACAGTACAGTATAATATAGTTCACAACTGAAAGAATGTTGTGATAAAAAAAAATGCATCCAAGAGTCACTTGGATCATTGAAATCACTTAGTTTCCTGTAAAAGAGATTCTGATGGAAATTTTTCTATAGTGTGTTATTACATGTTTCTCCACTTCAGTAAACATAGGTTTAAAAGGTTAACTTAACCTTTTCTTGGTTGATTATATGTTATTATTCCAAACATCAACTTTTGCTAAATATAATTTGGATATGCCTTTCAGGTGTGTAGTGTTTCTACTAAGGTGTGTAGTGTTTCTCTACTGAATGGCCCCTCAGACTGATTTGTATTTGGACATTTTCCCCTCTCTTCCATCTTGTCAGTCTCCATACTCCTTAGTTAGTCTCCCTGAAGTCAGACAGCTTCTGGGACCCCCAATTACCACTTTATGTCTAGGCAACTATTTACTGTCTCTGGCATCTGACTCTCTCTTTGGTCAGGTTGGGGGGTTTTCCTTTTCCCCCACTATTCTTATTTGCCTTTTTGGTCTCCTTCTTTCTGTCATTTTCCCCAAATATCATCTCATTTGGGTTCCTCTGGGGCTTGACTTTACCAGTCAATAAGAATACTCTTTCATTCTGGTTGTCACTGTCAAATCACAAGCTTATTAATCTTTGCCACTTCTTCATTTCCCAGCTATTTCCACTTTTTGATGGGTAAATGGTTCCAAACATTTGAGGTTGCCAGGGTATCTGATAAAAATATAACAGAGGCTTTATTAATAATTTTTACTCTGGAATTTAAATTTAGCTTTTTTTCTTCCCACCCTTAGGTGGGAATTGGCAGATTAAAGTTCTTTTAATTCTGGTGCCTAATAAAGAGTGCACTTAGGAGACAATGCAAACTGACTTTGTTTTAACTTTCTAAATAACTTGCAAATAAAATTGCAAACTTCTTCTGTTTACTTAGTAATTTTGTTCCAAGACTATAAAATGCTTATGCTTTTAAGAACTATCCTCTTGCAAACTCTGTGCACTTTAAGTACTTTTGAGGCTAACATAGCTCTGTGCTTTACACTTTCTAATGCATCCATTCATTATCATACTTTATAAAGCTCTGTTAATTCCCTGTGCTCCTTGAGGCCAGGACCTGTGCTTTATTTAAACTTTGGACCACCCAGGGGCCTAGTGCTCTGAATTGTATAATGGAGGCTTAATAAGTATTTCCTAAATTGAACTGAAAACATTCCTCAGCTTTAAATGCCCTCAAGAAGACGTGCCATATCCATGTTATTCTACGTGCTTATTTGTTCCTCAGTAGTTGAGTGGTCATTGATAAAAGATACATGTTAGCCCATTTCTTTTTGCCTTTGAAGCAGCCTAAAATATAAGCCTCTTTCTTCTGCCATCATCATAAGAGCTTGAAAAGCTGAGTCGTTGTGAGTTGAATTGGTAAGAATAAAGAAATCCTTTTTTTCCCTCCACTCCCCTTCAGGTCTTCCAGCCCAACAGAACTCTTCTCCTTACCCCAACATGTCCTTTTCACCTCTGGGCCTATGCCTGGAATGCCTCCCCACCTCTTACCTCACTCACCTGATCGGTCCCTGTCCATCTTTCTAGATCCAACTCAGATATCACATGCTCCATGAAGCCTTTCCTAATCCCTCCAGTTGGTAGCAATCTCTCCCCCATCTGAACTCATAGTCAGGACCACTCCTAAGAAGTTATATTCTATTTTGCGTTACTGCTGTTTAATTCTAGGCCCAATTAATTGTCCATCTACCTGTCTAAGGTATATGTACTGATGAACAAGCTTTACAGATTATCCATTTAATTGTATATCATAATCTGGATAATAAGTCTTCAATCAGATGTTTTTTCCTGTGTGCCTGGTTAAGCTATGGGCCAGCTAGGTCACATATTGAATAGAACCCTGACCCAGAATCAGGAAGACCTGAGTTCAAATCGAGCCTCAGACTCTTACCAGCTGTGTGACCCTGGTCAAGTCACTTAACCCAGTTTTCCTCAATTTTCTCATCTGGAGAAGGAAATGGCAAACCACTCCAGCATTTTTACCAAGAAAGCCCCAAATAGGGGTGGCTAGGTGGAGCAGTGAGTAAGAGTGCTGGCCCGGAGTTGGGCTGACTCGGGATCAGTTCTGGCCTCAGTACTTAGCACCCATATATAAATAAATAGCCTTGTAACCTTGAGCAAGTTACTTAACCCCAATTGCTTAAAAAAAAAAAAGAAGGCCCCAAATGAGGTCACAGGGAATCAGACACAACTGTAACAATTAAACAACAATAAATGGTTAAGCCAAATTCTTTAAAATGGTTATGAACTTTTCCTAGGAGGTTCTGCAATGCCCTGAGGGTTGATACAACCAGCACAAGGTTGAATACAAGCAAAAAATCTGAGTCTCTCCCCATCTCTATCAACTTGGACTCTATATTTGATATCCTTATATCCATAGTGAACAAGCTTGACAAGCACATATCTCTCTCTGTTTTACCCTTCATATGACACTAATGACCACAGTCCAATAAGATTACCTCTTTTTCTATATTTTCAAGGAATCTTAAATAATTTTCATATAATAATTTTAGATGGTACAAACCTTATTGAAAAAGAGTCTACAGCAGCAATTTGTTCTACTGTGATCAATTTTTTAAATCAACAAACAGTAAGGTCAGTGGAATCTTGTGTTCTATATATTTAAGTCAATTATAGAATGGTAAGGAGGTGTTATATATGGAATATCAATTATGAAAGTCAGCCTATTCTATACTAGTGCCTCTTTATTGAGGATGTCCTTCATGCATGTATAGATTATTCTTATAAAATTTTATATAGATGGGAAAGTAGGCAATTAGGTGTAATACCAATGCAATATTCACAGCTCCCATGGCAGCTGTGAATATGCTGGTGTAGTTGTGAATCATAAAATGTAACAGGATCTCCACATGGAGGAAAGAACCAAAGCATTACCAGAAAACTGAATCCCAAAACAAGAAAGCCAAATTCATTATAGTAACCACAAAGTTAGCACACATAACTAATGCAGCAAACACTAACATTCCCAAGCCTTCCCAAACCTTCCCTCTATCAGGCCTTCAAAACAAAACAGACTCCCTTAAGCAAAAAATGCCCCTCTCTCGCTCAAGGTAGCTCCTCAACCTCCAAGTTGCTTGCTCCCAGCAGTTCTGGCTGTCCCTTTCAGTCTGTGCTCAGCTTTTTATTCTAGTCATTAGCTCCTCCCTGTTCTACCCCTTCCTGTTGCATCAGCAAGTTCCTCCCACTGTGGGATTCACAAGTTCTGTTTCTTAACAAAGCCTTAATATAATCAAAGGAAAGGCTCAACTTGAAACAAGGTGCTAAGTACTTGTTTGCTTGCCATTACAAGGGGCAGGGAAGATCTTCAAATCCCCATTACCATTACATTAGGCCAGTAGTTGTTTTTATCAATTACCTTATTTTAGAATTAATAAATTTTGAAATTTTTAAAAATATAAGTATTCTAAAAAAACAAAATGTCTAGAATATCAAATAAAATAATTTTTTTTAAAAAATAGATAAGGAGGGAAGGAGAAATTGGACCTACAGACCTCAAACTGTATTATAAAGCAGCAATCATAAAAACCATTGGTATTGGTTTTTAAAAATAGAGAGGTAAATCAATGAAACACACTAGACAGGGGAGAATCAGAAATAATGGGACTTAATAACCCAGTTTTTGATAAACCAGGAGACATAAATCATTTAGAAAAGAACTCCTTACTTGATTTTTTAAAAATTGATGGGGGGGGGGTGAGGGAGGGGGAGGCGCTATGTGGCACAGTGAATAGAGCATGGGCCCTGGAGTCAGGAGGACCTGAGTTCAAATCCATCTGACTTCAGACACATAACACTTACTAGCCCTGTGATGTTGGGCAAGTCACTTAACCCCAATTGCCCTACCTTTCTGCCTCCAAAAAAAAAAAAAAAGCAAAAATAAAAAAGGTAATCTAGCCCAATATTTTCATTTTACAGATGAGGAAATTGAGACAAAAATAGTTAAGTGACTTGCCCAAAATCCTGCATCTAGGCACTGTCAAAGGTAGGATTTGAATCCATATTCTCTGATTTCTAAGTCATTGATCTTTGTACTAAGGGAATATTAAATAGAAAATCATATTTTGGGGGGAGAACTTATAGGAGATGCAACATGGTGAGCCTTCAGTCAACCTTTGGGAGTGGTTAACTTGTTTAATCAAGATACCCTCTAGTGTGTGCTGCAGAAACACAAGATTATATCGAAAATCCCTGAGAAACCTGCTGGAGACAAGGAAGAGGAACAGAGATAGAATGGACATTAAAGTTGGCAATAAGATTAGATTCTCAACTGGGATGGTGACAAAGTCATTCTAATAATCGATGAATTAATTTGGGAAATTTCTACCCTTAGAATACCCTTTACAGAAACCAGGCTAAGGCACTGAGAGCAGAGACCCCTAAACCCTATCTAAGCAAGTAGAGAAAGACTGAAAGGGGCTAGAGTCCTTTCCTCAATGGCTAAATTCCATTCAAACACCTGCAAACATGAAGCAACCTAAACTCAGATCGCCATCTAGTGGTTTGCACAAGGATTGTACCATTCCAGCGTGTGTGGGCACAGCACTTTCTGCCTTCTCATTATACAACTGCAATCAAGTCTAAACTTAGAGACATTTCCCCCCCTTGTATTTTTTTCTTTTTAAAAAATTATTTTAAACATTTTTCTTTTTAAATTTTGTTCCAAATTCCCTGCCTCCCTCCCAAACTTTCCCCAACCCAATGAGAAGGCAAGCAGTATATCAATTATACATGTGAAATAATATAAATCACATTTCCATATTAGCCATATTGGGGGGCGGGGGAAGCAAATCAAAAAATACAAAGTGAGAAATTATACTTTAATTTGCACTCCAAATTCAGCATTTCTCTCTCTAGAGGTGAAGAGTATTTTTTCATCATGAGTCCTTTGGAATTGTCTTGCATCATTATATTGATCACTGTAGCCAAGTTTTTGACAGCTGATCATCATTACAACATTATTGTGTCCAATGTTCTCCCAGTTTTTCTCACTTCACTTTGTACCAGTTCATATAGGTCTTGTGATGTTTTTTTCTGAAACCATCCCCCTCCTAATTTCTCACAGCACAATGTCACTCTATCACAATCATATGACACAACTTGTTCAGTCATTCCCCAATTAATGAGCATCATCTCAATTTCCAATTCTTTGCCACCAAAAAAACAGCTGATACAAATATTTTTGTACATATAGGTCCTTTCCCTTTTTATTTTATCTCTTTAGGATACAGACTTAGTGGTGGTATTGCTGGGTCAAAAGGTATGGGCAGCATTTTGGGCATAATTCCAAATTGTCCAGAGTGGTTGAATCAGTTCACTACTCCACTAACAATTCATTAATGTACCTATTTTCCCTCATCCTTTCCAGTATTTGACATTTCTGATACGTGTGAGGTGGTACCTCAGAGTTGTTTTAATTTGCATTTCTCTAACCAATAGTGACTTAGAGGATTTTTTCATGTAACTATAGATAGCTTTGATTTCTTCTTAAAAACTGCCTGTTTATATCCCTTGACAGTTTATCAATTAGGCAATGTCTCTTATTTTTATAAATTTGATTCAATTCTCTATATATTTGAGAAGTGAAACCTTTATCAGAGAATCTTGCTACAATTTTTTAATATTGCTTTGTTTTTTATGGTAAACAAATTATGCTAAACTACATTTAGCAAAATGTAGTTTACCTGATTATCTCTTTTAATTAGGTCTATTTATATACTTTTGCTTTGTCTAAGATCATGATTGCTACCTCTGCCTTTTTTACTTCAAGAGAAGCACATTACATTTTGCTCAGGCTCTTTAACTCTGTGTATTTAACTCATTCATATATATCTCTTGTAAACATATTGTAGGATTCTGGTTTCTAATTCATTCTGCATCCACTTCTGCTTTCTGGGCGAGCTTATCCAGTTTATATTCACAGTTATGATTACTATTTATTTTCTCCCATCCCATTTTCTTCTGTTTCTTTCTTCTTCTCTCTTTTTATCCTGTCCCTTCTCAAAAGTCTACTTTATGTCCCCCATGAGTCCCTTAATCCACGCTCCTTTTTATCTTTCCCCTTTCCCTTTCTCTATCCCCTTCCCTTTCTATTTCCCTATTGGGTAAGATGGATATCTACATACAACTGAATGTGTATATATAGTCTTCCCTCTGAGCCAATTCTAATGAGACTAAGGTTCAAGCATTGCCAACCCACCCTCATTTTCCCCTCCAATATAAAAGCTCTTCCTTGTTGTATTTTTTATGTGAGAAAACTTTTACCATTCTACCTCTACCTTCCCCCTTCTCCCAATGCTATCCTTCTTTTCATCCCTTCATTTTTTTAGATGATTCCAACATAATCAACTTATACCTATGCCCTTTGTCTATGTAAATTCCTTTTCGCTTACCCTAATAGTGATAAAGTTCTTAGGACTTACATGAATCATCTTCCTATATAAGAATGTAAAAGGTTTAACGTTATTGAATCCTTTATGATTTCTCTTTCATGTTTACCATTTTATACTTCTCTTTAGTCTTATGTTTGAATATCAGATTTTCTATTCTGGCTCTGGTCTTTTTACCAGGAATACCTGAAAGTCCTCTATTTAAGTAAGTATCCATTTTTTCCCCTAAGAGTTATACTCAGTTTTACTGGGTAGGTCATTCTTGGTTGTAACCTTAGTTCCTTTGCCTTTCAGAATGTCATATTCAAAGCCCTCCACTCATTTAATGTAGAAGCTGCTAAATCTTTTGTGTTACTATGACTCCATGATATTTGAAATGGTTTCTTCCTAGATGCTTGAAGTGTTTTGTCTTTGACCTAGAAGTCCTGGAATTTGGCTATAATATTCCTACTGTAATATAATATTTTGGATCTTTTCCAGGTGATCAGTGAATTCTTTTGATTTCTATTTTACTTTCTGCATCTAAGATATTGGGACAGTTTTCCTTTATAATTTCTTGAAATATGACATGTAGGTTCTTTTTTTTATCACGGCTTTCTGGTCCAATAATTCTTAAATTATTCCTCCTCGATTTGTTGTCCAGGTCATTTGTTTATTTGATACAGCATTTCACATTTTCTTCTTTCATTTTTTTAGTGTTCTTTTGATAATTGTTTTATTATTTTTTTGACATCTCATGGAATCATTAGCTTTCAGTTGCCCAATTCTAATATTTTTTAAAGCAATTGGGGTTAAGTAACTTGCTCAAGGTTACACAACCAATCATTATTTATGTGTGGGTGCTCATTTTCTGAGGCCGGGACCAATCTTATCCCGACTCCAGGGCCAGAGCTCTTAGTCACTGCACCACCTAGCCACCCCATGAATTCTTTTTTTTTTTCCAATTCTAATTTTTAAGGAATTATTTTTTCCAGTGAGTTTTTGCACTTTCTTTTCCATTTGCCCTATTCTGCTTTTTAAGGACCTCTTTTTCTTTAGTGAATTTTTGTTCCTCTTTTATCATTAGGGCAATTCTACTATTTTTTAAGGTGCTATTTTCTTCAATTTTTGTGCCACTTTTACCAATCTGTTAGTTTTCTTTTCATAATTTTATCACATTACTCTCATTCCTTTCCCCATTTTTTCTTCTTCCATGCTTATCTCTTCCTTTAACTCTTCCAGGAATTCTTGTTGGGCTTTTGTCTGATTAGCATTTTCTTTGTGGCATTGGTTGTAGCTGTATTTATGTTTTTGTCTTCTTTTGCATTTATGTCTTGGTCTTCCCTCCCACCATAGTAGTTTTTATGGTCAAATTCTCTTTTTGTAATTTTTTCATTGTGGTGAATCCCTGCTTTTATTCTGCCATCTTGGCTCCACTCCCCCTATCACTATTTATTCATTTTGAACTATATTTTAAAATTGGGTTTTACTCCCCTGTGGATGTGGAGGCATTATCCCAAGACTTCTTCATGCTGCTATTTTCCGAGCTAGTTTTGGACACGTTCAAGTTTTCAGTGCTTCCAAGGTGGTGTGATCCAGGGAGAGGTGTGGTCATTGCTCTTCTGATCTTTACCCAGGAATGGCTCCTACTCCCCTGCAGCCACAAGCTCTAGCACTCCTCTTGGCCCTAGAACTGTGATCAGGTCCCCTGCTCCCTTGTGGTTGACCACCAATGCTCCTCTCCACCCTGGAACAACAACCAAGAACTGCATGTAGGCAATAGAGTTGCCAATCAGTACCAGCGGTGCCCAGTGCAAGGAAAGAGTCTCACATAATCTTTTTCTACCTAGTTGTCTGATCCCCTTACTGACTGAGTCAAGAGTTCCTGAATCTGCTGCTGTTGCTGCTGCATACCAACATTTGATTTGAAGTGTTATTTCAAGTTTTTTGGAAGGAATTTTGGGAGAATTCAGCTAAGTTACTGCCTCTAATATGTCATCTTTGCTCCCTCTCCACCCCCATTAGTTTTTTAAATGCTTTTTTTAAACTATTAATCTCTCAGTGACAACTAAGAGGTTCAACTGTGAGATCCTTGAGAACAGGAAATGTTCTTTGCCTTTCTTTGCACCCCCAGCTTAATAAATGCTTATTATTATTATTATTATTATTATTATTATTATTATTAACTAGCATTTATATTATACCTTACAAGTCATAAAGTAATTTAAATATATGTCATTTGATCCTCACAATAACCCTCTGCTATTATTATGCCTATTGGGCAGATGAGAAAAGTAAGGGTGAGAGAGGATAGTACAACGTAAAGTAGGACCTTCTGAAGATGATAGGAACTAAGCATGCCACCTTTAAATGATTACACATGAAATCTAAAAACAGGGGCGGCTAGGTGGCACAGTGAATAGAGTGCCGGCCCTGGAATCAGAAGGACCTGAGTTCGGAGCCAGCCTCTGACACTTAATCCATACAAACAAAAACCTAGCCGTGTAACCTTGGGCAAGTTACTTAACCCCAACTGCCCTAAAGGGGCGGCTAGGTGGCTCAGTGAGTAAGAGTGCCGGCCTCAGAGTTGGGATGACCCGAGATCAGATCCGGCCTCAGAAAATGAGCACCCACGCATAAATAATGACTAGCCGTGTAACCTTGAGCAAGTTACTTAACCCCAATTGCTTTAAAAAAAAAAAAAAGAAATCTAAAAACAACCCCAAACTCCACCATAGCCAGTATTTCACCCCTTCAGTGTACTGTTGTAGAACTACTGACACCCATAAAACTCTCTTTTTACTCTGCCCATCTTATTATCAGCAAACCACAAAACAGAAGGGATTAGAAGACTCCACAAACTGGATGATTAATCACCAAATAAAACAAGTGGTGGCTGTATTTCAGAATCTAAACTAAAAGTAACCTGAAATTGTGTTTGTTTTGTTTTTCCAAGTCACCTCTAAAACTTCTTTATCACACCATCTTCTTCAGTTATGCATTTAATCCCAGCTGTTAAAACCTGAACATTTATAAACCCACTTTGCCTGAAACCTGCTGAGGTATCAGAGTGTTGCAGGAAATTGCTTGGGGAGGAGCTATTTCTATACCTTGAGTTGGAAATGTGAGAACACCCTCCATAAATCATGCCTGACACTGTGCTTTCACCTGGCATGTCTGACTTAAACTGTCAAAGTTAAAGAAGCAAAATATGAGAATCCATTAGAGGAGAAAGAGGAAAGGGAAAGGTTGTCAGGGAACTATGAAGTAAGAGAGGAGAATTGGAATGGAAAGGAAAATGAGATGTCTCCAAAGAAAAAATGTCACCTCCTTCCCTAATTCTTCTGTACTCAGAGGCTAAATCCTGTTGTCATTTAATGTTTGTTAGGTCCTTGGCTCCCCCATCCCCCTGCCGTTTATACATAATAGACAGTAATTAATTAGTAACTGTATACCAAACCGGCTACAAAACTAACTTCATGCAAGGTGTTCCAAAATGGGCACAAGTCAATGGGTAAGGCCATTGTTGACAGACATGAATTAATGTCTACCAGGAGAAATTGCTCAACAACTTCAGTTTGCCTGAAGGCCAGTAGGATGGTTGTAACCTTCCTTACTTGTCTTTAGATACTCAATTCAGTCCCCTCCTAGATCATTTCAATTACTGTCCCACAACTGGGAAAATATTCCTTTATGTACTACTGTATTTAAATCCTATCTAGCTTCAGGGAAAGTGTTTAACATCCATTAGGATGAAGGAAAGGACTAGGCATATGGTATCAGTACAAGCAAAGTTAGACAGAGACTTGAAATAAATGTCTGGGTTACTTCTAGCTAAAAAAAAATTGTTTTTAACATTAACATTTAGAAAAGGCCATTTTTTCCCAGCCTGGATGATTTGGATTATTGGTTTCTAATCCTAAAGTATAGGATATCAAAGCTGGAAGGCATTTTTCACATTTCTCAAATGTCCTTTCAGCTCAGTACATTACTGATAGCAACCTTGATTATGCAGAGGGTCTATCTAAAATGAGAGCAAATGTCTTCAACTTAAATCAGATGATAGAAGTGATATGAAAAAACAAGCTTGACTTCAAAGAGATATGTCTCCCCTCCCACTCCTTTGCAGAGGTGAGGGTCCATATGTGTGCAGCATTATATGTAATGTTAGGGGCTTTTTTATTATTATTTTTCTGCATTTTTTTCTATTCATTTTTCCTTTTTTTAATTCTTTGTTATAAGAGATGGCTCTCTGGGAAGAGGGTGGGAAAAGAATACAGGAACAAATCCAATCAACATAAAAATCAAAGAGATATAAACAAAAATTATATTTCCTTTAAAAAGAAAATAATGTGGGGTTTTTTTTTTAATTCTTTTTTTTTGCTTTTTGGAGGGCAATTGGGATTAAGTGACTTGCCCAAGGTCACATGGCTAGTTTTCTTTGTGTTGTCTGAGGCCAGATTTAAATTCAGGTCCTCCTGATTCAAGGGCCAGTGCTCTATTCACTGTGCCACCTAGCCACCCCATTTTGTTTTTTTGAGGGGGAGGGCAGGGCAACTTGGGTTAAGTGACTTGCCCAAGGTCACACAGCTAGTACATGTTAAGTGTCTGAGGCTGGATTTGAACTCAGATCCTCCTGACTCCAGGGCCGGATGCTCTATTCACTGTGCCACCTATTCGCCCCTGGGTTTTTGAAAGAAAACAATGAAACAACAAAAATATAACACTTATCTTCTCTGCTATACATCTTCTCATGGTTCTAGACCTCTACACTGGGGATCTGTAGGAATCAAGGAATCTAAGAGGACATGTGTGACTCAGTGATAGAGTCAGGCTGGAGCAGCTGGTTGATGCAGGATGCCCAGAATGATGCCACAATGTAGAATATGACAAGGCTGACTAGTCCTTCTTCCTAACCAAATGGTTATAGTTTGTTTTCTTTTACATGGCCTCAAAATTTTAAAATCTTTTCATTCCACATAATTTGGAAATTGTTATTGCTGTATAAGTTGTTGTTATAGGAAAATCATCCTTCTCATCTTGATAGAATTCAGATAGAAATAGTCCTAGATGGTATATCCATTCTGAAAAGCAATTTGAAACTATGCCCTAAAAGTCACTAAATTTTGCATACCCTTTGACCTAGCAATAACACCACTAAACTCCTAAAAAGACAAAAGGAAAAGGACCCATATTTACAGAAATATTTTTGTCATATCTAAAAGCTAGAAAGTAAGGGGTGAGTCCATCACCTGGGAAATGGCTGAACAAATTATGATATATGAATGTAATGAAATACAGTTGTGGTGTCACAAATGATGAAGGGGACAGTTTCAGAGAAACTTGAAAAGATTTTTAAGAGCTGATGCAGAATAAATGACCAGAACTAGGAAAACAACCTATACAGTAATATCAACAATGTAGAAAAAAGAAAGAGAAAGAAGGAAGGAAGGAAGGAAGGAAGGAAGGAAGGAAGGAAGGAAGGAAGGAAGGAAGGAAGGAAGGAAGGAGGGAAGGAAGGAAAGAAGGAAGGAAGGAAGGAAGGAGGGAAGGAAGGAAGGAAGGAAAGGAAGGAGGGAGGGAGGAAGGAAGGAAAGGAAGGAGGGAGGGAGGGAGGAAAAGAGGGAGGAAGATAGTCATTAATGGGTTTTTTTTTTACTTTTTATTTCTGTTGGGTTTGGGTTTGGGGAGTTGGGCTTTTTTTTTTGGTGAAATATACAGCAGAGTACAGAAGGAAGTTCAGAAAGAATCACAGACAAGCAGGGCAACTTTGAAAGCTACTTGTTGAATTTATTATATATTTTAAAAGAAAAGCAAACTGTACATAACAGAGATTCTTAGTGTCATATACCATCTTGTTTTTCTGTTCTGTTCTATGTAAATGCCAATTGTATTTGGTGTTTGCTGGCTTCAGAAATGACTGCCACCTTAGCTCAAGAGGCCCAAAGACACAGAGAAGATCAGTCTCTGACAAAATTGTTGAGAAAGGAAATGAGATTCCTAGTCAAAGAGCAGAAAGTTTTGTCCACACGTAGTACTGTATTTAGGTAGATTGGCTATTATTTTATCTCAGAAGCTGGTTCCTTCTGATTGATAAGTTGTGCTGTGACTGATTTGTAAATTTTGGCAATCTTATCTCAGGAACACCAGGATCTTACAAAATTGGCTTTGTTTACCCTCCCAATAACCTTGAAAAGATATTTATAATCCTTTTTAATGGTGAGGAATAGAAATCCTATAGGTTAGAAAACTATTAGGTTTGACATTATATTGGCTATCAGGGTTTTCCATTTCCACATGAAACAATTTCTGAGCCCTAACTTGAGCTCTAAAGCAGTGGTGTCAAACTCAGATAGAAATGGGGCCACTAAACTTTATATAAGGATCTGTACTGGCTTCATATGGACTTAGAAAACCACATGTTAACACGATCTGTGTTCTATTGTATTTTTAAAATTTTGTTAAACAGAGGAAGCTAGGTGGCACAGTGAATAGAGCACAGGCCCTGGAGTCAGGAGGACCTGAGTTCAAATTTGGCTTCAGACACTCAACACACACACACACACACACACACACACACACACACACACACACAAAACTAGCCATGTGACCTTGGGCAAGTCACTTAGCCCCAATTGCCCTACCTTCCCCCCTCCAAAAAGCAAAAAAAAACAATTTGTTAAATAATTCCTATTACATCTTAATCCTGTTTAGCCTCACTGGAGAGTAGGGGACACTTCTACTCTAAACTTTTTACTAGGGGCATAGGACTACTTCATTGCAAGATTCCAGATACATGTAAGTCCATTTCTTTCAGTCATCTCAAGATCGCTTTTCAAAGTCACATCAACTCATGCCTTTCAAACCTCTTCAAAGAAGCACCATATGCCTGGCATGCCCTTATCTCAATCCTGCTAGACCATTTAAACAATTCCCCCAGTTGATCAGTGAAGAGGGGACTCCATCTTCTCAATCTGTAAGTCAACCATGAAACCCCCATGGCTATTCTCCCATCTCCTACATTCTCCTCAAAACAGAGCTAGGAATTGTAGAATTAATGAGTCAGAAGGGATGTCATCTAATATAAACTCCAGCTCAGTGCATGAATCCCTTCTACTAGGATTGGGCAGCTATGGATCCACGTAGGTATCACTGAATTAAAATGGAACAAAGTACATATAATTGTGTGCATGGTGCTGTTTCCATGCTGAGAGAGCAGGATTTCACTGTGATCTGTCTAAACCTCCAAGGTAAGCAGAATTGAAAATCATACACAGGTTGGTGAAATTAGGCATATGTTTGCTCATCAGAAAGGTTGAGGACCAAGAAAAAGGCCTTTGCATTTAATAATAAGTTATTAGTGGCCTCTTATCTCTTTTTAACCTTTCATGTGGGGTCATTCTTCTCCAGTCATCCTGATTTATATCTCACCACTGGACCCAGATGGCTCTGGAGGAGAAAGTGAAGCTGGTGACTTTGTACAGCCCTCCCTTATTTAAATCCAATTCATTTTCCTGAAGTCATGGTCATCTTAGAGAAGGAAGGACAAACAATACCTTCCTTTCTAGATTGGTTTCAGTATATATTACTAGGGACTGAGAAGGAAATGAGTGATGAGAAAGGAGAGGCAGTGACTATAGCCAGTTCCTTTTAGGTGTCTACCAGTAAAAGGGAATAGAGGTAGAATGTTAGCTTGAGAGTATGGCAGCATCTAATGAAGGTTTTTGAAGACTGGAGCTGGCCTGAATATGCTTATAGGAAGCAGGGAAAGAGGCAATGGATAGAGAATTTAATAGAGAAAGTGGGGAGAAATGACCAATTGGGAAAGTTTCTAGAAGAATAAGTTGGAGGTAATAGATAAAGAAGGTTGGACTTGGCAAAAAGAAAGGCCACCACTTCTTCAGAGAAAAATGTAAAGGAAAGAAAGGATAAATAAATATATAAGGGAAGAGGGAGTATGGAGGGATGGAGCAGGTGAGATGAGGTAGATAATCTGAGGTAGATAATATGGTAGATAATCTCTATTTGCTCAGTAAAGGAGAAGACAAGAACATCTGTTGAGAAAGAGGGTAGAAGAGCCATCAGGGGCAGAAGTAGAGAAGAGAAAGGTTGGAATATCTCCTGTAGCGAGCAGGATAAAGTCAGTCAAGGAGCAATCAAAGTTTTGCAGTGAGGTCCCAGGTGAGATAAGAGAACGTGAATGTGTGGTGGACCCAGTCTACACTGGGGGTGTGACTTCCTCTAGCAACCTTTGTTCAGTGTCTTCAGAACTTAAGCTGAGAAGGCAGGTGAGAAGATGGGGCTATTCTGAGTTCGATGATTGGCAGCATATGAAGATCAATAGGACCATGGAATTTGAGTTAGAAAAACTGTATAATTGTACTGGTCACCTACAAGGTCAAGATTTTGGAATATGTGAAGCCAAAGTGATGGACTGGGGAAATAGAGGGGTAAAACTGGAGTTTGTGGTAAAGATGACAAATAGGTTTAGGAGAGTGCCTGAAGAGGTGAGAGGATGGTTAATTGTGGTCATTTGACCTATCTTCCACATTTTTCCATGAAAATCTGGCAGACAGAAGAGGTGATGATGATTCAATTCAGTTGGAAATCAGTTTCAAGTCTCTTCCCACCCCCTCTCCAACCCCCATTAAAAAGAGAAGTGTTCTAGCCCCATCTGGTGGATATTTTCTTACTTTACCAACTTTTGTAGGATCTAAATCCTTGGTACCAAAAGTGTGCTCAACTCAATCAGAAAATCTAAGCAGTATTCTCAGCAATACAACAATCTAAAACAACTCTAAAGGATTTATTATGAAAAATACTACCCATCCCCAGAGAAAGAGCTGATCGAGTCTGAATAAAGAATGGAGCATAGTTTTTTAATTTTATTTTTCTTGGCTTTGTTTTGTTGTGGGGTTTTTTTTTTGGTCTGTTTTCTTTTACAACATGACTAATATGGAAATATGTTTTGTATAACTGCACATGTGGGGGCGGCTAGGTGGCACAGTGAGTAAGAGTGCCAGCCCCAGAATCAGGAGGACCCAGGATCGGTCCTGTCCTCAGTTACTTGGCACCCACAAAAAAATAATTGGGCATGTTACCTTGAGCAAGTTACTTAACCCCAATTGCTTTAAAAAAAATAACTTCACATGTGTAACCTATATCAAATTGCTTGCTTTCTTAGTGAGGGGGGTAGGGAGGAAAGGAGAGACTTTGGAGCTCAAAATTAAAAAAAAAAATGTTAAAGATTGTTTCTACATGTCATTGGGGGAAAATAAAATACTAAATATTAAAAAAAGAAAAGAAAACCTAAGCCATGACCCAAGTTACCCAAGAAGAGAAATTCTAGTATGGGTGAATGTTACCACAAGTTTTAGTAAAACCTAAAAGTAGGTTCCTTCCCAAAGGAAGACCCTTCTAAAGGTAGAGTCTTCCCATTGTCTCATTCACAAATTGAGAAACCCAAGTAACTTCCTGATTTATTCATTCTTTACATTCATTCATTTCCTGCAGCATGAAGAATGTTATATTACTTAATGAGGAGATGCAAGATTTCTATCAGACATAGCCTCATCCTCCAACTTATAGCTAAATAGAAAGGGAATGGTCACAGGCATAAATAACTGTAATAGACAATGTTATATGATAAGCATAACAGACCTGCAGTGCTTGTCCAATATCACCTTATTGTTTTCTAAGAAAAACTTTTTGCCATATGGAAAAATAAAATTACTTGAAGGATTTATTTTTTTGTTCAGCTATCCAACCAACTGGTAAGAATAAACAATGTAAAATTCACCAAGACTTTCAAGTCCCTCATCTTTCTTGGTACTCATTTTTTTGCTAAGCCGAAATGAAGAAGTTGGACTCAATGATCTCTAAGTTCCCTTTCAGATCTAAATTTTATTTTCAGAGTATTACAGAATAATGGACCAAGATGGAATATCTCTAATGCTTGGAGACAATCAGGAAAGGCTTCATGAAAGAGGTGACATTTAAGCTGGCCTTTAAAGGAGAGCTAAGGCTTCATTAAAGGAGGGGAACAGCATTCAAGTCTTAGGAAATAGCATGACAAAGATTTTATCTCTTGTGCTTGTAGCAACAACCTTCAAATAGCTCTTTGCCTACAACAGTCTTTTTTATATATTAATTTTTTTGAAATTTAAAATTTTGTTTTCCCCAATTACATGTAAAAACAATTTAACATTATTTTAAAAATTTTTCTTAATAGTATTTTTTTCCAATTACATTTTAAGATAGTTTTCAACATTCATTTTTGTAAGATTTTGAGTTTCAAACTTTTTTCCCTCTCTCCCTTCCCTTCCTCCTCCTCAAGACAGCAAGCAATCTGATATAGGCAATACATGTACAATCATGTTAAATATATTTCTACTTTAGTCATATTGTGAAAGAAGAATCAGAACAAAGGGGAAAAACCATGAGAAAGAAAAAATGAAAGACAGAAAAA
Source organism: Gymnobelideus leadbeateri (assembly GCA_011680675.1). Taxonomy (NCBI): domain Eukaryota; kingdom Metazoa; phylum Chordata; class Mammalia; order Diprotodontia; family Petauridae; genus Gymnobelideus; species Gymnobelideus leadbeateri. The sequence continues at coordinate 2,225,409 of WOXC01004035.1, forward strand.
AGTAACAATAATAAATATGCTTCTTTCTGCTTTCAGACTCCATAATTCTTTCTCTGGATTTGGTTAGCATTTTCCTTCAGGAGTTTTTTGGAATTGTTTTGGATGATTGTATTGCTGAGAAAAGCCAAATCTATCATAGTTGATCATTGTACAACGTTGTTATTACTGTGTACAATGTACTCTTGGTTTTATATATTTCACTTCTAGCCTTCCAACATTTATGAAATCTCACCAGGGTACCCTATTTCAGTAGAATGTGTGAAAGGGAATAAGGAATAGCAAGCATCTATATAGATTTATACCTGTTAAATCATTTGATCCTTATAAGCCTTTGAAGTAGGTGCTATCATTATCTACATTTTACAGATGAGGGAATCAAAACACAGAGAAATGGAGGAACTTGTCCAGGATCACACAACTGGAGGAAGGGCATCAGGGCAAGACAAGATTCAAACTCAGGTCTTCCTGATTCCAAGTCTTTTCCTCTACCCACTGCCATATCTAAGAAAGATATGTGGGAGTCAGTTTGTAGAGGGTCTTATATAGAAAGATAAGAAATTCATCTTTTATCAAATAGGCAAAGGTGAGCCACTGATAGGTTTTTGGATAAGTAAGTCACCTGTACAGTGATATGTTCTTCCTTCAGCATCAATGTCTATTTTCCCCTAACTATTTGACTAAGTTTATACTGGACTGATTCCACTGTATTTACATAGTATACAATCCTGATCTGACTGGATAATACCACATTAAAGGGTTAGAGCTAGAAGTAACATAACAAATCATCTAATCCGAATAGTATTTTTACAGAGAAGAAAACTGAGGTCCAGAGAAAGGAATTGGTTGTCTCAAAGTCACACAGTTTAGTGGCAGGTCCAGGATCTGAAATGGGAATCTTGATGACTCCCAGTTCACTATATTACAATTCCCCTTAATGTTGGGGACTTTTCCCTCCATCCTTCTATTTGCCAAAAAGTTCTGAATTAGCATCCAGTTCCTTCTCACCTGGGTTGTACTGCACAAAACAATCTCATAAAGTCATCTTCCTTAAGGTACAAATGACTGATAATAACTGAATTTATAATCTCTTATGGGAGAGCTGCATTTCACTATGGGGAAAGGCAAATCAAGACCTTACTCCAAAGAAATAATTCTTAAGCACTGTAGAAAGACAGCTAAGGAGATATTTAAGGACACTGGGTCTTCCAGGGACCCTTTAGGACATACCACATGGGCAATGATGTGCTCTCCCTACAGAAATGTCAAGAAAACTTCAAGTCATTAAAAATAAGAGAAATAGACATTAATAGCATATCTAAGGTGGTCAAGAACTGGAAATTGAGGGGATGCCCATCAACTGAGGGATGACTGAACAAGTTGTGGTATAGGAATGTAATGGAATATTATTGTGCTATAAGAAACGATGAACAGGCAGACTTCAGAAAATACTGAAAAGATTTATATGAACTGATGCTGAGTAAAGTGAGCAGAACCAAGAAGACATTGTTCACAGAAACAGCCAATGATTGATTTTGATAGACTTGCCCTTCTCAGCAATGCAAGGACCTAACACAATTCCAAAGGACTCGTGATGGTAAATGCCATCCACATCCAGAGAAAGAACTATGGAGTTGGAATGAAGAGCAAAACAGACTATTTTCTTTTTTGTTTTGTTTTTTCTTTCTCATGGTCTTTCCCATTAATTATAATTTTTCTATGCAACATGACTAATGTGAAAATGTGTTAAATAGGAATGTAGAATGCCATCTTGGGGAGTAAGGGGAGAAAATTTAAATTTTATGGAAGCGAATGTTAAAAACTAAAAATAAGTAAATTAATAAATCTTTTTTAAAAAGTAATCAACAGCGTCAAACCCTACATAGAAGCCAAGAAAGATGAGGATTGAGGAAAAGGTCACTAGATTTGTCAATTAACAGGTCATTGGTAATTTTGGAGAAAGTAGTTTCAGTTAAATGAAGTTGGAAGCCAGACTGTAAAACTCTCTAGTCTGTTGAAGGATAAAAAGGATTATTCTCCCCATGAAAAAAATTCACAGAGTATCCCTATAAGGATCAAGTTTCTTTTCATGAATACAACTTATATTTGATGGACACATAGCTTTCCAGTAATATGCCTATTATCTAAAACATACAAAGACAGTGACCATTTTTAACCACAATGGGGTCCCTGGAAACTGCAACCTATACAAGTTTGTTATCAAGAGTGGATCCTAGGGCAGAGTCAAGATGTCAGAGTAGAAACAGTACTACCTCAGGGCTCTGGCTCCCACATCCTCCAATTCATGTAAAAAGTGATTTTGAACAAACTTTGGAGCTACAGAACCCACAAAATGACACAGAGAAGCTAACCTCCTGCTAAGGACAGGCTGGCAGGCCAGCAGGCCAGCAGGTAGCAGCCAGTGTGGGCTCTGGGAGTCAATCCCATCCCTGCTCAAGCCAGAGGTTTTTAGTCTCAGGGCAGGCCTGAGCAGCTGCTGGCTGGAGGGACTTCAGATCACTAGCAGCTGTGATGGTTTCCAGAAATATCAACCCATAGATGCTAAGGATAAAGTGAGAGGGTGGAGGTCCTAGGGTGTGTGACCAGCTTGCCAGAGCATGTAGAGGCTTCAGAGAGGGCTCCCAACTAATACCTTCAGCAGGTGAGGAAACCCCAGCATTTGGGACAAAGCTCCCCTGTCTGGAGGCAGAGTCCTACTATGGCAAAAAGCCCAAAAGTCAAATAATTGACTGGCAATATGAGCAGGCAAAGGGATCAAAGTACACAGAGCAACCCAACTTTACATTCCTATTTTGGGGACATAAAGGATCAAAGCATGAAACAGGAGGAAGACAGTGAAGTCAGAACTCCTGCACCAAAAACTTCCAAGAAAAATATGAGCTGGTTACAGGTCATAGAGGACCTTAAGAAGAATTTTGAAAATGAAATAAGAGAAGTAGAGGAAAAATTGGGAAGAGAAATGAGAACGATGCAAGAAAATTATAAAATGAGAGTCAACAACCTGACTGAAGAAAATAACACCTCCAAAACAGACTAACTCAAATGGCAAAAGAGGCTCAAAAAAGGCAATGAGGAGAAGGGTGCCTTAAAAAGCCGAATTTGACAGATGGAAAAAGAATCTCAAAAGCCCACTGGAGAGAATCATTCCTTCAGAATTAGATTGGAGCAAATGGAAGCTAGTGACTTTATGAGAAATTGAGATACTATTAAACAGAGCCAAACAAATGAGGAAATATAAGGCAATGTGAAATATCTCATTGAGAAAAACCACTGACCTGGAAAATAGATCCAGGAGAGATAATTTTAAAAATTTTGGACTACTGGAAAGCCATGATCAAAAAAATAAGCTAGAAATCATCCTTCAGGAAATTCTCAAGGAAAATTGCCCTGATGTTTTAGAACCAGAGGGCAAAATAAGGTTGAAAGAATCCACCAATCACCTCCTGAAAAAAAAAATCACAGATCTCAAAAAGAAAACTCCTAGGAATATTATATACAGGATCCGGAGTTCCCAGATGAAAGAGAAAATATCACAAGCAGCAAGGAAGAAACAATCTGAATATTGTGGAAACATAATCAGGATAACACAGGATCTGACAGCTTCTATACTAAGGGATCAAAGGGCTTGGAATATGATAGTCAGGCGGTCAAAGCAGCTGGGATTAAAACCAAGAATCACCCACCCAGCAAAACTGAGTATCATGTTTCAGGGGGATATATGGTCATTCAATGGAATAGAAGACTTTCGAGCATCCTTGATGAAAAAACCAGAGTTGAATAGAAAATTTGACATTCAGATACAAGAAGCAAGAGAAGCATGAGAAGGTAAACAGGGAAAAGAAATCATAAGGAACTTATCAAAGTTGGACTATTTACATTCCTACATGGAAAAATGATAATTGTAACTGATGAAACTTTTCTCAGTATGAGAACAGTTGAAGGGAATAGAAATATATGTATATATATATGCATATATATACATACATACATACATATATATATCTGTATAGGAGGGTATATGTGTATATGTGTACAGGTATACATAGAGGACACAGAACCAATTGAATAGGAAGGGATGATACTTAAAAGGTGAAATTAAGAGGTGAGAGAGGAATATAATGAGAGGAGATGAGGGGAGACAGAATGGGCTAAACTATCTCATATAGAAGAGGCAAGGGAAAATGATCACAATGGAGGGGAACAGGAAGGCAAAAGGGAATGGGTCAACCTTATTCTCATTGAATTTGGCTTAGGGAGGGAATGACATACACAATAAATAGGGTATCTCACCCTACAGGAGAGTAGGGGGTAAAGGGATGAGAGGGAGGATGATGGAAGGGAGGGCAGGCTGGGGAGGAGGGAAGTTGGAAGCACTCACTTTTGAAAAGGGACAGGATCAAAGAAGAGAATAGAACAAGTGGGAGGTGGGACAGGAGAGAGGGAAATAGTCTTTTACAATATATCTAGTATGGAAATGTTTTGCATAGCTATACATGTTATATTGAATTGCTTATCTTCCCAGTAAGAGTGGGTGACAAGGGAGGAAGGGAATGAATCTGGAATTCAAAGCTCTAAAACCAAATGTTTAAATATATTATTATTATTATTATAATTTTACATGTAACTGGGAAATAAGATATACAGTCACTGGGGCATAGAGATCCACTGTGCTCTACTGGAAAAGTCGGAGGGGGTATGGGAGAAGATATGGGAGAGAGCAGATTGGAGGAGGGACTATCCAGTGGGATCACTATTTTGGCGTGGTGGGTAGGGGTAAAAATGGGGAAAATTTGTAACTCAAAATCTTGAGTAAATAAATGATTTAAACTAGAAGTTAACAAAGCATTTGATAAAAAAAAAAGTGGATAGTATTTTTCACAGCATCAAGGGCTGTATTCTTTAGCAAAAACAAATCATTCAGATGGTAAGAGCAAAATTAACCACCACTATCAACTTAAACAATCATCTTTAAATATGTACAATTCTATTCCAGGCTCTTTGAAATTGGCATAGGTGTGCAGTGATTACATGCACATCATTAATATAGGCATTGCATTGATTGATGAATAAATGTTCATGTGACTGCAAAGTATATGTAATGCTACGCAGAGAGAGACGGTGTGTGGTGGATATTGGGCTGACCCTTTGGAATACCTGGGTTCAAGTCACATGCCAGCTTCAGGACCTCAAGTGCAGTACTTAACTACCCAGTGCCTCCAGGCAAGTCTCTAAGTCTACAAGTGACAGATAAGTTGCTGTTCTGTATCATTAAAGGGAATTTTATTTTGCTTTGATGGGGTAAGGGTGAGGGAGGGGAATGGTTATTTTTGGTCCAGACTTGTGATTTCTTTGGTATATGGAACTTCAAGTATAGAAACTCCCTTTACTGATTCAGGTCAGTGAATACTATAGAATTTATCATTTCAGATTACTTAGAGATCAAGTGACTTGACTATGGTCCCACAGCTAGTATGTGTCCAGACTTGAAACCAGGTCTGCCTTACTACAGGAAGGTCTACACTATGCCATGCTGTCTTTTTTTTTTTTTTTGCTTTTTTGGAGGGTAATTAGGCTTAAACAATTTGCGCAAGTTCATATGGCTAGGTTTTGTGTTATGTGTCTGAGGCCGGATTTGAACTCAGGTCCTCCTGACTCCAGGGCCAGTGCTCTACTCACTGTGCAACATAGCCACCCCCATGCTATCTTTTAAATGACAGTTAGGCTTTATGCCATTTTTATTGTCAATTGTATTATACCATATTCAAATGATATTTATATAGTGCTTTAAATTTTCCAGAGCAATTTCCATGCATTGTTTCAGTCAATCCTCATAACAACCCTATGAGGTAGATTCTATACCAACTTTACAGATAAGGAAACTCAGAAGGGTTACATGGCTAACCCATGGTCCAATGGCTGGGAAGTGTCAGAGAAAGGACACGAATCCAGGTGTTCCTGACTCAAAGTCAAACACACTCTCCATTCTGTCACACTCTACATCCTTCTGCTCCCTCAAGCAGTCATCTTGTTTCCTTCATTTTCTATTCTGAAATTCTCCAGTCTGTGGTCTTTCTGGCTCCAGTTGCCTCCTCTCCAGTCTTTTGCATACCACTAATCTATTAATCTGGTTATACTATATTCCTGCCCTTGTCATATCAACCCATTTTCAGATACCTTTAATAGCTCCCCATTGCTTAAAAAATCAAGTTTAAATTTCTTCACTTGGTATCTATTACCCATTTTCACTGTCAGTAACTTGTTTAAGTCAGGATTTAGTCATTTCAATTGCACGTTATATCTTTCCCTCATTTTTATTCTTTTATTCTTCTAGTTTTGTACTAATTTTGATCTTTGCACTAAAGAGTTGATAGTTAGACTATACGTGGATAGCTGACTCCTGAAAAATTAATAAGTCATTTCCTGTGTTTTAGAATACAATGAGTTTCAGTTTTGGTGCTATTCAATGCTCATTATATCCAATAAGCAACATTTTTTAGCATCAAGTATATGCTAAACACCAGGCTAAGTGTGATGGCAATACAATTAAGAAAAAAAGTTCCTGCCTTCAAGGAGGGCAATCTTATAGGGAAAGACAATACACAAAAGGAAGCTGAAATATATTTATGATATAGAAGTGTGAGACCTCCATGTGGTCTGCAAGACTTTGAGCTCTCTCATTTATTTCTAACCCATTTCCAATATCTTTCTCACCATCCTCATCTGTCTTCCTCTTTGCATTGAAATTGCTGAATATCAACTTATCTGTTGATTACATTTGGGAGGTCTTATCCGATAAAGTTTTTCTTAAGAGGTGTTAACTTCAATGATTTTTGTGGTAGTATTTTGCAAATACTTATCTTAAGCACTGCAATACAAGTTCACCAAATGCCCATGAAATTTTGATTTTTGTTGCCCTTGGGCAAGTCACTTAACATGTTTGTCTCAGTTTCTTCAACTGTAAAATGGGAATAACACCTACCTTCCAGGTGTTGTGAGGATCAAATGAGAATATATCAGTAAAGTGCCTAACACATCAGTTGATACATAAATAGCTATTATTATTATTTTCATCATTGGATAAAAAAACTCACATTTAGTGTACCATCAGTCAAGCTGAAGTTTATAGATGGTCTAAAACCTATGTAATTCTTAGCATTCTCTGCCATATTTTTTTGCTACTAACTACAAATATGGAGGCAGGTAAAGGAGGCAGCATCATAGAGTACAGAGGGTCATTTTGTATTTTTATTTGTTTCATAAGTTGGTATGGCCAAAGAATTCCAAATAGGTGCCTACAGATGATGAGACTCCCTGTTTTTAGCTAGGCTGGTGTACCATTTCTGCCATGAGAGAACCTGCCAGACCTTATGAACTTTTGGCTTAACTTTTTGAGAACCTCCATGTTCTTATCATGGGTACATTTCTCTTATATTTAGATCTATAGATGTATGGATATCTTCCTCTTTATCTGATCCAAATTCACAACTAATTTATAGTCATTCATCTGGACCATAATTTGGGCAAAAACATTGGTGTAGTGAAGAGTGCTGAAACCGGGATCATAAATCGTGGGCACAAATGCTGATTCTGTCACTTATGACTTGTGTAACATTGTGCAAATAACAACCTCTCTGTGACTCCATTTTCATGTCTACAAAATGAGTGTTGGACTATATGGCCTTATAAGGTTTCTTCCAGCTTGAAACTGATGAACACAAAAGACAACAAAGTAAGCTATTTTCCTTAGAAAGTCAAAATAAGTAAATCATTCATCATATTTCATGAGGCACATTGAGAATTTCAGAAGATTTAAAAAATAAATCAACCTGAACAACTAAACCAAAGGAAAATGAACCTGAGGAAAGTCTTAATGCTTTCTGCCAGACTTTTGTATTTCATTTTTTATCTCTTTCTTCATTTCTTCTGGTATTCATGGAGTCCTTGTAGAAAATTCATTTTCCCCCTCTTTGAGTTAGTTATTCTCTCTTGCTAGGGTGATCTTTTGGGCATATCTAGATCCACAATAATTTTTATTCTTTGTCATTATTTTTTATTTCATATTCTTTATTCTTGTGTCTTCTTTGATTTACTCATCTCTCAAGCTTTAGCTCTTCATTTGGGCTTTATGCCAGTCAGATTCTGCTCCCTGATGTTTTTAGGTGGAGTGATCGGTCTTTCTGTATGTGTGTGTATATATGCATAGATACACACACATACATATATGTCTATATAAGAGGGTATATGGGCGTATGAATGCATATGTGAGAAAGTGTATATATGTGTAAAGGTATACATAGACAGAGGGTACAGGACCAGTTTGAATAGGAAGGAAAGATATGCAAAGGTGAAATTAAGAGGTGAGAGAGGAATATAATGAGAGGAGATGGGGAGAGATAGAATTTTGTGTAAATTATGTCATATAGAAGAGGCAAGGGAAAACTGTTACAATGGAGGGCAAGAATGGGAAGGCAAAAGGGAAGATCAACCCTATTCTCAATGAATTTGGCTTAGGGAGGGAATGACATACACAATAAATAGGGTATCTCACCCTACAGGACAGTAGGGAAAAAGGGGATGAAAGGGATATGATGGAAGGGAGGACAGGCTGGGAGGGAGGGAAGTTAGAAGCACCTACTTTTATAAAGGGACAGGATCAAAGTAGAATATAGAACAAGTGGGGGTTGGGATGTGATGGAGGGAAATATAGTCAGTCTTTCACAATATATCCACTATGGAAATGTTCTGCATGGCTACACATATACAGCCTATGTTGAATTGCTTGTCTTCCTAGTAAGGATGGGTGACAAGGGAGGTAGGGAAGGAATCTGGGATTCAAAGGTTTAAAATAAAATGTTTAAATATAAATATATAATTTTACATGTAACTGGGAAATAAGATATACAGGCACTGAGGCATAGAGATCCATCATGCCCTAATGGAAAGTTGGAGGGGGGATGGCAGAAGACATGGGAGAGAGAAGATTGGGGGAGGGGATATTCAGTGGGATCGCTGTTTAGGGGTGGTGGGTAGGGGAAAAATGGGGAGAAAATGTGTAACTCAAAATCTTGTGGAAATGAATGATGTAAACTAAAAATATAAAATTAAATTAAATGTAAAAAAACAATAAAAAAAAGAAATTTCAAAAAAAAAGGCAAACAATGAAAATATGCAATGAATGTACAGGGAGCTTTTACAATGGTAGGGTAAACAAGACCAGTGAAGTGCCTAGTATTATATCAGCTGCTCCAAAAACTTGCCCACATCCTCCCTCCCAGTTTTTTTTCTCTATTTCTTATAGCTGTGAATGTGTGTGATTGCCAATGAGAAATTTAAAATGATATTACTAATAAAATCACATGAATGCATAAAGGCCCAAAAGTTAAATGTTCGAATGTCGAAGGTCAATGTCAAAAAGAAAGGTCTTGTGTATACCAAAATATTTGCAAGCAGACCTTTTGATGGTAGCACTAAACTAGAAACAAAGTAAATATGCATTGATTGGGAATGATTATGAATGTAATAGAATTTTACTATAAGTAATGATAAATATGAATATGGAGAAGTATGAAAAGGCAAGTAGAACCAGGGGAACAATATACAAAAAGGTGACAGCAATGTAAATGAAAAGAATAACAAAACAGTCCAAACTGAATACAATGACAAAAATGACCATGTTTGGCTGGCCCCTAAGAAGAGATATGAGAAGATACATCCCTTGCTTCTTTGCAGACCATGGTCTGGAACACTGCACACAACCATCAGACTTTGATATTTATGTTTTTCTTTTTTATTCTAAGGGATAGCTACATAGAGTGGAAAAAGTAAATGATGTAAGAACAAAAAATATCAATTAAATTTTTATTTTTCAAAAATCATTTTTCTGGGCCCAATATCAGAGTATTTGACTTGAATTGTTTTCTTTTCATTATCCTCATTTAATCATGGTAGTAATTTTGTAGCTTATTCCTGTACTTTGCTTTCTTTGCATTGCCTCAATTGACACATGCCTTCTGATGTTTCTCTCAGTTCTGCAAATTCATCGTTCTTTACAGTACAATATATTCCCTTACATTCATATTTGACAACTTGTCTGGCCACTGATCCCAACCTGTGTGGGCTTGACTTAAATCACTAGACTTAAATCCAATCCCCAACATTTCCCAATCTAGACACAACTCTAATACCTACAGAATGGTTATATGGGTCAAAAAAAATATATCTATTAAACTGTTTTGTAAACTCTGAAACACTATATAAATGTCAAACCTTATTATTGTAATGTGGTTTTTAAGATTTTGCCCTAAAACTATTTTCTACCAAATTGCTTTGTGGTTTTCTTAACAATTCTTGCCAAATAAAACATCCGATATCTCATATCATAAGCTTGCTTTTGGGCTTATTGAACCTATTTTCTGGTATTGGCTTGCTTCTAGGTTTTTGTAATCTATCTTATTGCGCTGATTAACCAATACCAAATTGTGTTAATGACTGCTCTTTAATGTAATCTGAAATTTAATAATGCTGGGTCTGCTTCATTCCAAGTTTATTTTTTTTCAAATGCTTTATTAACTTCTGGTTTACATCATTCATTTCCACCAGATTTTGAGTTACAAATTTTCTCCCTGTTTTTCCCCTACCCACTACCCCAAAATAGCAGTCCCATAGTATATCCCCTCCTCCAATCTGCTCTCTTCCATATCTCATCCCTACCCTCTCTGACTTTTGTAGTAGGGTATGGTGGATCTCTATGCCCCAGTGCCTGTATATCTTATTTCCCAATTACATGTAAAATAGTATTAATGTATATAATATAATATATTAATGTATATATAGCATATGTATATTTTTAAACATTAGATTTTAAAACTTTGAATTCCAGATTCATTCCCTTGTCCCTTGTCACTCACCCTCATTGGGAAGATAAGCAATTCAGTAAAGGTTGTAAATGTGTAGCTATGCAAAACATTACCATAGTAGATATATTGTAAAAGACTATTTCCCTCCCTCCTGTCCAACCTCCCACTTGTTCTATTCTCTACTTTGATCCTGTCCCTTTTCAAAAGTGGGTGCTTCTGATTTCCCTCCTCCCCAGCCTGCCCTCCCTTCCATCATTCCTCCTCTTATCTCCTTCCCCCTACTCTCATGAAGGGTGAGATATCCTATTTAGTGTGTGTGTCATTCCCTCCCTAAGTCAAATTCAATGAGAATAAGGTTGACCCATTCCCTTTTGCCTTCCTGTTCTTCTCCTCCCTTTGTAACCATTTCCCCTTGCCTTTTCTATATGAGATACTTTAGCCCATTCTGTCTCCCCTCATCTCCTCTTATATTCCTCTCTCACCTCTTAATTTCACCTTTTAAGTATCATCCCTTCCTATTAAATTGGTCCTGTGCCCTCTATGTATACCTGTAAACATATATACACACATTCACATATGTATTCATACACCCATATACCCTTATATATATATATATATGTGTATATATATATATATATATATGTATGTATGTATATTCCCTTCAACTATTTTCATAGTGAGAAAAGTTTCATCAGTTACAATTATCATTTGTCCATGTAGGAATGTAAATAGTTCAACTTTGATAAGTTCCTAATGATTTCTTTTCCCTGTTTACCTTCTCATGCTTCTCTTGCTTCTTGTATCTGAATGTCAAATTTTCTATTCAACTCTGGGTGTTTCATCAAGAATACTTGAAAGTCCTCTATTCCACTGAATGACCATATTTTCCCCTGAAACATGATACTCAGTTCTGCTGGGTAGGAGATTCTTGGTTTTAATCCCAGCTCCTTTGCCCCCCAAAATATCATATTCCAAGCCCTTTGATCCCTCAATGTAGAAGCTGCCAGATCCTGTGTTATCCTGCTCCACAATATTCAAATTGTTTCTTCCTGGGTGCTTGTAATATTCTCTCCTTGATCTGGGGATTTTGGAACCTGGCTATAATATTCCTAGGAGTTTTCTTTTTGGGATCTTTTTCAGGAGGTGATTGGTGGATTCTTTCAACCTCTATTTTGCCCTCTGGTTCTAAAACATCAGGGCAGTTCTCCTTGAGAATTTCTTGGAGGATGATTTCTAAGTTCTTTCTTTGATCATGGCTTTCAGGTAGTCCAATAATTTTTAAATTATCTCTCCTGGATCTATTTTCCAGGTCAGTGGTTTTTCTCAATGAGATATTTCACATTGCCTTCTATTCTTTCATTTGTTTGGATTTGTTTAACAGCATCTTGATTTCTCATAAAGTCACTAGCTTTCATTTGCTCCAGTCTAATTCTGAAGGAATGAATCTCCTCAATGAGCTCTTGAGATTCTTTTTCCATCTGGCAAATTCTCATTTCAAGTTTTTAAAAATAATTATTTCCTTTGAAATTCTCAACCTTTTGTTCCTCCACCTGGATTTTATTTTGTTAAGTTATACAAAGAAACTACTTGGTGGTTTGAGTGATATAATATGAACATTCCAGGATAATTTAGCTATAATCATCATTATATTTCCACAGTCCAGTAATGACTATTAAATTTCTTTCCAGTTATTTTAAATTTTTAATTATTCCTGTAAGGACTATTTTGGAGTTATCTGTTAGCAAAAATGGAGGGTGTCAACCTTTTTCAACTTCCATAAGCCAAGATGATGGAGTAAGAAGCAAGTTTCTCCCATCCTCCCTTATTGACCTTCAAAAGCCCAGAAAATACCACCCCAGGAAAAATCCTGAAACAGTGGAGCCAGCAGAAAGACTTGGGTCAGGAGGGTATGGGGATTAATGGGAAAGGTTGCTCTTGCTGTAACTGAAGGGTACAAGATGGGAGGTGTCCGTGCAAGTCAGCAGCCAGCCCCACCTCAGCAAACCAGCAGGAGATCCTGAGCCCTAGGGTGGTGGAGCAGGCAAGAGCCAATACCAGGACCCCTGCATGCCTTGGAATAACCAGTGGAATCGGCACTCTCCAGCATGGAGAACCACCATGTGCCTGGTAGACAGGCATCCATCAAAAGCTGAACTTACCGGTGCTCTAGTGCAACCCCAGGTGAGGTGACCTCCAGTGGCCAGACCACTCCCATCCCCACCCCACCCAGTGCAACCCTGAGGAAACAGAAAAACCCCACCTGGCCTTGGCATACACCAGCCACCACCACCATCAGCTCCAGCTCAGCTACCAGACCCCTACAGACTCCAGCTGCTAGCACCTGAGACCCCAACACACAAAGCTAGTAACCAGGTCCCCAGCCCCCAGCACAAGGAGTGTGGGACAGTGCCCCCTTGTGCCCCAGAAGCAGTAAAGTAAAAAGCCAGCAAAAAGGCAAACACCATGAGCAAAAAGCAACAAAGAAAAACAATGACCATAAAGAATTTATTATGGTGACAGGGAATATCAAAGCATACATTTAGGAGAGGACAACAGTGTTAACATGCCCACATCTGAAACCTCAAAGAGGAATATGAAGTGGTCTCAAGTCCAAAAAACCTTCTTGGAAGAGCTCAAGAAAGATTTTAAAAGTCAAATAAGAGAAGTAGAAGAAAAACGGAACAATTCCTTTAAAAGTGCAATTGACAAAATGGAAAAAAAAAGTACATGGAAGAAAAATCTTTAAAAAGTAGATTTGGCAAAATAGAAAAGGAAGTACAAAAGCTAACTGAAGAAAACAATTCATAAAAAAGTAGAAATGGGCAAGTGGAAGATAATGACTCTATGAGACATCAAGAATCAAACAAAATCAAAGGAATGAAAAAATAGAAGAAAACATAAAATTGGAAAAACAACTAACCTGGAAAATGGATCCAGGAGAGATAATTTGAAAATTATTGGTCTACCTGAAAGCCATGATCAAAAAAAGAACCTGGACATCACCTCTCAAAAAAATACTGCCCTGAGGACCTAGAACTAGAGGGTAAAATAGTCACTACCAATCACCTCCCAAAAGAGGTCCCAAATTTAAAATGCCAAGGAATATTTTAGCCAAATTCCAGAATTATCAGGTTAAGGAGAAAATACTGCAAGCAGCTAGAAATAAACAATTCAAATATTGTGAAACCACAGTCAGGATTGGACAGGACCTTGCAGCTTCTACTTTAAAAGACTGGAGGGCTTAGAATATGATATTCCATAAGGCAAAAGAGCCTGGATTACAACCAAAGATCAACTATCTGGCAAAGCTGAGCATATTTTTTCAGGAGAGGAGATATAGACATTCAATGAAATAGAGGATTTCCAGACATTGATGAAAAGACCAGAGCTCAAAAGAAAATTAATCTTCAAATTCAAGATTTAAGAGAGGCATAGAGAGGTAAATAGGAAAAGAAAAAAAACCCAACATGTTATTCCGGGCAAACTGTTTACATCCCTACTTTGGAAAATGATACTTATAACTCCTGAGAACTGTCTTTGTGACACTTAGAAGGGATACACATATACAGAGGCTGTGGGTATAAGCTGATTTTGATGTGATGATAAAAAAACTAAGTGGTGAAAAGGGATTGTAGTGGGCGAAGAGGAAAGGAGGAGGCAGACAAGGGTAAATTACATCACATGAAAAGGCACAAAAACCTATTACAATAGAGGGAAAAAAGAGAGGGAGATGAGCATTGTTTGAACCCTCGTTGGATTTGGCTCAAGGAGGGAATAAGATACCCAATTATGTATAAAAATCTAACTTTCCCTATAGACAGTAGGAGGGGGAAGGTGAAAGAAAAGGGAGAGGGTGGATGGAAGAAAGGGAAGGAGTAAGGGAAAAGGGAAAGAAAAGTGAGGGGGCTGATAGAAAGGAGGGCAGATTGAAGGAGGCAGTGGTCAAAAGCAAAACTCTAGTGAGGAGAGAAAAGGAGAAATGAGAAAGACATAAATGGAGGGAAGGGGAATAGAAGGGAGAGAAAGACACAGATAGTAATCATAACTGTAAATGTGAATGGGATGAATTCTCGAATAAAACAAGCAGATAAATGAAAGGAGATGGGGAGAGACAGAATAGGGTACACTATCTCATATGGAAGAGGCAAGGGAAAAGGGTCACAATGGAGGGGAAGAACAGGCAAAAGGGAATGGGTAAACCTTATTCTCATTGAATTTGGCTTAGGGATAGAATGACATACACACTAAATAGGGTATCTTACCCTACAGGAGAGTAGGGGGGAAGGGGATGACAGGGGGGATGACAGAAGGGAGGGCAGGCTGGGGAGGAGGGAAGTTGGAAGCACCCACTTTTTTTTTCCCCTTGTGGGCCACATACTGTACTAATGTTTTTTTTTTTTCTGTAGGTAAGCCTTTTCTTTTTTTTTTTAAACAAATGCTTTATTAACTTCTGTTTTATATCATTCATTTCTGCCATATTTTGAGTTACAATTATTTTTCGCCCCTGTTTTCCCCCTACCCACCACCCCAGAAGAGCAGTCCCATAAGATATCCCTTCCTCCAATCTGCTCTCTCCCATATCTTCTCCCATATCCCCTTCGACTTTTCCATTAGAGGAAGGTGAATCTCTGTGCCCCAATGCCTGCACATCTTATCTCCCAATTACAAGCAAAGGAGTATTAATAATAGTATTTACATATATTTGAAACATTTAATTTTAAGAACTCGAATTTCAGACCCATTCCCTTCCTCCCTTGTGACCCATTCCCTCTGGGAAGATAAGTAATTCAGTATATGTTGTACATGTCTAGCTATGCAAAACATTACCATAGTAGATATATTGTACAAGGCTGCTTATAATTCCCTCCTACTCATCCCACCCCCCACCTGGTCCATTCCCTACTTGATCCTGTCCCTCTTCTATAGTGGGTACTTCCAACCTCCCCTCCCCACAAGAATGCCCTCCCATCCATCATCCCTCCTCTCATCCCCCTTCCCCCTATTCTGCTGCAGGTTGAGATATCCCATTTAGTATGTATGTCATTCTTTCCCTGAACCAAATTCAATGAGAATGTGGTTTTGCCTTTTTGCCTTCCTATTCCTCCTGTCCCTTGCAGCCACTTCCCCTTGCTTCTTCTACATGAGATAGTTTACCCTACCCTGTCTCTCCCCATCTCCTCTTGCCACTTTCCTCTCTCACTTCATAATTTCACCCCTTGAGTATCCTCCCTTTCCAACAAATTCAACCTATGCCCTTTCTCCATGTATAACTTTAAACATATATACACACATTCACGTATGCATTCATATGACCATACACCCTTCTTCCATTATTTTCATGCTGAGAAAGATTTCATCAGTCAGTTATTGCTCTTCCATATTGGAATGCAAATAGTCCAACTTTGATAAGTTCCTCTTGATTTCTTTTCCCTGATTACCTTCTCAGGCATCTCTTGCTTCTTGCATCTGGATGTCAAATTTTCTATTCAACTCTGGTTTTTTCCTCAAGAATGCTTGAAAGTCCTCTATTCCACCAAATGACCATATTTTCCCCTGAAACAAAATACTCAGTTTTGCTGGGTAGGTGACCCTTGGGTTCAGTCCCAGCTCTTTTGCCCTCTGGAATATCATATTCCATGCCCTTCGATCCCTCAGTGTAGAAGCTGCCAGGTCCTGGGCTATTCTGATTGTGTTTCCACAATATTGAAATTGTTTCTTCCTGGCTGTTTGTAGTATTTTCTCCTTGATCTGGGGATTTTGGAACCTGGCTATAATATTCCTGGGAGTTTTCTTTTTGGGATCTTTTTCAGGAGGTGATTGGTGGATTCTTTCAACCTCTATTTTGCCCTCTGGATCTAAAACATCAGGGCAATTTTCCTTGAGAATTTCTTGAAGGGTGATTTCTAGGTTCTTTCTTTGATCATGGCTTTCAGGTAGTCCAATAATTTTTAAATTGTCTCTCCTGGATCTATTTTTCAGGCCAGTGTTTTTTCCCATGAGATATTTCACATTGCCTTCTAATCTTTCATTTGTTTGGATCTGCTTAACAGCATCTTGATTTCTCATAAAGTCATTAGCTTCCATTTGCTCCAGTCTAACTCTGAAGGAATGAATCTCCTCAGTGAACTTTTGAGATTCTTTTTCCATCTGGCAAATTCGACTTTTTAAGGCATTCTTCTCCTCATTGCCCTTTTGGGCTTCCTTTGCCATTTGAGTTAGTCTATTTTTTAAGGTGTTGTTTTCCTCAGTCAGGCTGTTGACCCTCATTTCATACTTTTCCTGCATCCTTCTCATTTCTCTTTCCAATTTTTCCTCCACTTCTCTTATTTGATTTTTAAAGTCCTTCTTAAGGTCCTCTATGGCCTGTAACCCGCTCATGTTTTCCTTTGGGGCTTTTGGAGCAGGATTTCTGACCTCACAGCCCTCCTCCTGTTCTATGCTTCGATCTTCTTTGCCCCCAAAGTAGGAATCTAAGGTTGAATTTTTCTGTTTGTTTCCTTTGCCTTGGCATGTTGCCACTTAATTACTTGACTTTTGGGCTTGTTGCTTCTGTATGGCTTTGCTGCCAGACAGGAGAACTTTCGTCCCGAACGTGTGGGGGGACAATTTCCGTTTCTGGCAAGCTGGAAATCCACCCACGACCTCCACCCCAGATCACAATCCAGATCCAGGGAGGTTAAAGCAAGAGCGATTACCCCTCAAGACTGATCGCTTGATCTCCCTACAGTTCGCAGGCCAGGAGCTGGAGCTGCCTCTGAAAACTACAAAATGGCATGTCTCCTCAGTGGCTCCTAGCCCCTAGGAGAGGAAGCCGATGCATTCCCCAAATACTGGTCCCAAAGTCCATAGGGCACTAACCTCTCACTTTGTCCTAGGCATGTCTATGTTGATAATTCTTGACTTGCCACAGCTGCTAGTGTTCTGGGGTCCCTCCAGCCGGCTGCTGGCCTGGCCGCCCTGGGGCTAAAACCACTACTCAGGCGGACCTGTGCTTGGCTTCCTGCGCACTACGCTGCCGGCTCCCAGAGCGCTGCACTGGTCCTTCCTGCAGGGCTGCTGGGCTGTCCTCAGCGGGAGGTTAGCTTCTCTGTGTCGTTCTGTGGGTGCTGGGGCTCCAGAAATTTTTCAGAGTCCCCTTTTACATGGTTTGGAGGTGATCTGGGGGGAGAGTGGCTTGGACATGCTGTTTCTACTCCGCAATCTTGGCTACGTCCCCGGAGAGCAAAGACAGCATGTCCCGAAGAGGCGGCAGCCCTGCTGCTATTCAGCTGGAACAGAAGCACCCACTTTTGAAAAGGGACAGGATCAAAGTAGAGAATAAAACAAGTGGGAGGTGGGAGAGGATGAAGGGAAATATAGTCAGTCTTTTACAATATATCTATTATGGAAATGTTTTGCATAGCTACACATATGCAACCTATATTGAATTGCTTATCTTCCCAATGAGGGTGAGTGACAAGGAAGGGAATGAATCTGGAATTCAAAGTTTTAAATCAAATGTAAAAAAAAAAATTTTATATATATACTATTATTTTACATGTAACTGGGAAATAATATATACAGGCACTGGGGCATAGAGATCCACCGTGCCCTACTGGAAAATCGTAGGGGTTATGGGGGAAGATATGGGAGAGAGCAGATTGGAGGAGGGGATATCCAGTGGGATCGCTATTTTGGGGTGGCGGGTAGGGGAAAAACGGGGAGAAAATTTGTAACTCAAAATCTTGCAGAAATGAATGATGTAAACTAGAAATTAATAAAGCATTTGATAAAGTAAAAAAAAGGACCTTTTTGTGCAAATATATTTACAGCACCTCTTTTTGTGGTGGCAAAGAACTGGAAATCGAGGAGATGCCCACCAATTGGGGAATGGTTGAACAGACTGTGATCAAATACTATTGTCCTATAAGAAATGCCAAGCAGAATGATTTCAGAAAAACCTGGAAAAAGTTACATGAACTGATGCATAGTAAAGTGAGCAGAACCATAAGAACATTTTACATAGTAACAGCAACATTGTATAATAAAGATTTGTGAATGAATTAGCTGCTCTCAGCAATGTAATGGTCCGAGAGAGTTCCAAAGGCCCTCCAGAGAAAGAATTGATAGTGACTGCATACAGATTGAAACATATTTTTTTAACTTTCTTTATTGGGAGAGGGGGAAGGTTGTCTGAGTTTTCTTTCACAACATGACTAACATTGAAATATTTTCATGATTTCAACTGTATAATCTATATCAATTTGTTTGTCTTTTTAAGTGAGGGAGGAGGAGAATTTGGAATTTTTTTTAAAAAGCTAATGTTACGGGCAGCTAGGTGCCACAGTGAATAGAACACTGGCCCTGGAATCAGTAGGACCTGAGTTCAAATCCAGCCTCAGAAACTTAACAAAAAAACTAGCCATGTGACCTTGGGCAAGTCACTTAACCCCAACTGCCTTCCAAAAAGCAAAATAAGTAAATAAATGAACAAACAAGTAAATGAGTGAATGAATGAATAAATAGCTAACAAAGTTTTTTACATGTACTTGGGAAAATAAATAAATAATCTCAAAGTGGGGGGGGGAAACAGAAGCGGATAGCAGAACGGATTAAAAAACATTAAAAAAAAAATTGCAGGATGTCCCAAAAGTCCTAGGACAGTTTGAAGCTTCAATAACTTCGAAAGTATAAATCCTGCAAGCTTAGCCCCACAAAATTTGGAAGTTTAATCATTTAAATTTCTTTTACATTTAGATTTGGGAATTTTAAATTTTTTTTTATTTTAACAAGATGGGGAACCCTGTCATTATATATTACATATGTGACAGTTTCTGAATAACATTTTTCAGACTAGCAGAGTCACAGAGGCAATTATCTTGCTTGACCACTTTGGTCACCTAATCTATCTCCATTTAATTTTTTTTTTCTGTCCTGTAGGTATCAAAAACCTTATTCTCTCGATGATTTTCAGTCTAGGATTGGAAACGCAGTTTTCAGTTTCTGAGAAGCAGCAAGTGATGAAACAAAATCCATGTTTCTTAATGTCCATATTCTTCTAGTGACGTTGTATGTGTGAAAGTTGTGAAACACGATTCTCTAAGAAACTGAAGCTGCAGATCACTTATAGTGCAATGGAAAGGTATGAATAGGCTATACTGACAAGGATTGCAAAATATGAATGACCTAACGGATGTATCAAAAAAGATTAGCGGGTCAAGTAGGCAGAGCAGGAGATGACTGGTTGGCAACATGCATACTCAGTTGCCATCAAGAAAATATGATAAAGATGCCAGCATAAAGGGGAGAGCCCATGAAGAAAACTTATGGAAGGACATGGAAAAATTACACAGGATTAGCAGGTGTAGATCTATTTGGGATAGACTTCAGTGGAGGAAAATGTTCCAACAATGAGACCACATATCTATCAGTATAGTCTGGAAAAGCTGTTTATTACTTTGACCTTTGTACACACTTGCAAATGATCAATTTTGTAAATGTATGTGATGCACAGAATATTTAGATAGGCAGGTTACACAAAGAGAGTGACGGATGCTCTGATGCTCGCTATCTGGAGAAATAGGAGCATTCTAGTATTTTGGATGGATTACCTATGGAAAATTTATGGGAAGACAGGGATGAGAATAGCATAGAACAGGCAGGCATGGATTACTTATGATCTGCATTGGTGGAAAGAACTTCCAAACTGATGAGATCACAGTTCCATGAATATTTGGTTAATATTTTTTTAATCTTTCCCCTTACCAGCCCGGATAGATATTGTATATAGTCAGAGAGTTTCCCATGTATCAAAGCCCAAGAAAAACAAGTCAGGAGGTTGTTTCCTCTTAATACTTTCCACCAATGTCATATCTTCATATTCAGTCATCTAGAAGAAAACTCATACACACAAAAAGACTACTTTTCCAAGCCTCAATATTCACAAAATGAATAGTTCTTGATAAATTCTTCTTTAATGAATTGAAAGTCTAAAGCATGTATATAAAAACATGAATGTATACAGATAGAATTAAGGTATCATAATATATACAAACCATCTTTTTAAAAAATAAAGCTCAGGGATAAATTACACTGATAAGAATGAGAGGTCCATTAAAATATTCTCCAAATCTGACTCATTTGGCTGTTCTGGTTCGTAGTCTTCGTTTGAGAATTTGATGATCACTTTCCTTTTCTTTTTGATCCATAAAAATCTGAAATGAAGTTGTTTCACATGTTTAAGATTTACATGACATTTAGAGGAAGAATGATGGTCTTAAATAACTATTTATACTTAAATTATTATGAATTAAAAGTAATAACACAGGCATAAGTAAATACCATTTGTCTGATATCTTGACTAACTAGGCATCCCATTTAAAGATATGGAAAAAACCATTTTTATAGAAATAAAGAAAATTCTTTTCTTCCCTTAGCAAAAACCCAACCATAAAGCAAAAGGACCTAGCAATCCATACATTAAAGTATGGAAATGTTACTCAAAAAGAATTATTGAATTATGCTGAGTTTCACAGACACACAGAAACTGCAAAATCTCAAGTAGCTGAATAAACAGCTTTGTAGTGGATCTAGCTGATCAGGTCAAAGAGAAGCTTACAGTTGTGAGATCTACAACTCAAGGGGTAGGCAATGACATTCAAAGAGGGAAAGAAGAAACAGATTATGAGTCTCGTGAGGGCTGCTACTAGGTCTGAAATTATCTAATCCCTCCAGTGCTTAACTAATTAGCCTAGTGTTTTTAATACTTGTCCACTACGTTTTATGTTGTGTGACTCTGGACAAACCAGTTCCCCCTCTGGGCTTCATATTCCTATTTTCATATTCATATTCATATTCTCCTCTCAGTAAAATGATGGTTGACTAGATTATCACTAAGGGGTTGGTTTGTTTGGGACTTTTTCCCCCAACTCTAAAATTCTATTATTCTAATGAGCAAGGGATTATGGAAGGGAAAAAAATCAACATACGAGTATATTTTAAAATAACTAAACAACTCCTACTTTTCCTCATGCCCTGCTCTGCCACCTCCAAGTTTCTTTCTTTTGGCAGCCTGCCACCATTGCTAACAGATCTTTTGAGATGTTTATGGATTACTTCCTGCTCAATTCTCTTCTATAATTGCATTTCCATTCAACTTTTACTGCTTGTTCAACCAAGCAAATGTACATGTGAAAAATCAGAACTTTTCTTATAGTTATAATTCTTACAGTTCAATTTCATAGAAAAAGGGTAGAGAAGAGACTATGTGCTAATTTGAAAAGATTTTTTTTTTTTTGCAGCTATTCATTTATGTCCTAACAGCAAAAGTGATAATAATAGTGGGTTATCGCATCATAGAAATTCAGAATTGGAAGAATTCCCAGAAGACATTCTAGTCTAACCTAGACTTAAAACAGGATCTGCACCACAATAACCATCCCCAAAGTGGTGGTGCAATCTGTTTCAGCATCAAGTGAGGGAGAATATACCACCTCCACCTCCCAAGATGGTCTGATCCAATTTTAGAGAAATTTTAATTGTTAGGAAGTTTTTACTTACTTTAAGCCTTAATTTACCTATTTGAAGCAGAGCAAACCTAGCAAATCCTTTACATAACCCTTTAAATACTTGGAAACAGTTACCATATTCCCCCCTAAATCTTCTCTACCTTAAACTAAACCTCCCCTCTTCCTTTTCGTTTCCTAATAACTTCCCAGAAGCTAGTGAAATGGATTTTTTGATCCAAGTTTAAAACTGCATTTACCCTTAATAGTAATTTAATAATAACATCTTATTAGCCTATTAAACCTCATCTTATTCAATTTGGTCCAATGAGCTCGTTTGTCAATAATTTTTTTGGATAACGACTCTAGCTTGTTAGCAACTTCATCCAGCTTTGTATCATCTGAAAATCTTATGAGTACACTCTCTAGGCCAGGGAGTCTTAATTTTTGTGTCCTAAACTAGGTAAACTATGGCCCACAAGCCAAATCCAGTCTGCCACCTGTCTTCGTACTGCCTGTCATTTGTCTTGGTACTGTCCAAGAGTTAAAAATGGTTGTTACACTTTAAAATAAAGTTTCATTATATTTGAAAATGTAAAAATCATTCTTAGCTCATGGGCTATATAGAAATCTGCTGGCAGATATGCTTTTTGGGCTATAGCTTAACAACCCCTGCCCTGTAGCTATGCTCTATGATGTCTAACCAGGTAGATTTTAGGAAGTTCTCTCCCTGTCACACCACCACCATTTCCTTTCCAAAGCCCTTTTTGATTGTATTCACCTCATGTCTTACAAATATTATCATGCTAGCCTTTGTTATGTGTGTTCCATTCCTTGCTTGTCTGTCACATATAGTTACACACACACACACACACACACACACACACACACACACACACACACACACACTCACACATTTTTTTAAGCCTGAAAAACAGAAATGGTAGCAAACCTTTAGACCTATCTCTAATCTTTTTTTTTTTTTGCATTAATAAGTACTCCTTCTGCGTGGATATTCAGCCAGTTCTAAATTCATCTCCTCCCTTTTCTTCCCTCCTTCCTCTCTGTCCATATGGGGTACCATGCCGTTACCTGTGGGTGCTATGCCCAAAGGAATATAAATTTTGATTCCTGAAACCTAGCAAGGTATCTTCGGATTTACTGCCTAGATTCCTTTCTAAAAGAGCATGCCTTAAACACAATTCACTCTGGCTCTCATTGATTAGCCCAACCCAAGCCTCACTGGGTCATTGTTTAGGCTCTCATGGCAATAGCAATTGTTTCTGTTTTGGCCAGAAACCCTAGGGTCTTCTCCCAGATATATGTGTGTGTATATATATATATATATATATATATATTTTTTTTTTTTTTTGGATTAGGAAAAAGGGGCCATTCCTTGGCTCATTTCTTAACTAGCCTTAACCACTGAATAGGAATTGTTTCAGTCAAAGTGAGACTTCTGAAAGAACTTATTTTAAGGCCAAGGTCTCCCAATGCATCCTGGGCTATCTTTAATCACCCTGATCTATATCTTGCCACTGGACCCAGATGACTCTAGGGGAGAAAATAAGGCTGATGACTGCACAGCCATCCCTCACTTAAATCCAATTCACGTGCAAGTCATGGCATCATCTTCATGACATCATGGTCCTCTTTTAGAAAAAAGGACAAATAACAACAAATTCACCTAAGCACATGCTCTCTAGCCCATACCTCACCATCTTTTCAATAAAAATAGCCTTAGAGACTATTGAATGCTTTGCCAAAATATAAGTAAACTATTTATACAGCAGCATTTCCCTAATCTCTTAGACTCATATACTTGTCAAAATAGGATACATGACCTGTTCTTGGTGAAGTCATTCTGACTAGCTCTTTGTGATCATAACTTTCTCTCCTAAAAGCATCAAATGTCTCTTTTACACATTCCAGAATTTACACAATGGAATTGAAATCAAGCTTACTGGACATTCCCTTCCCCATTGTGAAAACTGGGGCCTTCTCCAATCCTGTGGTACATCTCTCGTTCTCCACAATCTTTCAAAGATCACTAGCAAGTAACAAATGTTTAATAAGCACTTGGTGACTGATTGATTGATGATTTAAAGTGGCTGTAATTTAATCCTGCAGGTTTTACAGTGTCCTCAGATCTGATTCATCTGGGCCTGGTAAATGGAATTCATCAATGATGGTATCAAATCCCTATGAGCCTTTAGTTAGCCCTATTAGTTCTGTCCTTTCCAGTTTAAAGATCCTTCTCTTCCAAAAAAGAACAGAAGCAAAATAACCAAGGAGCAAATACCCTCTCCAGCCACAGTGATCATCCTGTCTACCCTAAGCATCAATCCTGTCCCTTCCTGGATTCTCTTTTCTACCATATGGCTTGAAAAATCCTCTATTATCCCTGGATTTCCTCACTAGGAAATCAACATGAGTTTTAACACTCATGACCCTTCTTATAGGACCATGCCATCCTTCTGTTCTCATTCTCTAATGGTTGGGGATTACCCAGGCAAGTAAATTACTAACTGAATCACCATGGTAGTAATAGCAAAAGCTGGCAATGGCTTTAAAAAATTAAAACGAAGGTGGTTTTCATGTGAAGAATTGTAACTTACAAATACAGAATTAACGTGATATAGATGCACTCCCACAGATGCATACAAAGTACTTGTTTCTAACAATTAGGTCAGGATAGAAATCCACACTAACATCTGGAATATTAACACGTCTGTGATTGCCAAACCCCAAACACAGGAATTCTACTTACCACTTGGCCAGCAATATCCAAAGGACTGGAAATCTCACTAGTATATAGTTTCCGTTTAGCTCGCTTTGGTCGGGATCCATTTTCTTTACCTGTCTCGGCAACAGCAGGCTTTGAAGGGCTCATTTTTTCTATCAGCTTCTTTGCTAAAATGTGAAGTTTGCTTTCTTAAAATTTGTCTAATAAAACAATTTACCTTACTGGGGAAAAAACACATTCCAGGGACAGTTAGTTCTCCTGAAAAGGGAGTGGATTCCTTGAAAAAGTGCCTCAGGTAATGGCTCCTGAAATGGCACTTTGGCAAAAGAAGGTAAATAAAGACTTCCAATAATACTCTTCACCACAGATTTGACTAATACTTAATAAGTTCCTGCATAAGAGAATAAAAAAGAAAAGGAGGTAATAGATGAGCTGAACTTTGAAGGAAGCTAGGAATTAGGGGGTAGAGGTGGGGAGCTCAGAATGAGGAAACAGTGCATCTCAGGCACAGGGACAGCCACAGAGGTAGGAAATGGAATGTTGCATTTGGAGAATAGCAAGGAAACCAGTTTGACAGAAAGATAGAGTATATAAAAAGATAATAATATGAAAGAAGACTTTAAATATCAGGCTGATCTTTTAGTAGAGGCAAAGAATAGCAAATTGAGGGAGTGCCCATCAACTGGGAAATGACTGAACAAATTGTGGCATAAGAATGTGGTGGAATTTTTGCTCATCCCTCATTTTTTTTGAAGAGGACCAATAACATCACAGGTTATGTCTTGACTTGCTATTGAACTGGGCTTAAATGAGGCAGGGTTGCACAAAGTCATCAGCCTCACTCTTTCTTCCTGAGTCAGTGGTAGGACAAAATCAAAATGACTGGTGATGGCCCAGGATGCAGTAGATGACTGTGCTATCTTTGATGTCTGACCAAACTCTAAGCAGCACTCCGCAGTGTCTGCTTCCTCTGCCTTAATGGCCACTGGAGCAAACTATCTCATATGCCCATTCTGCCAGGAGAAGTTAGGGGACATCCTCCTAACTCACTGACAGGTTTAAGGCCCATTAATTACTCTCACCCTGGTTTATCCCATCTGCCAAGACAGTTTTATCAGGATGTGGCCGCTGCACATGCTACAGGTTTTTGAAGTCACTGGTAAGAGTGGATTGAATCAGGTGGACACCAAAGGTGAATGAGCAGCCTTGAAGAGGGTTCGTTTGGCAAGCTCTCACACTAGAGGTACTAGTTCTCCCTGAATACCCCATATACACATGGAATACCATGGGGATGAAAGAAACGAGGCAGGGAATGGTTACAGAGAAGCCTGAGAAGACTCATATGAACTGATGTGGAGTGAAATAGGCAGACAAAAGAGAATAATTTGTACAATAACAATACTTGAAAGACAAATGACCTTGACCAAGCAATGACCAATTATGATTTCAGTGGACAAGTGATGAATCATGACACCTAGCTCCTGACAGAGGCAATGGATTCTGAGTGGACACCAAGACATATTTTTTAGATAAGACCAAAGATGGAATTTTTTTGGAAAAAAAAAAAAGTTTTGCTTCTCTCTCTCACTCTCTCTCTTCCCCTCCCCCTCCTCTTTTGGAGAGGAGGAGAAAGAAATGGGAAGGAAAAGTTTAAAGAGTTAAAAATAAATAAATATCAGGCTGAGGGGTTTGAATTTTATCCTAAAGGCAGTAAGAAGCTACTAATAATTTTATAAAAAAAAATGACATAATCAGACCTATATTTTAGGAATGTTAATTTGGCAGCCATGTGAAGGTTAGATTATATTAAAATGCAACTAGAAAGGTTTCTAATTAGGACACGAATGTAAGAGTTGAAGTGAGAAGAGTTGAGGGCCCTGCACTTGAGTGGTGATCTTATGATGGAAGAGCTAGGAATGGATGTGAAGATAGAGTCAACAAGACTTGGAAAAGAATTAGACATGGGTGGTAGTGATTGTAAGGATGTGGTCTGTCATCAGCAGAAACAGCGAAGATTGGAGGAGTGATGGATTTTGGGGGAAGAAAACTGTTTTGAACATGATAAATTTGTGTTGCCAATAAGTGGCTGAGATGGAGTAAAAATGTAGGCTATGGTAGCTGAGAATCAAGGGGGAGGCCTGGGTGTTTGAGGGGATATCAACATACATACTAAAGTCCCCACCTATTTGGCAGAGGTTGGGGTGGAAAGAAAACTACAGACCAACTTCTGAACTCTTAGATAAATGAAGATAAATTAATTACCTAGATGCCAACAGATGACTGTGACAAGAATATGACATGTTGAGATAGAGTGAGAAGAGGTTGCCAAATGACAATGAAAGAGGGATGGTTCTAGAAGTGGCAAAGAGGAACACGGATTAATCAATCCTTGTTGGATGAAGTATGCATATTTCTCTTCTTGGCCTAGTATGCTCAGGGGTCATATGAGAAGAAGCAGCCAATACCGGAGAAGGTGGCCAGGGTGCAGTGTGTTCCAGAAGGACATTTAATTTAATGGACAATTAAATTAATCATTTAATTAATAGGCATATGTGACATTAGAGACTGTTACAACTTTATTAAAAAGGAAAAAATTAAGAGGAAGAGATTTAACTAGAATTATACCAAAAAAAAAAATTACATGATATTTTCTGCACGGGTAAAGGGAGGGAAATTTTACTAGACCTTATACATTTAACTAATTTTCTACAAACCTTTTGAGTGAAGAATTGTTGGTGAATGTTGAAAGAAATCTCCAAACTTTTGTAATGTTCCATCTTTTTTCTTAGTGGACGACTTTCTGCTGAGAGCAGGCACCGGCTTCCGTAGATTATAATATGCTTTCCTAGGTGATAGGTTAGTGGAAACCTAGTGGGCATACAAACATTTTTATTTTCCAACAATCTATAGAAAAGTACTAGAAATTAAATGACTTTAACTTTGCTTCACTTCTTTACTATTATAGTATAACAAAACTTTTTTTTACTTTTTCGAATTCAAAGATATGGCTTGTAGAAGTAAAAAACAATAAATACAAAACATTTAGAACTTTGTTATTTCCTTTAAGGTCAAGTAGAAGCAATTTGATATTTTTAAACAAACTATTGAGCCTCTTTATCGATTGTTACATTTAAAAACTAAGGTAAATTGAGAGATAATGGTCCAAGTATGAGTAATTTATTTGTTAGGCTAGCAGTAACCAATAAATTGGGTCTATGGCCTCTCAATAACCAAAGACCCTGAGATAGGGTTTACTAGCCATCATATAGTTTTGAGAAGTACAAGAGAACAAAGAACAGAGTTGGGCAAGTAGGAAAGATAATGTATTTGGTTGATGGGGGAACAATGTAAGTGGTTATATCAAGGAAAGCAGGAAAGCACCCACTTGGAGGTGTCATTAAGGAACACTTGATTGATTGAGGACTATCTGCATCCAGAGGACATTGTTAGTGGCTCAGGGATAGCAGACTTCCTAGCTCCTAGGAGGATTTGTTAGGGAGATGAGACCCTCCTTAATTGTACAGTGACAGACAAGGACAGACAATATACCTTGTGGAAACATACCAAATCAACTTATAGACCTTTAAAGATAACAAAGAGATGATCTGGAATTTTCCCAGGTGCTGAAGGTATGGTAGGTAACAGTTTTTCCCATTAATTATAACCTTAAACTAACTCAGAAGGAAAACTGAATTCTTGAGCTCAACTCAAGGACATAGAAAGGTGATTTTAGGTAGATGCAGATTCAGTTAAAAATAAATACAGCATAAAATCAATTACATTATATAATTGATATGGTAGAAATCAATATAGTAGAAACTCAAGATAATATTAATTTTGATCTTTTCACAATGAAGATAAATTACAGTTTATCCCAGTCATAGGCAATCATGCTCTCTTTGGAGGCAAGGCCAAGGAAAGGAAATTAAAATGCAGATGGGCACAGGCCAAACTGGAAGAAAGAAAAGCTTCAGTGACTATTTAATAGAGGAATTTGACTAATCAGATGCCACCAGACAAGAATAGTTGACAGGATGTACAGAGATTTAAGCTGGAGACTGAGTTGGTGAAGGCAGGGAGTAACACAAAGGTGGCAAGAGGTGACATATTACGTATCAATCAATTTGGGTATGACAAGGTAACATAACCTTTGTTATATTTGATCAAGTTTGCTGCACAAAAGGTATTCCACATAGAACTTAAAGGTTAGTGTTGTGCATCTTAATAAATGAATATGATTGGTATTTAAGATAATAACTGATAATAATACTTCACTGTCATTTAAAATTTTTGCACATAAAATTCAAACTAATGGCCACTAGTGGGGGAATGAAAAAAAACAAACAAACCTTTTGCTCCTTTTTGACAGAACTGCAACCATCTGAGTCTGGCAATTTAGTTCTGGGTGTGGTAACATTTTTCTTATTTTCATACTTTACAAAGTTCTGGGGGAAAAAAAAATTAAAATATTGGTATATTGATAATGAAATTTTTTCTCCAGTAACTTCCTTAAAATCTTAAAAAGCCAATGTTGTTACTTAAGACGTTAATTTCAATGTCATAAAGATAGCATAAAATATAACATCCAAGCCTGTTAAATAGGAAACAATTAGGAAAAAAGGTGACTTTCCTTTTTTAAGTCATTCTTCAGTGAATATAATAGTTTTCCAACCTCACTACCAAAATTCAGCACTTAAATGTTGTACACCCTCAATTGTCTAAAACAGAGATTCCCTTGCAAGGCACACACCCCAAGGAAATGATGGAAAAAAAATTCCCAAACACAGTAAAATATTTGTGGCAGCACTTTTCATGGTAATGAAGAACTACAAAGTAAATTCCATGAGGAATGGCTAAACAAAATGGAATATCACTGTGCTGTAGGAAATGAAAAACATGATGAATATAGAGAGGCATGGGAAGACTTAACATGAACTGATGCAAGTAAGCAAAGCCAGGAAAAGAATATTATGTGACCACAATATAAACAGAAAGAACAATTACAAAACAATCAAGACCAAATGTTGTGAAATTGTGAAGAATAAGTTTGATACCTCTCCCGGTCCTTTTGCAGAGATCAAGGTCCACTAGTATGGAACACTGAATATAATGTTATATCTTTTCAGTAAGTGACCTGTTTTGCTAATTTTTTTTCTCTTCTTCTTAAAAAATTATTTGTCATAAGGAATTACTCTTGGAGGGGAAAGGAGAAGAGATATGGGGATATATTTAGGTGATAAAGATATCAATAAAAATTTATTTTAGTCCCTTTCTCCCAATCTATTTAATCCCCTTCTCTCCCCCTAAGAATGTGAACTTCTGTGGGGAAGATCCAGCATAGAGTCTAAGTTGAAAAGGGATTCACTAAGGATAGTGAGATCCTCCAAACGTTCTTACTTGCAGATGACATTGAGCTAGGTGCATCAAGCCCTAGAAAGCTGTAGAGCTTCCTGGAAAGGAACCATAACCACTCCGAAGAGTTTGGTCCAACCATCCACAAAGAAAAAACTAAGTGGATGACAAATGACTCTATATATGGGATAGAGAGTACACATAGACCATATTGGGCCCAGAATTATATAGGAGGAGGATAACAGCCTAGATTGCTTTCATGAAACTGCAGAACTCCCATATTGGCCCCAAACTTCTCTCAGAAACTCCAGCCCATCTTTTTAATATCAGTATTCTGTTGGTGTTCTTCTAAGGCTGAAAGACATGCAACAGTACAATCTTCAAAAAATTAAAAAATTACCATCACTGTACTATCACTACACTCTATCACATAGAAGTGCATGGTGAGTGTGCATAGGCTGGAAGAGATAAGAAAGAAGGAACCTGAAAGAACAAATGGAGCAAAAGAAGTCATTATGGATAGGTGTGGTCAAAAAGGATGAGGTGGTCCCATGAGAAGGAGAAAGGATAATAGGTGGACAGTCCAAGGACACCAGGGGAATCCCTGCATAGGAAAGGAAAAGCAAAGAAGGTCCTCAATGATGAACCCATAAACAAGAATTGGAGAGGACAGGCAGGCAAAGAGATCACAGAACCCCATTTATTTATTTTTCCTTATCAAATACTGGGTCACTTTTTACTCACATCCATGGCAAGAATCATTAAAGTCTATCATTCTTAATTGGTCCACATAAGCAGAGTTTTAAGATAAAAGAGAAATCATATGTGGAAGGTTATGGCTGTGTCTCTATACATTGTCAGGGAAAAAGCAGGCCCCATTGAGCAGAAATCGTTTCAAGGGAAGTCTCTAAGCTGTGGAACAGATGACATTTCAAGCCAGGAGAACATAGGTGACCATTAGACCCTGCCATGTAAGTAGCTAAAGCACAAAGGTTTATGCTTTTTTTCTTAGAAATATAAGGGAAGGCTTCGCACTAGTGATGGGATGACTAGAAATAACATGGAGACATAAAATTCCCAGCATAATAAGGGAGAGGGGAAGGACATCCTTGAGGGGGTCTCCTGGGTCTAGGCAGGACTTTCAGAGTGAGATGCAGGAAGATAAAGGGGAGGACATATGCTAATCAGATCCAGCATAAGCACCAAGGTTTTCTACATGTTTTCTTATTCTGTATCTGACAACTGTATTCTTTATATCTCTTGCTTGTGTCATGTCAGTTATTTGTGCAATTTTGATACCTGGGTTTAGGATGGATGCCAGTAACCTCTCAAAATATCAGGTCTACCATAAATGAAACTTAAATCAAGGATTGTCTGAAATTCACATGTAAAATGTGATTCTAGAGACTTTAAATGCAGCTAAAAATCAGCCAGTCTTAGAGAATTCTGGAGAAGGTAAAACATGATAAATAAATGTTTTTGGAAACTTTCTTGTCAGGGACAGATTTACCTCTTCCATCTCACTACTTTTCCTCTTCCTTGGCTTGGATATCTTAACTGTCACTGGTATGGAACTACCAGGATGCTTCACTGACATCTTGTTAGGCTGCAAAGGTGTAAACTGAATCTCTAATTCTGATTTTGGAAACCGAGTCGTGTGTTCGTTTTCTGTAGATACTTCAGAAGAGTCAAGGACCACAACTGAACCATCCTAGAGTTGAAATGGAAAGACAAAATAAAAAGACAATTTTACAAAGTGACAGATTCATAACTAAATTATACTGGATCACAGACTTTTCTTTTCCTTCCTGTGATTATCAAGATATGGACTGTATAGCCAAAGCCAAACTTAAATATTAAAAGTGTACTGCCAAAGAAGCCTTCAATTCAGTTAAACAAACATAAATAAAGCACTGTGGGTAAAATAAAAAATTGTGAAACAATACTAATAAAAATAAGCATTGTGAACAAAATACTATTTTAAGTATTAGAAGAGTTATAAACATTAGTAGTTCTTGTATAACTTGTACATGTACACAAATAATTGTAATATATAATACATATAATAAATAAGGGAGATAGAAACAAAATGTTATTGAAGCCAATCAATTTCACCTTTCGAGTCTCTCTAAAATATGCTCCCTTCCCCACTCTGACACTGGCCTCTAGTGCAGGCCTTCATCACCTCACATCTGGACTATAGTGTAATAGCTGCTAGTGGGTCTGCCTACCTCAGGTCTCTTCCCACTCCAATTTATCTTCCATTCAGCCACTATAGTGATTTTCCTAAAGTACAGGTCCGATCATAGCACACCCCTACTATACCCCTACTCAAATTCCAGCAGCTCCCTCTTGCCTCCCAGAGAAAATACAAAATGTTCTATATGGCATTCAAAACCCTTCATAACCTAACCCCCTCTACCTTTCCAATCGTCTTACACCTTATTCCCCAGTACATATTATTCGATACAGTGACACTGGCCTCCTGGCAGTTCCACAAAAAGACCCTCCATCTCTTGGCTCTGTGCATTTCCTATGGCTATGCCCCATGCCTAGAATACTTTCCCTGCTCAATCCTGCCTATTGTCTTCCCTGGCTTCTGTTAAGACCCAATTAAAATCCCACATTTTACTGGAAGCCTTCCCCTATCCCTCTAAATTCTAGTGCCTTCCCTTTATTAATTTCCTCTTTGTTGTATTAATAACCAATTATAAAATTAGGATTAAACCTTTACAGCCCCTGTAAGTCAATTGATCAGTCTCTGAAAGACAGTGATGATAGATGAGATTGCCCAAATGCTTTGGGAACAGGCTCCTAGATTTTGGGCAGGACCCCACCCAACTGAAAGACCTTACTTCGGTTTAGAGTATAAACAGAATCTAATCTAGGTAAATCCCAGCCCTAAAGCATTAAATTTAGGCTCTTACACCATTAGAGCTTAGGGAGACTCAGCTCATGAAGGAAAAAACCAACCAGACGGTCTGGTTCAAGATGGATTCCTCTGTCCAGACTGCTGCAGGTAAAGTCCCATTAGGAACTTAAAAAATTTGGCTGGTAAAGGGGGCAACTTGTAACACGGTAGAGGCAGTAGAAACAGAAGAGGGGGCAGACAAGACAATGCAAAGGTAAAACAGAGAGAATACAATAACTAACAAGAAATGAGAGGAAAGACCAAAAAGAGTAAAGACTCAAGAATCGGAACATGGGGGTCTGGATTTACACAGGCTTTTTCCTATCTGAGTAGAACATAGTTATTTGGCAGAGGGGGAAATTTTGCTAATGCCATGACTGATGATGATGATGATACCTGATGATACTATCTATTTCCTTCCTCCATGAGCTAGTATCTTTCAATGTACTGCAAAGGAGAATGGCTAGAATAAAAGATGGGTTATTTTCCATGAGCAGAAAGGCTCCCACTGCTGAAAAGAATGAAAAAGAAAAAGAAAACCCTACAGTAGATATGCTGATTCACTACAAACTCATTTTTACACTGTTTTGCCAGCTTATTCTGTCACCAAAGGTAAGGAGAGAACCCAAATGAAGAAGTTTCCCTTACCTAAATATGACTATGTACATTTCAAATCCCATTTGTTTATAGAGATGATGGTACCAAGATTGGTTTAGATTTCCTTAACAACTTTATATTTATTTTGTATTTATTGACATGCTACACATATATGCTGTTTCCCAACAGAATGTGAAGTCCTTGAGAGTAGAGCACACTAGCCCAGTGCCTGACACATAGTAGACATTTAAATAAATGCTGGTTGATTGCTTGATCTTGTCTACCTAATGTTGTTTAAAAAAAAGAAACCTTTATTTAATTATTAAAAGAAAACTTTCTACTACATAATCATTTTTCTATTTTACTAGAAACTAGGTCTGGTGTGGATCCCAAGCTCCAAGCTACTGAATACAAGGGCTACTTTTCATTTTGACGTTTTATCTCCACATAGAGGGCACTGAATAAATGTTTGTGCTCAATGAACTATACTTTGGGTAGTTGTACCAGCAAGCTCCCTAGCATACCCACAATAGCTGCTAGCACAGGTTCTTTGATCTGCTTTTCTAAAGGAAAGCAACTCAAAAAGGATTAACAATGTTACTTTAATCAAACATGTATCATTTACCTAGTTCAGAAAAAGAAAGTCGGCACCCTGAACTTCAGAGAAAACATTCAGAAGTTACAAGCAGACAAAACATACAGAGAAAATAAGACAATTCAACAAACAGGGCTTCTAGCTGTCTGACCATCACATACCTACACAGTTAGTTACCAGAGAGAGAAGCACCAACATCTCGGTTTTCAAAGCCAGGGGCCAAGGGCTACCCAGAATCTGGCTGAATCATACAACTCTTCCCAAAGTGAGCCCCAAAGCAAAACCTCACTTCAGAGGTATATATAGCCTTCTCCAGGGTCAGAGAGCATCACAACCTTCATGACCCACTGCCTAATTACAAAGTAACAAAAGTTGTACCTTCCTGAAAAACTAAGCAAGCTTCTCCTGCTGGGCTCTGCTCCACCCTTTGGCAAACTCCTCCCACCATAGGCTCCATGTGACCATATTCAGCTTATTAGGGGGAGGAGTATATTTTCCAATCAGGGAGGGTCCTCAAATTCACTTAAGCTTATTAAGGGGCTGAGAAGATCTTCAAATTCCCTTACTATTATAGTACTCCATAGGTAGAGGAGTCTAAAATATTAACATATAAATCTATCACCTTAACATATAAATCTATAACCTTTAATTATCACCTTATTAAAAGGTGATAATTATCACCTTTTGGTGTCCTTCTGAAAACTAAAATGTTTTTGCTTATAATCATTTACCATTTTTTATAAATGTGATTCTAAACATTAAACTTAGTCTTTAAAACTTATTTAATTTTATTATAAGCTTATATTAGTGTTGACAAAATTATGACTCAGACAATATTTTCCATGTCTGGTTGTATAGCTCTTTCAATAGTGAATATAAATACATGTTTTCCATTTAAGATTTTTGTAATTCCAAATGCCATCCTCATGCTGTGAATGCAAACAAATAGATATCATTTGCTAGAAAACATATAAACACATTGATATCACTCACCAACTATCTAAACATGGCAATATGGATCAAATGAGGCCTTTTCTCTCTAATATTAGA
The DNA here is from genome assembly GCA_011680675.1 of Gymnobelideus leadbeateri. Taxonomy (NCBI): domain Eukaryota; kingdom Metazoa; phylum Chordata; class Mammalia; order Diprotodontia; family Petauridae; genus Gymnobelideus; species Gymnobelideus leadbeateri. Next base: position 2,261,017 of record WOXC01004035.1, read on the forward strand.
ATCTTGTTGGAGTTCCATCTCTATCTGGGCCAGCATTCCCAAAGGGTAGAATTCTAAGGAAACCATCTAATTACTTAAAGCAAAAGCTTTGTTATCCATTACCCAAAAAAACCATGCCTCAAGGACTTGGTAGTGGTAAAATATTTAGAGACAATAAATGTTTACAATTCAGTTCCTACTCATGGTTTTTGTCTGCTTACCCATACAATCTGTTGACGTCTCAATTTTGCCTTTTTCCCCTGGGAAGATCTATATGTTTCCAAAATCATGTTAATGCTTATCTCAGCCCAAATGAAGTAGTGTTTGGTAGCACCATAGTTCCTATAGATAATAGAATTCTACCTAAATAGACCCTTTCTATCCTATGCTGTTCATCCCACCTGGCCAATCACTGCCTTTAAATTCCTAGGAACAAGACAACTGAAACACTACTGATGTGTCTCAGAAATGGGACTTTTTTTTCTGTTTAATAAGGGAAATCTTGTGATTCATGCTTGATGGTATAGACCTCCCAAGATTTTTGCTAATTGGCACTCCTCCCTCTCCCAATGAAGTGATCTGAAACCACAGGTCTCTGCACCACCCAGGCAACTGGCAGAAAGCAACCTTTGGGGCTGCCACTCAATCTCTGGTGCAGCAACCTTCCCTTAACTAGACATTTGCTGAGTTTTCAGTCTTAGCCCTTTCCCTAATCACTAATGGATATAGCTTAAGGCACAGACCTGGTGAATATTCCTTCTCCTTTCTAACTCTCCTGAGACCTCTATTGACTGCAAATACTGTCTTCCAAATAACCTCATTAGAATAGCTAAGTTCTGTGCATAGGGTCTTTTTCTTTCCTCCATGGATATAGTCTTTAGTGTATCATAAAATTACTGATTCAGAAAGCAACTGTAAGTATGGAAAGTGAAATGGATGAAGGAATCTAATCAAGTTCCCTTTAGAGTTATTTCCTATGAACCCCGAAAGTAATCCTGACTTATCTAGTGAAAGGAGGAGGACACTAAGGGGTCATATCCAAACAATTCTCTTGGTTGATCTCTTGTGAGCACTGGGAGCCTACAAGTCAAAATTAGCAGTGAAAGCAGAAGAGAAGTGTAAGAAGTAAAGAGCGGTCCTTCCTTTGCTCTCATCACAATATTTCTGCTCGCCTGCAGCTCTTAGCACTGCGGGTCTGTAGTCAACCATTTATGAAAATGTTAAATATGGCCAACCATGTACAATTACAACATCAAATCCTAAGAATCAGAATGTTCAAATCAGCCCTGCAGAAAGCTCCAGGCTTTAAACATTTTCCCAGGTCACTCACCCTTTATGCCAGCAGAGAGTCTCACCTTTGAGTTAAGAGGAAACAGGTGGTTGGTAGAGGACAGACAACAAGTCCTTCCACTCTTTACAGAGCAACTAAACCTGAAAACTACCTTTAAAGTCACACCAGTAATGACCAACAAATTAAAGTAAGGAACTTCCACAACCAGATGACTGCATAAAAAGCCAATCTTTCTAAGCAATAGGAAACTGGGTTGCTAGAAAATGTGGCCCCCCTGCTCTGGTAAACCAGATAGCAACCTCAACAGCCCAACTCCAAATAGGGCAGAGACACTATCTCTCTGATGGTATCAACAGCAGAAGCTTACTGCAAGAAATCCCCAAGATTGTGAAGAACTCACAGTAAAGGAACTAGAAGAGATAGTAACCAGTAGAGTATGCCTGTGATCATAGCAGGTCCATGATCAGGACCCACAGGCCCAGGTCCTTAGCATTCAGTCCTGAAACACAGAAAAAAAATCCCTGAAGATCCAGCACCCCAAACTCAAAGATCCAGAGGGCTGTAACCGCAGTAAGCAGAGGTCAGCTTAGGAACTCAAGCGATCCAGGTTGAGATCAAGGACTCTCCACTACAAAGTACAAGTAGAGAAGCTTGGCCTTGGCACAAAACTCCAGTGCGTAAATTAAAGTTAGTGAGATGAAGAAGGAAACTATTATAAAGAATTATAATAGACCTGGAGATGTCCAAAATTCCAAACTGGAAGGAGAGAGTGATTGCAACAATAAGCAGAAATTCGAAGCAAAAAAATGAGTTGCCACAAAGAACTATGTGAATACTAATAAGAAATGGAGCAAAAAACAGAAAATAGCCTGCTACAAAAACAAGTGATGGGGAGAGACAATTTAAGAATCCTTGAATTCCCTGAAAACTGGGACTAAAAAAAAAAAAAACCTGTACATTATGTTTCCAAAAAATCATAAGAGAGAACCTCCTATATGTATTAGAAACAAAGAGCAAACCACTTGGTGAAAGAAATGCCAAAAAGACAGTGCAGGCAAGTAAAAGCCAAAATCCAGAGCTCCCAAGTCTAGAAAAAAACACCACAAGTAACCAGAAAGAAGGAATTCAAAAGCCAACAGACAAGAGTCAGGAGCCTATTTGGTTAACTGTTTTTAATGCATAAAAATCTGTCTCCCGGGGCAGCTAGGTGGGGCAGTGAGTAGAGCGTCGGCCCTAGAGTCAGAAGGACCTGAGTTCAGATCCGGCCTCAGACACTCAACACATACACAAACAAAAACCTAGCCGTGGGCAAGTTACTTAACCCCAATTGCCCTCCAAAAAGAAAAAAAAAATCTGTCTCCCCCTGTACTGCCAAAGTTGAGGAGGCCTGGTTCTGAGTGGTTATGCAATTGGCATACTCTGATCATTAATAAATAGATATACTTAGAAACTTGACCCTTTGTTTTCTCAGTTATTTCATCTGTCACAGTAAAAACATATCAAACTAAAGAGAGAAACAGGAGTGGATGAGGGAGCAATGAAAAAGAGGAAGGATAATAGTGGGGAGGGAATAGTTACAAACAAAAAACCCTTCCTGATTCTAAAGGAGGAATACTGAAAGGAAAAGAAAAAAACAGCAAAGAAGGGCTTCTATCAATTGAGAAGTAGCTGAATTGTGGTTATCTGAAGGACTATTACTGCATCATAAGAAATGATGAAACAAATTGTTTGAATAAATTCTGGGAAGCAAGAATGGGTAAGAGTTAATACTATGTCAACAACAATGTAAAGAAAAATAACTTTAAAGGATCAGTTTCCAGAGGAATTATTTAATGATGAACATTACCCACACCATCATGGAGAGATGATGGACTCAACAACGTGTGGAAGGAGACATACATACTTGGATATGGCTACCATATGTATTTGTTTTGTTTGGGTATGTTTATTTGTTATAAGTTTGGTTGTTGTTTTTTAAATCCTGTTTCTGGCTACTTTGAAGGAGAGGAGTAATGACAAGTGAAAGAGAGAAGAAAAAAGAGGAAGCACTTTGAAGTATTTTTTAAAAGTGCAGAGTACATAGGGTGGTTCAGAGGAAAGCAAAGAAAAATAGGACAGTTTTGAAGGCACTAAGTTATTATATACTTCTTTTTAAAACCGCTATAGGATGGAGTTTCAGTTTTATATTCAATCCTCTTTTTATAATCTGTGCTGTATATAGAAATGTTTTTTGGTGTTGTAATGTTAAAGGAATTTGAAGATCTTCCCTGCCCATTAATAGGCACATAGAGCCCAAAGCTAATCAGGCTCTGGGCTACAGGGAGTTTCCAATTAAATGCTGGGGCACAAAGATTTTCAAGCTCCTTGGCACTCAGCGAATCAGATGCTGAGTCTTTGTTATATGTTCTGGGAGGTTAGTGTTTTGCTTTCAGGGTTTGCTCATGAGAAGGATCTTTTGATTTCCTGGTTTAGACACTATGTTCAGAATCCCTCTCCCGGCCCTGACTCCTTAGATGTATGTGCTCCCTCAATCCAGAGATATATTTAAAGTATATAGCAATATTGCTGTGTCAGACAGCTGGAGCCCTGTCTGTTGATCTTTGTGCTAATTTCTCTGCTTGAATTTTCTCCACATTCAGGGTGCTGACCTTTCCCCTGAACCAGTGAATGTAATTAAAGTAGATTGTTGACCCCTTTAAAAGTTGCTTTCCTTTAAGAAAAGCAGATCAAAAAACCTGTGATAGCAGCCCATCCTGGGTGTGCCAGGGTGCTTGCTGCTACAGGTGTCTCTTGTTAAGTTCAGAATTTTTAGAAAAAAGCTTATAAATTAAGAATTAAATATGACTTATCTTTTCCCTGAGAATGATATAAAGACAGTAAGCTGGGTGAATCTCCACTGGGAATTTCTAAAATCACTGCTGCCCTAGAGGCAAGCCAATGATGTACTACTCTCCAATATCAGCTCTCAATATTTGACATTCAACCTTATCCAAAAGGTAAAAGAGAGAAAGAGAGGAAGAACAAAGAGCCTTCAAATTGTACTTGATTTATTCCCTCCCTCCCCCCCCCCAAAGTAACAGGTGTACTTTAGTTCATACAATAACTGTCAGGAAAATTTCTGTTAATCTTTTTTAGTAACTATTTCAGATTTCCAGTGGCTACTGGAGCTCCTTTTTTAAAGGAACCCTGTACGAAACTGATTTGTAATATTAAGGATACCATAAATAATAACCTGAAAACTAAAACACTGTGCAAATCTATATCTCCATACATATCAGGTTTGCTTATATTGATATATGCTCATGCTTTGGGGAGCAAGTTAGGATAAGTTTTACACACAACTATGAAAATATTTTAATATCTTATCAAATAGTTAAATATTCTCTCAATAGAAAATAAACTAGATATTGATCAAATTAAGTGTTAAAGTATAATTTTTCTAAGTCTGTGCCATTGATAATGCCATCAAACTCAGTTGTAGAACAATGGACCCACCTCTATTTCAGCCACAGAGAGCTCATCACTTGGGCATGATGACATCTCCCTCTTGACTTTGTCAGAATTAGGAGGAAGAACACTTCCAGACTTGCTGCTATCCAAATTTTGTTCGTCCTTTTCCTTAAAGCAGAAGATTGACATAAGTTATGAAATTTTGAAAAATATTTTAGTCTTGAAAAAGAATGTAAACCCAAACCGGTTGCTACAAATTGTAAAGTGGATTAAATTATGCAGATGAAGCATTCATTCATCTTCCTCCAACCTTTAAATGACTGACTTGTCAAGTCTTGTGGCTATTATTCTCCCAGTCCTCAAGGCCCAAACTTCAGTGTCATCTTGAATTTTAAATCCTGTAAATTCTACTTTTATGATACTTCACATTCTTTTTTTTCCAATCCTATTTCACTTCATGCTGCACAAATGTAGGGCCTTATTAACTCATGTCTGGATGATAGCAATTATCTCCTAATTCATTATTCTCCTATGATCTTTCCTGCAGGATCTGCTTCCATGTACCCTGAGTTTATTCTGTTCCTCCGTGTAAACCCTCAACTGACATCCTTAATATCCATATCGATGAACAGAGCACCCACATAATGAAAAACCTTTAACTCTTGGAAGTTACTTTGTATAATTACTTTTAAGAGTGTATACCACACACATACACACACACCCACACCCACACCCACACACACACACACCCACACCCACACACACACACACCCACACACACACACACACACTTTCAAAAAGTTAGGGGGTGAAATGTTTATTCAGTCAAACATATTATGTACTGTGAAGATAAAGTTTCAAAGCCATGTGCTATTAACTCCCAGTTTATAGTAAATGAGAATGTTATGAAAACATCTTGATGTACTCACAGAAATGTAAAAATATCTTTCCCCAAGGGTAGCAGAAAGATCTAAAATCTCATCATCATGCAGACTGACTCAGATTTTGATACTTTACACATTCTCCCCTCATCCTAGTTGCTCACCCTTCTGATTGGAGGGCTTGAGGGAAGAGCAATGAATTCTTCCAAAAACCTCTATAGAGGGCTCACAACCTTCTAGGAATCTCCATTTTCCACAATCAGCTCTCAAATGCATGGAATGCCATGGAGCAGCACCACTCCTTTTTAGTTCTTTTTTATAGGCTGTCTTGTCCTATTAAGTAAGCCCTCTGAGGGCACGGGCTTTCTTTTTCTTATTGGTATCCCCAGTTTTTAGCACAGTGCCTGGCACACAGTAGGCGATTAATAAATGTTTACAGAATTAAAGTTACAACTGAAACTAGGTTTTGTGTGAGGTAAGCACTAAGATGGGGGCTGATCCCTTCCTCCTTCAGCACCCCACCCACCACATTTAGAAAAGAGAAAATACTGTTCCCTGAATTTTTTTATTTCCTCAAAAAAAGAGGTCTCAGGATTACTTTCTCCACTCAACTTAGTTAACAGCTCTTCTAAAACTATAAATGTGTGAGGATAATACAGTAGCTGTAAAAACATGATTGCTATTGTTGTTTAGTTGTTTTCAGTCACATCTAACTCTCATCACCCCATTTGGGGTTTTCTTGGCAAAGACACTGGAGTGGGTTGTGTCTTGTTAATGTATTTTTGCTAAATGGGGAGGTCTTTCCCCATTCATTAATAGGCCCATGTGACCTGCTTGAGTCACATGGAAGCTTGAGTCACTTAAGTCTGTGGTAGGTGGAGCTTATTGAGCAGATGGAGCAGGAAGGGTGGAGCAGAGCTGAGAAGTTGGTCAAAGCAGTTAGAGCTGAGGGAGAGAGAGGAAGCAGGTACTGAGCTGTGAGTGTTCCATTGTGGGAAGACCCTAGCAGGAAGGAGGCTTGGGTATGGTGGTGCCCTCTGTGTTGTTATTGTGTATAGATTTTCTTTGTTGCTATGATGAATTTGGCTTTCTGGTGTTTGAATAAATGTTTTGGTTCTATCTTCCATGTGGAGAGTCTGTTATATTTTCGCAATTCAGAAGCATGCTGGCATGTTCATAGATGCCACAGGTGCTGTGAATATTACACTGGTGCTACAGTTTGCTATTTCCTTCTCTAGCTCATTTTACAGATGAGGGAACTGAGGCAAACAGGGTTAAATGACTTGCCCAGGGTCACACAGCTAGTATATGTTTAAGGCCAGATGTGAACTCTGTACTCTTTCCGTTGTGCCACCTAATTTTCCTATCATGAAAACATTATGATTGCATAATCAAATTTTTCATTATTGTTGTTATTCTCAATAATATGTCAAGTGCCAATGTCACAAAGGGTTAAGAAAAAAAAAACCCATAGATTTTTAACTCCATTGCTGAATTGTTGCGTAGCTATTCTAGAAAAATTTGAATTCAGTTACTTGACAGGAAGAAAAGGATAAGGCTATAGCAAAAAATGATATCCATGAAACAACCTCATTACTTTATAGTCACACTCAAGTTGTATTAAAAAAAATAAAATAATATTTAAAATTCCAGCCATCAAAATTTAATAACACCTCTTTAAAAAAATTTTTTTTAAACTTCAACTCCAGCTTACCTGTACATTAGGAGACAACTGTTTCCCTGTGTTCACCTCTACATCAGATGTAGTCAAAGCTGTGACTTGCAAAGCATTAGAATTCTCAGAATTCAATACTTTGAACTTTTTAATGATGTCATCTTTCTCAGCTAACAGGGTCTTCAATTCTTTTATTGTACGCTTATAATCCTATATTTAAAACATGATTATACAGATAAAATAATTGAAAGCTAAATTGTGTTGAGATATCTTTACACATCAAAATGTTTTAAAGTTGTAGAAAGCCATATATAGCTATTTTCTTCATTTTTATATTTTAAACATAACTTTATGGCTCCAAAAGGTATTTCAAAATAAAAATAGAACATTGTTTCCCTAGAGAATTCAAATAACCTATCCAGGGACAAAAAAAATTCATTAAGTATTATATCAGAGTGAAGTTGTTTTAGTTGTCTACCTTTATCCTTACTTCTAATTAGATCTAATAGGTCAATAGCCCAAACACACTCAAATAATGTATTTAAAGCTATTACCATTCATTTCCTTTAGATTATGGAAGGTGTTCTTAACATAGGGTTCATGATCTTTGACTAGATTTGGAGGGCAGCAGTGTGGAGTGTCTGTAAACTTAGATGAGAAAAATGTTACATTTTTCTTTTCACTAACTTCTGACTGAAATTTTGCTTTTCTTTCGAATCATGAATGCAGGCAACAAACATTATTTCTAAAAGAGAACCACAGGCTTCACCAGTCTGCCAAAGGGGGCTGTAACACACATAAAGGTTAAGAACCCCAGCATTTATGTGTAATCAATTTCATTTTCTGTGATGCTGTTTAGTACTTGTCAAAAATGGAACTGATTACACCTTAGCTGCCTGAAAAGGACTCATTAATCAGTCTATTAACTTAGAATACAGATCAAAATCAACATTAAATTATATTATACAGCAAATTATATCTAAACCTATCCAACTGACTAAAAGAAAAGGTAATATGAATTGAAGAATATCTCTCCACATTGCAGATTATTAGAGGCAATGAAGTGTTCCTTTAAAATCTAGAAGGAATCACGCATAAAACCAAGAACCAAAAGAATCTGAAGAGGCAGAGGTAGACTCTGATCTCCATCAGGAAGATGGAGACTGAAAAACATCCAACAAAGGAGGAAGGGAAGAAAGACCACTTAACACTTGGAAATAAACAAATATGAAACTTTTACTGAAAATGAGAGAATGAGAGGAGCTGAGGAAGCAGCAGATATTGATCCTCTGGGGATGATAAAAGGAGATCCATAAGAGCCATCAGATGAGAACCATCCAGTAAGGGTCAAAAGAAGAGGCCTGGTGGTTGGTAATGCCCTTCTGAAGGTATGAATTGACTTGAGATGGATGGATGACAGCTACCTGCTCATAGAAGACAACAAGGTCTGCTATCCCCCGGGTCAGAAATATCGGGGCCTAGAGCATCTGGTAAAACTTGTCAAAGTGGATGATTAATACTCAGTTCCCACTCTTGCTGTTTGTCCTTTGTTTTTGAAGAGACCTGGTGACATCCCAAGTGATCTTGACTTATGAGTGAATTGGATTTAAGGGAGGCAGGATTGAACTGAGATATCACCTTCACTCTTCCAGTCACCAAAGTCCAGTGGGAAGACAAAAGTCAAGACGGCCTGCAATGTAGTGGATGA